>OZ018322.1:101358687-102071187 GCA_963969495.1 Ceratothoa steindachneri | reverse complement strand
GTGTTGTAGTTAATTGAGCAAGAGATGGCTATCGAGTGCTGGTGTCTGTTGTAGTTCGCAGCTGCGATCACTCCCCCGTTCTTGTTTTCAGAATGTGGACCATAAATTCGAACCTTTCTCGCGTAACGGGATCGAAATAACCGGAGAAGAGCTCCACAGCACCCCACCACCTCTTCACGTACGCCGGGGTAGCGAACCCGCGTTGAATCGCCTCTCCCCGATACCCCCTTACCCTACCCTCCCGCTGGATCCCAACAAGAGGTGGTCGGCGGCCCCAGTCATAGAGGATCAGTCGCCTCCGAGCTCGACGCCGCTCAAAAACCAGGTAGAGATTTAGGATTCCTTTTGGGGGCGCAGTCATAAGGGGAGGGGGCGTGAGTGAATGACGTGGGATGGAGGGGGGAGGGTCCTAGGGCGACTCTCATTCGATGGATCTCTGATCTCCAGCTGGATCCTTCTCCGGCTTATGAAGAAGCAGGCTTCGAGGAGTATCCTGGTGAGCGGGGTGAAGGCTCGGGCGAGGAGAAGCTCCCCTCCTCGTCCTCGGCGTCTTCGTCAGCCTCTTCGCACCATTCCGCCACCACTACAACGCTGTCGAGGTTTACAAGAGATAGCAACAGGTGCTCCGTGCAGGTAATAAATGATAGTTTATGTTGGCAGAAACAGTCTGGGATTTAGCCTTAGTCTTGACTCATGCTAATATTGGATCGGGGCCCCCGACATGTGTGAATGGATCCTTGGCTGTCGATGGACCGTCTCTATCACCCCTCCCCCTAAATTAAGTTTGGCAGAAGGCGGAGCCCCCTCCATACTGTTTATATTTTTAAGTTGTACTGGCCGAATCGCTACAGCGCTCGCAAACTGGGGAGATACCACTCTACTCCGGCCGGTTTCCGTCCAATCTCTCTAACCTCTTGCGTGCGCAAGTTGATGGAGAAATTGGTAAATGTTAGATTAGCCCTTTTTCTGAACAGCAGAGGCCATCTGTCTTCTGCACAGTGCGGCATCCGCAAGTTCCACTCCACGTCGGATGCTCTGCTCCGACTGGAAAATGCCGTCTGCGAGGCCTCCCTTCGTAGACAGCACTACGCCACGGTGTTCTTCGATCTGGAGAAGGCCTATGGGGGGAGCCCTCTCCGACCCAATTGAGCAGGAAGAGGGTGTCCCACAGGGAAGTTTCCTCACTGTCACACTCTTTGCCCTGAGCATCAACGGCATCACCTCGGTGCTGCCGGAAGATGTTTTCGCTACGCTCTACGTGGACGACCTTTCGATCTCTTTGGGCGCGGCCCAGATGCCAACTCTTGATCGTCGACTCCAACAGGCATTGAATCGCGTCTCTCGCTATGCCGAAGCGCACAGGTTTCGGTTTTCTTTGGCCAAGACTAAGGTGGTGCACTTCTGCCGCCATCCACATACCCTGACCCAGACTTGTTTCTTAATGGGGTATGCCTGGAAGTGGTTGAATCGCACCGTTTCCTTAGTCTTGTATTTGACCGACGCCTCACCTGGGAGGCCCATATTCGCAGCCTTAGGGTCTCTTGTACCAGCGCCATGGATATTCTCCGTTCCGTGATGTTCAGCGGCCTGGGTGCTGATAGGGCTACTGCTTTTTTTTTACCAATCCTTTATTCGTTTGAAGCTTGACTACGGATGCGAGTTTTATGCATCCGCAACCGAGCGTGTATTGTGGAAGGTGGATTCGATCCACCACACCGGCCTCCGCCTTGCGACCGGTACCTTCCGCACTTTCCCCATTGAGAGCCTGTTGGTCGATGCTGGGAAGATGCCACTCGCTCTCCGCCGCGTGCAGATGCATCACTCGCCTGTACGCGCGAGCACGGCGCCTCCCTCAGTCGCCAACAGCTTTCACTGCATCCGCAGCTGATCTCGACGGTGCCTATGCCGCCGAGAGACGCCAGTCATACCCTAAGCCCTTTGGGTTTAGGGCCAGGAAATTCCTTCGAGAGCTAGATATAGCTCTCGGGCCGGTGGCGCACATGGTTCTGCCCAGGACACCACCCTGGAGGGTACCACATTTGGCTATTTGTCGCCACGCCTCTGCTCCCAAAGCTTATACGGCGGCGGGAGTATTGCGTTCGACCTTTTTGGAGCACACCTCGTGTCACGCTGGAACCGTGCCAGTGTATACGGATGGCTCCAAGTCCCAAGAGGGGGTCGGCTTCCACGCCGTATCCAATCTGTTTGAAGTCAGCGGGGCTCTGCCAGGCGCTGCGTCTGTCTTCACGGCCGAGCTGGTGGCAATACACCACTCGGTACGGGAGATTAAGCGACGTGCCTGGTTCGGAGACCGGATTGTGATCTATAGCGACTCACAAAGCGCCCTGAGTGCTCTTGGGGCCTTGGAATCTCCGCATCTCCTGTGTCGATATTATCTTCTGCTGGGTTCCTGGACATGTAGGAATTACGGGAATGAGGGCGCCAAAGAGTCCGCGAGGACTCTGCGACCATACCAGCTTTTCGCTCTTCCTCACACCGGACTACATGGCAGGAATACGGGCAGCTTTTCGGAATGCTTGGCAAAGAAGATGGGAGACGGTCGAAGGGAATTTAAAGTTGCGTGCCATTTCGCCGCGACTGTTCCCATGGACCTATTCCCCAATGCCGCGGCGGCTTCAGGTCGCTTTCTGTCGTCTGCGAATCGGATACACTCGTGTGACGCTTCGCTATTTGATGGAGCGCTCGCCTGTGCCCTATTGTGACGACTGCGTTGTCCCCCAGACTGTTCGGCACATTCTTGTCGAATGTCCCAGTCTGGGTGATCTTCGCGCACGTTACCTGTCCCGATACCGGGATGGGCGTGGTCGCTACCGCCTGTCCTTTGTACTCGGTTGTACTCGGGACGAGTGCGTGCACATTGACTTGTTGACTTTTGGGGGGAGGCCCCCCGTGCTTCCGGTGATTGCTTCCTGATTGTTAAGTTTTTCCAATTTATATCATCGTTATGTTTTCATATTTTTATTTTGACGTAGCCTAGTTCTAGGCTGTCGTGTTTTTCGGCGACATATGCCCATGTGGGCAGTTGCCAGATGGGCTCTATAAAATTTAAAAAAAAAAAAATGTGGAAGGTTGACTCGATCCACCACACCGGCCTTTCTCTGGCAACCGGTGCCTTCCGCACTTCCCCCATTGAGAGCCTACAAGTCGATGCCCGGGAGATGCCAGTCACTCTACGCCGTGCACAGTGCATTATTAGCTCGGTGCCTTCCTCAGTCGCCTATAGCTCTCACTGCATCCGCAGCTGATCTCGACGGTGCCTATGGCGCCGAGAGACGCCAGTCATACCCTAAGCCCTTTGGGTTTAGGGGCAAGGAAACTCCTTGGAGAGCTAGATATAGCTCTCGGGCCGGTGGCGCCCCTGGTTCTGGCCAGGACGCCACCCTGGAGGGTACCACATTTGACTATTTGTCGCCACGCCTCTGCCCCCAAGGCTTGTACGGCGCCGGGAGTATTGCGTTCGACCTTTTTTTGAGCACACCTCGTGTCACGCTGGAACCGTGCCAGTGTATACGGATGGCTCCAAGTCCCAAGAGGAGGTAAGCTTCCACGCCGTATCCCCTCTGTTTGAAGTCAGCCGGGCTCTGCCAGGCGCTGCATCTGTCTTCACGGCCGAGCTGGTGGCAATACATCGGTCGGTACGGGAGATTACGTGACGTGCCCGGTTCGGAGACCGACTCACAAAGCGCCCTGAGTGCTCTCGGGGGCATTGGAATCTCCGCCTTCCGTGTGTCGCGATATCCGTGACGCCACGGTTTTAGCAAGCCGGGTGGATGTCGAGATTATCTTCTGCTGGGTTCCTGGACATGTAGGAATTGCAGGGAATGAGCGCGCCGAAGAGTCCGCGATGACTGCGACCTGGCTGCTTGGCAAAGAAGATGGGAGACGGTCGAAGGGAACTTAAAGTTGCGTGCCATTGCGCCGCGACTGTTCCCATGGACCTATCCCCCAATGCCGCGGTGGCTTCAGGTTACTTTCTGTCGTCTCCGAATCGGATACACTCGTGTGACGCTTCGCTATTTGATGGAGCGCTCGCCTGCGCCCTATTGCGACTACTGCGTCGTCCCCCAGACTGTTCGCCACATTCTTGTCAAATGTCCCAGTCTGGGTGATCCTCATGCACGTTGCCCGTCTCGGTACAGAGATGGGCGGGGTCGCTACCGCCTTTCCCTTGTACTCGTGTCGGGTTCGTTCACACCGACCTGTGGACTTTGACTTTTTGGAGGAGGCTACCCTTCCCCCCATTATTTAATATTTGACTATGGATCGCGTTCTTCTTCGCCGGGGCAGGGCGGGCCTTTCCCCGTCAACGGAGCTCGCTTTATATTTTTCCAATTTGTTTGTTTGTATTTTTTTTCTTTGGCTTTTAATATAGCCTAGATTTAGGCTAGGTTGAGCACGGCGACTTATGCCCTAGAAGGCAGTCTCCAGATGAAATATTGAAAAAAAAGTGTTACTGGCTTGATTGGGTTCCTGAGAAGAAGGTCTCACCTGGGAATTCTCGGTATCTCACTTATCCATTTGTTAATATGTATATATATATTTATTTATTGAATAGTTTATGTTCCTTTTTAATTTTGTTCCGTTATTTATTTATTTTAAAGCGGCCGCCAGATGAGATCTTAAATAAAATCCCCCCAAACGAATTCAAAGTTAGGGTATTTTAGCTTTTGTTCTTTCATATAAATATTTAAGCCGTTTCTCTCTTATGCGGGTATTTTAGCTTTTCCTCATTTATATTGGCCTTTGTTCTCTTTCAGGAGGGTATTTTAACCCTTATTCTCTCTCAGGAGGTTATTTTAGCCCTTGTTCTCTTTCAGGAGGGTATTTTAGCTCTTGTTCTCTTTTGTGTGTATTTTCTCTCTCTTTACGGAGGGTACCTAATCTCCTCGTTCAGAATCTATTTTATCCCTTGAAATCTTTTATATGGGTATTAAACCTTTGTTCTCTCATTAGGGTATTTTAGCCCTGTTTCTCTCTCATTAGGGTAG
The DNA here is from genome assembly GCA_963969495.1 of Ceratothoa steindachneri. NCBI lineage: Eukaryota > Metazoa > Arthropoda > Malacostraca > Isopoda > Cymothoidae > Ceratothoa > Ceratothoa steindachneri. The sequence goes on along the minus strand of OZ018322.1, from coordinate 102,066,178 downwards.
TTTAGCTCATGGTCTCCTTTTATATGAGTATTTTACCTATTGTTCTCTTTCCTGAGGGGATTGTAACCCTTTTTCTCTTGAAAGTATTTTAACCCTTGTTCTCTTTAACAAGGGTATTTTAGTCCTTTGTTCTCTTTAAAGGGGTATTTTAGCCTTCGTTATCCTTTGCTATTTTATCCCTTGTTCTCTTTCTTATTTCTCCACTTTTCTTTTCAACGCCTCCCCAATGATTCTTCACCGCGTAAAATGTCTTCCTTGTTACACCTGGTTCCTAATCAAATACTGCGTTATCTATAGTACCATTCAAAACTAGAGAACAAGATGCCTAAATCTTCATTTTATTGAAAATACTCGTTTAAATCTCCATTAAAATGGACAAAATATTCTTTGAAGTTTCATAAAAAAACTAAAAGAAGATATTGGGTATTTCAGCCGATCTGCACCCATTTAAGATGCGGGTACCTACTAATTAACGTGGAATTCTAACCATGGATATCGACAGCGTATGACAACCAGCGGGAACCCGAGCCAAATCGGGACTCGATCGGTGACTTAATTAAGTTTGCTAAAATCGGAATCAGCGTTTCCATTTGGCTGATTCGTACCCCATTTCATAGAGCGAACTTTGTTATGGAAAAAGTAATGTTTGAAATGTCGTTCCTTGCTTTCTGGACGATATGTCTACCTTAAATCCTCTCGTCATCTTAATATTTGAGTATTACAATCAGCAGTCGTCTACATTACATGTGGGCACTGTTGTTATACATACGTTACGAATTTTTACTTCTACACAAAGTTGTTATTGTTCCCTAGTTTGGGACGCGTCCTTTCTTCAAGAACACTATTTTCCTAATAAATTTCTGTCCGTTCTATGAAATGTAACTTGGACACATCTTAAGCAAATATATATATAAAAAAAATATTCTGGGCAATTTTCCTGAAAATTAGCCTAGTATTTTCAAGGAAATGTAGATTTGGGTATTTTGTTCTTTAGTTTTGGACTATACTGTACATTCCATAAAATCTTTGATCCCATTTAACCACTTCTTTCACGACCCCGCTAAAGTTTTCTCGCCTATTTGTCATCGTTGGTGTTCCCTTTTTATTCTAAAATCTCCATTAAAAAATGGCCGAGAACTTTGATCGCGTGTCTCTTCCATTCTCATCATCTTTCCACGGCATTGAGATTTATTGTGTTTCAACCAATTATTCTCACTTATGACCTTCAAAACTTTGAACAAGTCGGGCAATCCGACCCATAGTTTTCTTTTAAAACAACATAAGGCTTTAAAATTTCGTTAGATTCGGCCGAATAGTTACGATGTTATTGCCAAAAAACACTGAAAAGTAAAATGGTTACCATCCGACCTACGGACCGTAAAAAGTGTTCGAAAAATCACCCTAAAACCTCGAGTATGTCATATCATGGATGCCCTGGCTTTGGTAACTCCCACATTCTCAATATGGCGACGTGATTTTTGATTGAATCGTTTTCAGATTCTCTCTGACAACCCAAATATGGGCCGCTGGGCAGAAGCTGCTGACCGTGCCATCGAAACAGCCAACTACGCTCACCGGAGTGAAGGTCTGCGGAGAGACCCGGTTGGTGGTGCCTCGACTCCAAGACATTCCCGGGACCATTCGCTCGAAGACACCACCAAATTCAGGTAATTCTTTCCTTTGCTTTGTTCTGTGTCGACGCAAATGATTCGGGGGAGGGTGTTCTTATGAAAATTTTACTTTGTTGCCGTGCCTCTACTCTCAAAGCATTTATGATGTTCACCATACTATACCTAGAATAATAGGCGGCATTTATTACTCGTTTTGAACCGTACCGGAGCTATTGGATGTGGGCGGAGCCATTGTCTAGAATAATAAAAGTTCTGTTGGCAAGGTATGGTGTTTCTATACTCAACAACCTCGAGGGGAGGGGGGGGGGAGTCACCGTGTTGGTCTTTACACCTGGTATTTGGAAGGGCAGCGCGTCCTTCCGGACACAGTGTCCGCAGTTGTGCACCCTCACTGCCACACTGTTTGCAGGATATGCAGTTTTATATCTTCCACTATTTTCATTCTGTCGACATTTAACACTTTCATATCTTTCTTTACTGACTTCTAACCTGCAACTAAAACCCGGAGGACAGACACTCCCTCTTAGTTCCGTGTGAAGGAGACCCTTCACACCATGGGAGCGAGGGGACGACTCCCAATTTTCATATCTGAATTCCTAAGAGATCGTCCATTCCGCATATGGGTGTGAGTGACCCTCTATAACCCACTAAGACTAGAAGAGGGCATCCCGCAGGTTAGCGTTCTCAGTGTCACTCTTTTTGCCCTGAACATCAACGGTATCACCTCGGTGCTGCCGAAAGATGTTATCGTTGCGCTCTACCTGGACGACCTTTCGATCTCTTTTGGCGTGGCCCAGATGCCAACTCTGGAGCGTCGACTCCAACAGACATTGAACAGCGTCTCTCGCTATGCCGAAGTGCACGGGTTTCGGTTTTCCATGGCCAAGAGTAAAGTGATGCACTTCTGCCACCATCCACGGCTCCATTCTGACCCAGACTTGTCCCTAAACAGAAGTGGTGAATTCGCACCGTGTACGCTCAAGTCCAGCGTCCTTATCTGTCGCCAACGGCTCTTATTTCGTGTGCGGCCGATCTCGACGTGATACCCCAATGATACCCGAAACCATTTGGGTTTTGGGTAAGGAAACTGCTTCGAGACCTTGGCGTAGTTTTCGGGCAGGTGGCGTTGCTGGTTCTGTCCAGGATGCCAAGCTCAGCGTCGCCATGCATCTCCTCCCAAAAGCTTCTACACTACTGAAATTATTAGGAATTTCTTGGAACACACAACGGATTACACTAGATCCCTACTAGTGTACACAGATGGCTCCTAATCCGAAGAGGGTGGAGGCTTCCACCCCTTCTCCGCCATTTGAAGCCGGAGAGTCTCTTCCGCGCGCTGCGTCTGTTTTCACAACCCAGGTAGTTGCAATACACCGCTTGGTGTGGAAAATTATGCGCCGTGTCTGGTTCGGAGACCGAATTATGATTTATAGCGACTCGACGCGTTGAGCTCCCTTGAGGCGGTGGAATCTCCGCGCGCGCTGGTTCGGTTTCCTGATCTACGGCTGCTCTGAGTCGGGAGAGGTCGAGATTGTCTTCTGCTGGGTTCATGTATATGTATGGATTGCAGGAAATAAGAGCTCCAAACAATATGCAGGACTGTGCGACCGGACCAGCGTTTTCGCTCTTCCATACTAAATACATGGCAGGAATCAGTTTAGCTCTTCGGGTTGCATGGAAAAGAAGATGAGAGACGGTGAACGGGAACCTTAAGTATCGTGACATTGAGCCGCGACCTTTCCCGTGCACCTACCCCGCAATGCCTCCACCGCTTCAGGTCATTTTCTCCCCTTAAATCAGTCACACTCGGGTGACATAGCGCCATCAGATGAAGCACTCACCCAACCTTACTGCGACGAATTCTTGGTCCCTCAGACTGTCAGGCACATTCAGGCGAATGTCCCATTCTGAGAGAACCTCGCATGCGCTACCTGGTCAGGTACCGGGATGAGCGGAGGCGCTACCACCTGGCCCTTGTACTTGGGACGATTTCGTGGCCACCCGACTGTGATATTATTGAGTTTTTTTTTGTAGAAGCGGGGCCTCCTCCATAGTATTTAGTAGTTTTGCTTTTAGTTTCATAATCAGGCCTCCCTCCTGAGCCTGAGCGTTTTTTCATTATTCTTTGTTGGGATTTGTTTTGTTGTGTGCTTTAGGTTTATTGTGTTTTCACTGTTTTTATCCTTTTTATAATTTGTAATTGTCCTATCCTTAGGCTATATCTGTAATTTTTGCAGCTAGTTTTTTTTTTAGACTCTATCCAACCTGTAGGGCAAGAACAAATATAGTTGTAGAGTGGTCAGTCATGCCCAAGTGGCTATGACACGACTACCTCACCGGATGTAACCCTGGAGTGGGACCACCCTACATCCTCGCTGTTGCCTGTGCCGTTAGCACAGGGGAGAGTGTGTTATAAAATTCCCACAGCATGCAACAGGCTCCCTCCACTAACCTGCTCCCTCAGGCCAGTTTCTCCTAAGGCGCGGCCCCACTTAATTGTGTTAAAATTGCTGGGAGGTAACAGCACAGGTTTTGGGATCAAAGGCTTTCTTCCTTAATATCCCAAGTGGTCGGATGGAGCAGAGATCACCCGCTCTGGAGGAGCAATTAGCAACAACACAGGTACGCAGATAACATCAAAATACTGACCAGTGCCAAAATTACAACACCAACCTCTATCTCCGTCCTCCCTCAATCTACATCTTTCACCTTCGAGTAGAAGACATAGCAACCGGGTCCTTGATATCTTCTCAAGTATATGCTTAGTACTAGGCAGGTTTTTAATACGGCGACTAATGCCCAAGTAGGCAGTCGCCAGATGAGCTCTTAAAAAAAAAAAAATCTTGTCAAGTATGGGTTTGTCCCACGAGTCATGAGTCAAAAGGGTGGGGAATGTTAAGTATAACATTGCTATCAAACAGTCTCGTATAAGCATTCTGTTAATTTTCCCTCAGTTTTTTGGTGTCTCTAAACAACGACGGCAGTCCCCTCGGCATTCACGTTATCCCCAGTACAGACAAGAGCGGACTGGAGCAGGGCCTTCTGGTGGAAGGAATCGAGCTTGACGGGAGAGTGGCCCGCGATGGCGGGATCCGTGTTCATGATATCATCGTCGAGATCAACAGCAAATCGCTAAGAAATGTTTCTTTCCATCAGTGAGTTACAGCATCATCATCAACACGTTTAAAACGCTCGGTGAGGGTACTTTTTTCTGATACAACACCCGGTTTGCTGCCTTCCTTCCCCTTAGGAAGGAACCCTGAGAGGAAAAGATGCTACTACTCGTATGACACCGTCGCGTTGAAGGACCAATTTGGCGTGGTGGAAAATGATGGGTGGCTTGATGTTTAATAGGGCATAAAGGCGGGGAGGGGGAGTACTAGCATTGAAGCGAGTCAACCCCACTGTGTGGGAAACTAGTTGATCTTGAAGTTATTGAACATCCTTCCATATTCAGTGACATTGACATCGACCGTTTACTTTATATCACCCGATTTTTCGATGAAAAGTGACGTGTAGGTTTTTATTTTCAGCTAATCTTAGTAATCCGTGGTCCATTCCGACGATATTTTACATTTATACCAATGCTCCCTCACTCGGGTTAAAATTTATAAACTATATCATTTATGGTTTAACACATTTTACAAAAATAAAAATTCGTATAAAAAACAACTTGTTATTTTGGTCACTTAAAATATCGATTGGACCACCCTGTTTACATGCTAATCGGAGTTGCATCTCATTATTGTCAAACCCGTATCATGATTATATTATTTTGTCTTTTAATTCACGTTCAGTAATCACCGTCCGGGCTTTGAGGCGGCCAGTTATTCGTGGTAATGAATTCACTTTCGTAGTTTCGTTATCAATGAAATGAACCTTAGATTTTGTGAGAAAAGTCTAATTGATCGTTTTCAAACCCTTTTGAATAATTCCGGGTGGTAACTCGCCTCATTCCTCCCCACAACAAAGCTCAAAGGGTAACTTGCCTTGTTCCTCTCCCACAACAGAGCTCAAAGGTAACTTGCCTTGTTCCTCTTCCCCAACAGAGCTCAAGAAATTTTCAAAGATGCAATGAAAGACCCCGAATTGAAGCTCCTCATTGTGAGACAAGAACCGAAGAATGCCTCTCATAAGATGGTGTATGTACAAGAAAGATGTAGGTAGCTCACTCACTAATGTGATTTTTATGTAATGGTATCTTGTTCTTATGTGAATCAAACTACTTTTTCATGTCACGCCGTCACTTTCTTTTTCTTACAGCTGTTGGCGGACTTTCGAAGGTGGCGAACGTGTCCCAAAACCGTAAAACACCCTCCATCACCCTTTCCTCCAGGACGCAAGCGGTGATGCTTCACAGCAATACTAGAAGGATTGGCAAGAGACTCACCGTGAACCTCGTCAAGGGTCCGCACGGACTAGGTTTCTCTATCACCACGAGGGATAATCCTGCCGGCGGGGAAGCTCCAATTTATATAAAAAATATTTTACCCAAGGTATTGTGAATAAATTGAAGCCCACTGTTTGAATTGGTCCCTGCCTGACGGAATTTGGGTTTGGCTGACGTTCTCTCTTTGTCTCAGGGCGCTGCTATTGAGGATGGTACGTTGAGCATTGGCGATCGGCTCCTAGAAGTGAATGGAGTACATGTGACTGGGTACAGCCAGTCTGAAGTGGCAGGTCTCCTCCGACGGATCTCCGTAGGGGGTGTCGCTTGTCTCATCGTCTCCAGGCAAGAGAAAGGAAATGAAGGTTATCCCGGAATCGGCGTCGAATCTGAAGATCAAGCAGGCAACCAGCCACCTAGTCCCAAATTACCCAGGCAACTGGTGAGTTTCCCCCCTTCCCCTAAGGACATCGCTAGCTAGTGGATAAGGTGTTAGATTTCTAATATCGTCTTTGGGGGGGGTGCGCTGTGCCTACACCCGTGGGAATAGGTTAGCTCCTACTCACTCCATCACGTGTATAACCAATGACACCGCTGTCATTTATCTTCCCGTCTTCACATCAAAATATACCCACTCCTTACGTAACCCAGACAGGGGCACTCATCCACATAACCCTGATGCAGAACGCCCCCCTCTCCCCTGACATGAAGGGTTCCCCAATCGCTGATTGATGACAAAAAACTTCTACAAAACACCGTCACCGGACTCCCTTTTGCTTTACTTACTTGGTGATTTTTTTATATCTACCTCTCCAAATCGCTCTCACTTTCAGCTACTAACACCAGGTGTTCAGCAGACACCAGCATAGAAAGCACCCAAATTTCCTCATCAACTACATACTCCTATTGCCAAATTTCATTTTCCTACCTAATTCGAGCATACTGAATTCAAATCTGAAATCAGATTCTCTCTAAATGCTACAGACTTTTCGTAATATCAATAACTAATATTATACAATAATTTTCATTTTATCACGCCTATCATCATGCCCTGAAATAATTTTGAATCATCCTTTTGCGTTATTTATAGTAAAGCAGGTTTTTTGCACAAACATTTTATTGCATATGAGAAGAAACTTGAATTAAACATTAGGATTACAAATACTGTAATCAAATAGATGCTAATTTATTAATGACCGTACATCAGGCTGGAGGACCTCTTCTTGATTTCAATCGGGCAAAAAATTGTGTTTGTAACTCTTTCTCTTGTAAGTCTTCTCTGGCTGATCTCTTCTAATCGTCCAGCAGTAGTCCGCCATCACGTGTCTATCCCAGTGACTTTGCTAGCGCTCTTCCATCGTCATCAAATTCTGATGGAAGCGTTCCCCTTGTTCGTCGCTCACGGCTCGCATATTCTCTGGGAATCGGTCGAGGTGACTCTTTAGGAAATGCAGCTTCACACTCCTGTTGCATCCCAGATCACGATATGCTAACAGCATATTAGTAACCAGATCCTCGTAGTTATGCGCTTTTTTGTTCCCCAAGAAGTTACGAACAACGGCATAAAATGAGAGCCAGGCTGCCTTCTCTTTTTCATTCATGGTGTTCACGAATCTAGAATCACTCAGAACTTCGGATTTGGGGACCATCAAATACTCCTGCTTTTATTTTTTTCGCATGACAAAGCAGGAAACGCTGATATTATGTACTGAAAACAATCATTGTCAGTGCTCAACGCCTTGACATACTGCTTCATCAACCCCAGTTTGAGATAAAGTGGAGGGAAAAACGATCTTCTCTCGATTTACGATTGGCTCATTAACAATGTTTGGCATTCCTGCTTCCAAAGTTTCCCGAACTGGCCAATCCTTTTGGGATCGGTGTTTGTCACGGGCTCGACTGTCCCACATACAGATATAGCATGGAAACTTTGTATAGCCCTTCTGCTGACCAAGGAGAAAGTTGACCATCTTAAGGTCTACACATATGATCCAATTGTGTTCATGGTACTTAAGTAAATCCATGACCATTCTTATGTCATCGTGAGTTTCTCGCGGATGGACAGAGTGACCGAGAGGAACTGCTCCAAAGTCATTGCCATTATGCAAAAGGACACACTTGAGGCTACGCTTGGAGCTATCCAAAAACAGTCTCCACTCAGCAGGGCTATAGGTTCCAAGTCCTAACTCGGTAAACAGAGCAGGGAAATCATGGCAGTATACAAATTGTTTGTCCTCAGAGAAATAGTTAACAAATCTACTCTTCCTTGTTCGATAATATGATACCCGTACCGACCTGTCAAGCATATGTCTTTCACTCAACCTGGAGGCTAAAGGTTCTGCAGCTTTCTTGGAGAGCGCTAAATCACGTATCAAGTCATTCAAATACTTTTGACTGAAACAGTGAAGAGCTAATGACTGTTCAGCATCTGATGATGAATCTGCTGACTCTGAATCCATTCCGTGGACGTCCATATTAGGTACATCATTTTCATCTTCGGAGGAAGTATATCCACTGAAAATCGGAATTGGTAATGACTCAGAATGAGGTACTGGTCGGATCGCTGAGGGAATGTTGGGGTAGTCGATCTTGTGCCGATTTTTCTTGCCAATCCCTTTAGTATTCACCAGACAGAAATAACAGTCCAATACATGATCCTTTGTCTCTCGCCACACCATGGGGATTCCTAAAGGAAGACCATTTCTCTTTCCTTTCGTCCACTCACGAAGATGTTCCACACAACTATCGCAAAAGCATGTGGGGCCCACTTCTTATCTTGATCGCCAAGAGGAACATCAAAATATGCCTTATAAGTGCTGATCACAAAGTTTGGTATATTGCGCCTTTGACGAACTAGCATGTAACAGCCACATATGTAGCAAAAGGTATCTGGATCATTAACGCAATTTCCTCTTGACGAAGCCATCACTCTAACATGAGACCTGAAAAGAGAAACAATAATGTCAATATTTTGCACAATAACACTTATTACTATCTTACTACTATGTACTGTGAAGTATTTGCTTTCTACAAGCACCCTCTCTGTCCGTCCGGAGGGCAGTTTTCGAGGAAACGAGAAAATAGAAATTACACAATAACTATAGCAATGTAGGTAAAAATGGATTATATATTTGAAATCAGCATGAAAAAACGAATTAAAATTGGCAGAAAATGTGATTAAAATTCTTCCCCTGTGTTATACTCGGAACTTCTCTCAGTACATCATACTTATCATTACGGAGTCAAGGGGACATTGCCTCACATCCACACTCAAATCATTCGTTTCGGGTATCTTTCAGCCCAGAAAGATCGAGTGTAAGAACATTGCAAATGAATAATTTGACAAAGATGGTGTGTACTAGAAAGAAAAACAGGGACGAACCGATGAGATGTATGAGCAAAGATGTGAATAAAGTTATAACTAGGAAGTTTTTAAGTGCTACTGGTTTATGAGAAGAATGGATGAGAATAAGAGAATATGTGTATTAATGCGTTATGAGTTGGAAGACGACGCAAAAGGCGGATTGATAATGTCAAAGAGTAGTTAAGATGAAGTGGACTTCCAGTGACAAGTAGATCATGTGGTGCGTGTAGGGAGTTTGCGAGAGGCGTTGCGCCCCAGTAGAGACCCTCACAGGCCCAGCTTCTACAGCCCATATCGCCCCATCTCTGAATGGTCAGTGAATTAGAGAAGAGGATGGATAGTTTTGTGCACAATGTAATAGGATGGCAGACGTAATTTTTTGTAGTGTTGATGCTCACCAGCTCCACTTTTCTCGGGAGAGAGAGATGAAGGTGATGCTGACACAGTTTGTTAGATGAATGTATGAGACTATTTCATATTGGGTGTGATTTCGTGCCTCCTTGATACGTTTTCTCTCCTTTCCCGGCACTGCGCCAGCCATCTGAAAGAGTAGCGGAAGACAGTCTAATGTTCCCATGGAAACAGCGAGAAATCCTCACTTTCGAAATCCCCGTCCATGACTCCGAGAGGGCGGGATTAGGTAAGAAAGAAAATCAACGCTAGCAGCCATTTCTTCTCTCGTCACACGCGCCTCCTCTAATCAGCGTAGCAGAATCCTTGATCAAGAGCTGAGTTCCCAGTTGTTCCTCACACCCTTGGACTCGTATGTGTCTGAAAGGTTGATGTGTTTCTTAGATCTTCCTCTCCAGTCCATTATTGTCTTCCCTTAATATCTATCAACAAAGGAGGTTTCGTTAATGAGAAAGTTTGTACGTTGATTCTTGTACATTGGAGGATAAGAGCGAGTCGCCTAGCGTGGTTGTATGAGATCATTCGCCTCCCGTTGCATTTCTAGTAATTGGGCTTGTTGTATAAGACCATTCGCCTCCCGTTAGTTTTCTAGTAATTGGCTTTGTTGTTTAAGACCATTCGCCTTCCGTTGCTTTTCTAGTAATTGGCTTTGTTGTATAAGACCATTGGCCTCCCGTTGTATTTATAGTGATTGGACTTGTTATATACGACCATTCGCCTCCCGTTAGTTTTCTAATAATTGGCTTTGTTGTATAAAACCATTCGCCTCCCGTTGCATTTCTAGTAATTGGCTTTGTTGTATAAAACCATTCGCCTCCCGCTGCTTATCTTGTAATTGGGTTTCTTGTATAAGACCATTCGCCTCCCGTTGCTTTTTTAGTAATTGGGTTTGTTGTATAAGACCATTCACCTCCCGTTGCTTTTCTAGTAATTGGACTTGTTATATACGACCATTCGCCTCCCGTTGCATTTCTAGTAATTGGCTAGTTGTATAAGACCATTCGCCTCCCGTTAGTTTTCTAGTAATTGGCTTTGTTGTATTAGACCATTCGCCTCCCGCTGCTTTTCTTGTATAAGACCATTCGCCTCCCGTTGCTTTTCTAGTAATTGGCTTTGTTGTATAAGACCATTGGCCTCCCGTTGTATTTCTAGTAATTGGCTTTGTTGTATAAAACCATTCGCCTCCCGTTGTATGTATAGTAATTGGGCTTGTTGTAGCAAACCATTCCTTGTTGTTACATGTAAACCCCTCCATAACCTATCATTCTTACCGTGTCCCTCTCTGGGTAGGCGTTAGTGTCAAAGGAAAGACGAGCAGCGGCCCTCACGGATGCGTCGACCTCGGCATCTTCGTTAAAAACGTCATTCACGGGGGAGCTGCGTCGAGGGACGGTCGTCTTCGTCAGAATGATCAGCTCGTTAATATTAATGGTTTATCCCTCCTCGGCAAATCCAACAGCGAAGCTATGAAGACACTCCGTACCGCGATGCACCAAGAAGTGAGTTATTATTCGCAAAGTCCGTTTGCTGTTGGCCCTTATTTGTTCTCGCATTTTGCAGCCTCATCCTGATTCAAGGCCTTGGTAATGAATAGGATTTTGTCTCACAGTAATAGACACGCTTTAATAGACATTCACATTAGTCTTGGGTGTTATAAAGTGCCAAGAAGGTAGATAAAGTGCAGAATATTTCCCTCTATGCAAATAAAAAATATGAGTTCCGCAACATAGAGATAATTGAAATTGCGTTATCGAGGTGTCCAAAATTGTTCACCTCACCATATGATGAAATATTGGCAAATCATCCAAAATGAGGCCTGCGAATTCAGGGGTCTGAAAAAGCACAGTTGGGCTGTATATGGTTAAGCAAGTACAAGGTATGAAGAATCTAGAGTTTGTGATGAACGATAGTGGTACGGATACGGCAGCCTGCGATAAAAAAATTCCCACTCACATTCAGTCGCCTTTCTACGAGGTGAAGCTGGCATCACAATGGTGGTATTCTTGTTTCCATGCCACAGGAAGGATAAAAATATAATTTTCGGACCAACACTACGCCATTTATTCCAAACTAAATAAACCATAACAAATTGGTCTGAAGCGAGTACTAAGCAGCGCCTTAGATCCTAGCCTATTTTTAGACTAGGTGTGGCCGAGTGAATAATGCGCCCGTAAGTCGATCTCATCGATGTGGATCAATGGTTCCCTCTTTATTTTCCAACTAGCCATTTTCCTCTACCTAACAAATTAGATCACTAATTTGTTATTTATAGCTTATTTAAGTCCTAAAGGGGTGGGAAGCTTTTGATGGCATTGAAGTGAGCCAACCCATTTACACCGGAAATGGCTTCACTTCAGTCCATTTCAAGGGATGTGTTCTTTATATAAAATTCTTATGCAGGCATTTAGGGTTCCTTAGAATACGGGGACCTGGGTATTTAGGGTTCCTTAGAATACGGGGACCTGGGTATTTAGGGTTCCTTAGAATACAGGGACCTGGGTATTTAGGGTTCCTTAGAATACAGGGACCTGGCTATTTAGGGTTCCTTAGAATACAGGGACCTGGGTATTTAGGGTTCCTTAGAATACAGGGACCTGGGTATTTAGGGTTCCTCAGAATACAGGGACCTGGGTATTTAGGGTTCCTTAGAATACGGGGACCTGGGTATTTAGGGTTCCTTAGAATACGGGGACCTGGGTATTTAGGGTTCCTTAGAATACGGGGACCTGGGTATTTAGGGTTCCTTAGAATACGGGGACCTGGGTATTTAGCTTTCCTTAGAATACAGGGACCTGGGAATTTACGGTTCCTTAGAATACAGGGACCTGGGTATTTAGGGTTTCTTATAATACGGGGCCTGGGTATTTAGGGTTCCTTAGAATACGGGGATCTGGGTATTTAGAGTTCCTTATAATACGGGGACCTGGGTATTTAGGGTTCCTTTTAATACGAGGATATAGGTATTGTTATCCCTATTCCCTCCTACATCAATCTCCTTATTCTCTACTTTCCTTGCCTCGTTATGGGCGGCGCATGTGAGAGGTAGATTATAAGCTTTAGTCGGTCTTCGTTATTCTTGATAACAAGGACCCAGGAGCTCATCCACCCAGCCACACGGCTCTTAGCATGTCCCATTAGCTAATCTCCCACGTGACTCCATCATCTTGGGACACTCCTTTCTAAAATACATAATTTTTTATCTACTCGTTTAGACTTGGGTAAACTATTCGAACGCTCGATTATCGACCGAATATATACGGGCAAATTCGTTTCCGGCGCTCAATTTTTCTTGGGATTTGCACATGAAAATTAGGAATTGTAAAAGAAAATACGAACGATAATTACTTGCATGTTCCTGAATGTTCTCTGAGCACCTGACGTTGTTTTTGTGACTTACACAATTCATATCTCGATATTTAGCCTTAAAATGTTTAAGTTTGAATGGTTTGCTAGCGAGAGCTCCATTTTGGTAGTAAATTTCATAATCAGGTATGGAGTTGTTTGGTGGTAAAGTACACAAATGATTTACCCAGCTGGCCTTAATAGGCCACAAAAAGGGAAGGTAGTTTTTAGTGGAGTTGAACCACGCCAACCCCACTGTGGCAAGCTTAACGAGGGTTCATCGTTCCAGGATCACTGGATTTAAAAGGGTTTTATTATGTCGTCTTGGAGGGAAATATCTATCAAATAGTTATTGCTGCTTACGGGACTGCCCACCCCCCCAGTCAAAATGGACTTGTAGCAATTGGGCCTGGCACCCCAGGTCAAAATGGACTTGTGCAATTGGGCCTGGCACCCCAGGTCAAAATGGACTTGTAGTAATTGAACTGGCCCATGCAGATCAAAATGGACTTGTAGCAATTGGACTGGGACCCCCAGGTCAAAATGGACCTATAGGAATTAAACTGCCCTCCCACCGGTAAAAATGGACTTGTAGCAATTGGACCGGGCTCCCCAGGTCAAAATGGACTTGTAGCAATTGAGCTGGGCCCAACAGGTCAAAATTGACTTGTAGTAATTGAAATGGGCCCCCCAGGTCAAAATAGACTTGTAAGCAATTAAACTACCCCCCACCGGTCAAAATTGATTTGAGTAATTTATTGCATCCAGCAATTTTTTCATATTTTCATAACTTTCAGTAAGTTGGATTAAATGGCTTATAGGAACAGAAGCTATAGTGTTACCGATATTCAGTAACACAGCTTTTAAACTTCTACTGGAGGAATCTATGGAATGTCTCCATTCTAATGGGTTGTAGGGAATTCCAAGGGCCTCAACAAGTCCTTTAATACTGGCGCAGTATACTAAAGAGCTGGAAGAATGCTTGTTGAAAATAGCTTTGAAACTCTTGTTCTCTATTTTTGTACTCCAAAAAATGTTTCTTTAGTGAGAAGATTACTTTTACTAAGTCAAGAGCTAAGAACTTGTGCATTCTCCTTTGAAAACCCCAGTTTCCTAGCCAGGTCATTTAACTGAACTTGAGTGAATGGTTTTGCGACCATATCATGTATGGAAACCTGATAAGACTCAGATGTGTCATAATCTTGATCAACTTTCATATTAATCTCTTCATGAACCTCTATATGTTCAGTGGGAGAAGGTATAGGAATTCCTGGACCATGGGGCAGGGGTTTGAGGGCAGAAGGAACATCCGGATATGCCACACTATATTCTTATTTATACCTGTGGAAAATATAATTGCATATTACATAAAGGAATTGATTTAGAGTTGCACATAGTACATAAATGTTTAGTAAAAGATATGTTCATGCTGAAGTGAACTATGTTAGTTTTTAATTTTATGCTAAGTTTATGCATAATAATGACAATTTCAGGGGCCAATATAATACAGAAAGTTTAAATACTTGATACAATGCTCACCTTTAAGATTTATCGTGCAAAAATAGCAGTGTGTAGTGTGGTCCTTGCCCTCTCTCCACACAATGGGAACACCAAAAGAGAGAGACTTCTGTTCGCCATGACTCCAGCGTCTTAAACTTATGTAGCATCCCTTGCAGCAGATATGTGGTGCAAACCTTTATCTTGATCTCCTAGCCTTACTCCAAATTATGTATGATACAAAGATTTAATTACAGGAGTGATTGTACGTTGCTGCTCGAAAAAAGTCACTTTGCTGCAAACATAGCAAAATCTGTCGGAGCTATTCTTACATTTTCTGTTCATTTTTAACTCAACCACTATTATTATTCTTATTATTATAATGCTAAGAAATTTCTAACCTGCAAAAATATAAACTTATTACCATAATTACTTAAAATGTACACAAAATTTACTGCGAATACAGTAGTGCAAAAACTATTGAAATTTTGATGTAATATAGGACATGTATAAATTATAAAATTATTATCACCCCCTGTATCGCAAAAAATGGACCTGATAGAGAAAAACGGATGCCAGATTCGGATTTAAGAGGTCAATTTTATTAAGAAACCCTACAGAAAAACTAAGGTACATTTTTGATGCAGACCAGTGTAATCATTTGTGTACTTTACCACCCCAAATCCACAACTGATTATGGTCTTTACCATGGTCAGTCTTCGACTGACCTTCGAACAGTCTTCGACTGACCTTCGAACAGGTAGCACGTGTTTTATAGAGCTCTCAGTCTGTTGATCTATTTTTCAGATTTTTCTATAGTTTGTTTGTTTTTTGTTTTTTTTCTCACCACAATCAGCGAAAGCTAAGTTGCTCTTCTTTTTTTATTTCTTATTGCTACTTAAATTCTTTCTTTGTTTGAATAAGTGATGGAGTTTGGGGATGAAAGTGAGCATGAGTGTCGGAATGTATGCATTGGTTGTGGTGTATTAGGTGAGGGGTATACATGTGTTGTATGTGGGCTGCGTGAATGCATTGTAGATTTAGAGGGGATGAGAAGGCAGGATTTAGACAGGATATGTAGGCTGGAGGGGTTAGTTGCTGAGCTCAGGAGGGAACTTAGTGTTAGGCCTAGAGCTGGGAATAGGTTAGGTGGTGAGGTAGGCCAGTTAGATGTTTCAGGTGAAGGTAGAGGGCCAGTGGAGGAGGTAGGATGTGATAGTTCTAGTGATAGTGAAGTTAGCCCCCTTAGATTAGTTAGAAATAGGCCTAGTGAGGATGGGGGACAGTGGAGAGTGGTTAGGAAACATGAAGCTAGGGAGGCTTCTCCTGTTCTTTGTGAGAATAGGGTTGCCTCTGTTGAGGTGGTTAGCCAGGGGGAGAATAGGTGTGTGAGTCAGAGGGACACAGATCCTATTAGCTTGACTAATAGATTCAGTGCCCTAAGAGAGGAAGTAACTGGAAGTGATATGACTGATGGGGGTGGGGGTGGAGTTCGAGTGACTGGTAGTTTGAATGAGAATAGGAGTGGGGATGGAGTTAGGTCTGTGGGGGTTAGGAATAGGAGTCTGACTGAAGTGCTTGTGATGGGTGATTCGCGAGTTAGATATTTAGATAGGAAGTTGAATGCAAGTAGATTGAATGGTTTGAGGGTGTGTTTGCCGGGTGCTGGAGTGAGAGATCTGTCTGATAGGTATGAGGAACTGGTGTCTGGCTGTGCAAGGGATGCGGTTGTGATTACACATGTAGGAGTGAATGATGTGAAGAAAGTGGGTGCATGTGAGTTACGTGAGAGGTACAAGAGGTTGATTGAAAAGGTGAAAGAAAGTAGAATGAAAGGTGTTGTGACAGGTGTGCTTCCAAGAATGGATGTTGGGGTAGAATGGATGTCTCGTGCAATTGGGCTGAATGATTATGTGAGGAGGATGTGTGAGATGGAAGGTGTCATGTTTGTGGATGTGTGGGATAGGTTTGTTGGAATGAAAGAAATGTATGCGATGGATGGACTGCATTTGAGTAGGAGGGGGGTAGATGTGTTGTGGGAGGAGTATGATCGTGTTATTAGGTCTTTGCGGGCGGGAAACTAGATACTAATAGTGGTCAGGGAATTATGAGAGGACATTATAGTACTGAAAGTAGAATGGACTTGGCAGATAACAGAAATAGGTTCCAAGGCGATAGAGGTGAGGTCATTCAAGTTTCAAGAGGTGCTTCAGGGATAGGGGGGTTAAATTGTTTCTATACAAATGCTCGTAGTCTTAGAAACAAGAAGGATGAGCTATTTAGTTATATTAGCAATGAGGATATAGATATATTATGCGTTACTGAATCATGGGTTAATGAAATAGAATTTAGTGACACTATAAGTGAATTTGATTTTCAGGGCTATAATATGTACATTAGTCAAAGGACAGGTAGGATTGGTGGAGGAATAATTATCTATATAAAAAACAACATTGTTTCAAGTTTAAATACTTCAATAAAGCAGGATGGAGTTGAGTCACTTTGGATAGATATTAGGTTCAGTAAAAATAGAATGGTGCATTTGGGAGCTTTTTACAGGCCACCTGGGCAGACTGATGATATAGATGAACTAATGATAAGGGAAATAAGTAAGGGATGTGAAACAGATGCAGTTATTATTGGGGACTTCAACTTAAACTCTGTGGACTGGGAAAATATGATAGGTAGGGATAGAACAAGTGGCAGGTTCATAGAATGCTTTGAGGATAATTTTTTGAATCAATTTGTTAACGATTCAACGAGGGGGGACAATATATTAGATTTAGTACTTTCTAACAGTGATCATTTAGTTCAAGAATTGACTGTTGGGGAAGCATTGGGAAATAGTGACCATCAGATAGTTCGTTTTAACTTGGGAATTGAGAAGGGTAAAATAACTGAGAATGCTGAAAAAGTTCCAAATTTTCATAAGGGAGATTATGTAAAACTTCGAAGCTTGCTAAATTTGGTAGACTGGGATATAGAATTCAGAGGTAAAAATGCTTATGGGATGTGGGATACTTTCAAGCATATAATAAATGTAGTCCAAGAACAATGTATCCCAATGAAGGCCATTAGGAACAAAAGTAGGAAACCATTATGGTGGAATCAGGAGATAGCTAGAAAAATTTCAGAGAAGAAAAGGGCATATAAAAAATTACAGGTAGAAAATAATATTCAAAATTTAAGTGATTATAGAATGGCTAGGAATGAGTTAAATAAGATTCTAAAGAAGAACAAAAGGGTGTCAGAAATTAAATTAGCTCAGGATAGCAACAAAGATCCTAGAAAGTTCTTTAGTTACTATAAAATTAATAACAAGTGTGGCAGAGTTAAAATAGGACCTATCAAATATGAAGGGTTTGTGAGAGAAACTGATGAGGAAATAGTTGAGGTACTAAATGGTCATTTTGCATCAGTATTTACAAAAGAGAAACTAAATAGTCCTATGTATAGTACTCATAGGTCAGGAAAAGAGGTGTTTACTAACATTTGTGTGGATCGGAGGATGATAAAAGGACTAATAGGTGATTTAGATACTACCAAGGCCTCCGGCCCTGATAATATTCATTCTAGGATACTTAAAGAAGGGGTAGAAAGTATCTCAATAGCTCTGGACAAGTTATATACTAGGTCATTGGAATATGGAGAAATACCCGATGATTGGAAGAGAGCGAATGTAGTCCCCATTTTCAAGAAGGGTAGTAAAGAGGATCCAAATAACTTTAGACCGGTTAGCCTAACTCCTGTAGTCTGTAAAATTCTTGAGAAAATAGTTAAAAAAGGGATTTGCCAACATCTAGAGAGGGAGGGGTTAATCAGCGATGCTCAGCATGGGTTTAGATCAGGTAGATCATGTTTGACTAACTTACTAGACTTTCTGCAGTTTGTAACAGATCAAGTAGATAAGGGAGAGAATGTAGATATAATTTACTTAGATTTTAGTAAAGCATTTGATAAGGTACCACACAGGAGACTAGTTCATAAATTAAAAATGATTGGGATATGTGGGGGTGTTTCAAATTGGATAGCTGAGTGGCTGAAAGACAGGAAGCAAAGGGTAGTGCTAAATGGTGTAAAGTCAGAGTGGAGGGATGTTATCAGTGGGGTTCCTCAGGGATCAGTTCTCGGTCCATTATTATTTGTCATCTATATAAACGATCTTGGGGAGGCAGTTAATAATAAAGTGTCAATTTTTGCGGATGATACCAAATTAGCAGCTGTAGTTAAAGATATTGATGATAATTTTAAAGTGCAGGGGGACTTAAATAAATTGTTATCCTGGGCACATAAGTGGCAAATGACTTTCAACCTTGATAAGTGCAAAGTTATTAACATGGGAAAAGATAATAGAGAATTTAACTATGAAATGGATGGGCATTGGCTGAGCTCAGTAGAGGATGAGAAAGATCTAGGAGTAGTAATAGATAAGTCATTAAGGTTTTCTAAGCAGTGTATTGAAGCAAGAAATAGGGCAAATAGAGTGCTGGGTTTTATTAAGAGAAATGTCAGTTACAAAAGTAAGGAGGTTATTCTTAAACTCTATAACTCTTATGTTAGGCCACATCTAGAGTACTGTATACAGGCATGGTCCCCACATTTTAGACACGATATTAACCTTCTTGAGTCAGTGCAACGGAGGGCAACAAAGATTATTCCTTCCCTGAGGCACCTTGAATATGAAGATAGACTGAGGGTATTAAATATGTTCTCGTTCGAAAGGAGGTGTGTGAGAGGGGATATGATTGAGCTGTTTAAAATTTTTTCCGGGATAGATAAATTGGATGTTAGCAAGTTTTTTGAGTTAGATGATGGAAATCGGACTAGAGGTCACCACTTGAAAATTAAAAAGCAAGGGTGTAGGTTGGATTTAAGAAAATATTTTTTCACCAATAGAGTGGTAGACTTCTGGAACAAATTGCCGCAGAGGGTAGTAGGTAGTCCAAATCTAAATGTATTTAAGAGTAGGTTGGATGAGTTTATGGGAAGGGAAGGTTGTGATGGTTCCTAAGTTTTGTATATATTAATATTGTTTGTATATATCTATAGCTGCATGATTTAGTTCTTGACAAGCCTTGATTGGTGATACCCTTGTTTCTGGATGCAATCCTCTGGATGTAGTCTTCCTGGGAGTTTGGGTGCCTTGAAAAAGAGGCCGCTTGACTCGGATGACCTATGATGAGCCCTTGTGGCTTTTGTCATCCGTTATATTATATTGTGGGGGACTTTGATTTTGTCTTCCCCTGGTGATGGTGCTTTTTGTGGGTGGGTTTTGACGGAGGCGGATGACCTTTGATAGGCCCTTGTGGCTTTTGTCATCCGTGTAATTATGTTATGTTATGTTATGTTATGTTATGTTAAGTGATTATAAATTTTACAACCCGAAGTAAATAAGTGATTGTGGATTTTACCACTCAAAGTACATAAGTGATTAGGAATGTTATCACCAAACTCCATAACTGATTATGACCTTTTCCACTAAGATGGAGCTGTTGCTAGCCCACTGGATAAGTCATTTGAGTTATAACCCTAGGTAGCGGGTTCGATTCCCGACCTCTCCTGCGACGCACGTTACTAAACAGCTATCCAATCACAACACCGCTGTCCTTTCCATCTCCCCTTCCTTTAAACAGACAACACATCACTCTTCTGCCTCGAACCTTGCTAAAGGGGGGGTTTCCATATTCACACACACACACACACACACCTATCCTGGAGCCAGCTAGGGTGGTTGGTGGCAAAACACTGTCCTCTCTGAACTTTTCCTCCCATCGAGGATCTGCCCCTCGTTCCCTTTATCTCGTCATTCTGATATTTATGTGAATTTCATTACTCGGTCGGGAGTCCTGGTCCTCCTGGTGATGTTGTTATGCCAGTCTACCTTTTGATGGTTTGATGAATGGCATTGGTGAAGGGGTGGAGTAAGATGACTTGGGTAGGACATTCATGTGGCAAATGGTCTAAGGATTGAGAACTTTGTAATAATCCCACGAATCGATTAAATGACATTGGAACGGCTCTTGAGACTCGGCCTCCTTGACCTGCCTTAAAGTGGCCCCCATGGTGTGGTGCTTGGGTATGGTTTTACCACCAATTACCGATTAGAATTAAGACTCGAATCTTGAGACTTAACGTAACCCAACGTGAGATGGGTCGCAATGTTTCCACTCGTCTTAGCCTGTCATGGTATGTAGTATATGTGTATTTGGAGTTGTTAAAGTGTTCGAAAGGGTAAATCACAGACCTGCTTGCACTGGCTGAGACGAATATGAAGGGAAAAATGAGAGATGTGCAAGAAAAGAAGTTTCTAAACCCAAGAAAGCGACAAGAATCGTGTGTAATAGACATGCTCTGGGATGTATGGCTTTGCGGGTAAACCCCTAACACGACGAGATGCCTTGGGTCTGGTAGCCATCACAACCAATGCCTTGGCTCTGGTAGCCATCACAACCAATGCCTTGGCTCTGGTAGCCATGACAACTGATACCTGGGTTCTGGTAGCCATGACAACCGATGCCTTAGCTCTGGTAGCCATAACAACTAATGCCTTGGCTCTGGTAGCCATGATAACCCTTGCTTTGGCTCTGGTAGACATGACAACCGATGCCTATCCCCGACAGGATAATGAAACCCACAGAAAGATCAGCGTGATAATCTCTGGAGTTCTCGAAAGGGATTAAATCTGCTTTGTTCTTTATGGCCTTGATGCATGCTCCCCCCCCCCCACAGTGTTATGAAAGCTTATTCTTTGATCGAGTGCTTGTTTTACTTTCTTGTGTCTTAGTGTCATAACATCAGCATAGTTTCACGTCGTACTTTTTGTTTGGTTATTTTAGGTTAATTGAGGATTTACATATATTGAATTACTTTTAGCACTATTTTGTTTTTGTATGCCAATAATTTGTTATTCACTTTTATTTCGAATGATTACTATAATACCACTGTGCTTTCACCTGTAGTACCGACTGAGATTACTTTCCCAGCAGTCATCTGCACATCAACTTGGTATACAACACAATCAGAATGATTTGCAGCAAGATTTAAATAATCCACCGAAGTTGCAGGCCAACTTCGACCAAGTTCAACAATTCGTAGTTAGTATCCAGTTTTTATTTTCGAGAAAACAAGTATTTATTATAATTAAATGATTGAAATAATTGTCCATCTAAAGTTGACTTTGAGCTCTTGTGTTCCTAACGTCAACCAAGACTTTTGTTTATGATCGTTTTCATTTATCAGGGCCCAACACCAGGGAAAATTACATTAACTGTAGCCAGAAGGGTCGATGGAGGTCAACGCGATTTTAAAGGACTGTGTTTTCTTTCGACTCCTGATCATTCGGGCACTAGTGAAGCCTCAGATAATACAGTGATCTTCAATGTTAAAAAGGTGTGATTCTAAAAAAAAAAGATTAGAAGAAATGCTCAGTTTTAATGCGAAATTAAAGCGATGTCTTATCATTTTCCTCTTCTTCTCAGGACAACGAATTAGAGAGAGGTATTGATGGGTGCCTGGATTTCGGTGCGTCTGACTTTCAGATGAGCAACCCAGTAATCCAAAGGTTAACTGGCAATGGCAGTGCCGCCCTCAGAAATGAAAGCTACTACAAGGTACTAAGTTTTTGATGCATTAAGGCTAGTGGATTAAGTAATGGATTTACACTATCACGCTCCTCGGTCAACCCTCTTTATCTTTCACATAACCCACCTCTTACGCTGTCTTCCAAACCTTCTCACACACTGATTCTCCATCTTGTATATTTTCATCACAAGCCCATTTCCATCCATTCTTATTACATTCTCATATCTCCCCAGAATACTGCCACATCCTTGTTCACACATCTCTTATTGACTCGTTCCTCATTATCTAGGCTTCGCACACCAAACATCTCTCTAAAATTGGCATTTGTACTGTTTGCAGTCCTCTCATTCGAGATTTTTTCTCCTTCCATACCATAATCTCCCATATAGCGACGTTGACAGCACAAACATTCGTGTGCCTTCCTCACACATTCCTCTCTCAAGCCCTCAGCATTCACTAACACAGATGCCCTTGAAACTTTCATATCATTCTAAACCTTGATGTCTAAATCTGCTTCCCCTCTCTCACTATCATTCACCAATACATCCTCGATACATTAAATATTGAGCTTGTTCAAAGGTACTACCATAGACAATATCATGCAACAACCCATCTTCACCCTCAAACACCTTCATCCTACTCTTTTCGGTACCGACCCCAGCTTAGCCTCTTCTCCTTCCTTCAAAACACTTGTTTCCTTGCTTTTCATATAACCTCTCCCACAACTTTCTCTGGTCATCCTCTAATTTCACAGGATAGATGCTGACCTTCTCAGCCAACCGTCCCGGATCAGGGCTGAGGGGAAAGGGGACAATGTTCCCTAACCCCTGAGCTCCGGTCTGGGGTGGTTGTTTTTTTAACAACCTGCTTCATCCCTACCCATACCTTCCTCATATCCCTTTTCCTCTCCTCTTCACAATCTATCTTTTTTACGCCGTGTCCAAGGTGGAGCCGCCATTCCGATGGACTGCCAGGCCACCAGGCGGGAGGGGTGGTCCCAAATGGCGGCGCCTGGCTCTGCCAGGCCTGTAAGCACCTCTTGCAGTGCGGGCTACTGCGAGAGGTGATAGGCGATTGCGTCCCGTGATTAAAATAGGGTCACCATGCCCAATGATGAATATAAAAAAAAACAACAACCCCCAACTTCCCCTGTAACATCAACGGAGCCGCCCTCGGGCAGCTCCAGCGAAAAAATGGAGGTCCATCTCCCCCTGTGCTTGTGCAGGGGACCCTCCATATCTCTCTAACCGGAGAGCAGGCTCACTCCTCTCCTTTGCCTACGTGTGTAGGGGAATCCCCCTCACCCCCTTCTCTGGAGGTGCTTTCGGGCACCTCCCTCTTTCCAGTGGCAGTCCCCTCTGTTCTTTCGAAGGGGACTGCCAAGAAAGCCAGCAGGCAGCCCTTAGCCAGCCGCTCCACATCGAAGCGGCTCGGTAGGGCAAACCCCCTTAGGGGGGGAGAGGGAAGCCAGGCCCCTTCGGTCGCTTCCCTCAAGGAGACCTGCGATGTCCTGGGAGGAAATGGCCAACTGGAGGCCCCTCCTGAGATAGACATGGTCCTTGAGGCAACCCAGCCTCAGACGGTAGGGCCTTCCATAGGGGAAAATCCGAGCTCGGCGCCAAACACCGAACCCGAATCCTCCCCTATGCAAGGTCCTCCGCAAACGGCTGGGGCCTCCGAGGCAGTACAAGGAGGGGAGGGATCTCCTCTGACCAGTGCCCCTGCGACCACCAGGATCTTCTCCATTTCGGAGAAGGACCTGGCTGAGGCCGGTCCATCTGGCCTGGGGGCTCCTTCCGGCGGAGGTGAGAAGCGGGTTCATTCCTCGCCCTCCTCTCCAAAAAAGAAAAAGAAAAAGACCAAGAAGACTCGGGGTTCCTCTCCATCCGCGGGGGCTACGGGGACGGATGGGTCTGCTGCCACTTTTGGCAAGCGACCAAGCTAAGATCGGCACATCCAGCCCCTCTGCCCCCCCCTCCCTGTTGCGGAGCCCCTGACTAAGACCAAAAATGCACAGGGTGGGGGCTCGATGACATTGGGGCCCCTGATTCAGAGGTTACCTGGCGTTTACGAGCCCGCTGGCTTCAAAAGCTTCCTCGTTATTCGATCCACTGATGGCACCATTTTGGCCAAGGGCAACATGATCCATCAGAGGAGAGGATTAGCTAGTGCAATTGGTAGAGAGCCGAAGGTGACCCGTTTCTCGGACGGAGGCCTTCTAGCGAATGCGGCGAATCCCGCTGAGGCGGCCAAGATAAGTGCTTTTCGGACACTTCATGGCACCCCGGTGAGTGTGACGCCGCACTCTACCATGAACTTTGTGAAAGGAGTAGTTTATGCGAGGGAACTCGTTGTCTACTCCATTGAGGACATCACCCTAGAGCTGGCCGACCATGGGGCGGTCAAGGTCGAACGTGTGATGAGAAAACCTGTAGGGGCCTTGAGACCGACCCCTACACTCTTCGTCACGTTCGACTGCGACAAGCTCCCTGAGTCAGTGCGTGCTGGTTGGTACCGCTACCGCGTGAAGTCATTCGTGCCCCTGCCGCGGCGGTGCTATTACTGCCACCGCTTCGGCCATACGAATCGATCTTGTAGACGTGCAAACTCGGGGTCACCCGAAGTCTGTGTCAATTGCGGAGAGCCGCACCCCGCTTCTTCGAAGCAATGTGGTGCATATCTGCTCGAGAAAGGAATCCTGGCCGTTCAGGCCCAGGATTGACTCTCATTCCGCCAGGCTAAGGCCTTGGTCCTGTCGCGCCCGGCTTTGCCTGGGACGTCTTATGCCTCAATAGTTAAAAGACACCCTCTGCTCCTGGCCCATCCAGGCTAACGAGCACGGTTGTTTCCGCGCCCATTCGGAGCCCTTCTGCGTTCTCTACTCACCCCGGGCGCTTCCCTGGTAAAGATGGCAGCAAAAAGGGTTCATACCCAGCCCCGGCTCAAACCAGGGCTTCCCCCTCTTCCCCCAGCGTGACCGTTTCCCGTAAGGCGAAACGGCCACGTGCCTCCACCGAGTCGTTAGACTCACAGGGGGCAACACCCCTGAAGCTGGTCTCCAGGCCATCTGCCGGGGTTCTTAAAGCTGTTCCCCGAAAGGAGGCCAGCAACAAAGGAGCTTCGTCTCCTTCGCTCACGCCTAGAGGGTGTGCGAGTGGTTCCTCGAAAAGAGAGCCCCCCCGCCTCCGAAGCCGCAACGCCAGCCTAAGGTTTCGAGGCGGAGAGAGGAAAAGACTCGCATGGCTAGCCCAACCTTCCCCAATAAGTCCTCGAAGGCGACAGCGCTTTGTCCGGCCAACAGCGCCCGGGGTTCTGCCTCCGGGAAGCGTACGGCCATTTCCGTGAGGGTCTTCTGTTCGAGGAGGGCCCCCGCGTCTCCTCTGAGCTAGGCCTGGAGGGCATATTCCTTCAATGGTATTGCCGTGGACTCCGGGCCAACTGGGAGGATCTGCGGAGGCTCGTCTCGTCCCGTTCCCCGTTAGCTATCTTTTTGCAGGAGTCCATGCTAGGCGCGTGGCCACTGCCCTCCCTCCCGGGGTATAAGGGTCTTGCGACCCCACCACCACGGGATGGCCGGGCTGGGGGGTGCGCGGTTTACACCCGGCATGATGTCTCCGTTCTTCCTTTCTCTTTAGATACCTCCTTTCAGGCAGTGGCTGTGCAGCTGCACTTGGATAGGAGGTATACTATCATTTCTGCGTACATTCCACCGTCAGCTGACTTCGACGCGGGGGACTTCTGCCGCGTCGTGGCACGGTTGCCGAAGCCCTTTCTCTTGCTTGGAGATCTGAACGGCAGGCATCCTCTCTGGAGAGATTACTCAATAAATCCTTGCCGATCTAATCGAAGAGCTTGAGATAGGTGTCCTAAACGTGGATGAGATTACGCATCACTGTCCGAAACCTCTTCATTTTCTTGCCTTGACCTATCTTTGTGCTCTTCGGATGCACAGCCTGATTTTGATTGGGGGGTGGTCGATGACCTCCATGGTAGTGATCACTTTCCCATTCAAATATCATTTTCAGGGCAACTGCCGCCTGAGAGACCACCTCGGTGGTGCTTGGCGCGGGCGCGGTGGCCTGCATTTCAGGAAATGACTGAATTCTCTATCTCAGTCGAGGAGTTTAGGTCGGTAGATGAGGCCGTTGAGTTCTTCTCCGGCAACCTCATCGCCGTGGGCCTGACTACTATTCCTAGGACGTCTGGCCGTTTTGCACGCCGACCACTCCCATGGTGGTCGGCCGAGTGTGAGACTGCCCTCAAACAGAAGCGTTATGCCTACATGCGCTATAAGCGCCGCCCAAACGATTTCACTGTCGCTGAATTTCGTCGGGCTAGGGCTAGGTTCCGGTATATTTCGAAGCACGCCCGCCGCTCTTCTTGGTAGGCATACGTGTCTTCACTTAACGGGAAGACCCCTTTAGCAGAGGTGTGGAAGCGAGTCAAAAGGATTCGGGGCAAGTTCTCGCAGGACCCCCTTCCCGTTCTCCAGGAGAATGGGACCGCAATCTCGGACCCCGCGTCCTTGGCGGAATCCTTAGCGAACGCTTTTACCGCATTCTCTAGCCGGGATGCTGCTCCGCCAGCATTCAATGCACGTCATGATGTCGCCGAAGGCCGCCGGCCGCCGGCTGGACCTTACTTTCAGAGGCGGAGAACCCTTCAACGACAGGTTTACTGTGAGTGAGTTGCGCTCCGCTCTTGCTTCGTGCTCGGACACCGCCCATGGTCCGGACGATGTCCCGTATGCGATGCTTCGACACCTGGGTGAGCGAGGCATGGCCTTTCTGTTAGATTTGTTCAACAGGATCTGGGTGGAAGGTCTTCTCCCAGATTCCTGGCGAATCGCTACTGTGCTCGCCTTTCGCAAACCGGGGAGAGATCACTCTACTCCGACCGGTTTCCGCCAATCTTTCTAACCTCTTGCGTGTGAAAGTTGATGGAGAAATTGATAAATGTTAGACTAGCCTTTTTCCTGGACAGTGAAGGCCATCTGTCTTCTGCACAGTGCGGCTTCCGCAAGTTCCACTCCACGTCGGATACTCTGCTCCGACTGGAAAATGCCGTCTGCGAGGCTTTCCTTCGTAGACAGCACTTCGCCACGGTGTTTTTCGATCTGGAGAAGGCCTATGATACCGCATGACGTACGGTATCATGGAAACTCTCAACACAATGTTTATATCTGAATATTTGCGAGATCGTCGATTCCGCGTACGGTTGGGGGGAGCCCTCTCCCGCCAAAAGGAGCAGGAAGAGGGTGTCCCGCAGGGAAGTGTCCTCAGTGTCACACTCTTTGCCCTGAGCATCAACGGCATCACCTCGGTGCTGCCAGGAGATGTTCTCGCTAAGCTCTACGTGGATGACCTTTCGATCTCTTTTGGCGCGGCCCAGATGCCAACTCTGGAGCTTCGACTCCAACAGGCATTGAACCGCGTCTCTCGCTATGCCGAAGCGCACAGGTTTCGGTTTTCTTTGGCCAAGACTAAGGTGGTGTAGTTCTGCCGCCATCCACGGCTCCACCCTGACCCAGATTTGTTTCTTAATAGGGTGCGCCTGGATGTGGTTGAATCGCACCGTTTCCTCGGTCTTGTACTCGACGGACGCCTCACCTGGGAGGCTGATATTCGCAGCCTTAGGGTCTCTTGTACCCGCGCCATGGATTATCTCCGTTCCGTGACGTTCAGCGCTTGGGGCGCTGATAAGGCTACTGCCTTACTTTTTTATCGATCCTTTGTTCGTTCGAAGCTCGACTACGGATGCGATTTTTATGCATCCGCAGCCGAGCGTTTATTGCGGAAGGTGGATTCGATCCACCATACCGGCCTTCGCCTTGTGACCGGTTCCTTCCACACTTTTCCGATTGAGAGCCTGTTGGTCGATGCGGGGGAGATGCCACTCGCTCTACGCCGCGTGCAGTGCATCACTCACCTGTACGCGCGAGCCTGGCGCCTTCCTCAGTCGCCAACAGCTTTCACTGCATCCGCAGCTGATCTCGATGGTGCCTATGCCGCCGAGAGACGCCAGTCATACCCCAAGCCCTTCGGGTTTAGGGCCAGGAAACTCCTTGGAGAGCTAGATATAGCTTTCGGGCCGGTGGCGCCCCTGGTTCTGCCCAGGACGCCACCCTGGAGGGTACTACATTTGGCTATTTGTCGCCACGCCTCTGCTCCCAAACTTGTACGGCGCCGGGAGTATTGCGTTCGACCTTTTTGGAGCACACCTCGTGTCACGCTGGAACCGTGCCAGTGTATACGGATGGCTCCAAGTCCCAAGAGGGGGTCGGCTTCCACGCCGTATCCAATCTGTTTGAAGTCAGCGGGGCTCTGCCAGGCGCTGCGTTTGTCTTCACGGCCGAACTGTTGGCAATACACCACTTGGTACGGGAGATTACGCGGCGTGCCCGGATCGGAGACCGGATTGTGATCTATAGCGACTCACAAAGTGCCCTGAGTGCTCTTGGGGCATTGGAATTTCTGCATCCCCTGGTTCGCGATATCCGTGACGCCACGGTTTTGGCGAGCCGGGCAGATGTCGAGATTATCTTCTGCTGGGTTTCTGGACATGTAGAAATTGCGGTGAATGAGTCCGCGAGGATCTGCGACCGAACCAGCGTTTCGCTTTTCCTCACACCGACTACATAGGATTACGGGCAGCTCTTCGGACTGTTTGGCAAAGAAGATGGGAGACGGTCGAAGGAAACTTAAAGTTGCGTGCCATTGTGCCGCGACTGTTCCCATGGACCTATCCCCCAATGCTGCGACGGCTTCAGGTCGCTTTCTATCGTCTTTGAATCGGACACACTCGTGTGACGCATCGCTATTTGATGGAGCGCTCGCCTGCGCCCTATTGCGACGACTGCGTCATCCCCCAGACGTTTCTGCGTATTCTTGTAGAATGTCCCAAGCTGGGTGATCTTCGCGCACGTTACCTGTCCCGATACCGGGATGGGCGGGATCGCTACCGCCTCTCCTTTGTACTCGGGATGAGTGCGTGCACATTGGGGGAGGCCGGCCTTCTCTCTTTTATTTAACTAGGTTTAGTTGTTTTTGTTATTGTTATTGCTTCGTAATTATTTTTTTTTTCTTTTTTTTTGCAATTTTTTTAAAGTAGCCTAGAACTAGGCTGTTTGTTTACGGCGACTTATGCCTAAGTCGGCAGTCGCCAGATAGCCCCTAAAAAAAAAAAAAAAAAAACCTCCGGTATTTACTTTTAGCCCTCTCCTTACATGTATCGTTATACACTTGACGAAACCAGCTCTCGGCTACCAGCACCACTCACACACTTTCACCTCAATTCATTTAACCCTTTTCTCAGTACGCTATCCATAAAGATATTAACAGGCATCATTACTTCCACTTATTTATATCATACCACTCCGTCCGTCTTTCATCCGAACAAAACACCTTCCCGTTTAGATAGTTTTCACACCATGTAACAATAATATAGCCACCCGTCCCTTTTCACTTGTGGACGAGGTCCTTCGGGAATCGAACCCTTTATTCTGCGGTGGCAATCCAATGCCTATTCTTACACACCTAATCACAATTTTTTAATACATTTTACCTACAACACACATATTCCCCTCAATCGGCGGTCATCCTTCGCTCACATTTAAAAAAATGTTTCCCCGTCAACCGATTCCCATTTCCACCTACCACTCATTCCAAGTCATTCCAGAACCTCTTTTTCTCACGCTCCATTTATTACCATAGGTTCCTTTGGAAGTTGGGTAAATCTTCTTTGGTATTTTAGCTTTTAATGCAAAGCTATACTATATTCAAAGATTTGTTATACCGATCTTCTAGTTCAAAAGGTTCGGTCTGTTTTATCATATGTTTCGTTACCTAGGCGACTCATGATACTTGGAACGCAAGCCACCTACAGCATATAACCTCCCCCTCCGAAGAGAAAGAACGCCTTTCGAGCAGAGCCGCCTTCGAACAATTTGGTTCTCCTACTGTGAATCTTCCCTCTCGAGACACTGTTCTCATCCACGATGAGTACGAAGCCAGAGGAAGAGGGAGGTATAACTTTATCCATATTTTCCTACGTTAAATATGAGCAGTATATCAATAAATTAGGTAAATTTCTGGAAATTCCCTTAGAATTTATTTAAATGGAATTTAGGGATGCAGTTTTCACAATCATTAATTTTATTAATACTAGCTTGCTTGTTTGTGGGATTTTACAAAAGTGGGAATGGTTATATTTTGCTAAATACCTGCATTGTGTGGATATTTTATTTTTACTTTTTGCCTTTTATTCCTGAAGATCCGCCTGTCCATCGGTAATTCCTGTCGACTCCTCCGTTGGAGTGTACACTGACCAACCAAGCCAGTCCAGCGATGCTTACGTGAGCCAGTAGGTTATTTTTTCTTTTTCGTGACATTGGTTTGAAAAATATATGAATATATACCTTGTTGAAATGTTGCATCGATTTTATAGAACGTCTCTAGAAGAAGCTGCAGTAGGATTCTCCCGAGATCAATTTGGGCGCCAGAGCATGTCGGAAAAACGTCACGCCACACTCGATGCCAAAAGTACCGACACCTACCAACGCAACAAGAAGGCCAGGTTAGTTAATGCATTTTTTAGTGACAACACTTCATCTTTTTTTAAACTATAGCTAAAAGATAACTGAATATCAGCTATTTGGGGAAAGATAATGACTCAAGCAACAATGGAACGCTCTCTGAACCCTTTTGTGAAGTCTGGTCGCCCATAATGTACGGTATTCTTTGGTTAAATGTCCCATTCATCTGGAGCTTTCTGCACATGTCCGGGGACCAGGGTATCCCTACCGTAGGTCCCTCGTGTTTGGGGGCAGGGGTTCCTGCGGGCCAAGAGTAAAGATCAAACCAGTGAGGATAGCTTGCAGATCCATATCATGGTGGAGTGAAACTACAACTACCAGGTCCTGTTGCTAGGATGAAAAAAAATATGTAACTGTAATTGCGTACAACATAGGCTGTAGGTACAAAAGCTATCTCCCTCAATCTCCCAAGCAGTCGGAGGGAACAGATCATCTGCTCCTATATTAGGCTAATAAAAAAAAACATTGAATCATTTTTTTTTTTAATATTTCTTGTCCATTTAAGGGAAGAACGCGAAAAATATAAGCAAGATATATACTCTGAAATGGGATCGGATTGTAAGTATTGCAACGATTTTTCTCTTTTTCAAATCTTTTTATCTTCCATACCTATTGTTTTGGTCTTTCCCGTGACTTCCAAGAAGTGCATCTGTTGAGGCTCAATTTTTACTCAAGTTTTCATATATATACAGGACCTGGCCCTATGTCTTATTGCTTTGACGAAACTGTTTATCTGCTTTAGTCCTGTTTTTGCTACCTGGCGCCAATGTGCTTCCAATTCTTTGTTTGCATTCGGTGTATTGTTTAACTAATCTCTTTAGTAGTCAACTAATATTGCTGCTAATTACAAACTGGTCACAAGAAAAGTGAATTGAAATATTTTAAACGGTAATTACAACAGATTATCAGTTTAGAAAATGAGATTTCCTTATAGATGTCAAATCACTATCTTGTATCCAGTAATTATGTGTGCTGTAAGCTTAATATTTTGTAACTGCACTTTTCTGTCGTAATCTATTGCTTTTCTGTGCTGTTATTTCATTATGATTGTTTACGACAGGAAAGATGCTTATTTCGTAATATGTTCTTAACATTTTGGTTGTGTTCGTTAAAGGTGGTACTAGCAGCAAGAGTCCTGAAAAAGTGCGTGAACTCCCCATTGATGTTCCTCCAAATATCCAGCTACCACCCTCCTCCAATTTGGGGAATTCTCTTTCTTTGAAAGCGAAACAATCCAAAGATTCTACAAACGAGAAGAAGCCATCTTCCTTCTCTATTCTCTCACCTTCTAAAACTAAAGTTTCGAACAAAAATGAGACCCTCACTTCCCCAACGCTGGAGAGACTGAAAGGCCTAGCCAAGGTTACCGACCTAATGTCGTACACAGGCAAATCTTTAACGCTACAGCCATCGTTCACTGAAAGACCATGCACTACTACTAAAAACTTACAACTTCGATCTCTGAGAAGCCCCACAAAATTCAGCACCATCCAGCATGCATTCAAAATCCGTAGAATGTCTGAAGGAAACTGGACTCGCTCATCTTTAGGAGCCACTCCTTGGATAGAAGAAAAGTCACCCTCTAAGAACATCTCAAAAATGGCCTCCCAAGATAAAGAAAACAAAAAAGGACCGAGGCCTTCATTTGGACAAGAGCTTTCTGCTATCATTCATAGTTGGGGTAACTAACATAGCTTTAGAAGTGTGGTGTAGCAGTTGTCTCGTGTGGATGATTCCGTAACTGCGTGCGTAGAAGCTTTCATGCATGGCATTTTTAGTAAAAACATGTTAAGATTAGATTTGTGGACCAAAAATAACTCCTTTTTTTCTCAACCTTAAATATTTGTTGCTAGATCCTACCAAATTTGTTCGTTGTGGCTTAGAATATATCCCCCAGGCCCTAACATCTTGGGTGGATGAGGTTTCCTATGACACCCCTTAACTCATTTGCTTTTCTCCCCTCTGTCCACTAGTTGCATTACACCAATTTCATTTTGCCTCTAATTAATGCATGTGAGGGACAGAGCAAGTTGTTGGAAAACGGTCTGTCTATCATGTGTAGAAGAGTGGAAATGGTGGTAGAACATTTAAATATACTTGAATCTAACCAAAGTCTTTGTTAACCATCCGACAACTCCGAAGGAACACACAGGTTAGGGACTAAGGTCGCCTTGCCAAGGCTCACTTGCCCTCACCATCCAAACCTAAACAATGCGTCGTTTTTACCAACACATACATCTTCACCACCATGCCACCGACAACTAGACATAACCTCATACATATCCACAACATATCCGACACTTGCACATCTTCGACGT
The DNA here is from genome assembly GCA_963969495.1 of Ceratothoa steindachneri. Lineage (NCBI taxonomy): Eukaryota > Metazoa > Arthropoda > Malacostraca > Isopoda > Cymothoidae > Ceratothoa > Ceratothoa steindachneri. The sequence goes on along the minus strand of OZ018322.1, from coordinate 102,033,054 downwards.
AACCTACACCATGCAGAGTGGGATATTCTATGTTGTTCCCCTTCCTCTTTGGGTGCAGGGGTTAACACGTCTGCATTCTTTCCCTCTTCTACACCTACACTCATCTTTTTTTCTCTTCATTCTTCTACGCATCCGTAATCGGATGGCGGGTATAGGATGGGCAACCTTGTTGCAGCTGTTATCTGTAAGATTGCGTGCCCTCCCTGCCACAACACACTAAGCCCTCCCGGCTCCAGGGCCTGCAAAAGGATGTGCGGTTATGTTCGCACATTTTTACTTTCTCTAGCTTCACCCCTTACAGATCTCTCCTTAACTTAACTTTCTGCGGCATACCCCTTCATTGGTATTGTGATTTACTTTTGAGCCCCCCACCCCATCAAAACTCCTCCATACACAATATTCTACAGTTGTCAGTCTCCTTTCTCCTCAACTACACGTAATCCACCTCTTGTGCGGTGTTACAACCATTTGCTCAGCCCATTTTTTTTTGCTTCTTTCATCGTCTCTTCTTACATGTACCGCGTCAGGACATGCTTAGTTTAAGGATCATTCACACACATCTCCACAAGCCGTTTATCCCTCTTTCGTTACTTATTTCATTACGCTGTATTACCCTGCCCAAACACCTACACATATGACATCCATCTCCGTCTCCAGAAAACTACGCCCCCTTTCCCCCCCCTCCCCCCAACGGGTTGACGCAGCGGAATGTCAACTCCCCCCTAAACATCAAGACCCTGAACACAACACTCTAAACATCAACACCCTACACAACCTCCTGAACATCAACACCCATCCTGTTTACTCCCCGGCAAACGCGAATCAAAACCTCCATACACGCTCCACGGCCTACCCCCTACCCCCATCCACTGGTTACCCCCACAATGCTGGAAATTACCCCAGGTCCACGTATGACGCTTTCACACACCCCACACAAAAATCTCAAAGGGGCCACATCCAACGTCAACACCTTTCGAACACTCTTAAACACCAACTCTGGAGAGCAGAAAGAAACTGAACATTCAATACAGACAAGTTTGAACGCACCACACTCACCTAATCATTCATCCCCATCTTGGACACCGCCTCTATCTAACACACACCTATACAATATACATACATACCAAAACAGGGGCGTCCAAGTCACAACTGGCTGCTTAATATAATACTACCACTTCCACTCCTTTACTATCACTTCCACTCTTCTACTACCACTTCCACTGGTCTTCTACACATGCTAGACACAGTTTTCCAGCAACTTGCTCTCTCCCTCACATCCACTAACACACCCACCACTCCTATCCTACTTTCCAGAGCCAAAAACACAACCCCTACTACACCAGATTATTAGCCAACCTCTTCCCAACCCCACAGAAAACATGCACAACCACACCCTCCGTATACCACTTCAAAACCAGCTACGTGATTCCTTGCTCCGAAGCGTCCTATCCGAATTCCCCCCCCCCTCGTCCCCACATACACGAATACGAAAACACTACCCAGCCTCCTCCTTGCCTCCCCAACCTCAACATTCAATATAACCTCTTGGAGAAACCACGTGTGTGGCGTCATTCCAGCGTGCTTGACGAAAATCCAGGGGACGGGGGGCACCAAGTAATGTAAATAAATCTTCGTTCATTCATCTTTTCTCCACCTCTTTCGTTCATTCATCTTTTATGCGCCCCCTTTCTTCCATCATCTTTTATGCGCCCCTTTCTTTTTTCATATTTTCTGCGCCCCTTTCGTTCATTCATCCTTTTTGCGTTCCTTTCGTTCATTCATCTTTTCTGTGCGCCTTTCTTCTATTCATCTTTTCTGCGCTCCTTTCTTCCATTTATCTTTTCTGTGCGCCCCTTTCTTTTTTCATCTTTTCTGCATCCCTTTCCTCCATTCATCTTTTCTGCGCCCCTTTCTTCCATTCATCTTTTCTGCGTCCCTTTCTCCCATTCATCTTTTCTGCGCCCCTTTCTTCCATTCATCTTTTCTGCGCCCCTTTCTTCTTTTCATCTTTTCTGCGCTCCTTTCTTCCATTTTATCTTTTCTGTGCGCCCCTTTCTTTTTTCATCTTTTCTGCGTCCCTTTCTCCCATTCATCTTTTCTGCGCCCCTTTCTTCCATTCATCTTTTCTGCGCCCCTTTCTTCCATTCATCTTTTCTGCGCCCCTTTCTTCCATTTATCTTTTCTGCGCCCCTTCCATCATCTTTTCTGCGCTCCTTCCATTTATCTTTTCTGTGCGCCCCTTTCTTTTTTCATTTTTTCTGCGTCCCTTTCTTCCATTCATCTTTTCTGCGCCCCTTTCTTCCATCATCGTTTCTGCGCTCCTTTCTTCCATTTATCTTTTCTGTGCGCCCCTTTCTTTTTTCATCTTTTCTGCGTCCCTTTCTTCCATTCATCTTTTCTGCGCCCCTTTCTTCCATCATCTTTTCTGCGCTCCTTTCTTCCATTTATCTTTTCTGCGCCCCTTTCTTCCATCATCTTTTCTGCGCTCCTTTCTTCCATCATCTTTTCTGCGCTCCTTTCTTCCATTTATCTTTTCTGCGCCCCTTCCATCATCTTTTCTGCGCTCCTTTCTTCCATTTATCTTTTCTGTGCGCCCCTTTCTTTTTTCATCTTTTCTGCTTCCCTTTCTCCCATTCATCTTTTCTGCTTCCCTTTCTCCCATTCATCTTTTCTGCTTCCCTTTCTCCCATTCATCTTTTCTGCGCCCCTTTCTTCCATTCATCTTTTCTGCGCCCCTTTCTTCCATCATCTTCTCTGCGCTCCTTTCTTCCATTTATCTTTTCTGTGCGCCCCTTTCTTTTTTCATCTTTTCTGCGTCCCTTTCTTCCATTCATCTTTTCTGCGCCCCTTTCTTCCATTCATCTTTTCTGCGCCCCTTTCTTCCATCATCTTTTCTGCGCTCCTTTCTTCCATTTATCTTTTCTGTGCGCCCCTTTCTTTTTTCATCTTTTCTGCGTCCCTTTCTTCCATTCATATTTTCTGCGCCCCTCTCGTCCATTCATCTTTTCTGCGCCCCTTTCTTCCATTCATCTTTTCTGCGCCCCTTTCTTCCATCATCTTTTCTGCGCTCCTTTCTTCCATTTATCTTTTCTGTGCGCCTCTTTCTTTTTTCATCTTTTCTGCGTCCCTTTCTTCCATTCATCTTTTCTGCGCCCCTTTCTTCCATTCATCTTTTCTGCGCCCCTTTCTTCCATCATCTTTTCTGCGCTCCTTTCTTCCATTTATCTTTTCTGCGCCCCTTCCATCATCTTTTCTGCGCTCCTTTCTTCCATTTATCTTTTCTGTGCGTCCCTTTCTCCCATTCATCTTTTCTGCGCCCCTTTCTTCCATTCATCTTTTCTGCGCCCCTTTCTTCTTTTCATCTTTTCTGCGCTCCTTTCTTCCATTTATCTTTTCTGTGCGCCCCTTTCTTTTTTCATCTTTTCTGCGTCCCTTTCTCCCATTCATCTTTTCTGCGCCCCTTTCTTCCATTCATCTTTTCTGCGCCCCTTTCTTCCATTCATCTTTTCTGCGCCCCTTTCTTCCATCATCTTTTCTGCGCTCCTTTCTTCCATTTATCTTTTCTGTGCGCCCCTTTCTTTTTTCATCTTTTCTGCGTCCCTTTCTCCCATTCATATTTTCTGCGCCCCTCTCGTCCATTCATCTTTTCTGTGCCCCTTTCTTCCATTCATCTTTTCTGCGCCCCTTTCTTCCATCATCTTTTCTGCGCTCCTTTCTTCCATTTATCTTTTCTGTGCGCCTCTTTCTTTTTTCATCTTTTCTGCGTCCCTTTCTTCCATTCATCTTTTCTGCGCCCCTTTCTTCCATTCATCTTTTCTGCGCCCCTTTCTTCCATCATCTTTTCTGCGCCCCTTTCTTCCATCATCTTTTCTGCGCCCCTTTCTTCCATTCATCTTTTCTGCGTCCCTTTCTTCCATTCATCTTTTCTGCGCCGTTTTCTTCCATTCATCTTTTCTGCGCCCCTTTCTTCCATCATCTTTTCTGCGCTCCTTTCTTCCATTTATCTTTTCTGTGCGCCCCTTTCTTTTTTCATCTTTTCTGCGTCCCTTTCTTCCATTCATATTTTCTGCGCCCCTCTCGTCCATTCATCTTTTCTGTGCTCCTTTCTTCCATTTATCTTTTCTGTGCCCCGTTCGTCCATTTATCTTTTCTGTGCCCCTTTCTTTTTTCATCTTTTCTGCGCCCCTTTCTTTTTTCATCTTTTCTGCACCCCTTACCTTCCTCACAGATTGAACGTTCCCCGTTGGATTATTTTTCCCGCTTTGATAATCAAGAAAGAAGCTGAATATTTTGCTCGTGAATGCGGTCAGATATATGGATGGTGCGATTGATAAGGACTTGCTTTGTATCGTTGCATATCTTCTTTACTAACTGAGTTTGCATCTCTAAGTTCATTACAGTGTCTACCTTGCAGTCCATTTATTTATCTATGCTCTTATATCGCCGTAGTTACAGTAGCCTTTTGGTCGGGTAAAAGTTCCTGTAGTATCGATTCTGGCTTATAGCTGAAGAAGGTAGTGGTCTGGCAGCATTCCTGACCGTCGTTGTATTTAGCCGTGACCTTCCTGTTGCTTTTCTAGCTCATCGCAATCGCGAATTACTGCACCAAAGTGTATCCACCAAAGCGCAGCTGCCACGTGCCAATTCTGACGAATTTCTGACTCCTTCTTGCAGTTACAAAGGACAATCGAGACCTCTTCAGGATAACCTTTCTCTGGGTAATTCCCCCGGAGCGCTTTATAGAGTATTACATATGAGGAATACAGCCACGCTTCAATGTGGACGGGCTAAAGATTAGGCGAGTGGAAACACCGCGTCAATTTCAGACAAATTGAGCTGTATCTGATGTGGCAAGTTGTCAGGAAGTTCGATTGCGGTAGACTTTATGGCAGTTGTCATGCTGTTGGTCCATGCTGAGAAATAGAAGCACTCTTGTAAGAGTGCTGATCGGTGGCAAAGCCCCTATCAAATTATTCTTCTTCCACCACTATAGCTCTCTTCATGCAAATTTCAGAATCATGATAGAAATATTTTATTACTTAGAAAAGCTTGTTTCTGTGATTCCTTTGCTTGCCCAATATTTCGACTAATATTTCTGTATATAATTGCTGGTAACTTGAAAATATTTTCACTTACCATAGAGCATTTCATAGAGAGTGACCTTTACATCACAAAAATGTAAAAAAAAATCCTTAGATTCATATTGTTGGGCTTTTTAAAATTCGTGCATTGCTCTCATCCTCGTATGTTTTTGTGATTGATCCAAAATACCTGTGATCGAATAATGGTGTAATCCCGTGTCGGTTTTAAAGGCGCGGCGCGCGGTCCAAATCGAGGCAACAAAGAGGTCGGACCAGGTCTGGGCATGCGCAAAAGTTCCAGCCTCGAATCTCTGCAGACGATGGTCCAGGAGGTTAGTGGAGTTCGATGTTTAATGGCTTTTATGTAGCTTCTACGTTTATGGTTTATATGAGTAATATTTTTATGGTTTTATATGGGTTATTCATGGATTAGGTCAGGTATATTTGTATGGAGTTTGTGTAGGTTCTATTTCTATGGTTTATGTGGCTTTTATTTGTCTTTATATTGCATGGGTAACGAAGAGGCTTTCGCAAAAATGGCTGTGCTATTTGATCCGCACCTGGGTATTGGGGGTCAAAGCCCTGCGAGAGCGGAGGCAAATTATTTTGGCGAATGTAGAGAGCTACCGTCAATCACGCGGGGTGCCGAATTTGATGGATTTCCACATACTTCGGCACGTACACAGCCCACCGCAACATCGCTGTTTCTTTCACTTTCTTCACACACAACGTATCACTGTAATCTACCGAACCTACCGCCCTAGTTTCCAATCCGCATTCCCCAGGCGTGGAAAAGGTGGCTCTCCCTTGATCCACACAACGCTCCACTGGTGCAAACAAGCTTGCCAGTGATTGTCCTACTGATCTTTATGTAGATTGCTTTGTCTGGTCGGTGGACACCGTCAAAGGAAATGGACCGTTGTTACAACTAATAATTTATCAACTCACTCTTCTCTTTTCATCTGGGTGTGGCTCTTGACTGGATATTAAAACCAAAGATAAGTCTGATGATAAATTGTAGGCCCAAGGGCACCATGAGATGCTCTTCCTTTGAAAGGAGAGTGACTAAGGAAGAATAGTAGTAATATGTGTTTACCATTAGCCAGTGAGTGTTTGGATTGGCTCAAGGGAGAATCACCCATTTCACGTTGAGAGTGTGCGTGGCCTGAAAACCCTTTCTCAAAATTCTGAGAGGTGGAAAAGTGATGTGTTGTGTGCGTGTGTAATTTGTGAAAGAGAGCAATGTTGTAAATGTGTCTCGTGTCGTATAAGGATGAAACTACTCTCCGCCCCGGCGTGATTGCAGGAACTTCCTACATCCCCCTCTTGAGTAGCGACGCGTGGAAATCAACCCACCATACACTATATACCTTTTATCCGATGTTTTTGTTTTTTTCAGCTAGCTCTGTCTTGGTTCGAATATTTGACCTCCATTCCCCTTACCCACAAATACCCCCTCCTTGTCAATCCCCTATCAAACCCTCAGTTATTCTTATACCTACAATCATAATTTTGCCATACCTTTACCTGCAATAGTCAACAGACTTCGCCCCTTGTAGTTCTTGCAGCCACCTTTCTCCTCTTGATCCTGATACAACAGCTGCACCCTTTCAGTCCTCGGGCACTCTTCCACTTCCAAATTCATTACATCACAGCCACAGGAGCCATTCCATAACATTCATGGGCACATTTTAGCATCTCAGCGACTATACTCTTGTTGCCTTCCCACTTTTCATATTTTTCAGAACACTGACAACCTCTTGCATATTTATCTCTTCCACACTACACTCTATTTACACCGACGGATCCAATTCGAGGAAAAGATGGCCCCTCTAAAAAGGTTGCCACTGTGAGAGATTGCGCTTCAGACATCGGTGTTTTCGTTTGAACAATTGAAGCACACACATAGACGATTCGTTAGGGTGCGTCATTAACACACTGGCCCTAGGGATGAATCCTCTCGTTGCCATAGACAATGGCATGTGTTGGTGTGTAAATGGTTAGAAAAACCGAGTCATAGGTAGTTGACTGTGTGTGTTTGAGGATAAAATGCAGGCTTAGAAGCAAGTGGATGATATTGTGTATGAGACGGGGCACAGAGACTTCTGTTATTTAGGTGGCAATGATGCACTGCATGTCGACCTCGGTGGAGAAAATGGGTACACTTGATGGTTCGTAGCATGCTACCCCGTAAGGGGCGCGGCGATTTGCCATTCTGGCCGCCGTGCTGACGGGATTCAGCACCCCGTCCGACCCAAGCTTAGCCTCTTCTCCTTCTTTCAAACTGCCTGTATTTCTCCCTTACTTCGTCGCTTTTCATACAACCTCTCCCACAACTTTCTCTGGTCGGCCTCTAATTTCACAGGGTAGATACTGACCTTCTCAGCCAACCGTCCCAGATCGGGGCTGAGGGGGGAGGGGACAATGTTCCCTAAACCCTGAGCTCCGGTTCGGGATGGGGGTTATTTAACAACCTGCTTCATCCCCACCCATACCTTCCTAACATCCCTTTTCCTTTCCTCTTCACACTCTATCAATTTTACGCCGTGTCCAAGGTGGAGCCGCCATGCCGATGAACTGCCAGGCCACCAGGCGGGAGGGGTGGTCCTGAATGGCGTCACCTGGCTCTGCTAGGCCTGTACAAACCCCTTGCCGGGCGGGCTCCTGCGAGGGGTGATGACCTATTGCATCCCGTAGCAAATTTAGAGTCAACATGCCCAAAGATGAGAAAAATATAATCTCCCCTTAATTTCCCTCTGTACATCGACGGAACCGCCCTCGGGCAGCTCCAAAGAAAAAGTGGAGGTCCCCCCCTCCACCCCCTGAGCTTGCGCAGGGGACCCTCCAAACTTATCTAACCGGAGAGGAGGCTTACTCCTCTCCTACGCCTACGGGTGTAGGGGACTCCCCCTCACCCCCTTCTCTGGAGGTGCTTTCGTGCACCTCCCTGTTTCTAGTGGCAGTCCCTCCTTTTCGTTACAAGGGGACTGCCAAGAAAGCCATCAGGCAGCCCATAGCCGACCGCTCCCCATTGAAGCGGCTTGCTAGGGCAAACCTCCTTAGGGGGGCGAAGGAAGCCAGGCCCCTTCGGTCGCTTCCCTCAAAAGACCTGAACCTTGCCGGGGTCAAGGCCTGTGCCTCCCCACACCTGACTAGTGACAATGATGCCAACGGGACCTGCGATGTCTTAGGGTGGTGGGGGTGGCTACCTGGAGGCCTCCCCCTGAGATAGACATGGTCCTTGAGGAAACCCAGCCTCAGACGGTAGGGCCTTCCATGGCGGGAAATCTGGGCTCGGCGCCAAGCACCGAACCTGAATCCGTCCCTATGCAAGGTCCTCCTCAAACGGCTAGGTTTTCCGAGGCAGTACAAGGAGGGGAGGGATCTCCTCCGACCGGTACCCCTACGTCTGCCAGGACCTTCTCCATTTCGGAGGACATGGCTGAGGCCGGTCCATCTGGCCTGAGGGCTCCTGCTGGCGGAGGGGAGAAGCGGGTTTATTCCCCGCCCTCCTCTCCTATAAAGAAGAAAAAGACTAAAAAGACTCTGGGCTCCTCTACATCCGCGGGGCTTGCGGGGACGGATGGGTCTGCTGCCACTTTGGTAAGCGACCAAGCCAAGATTGGCACATCCGGCCCCTCGCCCCCCCCCCCCGGGTGCGGAGCTCCGACTATGACTAAGACGAAAAGAGCGCAGGGCGGAGCCTCGATAACATCGGGGCCCTTCATTCAGAGGTTACCTGGCGTTTTCGAGCCCGCTGGCTTCAAACGCTTCCTCGTTATTCGCTCCACTGATGGCAGCATGTTGGCCAAGGGCAACATGTGTAATTGGTAGTAATTGGTAATAGCTAGTGTAATTGGTAGAGAGCTGAAGGTGACCCGTTTCTCGGACGAGAGCCTTCTGGCGAATGCGGCGGATCGCTCCGAGGCGTCCAAGATAAGTGCTCTTCGGATACTTCATGGCACCCCGGTGATTGTGACGCCGCACTCTACCCTGGATTTTGTGAAAGGAGTAGTTTATGCGAGGGAACTCGTTGACTACTCCATTGAAGACATCACCTTAGAGCTGGCCGACCATGGGGCGGTCAAGGTCGAACGTGTGATGAGAAAACAGGGAGGGACCTCGAGACCCACCCCTACACTCTTCATCACGTTCGACTGTGACAAGCTCCCTGAGTCGGTGCGTGCCGGTTGGTACCGCTACCGCGTGAAAGCGTTTGTGCCACTGCCGTGGTGGTGCTATTACTGTCACCGGTCGGCCATACGAATCATTCTTGTAGATGTGCAAAGTCGGGGTCACCCGAAGTCTGTGTAAATTGCTCCAAGGTCGCACACGATAAGTCTAAATCGTGTGTGGCCAAGTGTGTCATTTGCCGAGAGCCGCACCCCGCTTCTTCGAAGCAATGTGCTGCATATCTCCTTGAGAAAGAAATCCGGGCCGTTCAGGCCCAGGATCGAATATCATTCCGCGAGGCTAAGGACTTGGTCCGGCCGCGCCCGGCTCTGCCTGGGACGTCTTATGCCTCAATGGTTAGAAAGGCATCCTCTGCTCCTGGCCCATCCAGGCCAACGAGCACGGTTGTTTCCGCGCCCATTCGGAGCCCTTCTGCGGGTTTTACTCAACCCGAGCGCTCCCCTGGTAAAGCTGGTGGCAAAATGGGTTCACACCCAGCCCCGACTAAAACGAGGGCTCTCCCACCCTTTCCCCAGCGTGACCGTTTCCCGTCAGGCAATGGCTGTGCAGCTTCACCTGGATAGGAAGTATACTATCATTTCTGCGTATATTCCACCGTCAGCTGACTTCGCGGTGGGGGAATTCCGCCGCGTCGTGGCACGGTTGCCGAGGCCCTTTCTCTTGCTTAGATATCTGAACGGCAGGCATCCTCTCTGGGGAGATTACTCAATAAATCCCAGGGGACAAGTCCTTGCCGATCTGATCGAAGAGCTTGAGATAGGGGTCCTAAATGTGGATGAGTTTACGCATCACGGCCCGAGAACCGCTTCATTTTCTTGCCTTGATCTATCTTTGTGCTCTTCGGATGCACAGCCTGATTTTGATTGGGGGTTGGTCGATGACCTCCATGGTAGTGATCACTTTCCCATTCAAATATCATTTTCAGGGCAACTGCTACATGAGAGCCCACGTCGGTGGTGCTTGGCGCGTTGGCCTGCATTTCAGGAAATAACTGAATTCTCTATCTCAGTCGAGGAGTTTAGGTCGGTAGATGAGGCTGTTGAGTTCTTCTCCGGTAGCCTTATCGCCGCGGGCCTGACTACTATTCCCAGAACGTCTGGCGGAATCCTCCGCGACCGCTTTATCCGCATTCTCGAGCCGGGATGCTGCTCCGCCAGCATTCAATGCACGTCGTGATGTCGCGGAAGGCCGTCGAATGGACTTTTCCCCTAGAGGCGGAGAACCTTTCAACGACAGGTTAACTGTGAGTGAGTTGCGTTCCGCTCTTGCTTCGTGCGCGGACACCGCCCATGGTCCGGACGATGTCCCGTACGCCATGCTTCGACACCTGGGTGAGCAAGGCATGGCCTTTCTCTTAGATATGTTAAACAGGATCTGGGTGGAGGGTCTCCTCCCAGATTCCTGGGGAATCGCTACTATGCTCGCCTTTCGCAAACCGGGGAGAGATCACTCTACTCCGGCCGGTTTCCGCCTAATCTCTCTAACCTCTTGCGTGTGAAAGTTGATGGAGAAATTGATGAAAGTTAGATTAGCCTTTTTCCTGGACAGTGGAGGCCATCTGTCTTCTGCACAGTGCGGCTTCCGCAAGTTCCACTCCCCGTCGGATGCTCTGCTCCGACTGGAAAATGCCGTCTGCGAGGCCTTCCTTCGTAGACAGCACTACGCCACGGTCTTTTTCGATCTGGAGAAGGCCTATGATACCGCATGGCGATACGGTATCATGGAGACTCTCCACTCGATGGGGGCGAGGGGACGCCTTCCAATGTTTATATCTGAATTTTTGCGAGATCGTCGATTCTGCGTACGGGTGGGGGTAGCTCTCTCCGGCCCAATGGAGCAGGAAGAGGGTGTCCCTCAGGGAAGTGTCCTCAGTGAAACACTCTTTGCCCCGTGCATCAACGGCATCACCTCGGTGCTGCCGGAAGATGTTCTCGCTACGCTCTACGTGGACAACCTTTCGATCTCTTTGGGCGTGGCCCAGATGATAACTCTGGAGCATCGACTCCAACAGTAATTAAACCGCGTCTCTCGCTATGCCGAAGCGCATAGGTTTCGGTTTTCTTTGGCCAAGACTAAGGTGGTGCACTTCAGCCCGACCAAGATTTGTTTCTTAATGGGGTGCGCCTGGATGTGGTTGAATCGCACCGTTTCCTTGTTCTTGTATTTGACCGACGCCTCACCTGGTAGGCTCATTTCGCAGCCTTGGAGTCTGATTTACCCGTGCCATAGATATTCTCCGTTCTGTGACCTTCAGCTCTTGGGGCGCTGATAGGGCTACTGCCTTACTTTTTTATCGATCCTTTGTTCGTTCGAAGCTCGACTACGAATGCGAGTTTTATGCAGCCACAGCCGAGGGTTTATTGCGGAAGGTGTACTCGATCCACCACACCGGCCTTCGCCTTTCGACCGGTGCCTTCCGCACTTTCCCCATTGAGAGCCTGTTGGTCGATGCTAGGGAGATGCCACTCGCTCTACGCCGCGTACAGTGCATCACTCGCCTGTACGCGCGAACCCGACGCTTCCCTCAGTCGCCAACAGCTCTCACTGCATCCGCGGCTGATCGCGACGGTGCCTATGCCGCCGAGAGACGCCAGTCATACCCTAAGCCCTTTGGGTTTAGGGCCAGGAAACTCCTTGGAGAGCTAGATATAGCTCTCGGGCCGGTGGCGACCCTGGTTCTGCCCAGGACGCCACGCTGGAGGGTACCACATTTGGCTATTTGTCGCCACGCCTCTGCTCCCAAAGCTTGTATAGCGCCGGGAGTATTGTGTTGCACCTTTTTGGAGCACACCTCGTGTCACGCTGGAACCGTGCCAGTGTATACGGATGGCTCCAAGTCCCAAGAGGAGGACAGCTTCCACGCCGTATCTCCTCTGTTTGAAGTCAGCGGGGCTCTGCCAGGCGCTGCGTCTGTTCACAGTCGAGCTGGTGGCAATACACCGCTCGGTACGGGAGATTACGCGACGAGCCCGGCTCGGAGACCGGATTATGATCTACAGCGACTCACAAAGCGCCCTGAGTGCTCTCGGGGCATCCCCTGGTTCGTGATATCCGTGACGCCACGGTTTTGGTAAGCCGGGCGGATGTCGAGATTATCTTCTGCTGGGTTCTTCGTCATGTAGGAATTGCGGGGAATGAGGGCGCCAAAGAGTCCGCGAGGACTCTGCGACTAGACCAGCGTTTCGCTCTTCCTCACACCGACTACATGGCAGGAATACGGGCAGCTCTTCGGACTGCTTGGCAAAGAAGATGGGAGACGGTCGAAGGGAACTTAAAGTTGCGTGCCATTGCGCCGCTACTGTTCCCATGGACCTATCCCCCAATGCCGCGAGGGCTTCAGGTCGCTTTCCGTCGTCTCCGAATCAGACACACTCGAGTGACGCATCACTATTTAATGGAGCGCTCGCCTGCGCCCTATTGTGACGACTGCGTCATCCCCCAGACTGTTCGGCACATTCTTGTCGAATGTCCCAGTCTGGGTGATCTTCGCGCACGTTACCTGTTCCGGTACCGGAACGGGCGGGGCCGCTACCGCCTGTCCCTTGTACTTGGGACGAGTGCGTGTACCTTGACTGGTGGACTGATAGACTTTTTTTGGGGGGGGGCGGCCTTCTTTCTTTATTTAACTAGGTATTGTTGTTTTATTTGTAGGTCGCACGCTCCGCCCCTAGGGGAAGGGAGACCTCTCCCCGACGCCGGAGCTTGCTTCCTAATTGTCATCTTCCCTTTTATCGTTGTTTTTTTTTCAAGTTTTTATTTTAAAGTAGCCTAGAACTAGGCTGTTTGTTTGCGGTGATTTATGCCCAAGTGGGCAGTCGCCAGATAGCCCCTTAAAAAAAAAAATCATAGCATGCTAGGTTTGTTCCTGATTCGATGCCTTTTAAACGAGTTTCCCACAGGGTTGAAAAAAACAACAACAAACAAACCCCCCCGGGTTTATTAGGAGGTTTGGGGGGAGGGCTTTTTCAAGTGAAATTTGAAAAAAATCCCGGGTTTGGGGTTTGTTTGTTTGTTTTTTCCAAATTACACTTTTTTCAAGAAATGAACGCTACTTATCATTATTTTATTCAAAATTCATATTTATGTTTATAATTTCAACAAATATGTATCAAATTAAGGTCATTTTTCTGATACTGACTCATAATAATTCATCTCTCCTTCAGGTTTTGGCTATCATGGCTACCCACAATTCTTGATCAGTGATCTGTTCTTTCCTTAATATAATTATTAAACTAATTAATTATTAATATTATAAAAATAGAGATACATATTCTTTTCCTACGTTATTCTAATGCTTGTAGTGTTTGTTTTTTGAATAAAACCCCTCGGTTTGGGATGCTTTTCTCAAATTTGTTTTTTTTGCCAACCTGGTTTCCCACCATGGTGTTAAGGCACACTAGGTCTGTATGGGAGTCCCCATGTTGCTCATATTTCCAGCAAGTAGTGTAAGTTGTAGCAAAGTGTTGTTCAGATCCTACACTAAACTCTAGCCCTCCTGAGGGCTAGAGAATCTGAGGTAGAGAGATCATCTGTACAACCGGTTAAAATTAATCTCCCATTCCGGGAACTTTTTCAGATGGCACTTGAGGATGAGGGTCAGCGGGCAGGCTCAGGAAGGGTGCCAAGAGGAAGAGGTTGCAATGAGAGCTTTAGAGCCGCCGTCGATCGCTCATACGAAGCACCACTGACAGCTCCAAACAACCAGATGGAGACGCGTAAGTTTGGTCAATTTACCTTCAACATTCTACTTTTGTTATACTCTTGGACATCATCAGCAACGGGGGTTCTTCTTCCCTCCCTCTCTCTCTCTCTCTCTCTCTCATTCTATAACAAAAGAAAAGCGTCGTCAAGCAAATTATGGATAAATATAAAATAAGTTATTTGCCATCTAGTGCCAAGCTGAAGTTGGGCTATGTGCTGTCGAGTAGCAGAGGGGGGCCTTAAGAATGTCGCTTTTGAAGTACTTATTCGAACTGTGTAAATGAACTTGTAAGCCATTTTTTGTAGGGGGCTTCATATGCAGACATTTCTTCCAAAATATATCTTGGAATTTCAAAAGGTGACACAACTTTGAAAACTAATTTCGCTGAAATTGTTTCTTAGAAAAGTAAAACTAAACTCGAACAAATACAATAGTTTAAACACAGAAGAAATAAAAAAAAATTAAAATAGGCAAACTAAGCATCAGTCTTAACAGAATTATCCCCACCCTCCCAGCTGTTACGAAAGGGTCCCCCATCGCTAGTTGGTGTAAGAAAACCGGACCTTGATGCGTTATCGCTCACCAGCTATTTTCAGTCTGACTTTTATGTGAATTTCATTATCTGGTCGGTGGGGATCCCATCCACGATACGATGGACGAATAACGCAACTTATCTACCTACCAGAGTAGTTTGTCCCCGCCTTGCTTCTTTTCGAAATTCTTGCTTCCCTACCCTTTCTGGCGTCGCCTTTCCCTTGCTCGACTTCGCTTTCTTTTAGCAGAAAGACTTCCTTCGGCCACCCTCTCCCTCCTTACAATTTTATTGCGAAGTGGTGTTTTATCCCGTTTTTAAGTTGTATCTTGATTTATTGTTTTATCTTTTGCCTTATACCCTCCTCCCGTGCGACTGGCGCATGTCATTTGTTTATTGTGTCAGCCGCCCATGTCTTTAGAATGTGTTTCGTGTGCCTGTAATTTAAGTGTGTGGGTGTGTGTATGTTGTGCTTTCTTATTTTAGCCCTTTGCTTTTCCCCTTTTTTATTGGGTGTTTTCCACACCCCCTTGTGACCTTTATCGGGCGCCCATTTTTATCAGTGCTGCCAGTAAGAATCCATCAGGAGTGGGCGGGTATCTTCTTGTTTCCCTTACATAAATAAATACCATTCAATGGGAATGGTTCTACTAATGGTATCTACAGCTGTGAAGTCGACTAGAATCGGACTCCATCCGGCGACTAACCATGCCCATGTGTTTTAACCTCGCTATCATTTGGTCGGGGGGGGGGCGGGCTGTGGCCCCAGTTTGTTGTACACGATAAAAGAAAGATATGGGAGTTGTTATTCATAATCACAAAAACAAACAACAACAAAAAATCAGAACCATGTAGGTAATTATTGATATTCGTTTGTTATCTTTAAAAGTCAAAGAAATTTTGAGAAAAAAAATTTGAATTCAAATATTTTCGAAAAATTAGTGTGTAAAATCCAAAAAACGATGAGGCAAATGCAGCCCGATTGAAGAAAGTGTTTACATCATTCGAAAAATCCCTCAATTCAATGAAATATTTATGTGACATGGTGTATGATCTTGGAATTTAACATATATGAAGCCCAACTAATATTTTGATTTTTCTTTATGATTAACATTAATAACTGGTTCGAACCCTTTATCAGTATTTTAAAAAAATATATATTTAACCGTAATTTCCTAAGATATTATTTTACCTTTATATTAAATATATGTATAATCGCAATTGCCGCCGACGCTTGGGGTTGCCTAATATGCGAAAATTCTTTGGTCTTTTTGGATCCATCGATGCAAAATTTGTAACTTCCTTAATTTCTTATAAATCTGAAATCCCCCCCCAATGGTGGGAGAGTAAGAATACACCACAGTGCCTTAATATGAGTCTCAATATGAGCAAGAATACACCTGTGAAATAAGTGGAGATGCAGGATATTAAACTCTTAAAATAATCCCATCAGTGTTCTGCTCTTGAGT
Source organism: Ceratothoa steindachneri (assembly GCA_963969495.1). Taxonomy (NCBI): domain Eukaryota; kingdom Metazoa; phylum Arthropoda; class Malacostraca; order Isopoda; family Cymothoidae; genus Ceratothoa; species Ceratothoa steindachneri. Next base: position 102,017,076 of record OZ018322.1, on the reverse strand, counting down.
CGGAGACTCAACGGCCCCGACCTGATTAAAGTAGTATATTCTATCCCTTATTTGTATTTATTTGGCATTTAAGCATGCCCACACCTATTGGTCGGACGTAGCAGTCCTAATAATACCTGACAACTAATTGTTTTAATTAATTTAATTATTCTGCAAACTATGCTTCAGGCGAAAACTACGAAAGGGGCTACGGTAATAAAATTTATGATTCAATTTTATGTGGATACCCAAAATGCTATAATTCTTTCCACCACTTTCTCACAAAAAGTGTCGGCGAGCATCATTGTCGTCAATGCCACAGGATATTCTTCACATCCCGCCGCTTTATATATTATTTCAAACACAAAAGGTGCTCCTCTTCTCTCCAGGGTCATTGCAACTTTATAGTGCCTATGCCATGGGCTGTAATATCTCGTCCGGTCGAGGTTTTTCCAATGCAGAAAACCTCCAAGCACTGTCCACTCACATACCTCCATCCACACCTATCATCCACTTGTAACATTATCGTTCCCCTTTCTTTTAAACATTTTTTCACATTCATTTTTTACATTGCTTTTTAACTTCTTGTACACCTGACATTCAAAGAGGGAGGCTGTTGCATGCTGTGGGAATTTGAAGTGTTTAACGGGCTATGTATTAGGAGGGGACTGTAATATGTGATAAAGTGTATTGTGTTGGGAGGGAGTTAAGATGGGGCGGTGTTTCATGTTAGAATCCGTAATGTGTGGCTGAAGCGAGGTAGGGATGAAGAAGACTAGAATGGGAAGTGATGGAAACGTTTTAGGGGCGGTCAGAGAGTGAATGCTGAGGGGTTGAATGTGGTGATTTGGGAGCAGGTTGGGTGAGATATGCTGATCCCGATGTTTATGTAAAGGATTTTGGTATGGAAGAATTCCTGGAAAGGTAAAGAGTACTAACAAAACTTTCGCGTGCGAGGCTTCCCCGACCAGAGAACCTATAGCCGGGTTTACTCGTCTTTTACGATACTTGCCCCAGGAGAGTATGCGTATTTTTCCGGGCCCCCCCCCCCCCACATCCTTTAAAGTGGTATACATTTAAGCAGACTAGATAAGGATAAACTTTCGAAGGGAATGTATGAAAGTGTGGTAGTGTGCAAAGTGTCGGAAGACCTCCAAAGGATGGATTAACTATGAATTTTAATAGGTATGCTTTTCTTGGCGGGGAGGGGGGGGGGGTGTTACTGGTAGCCAGACTGGATGAGATGATACACCCACATAATGCCTTATTATCAAATCTCTAGGGACAGGGGGGGAGCCCTATGGCTTTGTGCTTATTATAGGCTATGTGAAATGTACTTTTTGTGGCGTTGATGAACTCCGACCAGACTTGTATGAATTTGGTACTGCTGGTGGTGAAAATACCCACCTCAGTGAGACTTTTATGTTGTTCTAAAATAGTATTTTCGTTCTCGGTAGTCGCTGAAGAAGAATCCGAATCCAGCGGCTCCGGATTCGGGCGAGGCAATAGTCGTCAGTCGTCTGTGAATTCTTCGAGTGAAGACAAACTCAAGAAGGGGGTCAAGAAGCGACCCGGGATCTTTAAGGGTCTCGGATCAATGTTTAGGTATATATTTATAAGGTTTCCATTATTCGAAAAATTGGTGGTTAGTGTTGGCTACTCTTTAGAGCAGTGGTTCTCAACCTTTTTTTGATGATGGCACCCATTTGCTATCTAGAAGCAACCGCAGCACCCTAATTGCTATCTAGAAGCAGCCGCGACACCCCAATATAATATAGTTTACGTCTATATACATAATTACGTGGAAAGCACTTCAAAATTGACCACGATTGACCTTTAACTTAATTTAATTGAAATAAGAAATGAAAATTTGAAAATAAATTAATTTTAACTTTAAAAGTTTAATGGGAAATTTGAGTGTGATGATTATAACATAATTCTTTAATATTGGGACGTGTAGTTGACGAGGCAACTCTCATTTCTGCATTCACTGTCTGCAATGTTTCTCTTTTCGTTGTTTTTATGTTGCGCAATGCAGAGAAGAGAATTTCAAAATATTTTTCAAGTGTCGTTAGATTTTTTTTTAGAAATGTTTGAAATACATTATTTGGCAACTTAGGCATTTAATTTAAAAGTGATTTTTTGGTCGCTCCCGAGTTCCCCCGGTTGAAAACCTCTGCTTTAGAGAGACATTAATGCACAATTATATGTAGGCATGTACTCCACCCATGGGGGAGAATAGATTTAATATGTAAATATCCCCGTGTCTATTACGTCCGCTAAAACCATCGCTCGGTCATTATATTTTATACGAAGGCCTCCTTTATCCTCCGAGCAAAGGACTCCAAGCCCCTCCTGCACACTGCTCTGCTCCAAAACACACCATCTGACATTCACCCTGGGTTGGCACATTCGAGTTTCTCTGGTCAGGCTACGGCCAAAGCATCTCTTATCCCTACATGAATACCAAAATAGAATGAGCCCCGCACTCCCCACTACAGGGCGTAGTGGTATCTTGATCGCAGACGGTCAAGTGAAAGTGGTTCGTCGACCTAGAGTTGCTTATCAAGTACTTTAGGCTGTCTCTCTTCCTCACATTTTAACTTCGAACATACCTCCTTCGCGAACATCTTCACAAACTTTCTAGCGTAGATACCTTCGTTGAGTTATCCTTTATTTTTATTATGATAATTATCAAAATACACAAGTGTGGACACAGTTCCATTAGTTATTGTTAGCGCTTTCTCCTCCACGCAAACGGGGGCCCACGTGAGTTTCTCCGCTCTCATAATACGCACCCACTGCTTAAACTCGAAACATCCTGGTTTTACAAGGATACTTCACCAGCCTCTAACTCTAGATGGAACAGAATCTGATGACCGTCTCATCACTTCAAAATCTTCGAATAGAACATGAGGACTGTCTCATCTCTTCAAAATCTTCGAATAGAACATGAGGACTGTCTCATCCCTTCAAAATCTTCGAATAGAACCTAATGACTGTCTCATCACTTCAAAATCTTCGAATAGAACATGAGGACTGTCTCATCTCTTCAAAATCTTCGAATAGAACATGAGGACTGTCCCATCCCTTCAAAATCTTCGAATAGAACCTGAGGACTGCCTCATCCCTCAAAATCCTAAAGCAGACAACCTGATGACCTGTCCACTCCCCTCAAAATCTTGTCACTCCACTCCCCTTAAAATCACTACGAGCTTCTGCGTCACGACTAAGCCTTCAACACGCTACAAAAACTGAAATACAAATGATCTTTCTTCGAGTACTAACTCACGTTGAAAACATCTTTTCTTTAATACTCATGAACTTCTTTAATACTTTGAAAACAGGTGAAGGATTAACCACTCCCACCCATCTTTTTTTTTAATCCAATTATCTCTCTTCTATTTTATTCTATCCACGTATAAAGAAGAAAATTTTACACTATAAATCTTTCAAGATTCGGAAAACATCGAAAGAATCTCGACTCCGCCGTCCACAATTTAGCCGAGGAAGAATCAATGGAAACTGGCGACACCGATTCTCGAAGACAGTTTGAGGACGTGAATGAAAATTCGAAGGAAACCTACATGAAACTGATGGAAAATGTAAGCAAACTAGCTCTTTTTTTCTTTTTAGTTACCTATGTTCACTGTTATTCCTACCTTTCGCCATTCTGGGTCTCAACCATGTTCTCTATAAGGGCCAGACTGACCCCTCTCTCTGTAATGCGGGCGCGATTCCGTTGTCTGATGACGAAAATCAATCGCGGTCGGAGCGGATGCATCAGCTACGAGCCCAGCATCAGAGACGCCACGCTCAAAGAAACGGCACATATCCTACTGATGATCTTGAAGAAAGATACGATCACGTTCTAAAGCAGGTGAGAAGATATTTTTAATTTATGTCACATATACGTTGATATTGTTTATATTCATTTGAAGAAGCACGTAAACAAAATGACCAGTAATATTCTCATATCTACCTTCAGAATTGAAGATACGATTAGGATAGTTAAATCTAGATTATGATTTTTGCGACGATGACAAAATATCGTTTTTGGTGTACTGTTCCAGATACTTGATGAAAACAGCAAACAGCGATCCGACAATGTTAATAATAATACGACTAATTCTGTTGACTTAATGTCCCCAAATCAAAGGCAAACGCTCTCATCTCCTCAAACTAAAACTACCAATACTACTGTCACAACGAATGCTAATACTCATAGTTCTACTACCGCTTCTTCTAATTCTTTTCCTAATTCCACTCCTACTTCCACTCCCGTAAGTGTAGCGGATGTGTCTTTAAGGTCCCAAAATGATAAAAATAGGAAAAAAAGCACTAGGAATTCTCTGTATAGCGGCTGTATTCGCGCTCCGAAGCATTCCCCACCCTATTCCGAGTCTCGGAAAGACTCTGAACCAAACCAGAACCAAGATGCGAAATTCGACCCGGCCTTTGATGTTAGCTCGAGCCATTCACGGAGACATTCTCTGCACATCGAGGTGGGCTATACCAATCATTCTTCCGTTCAAAACCGACCATTAGTCGCCGATATACACAATCTTATCATTCACGGGAGTGTTTCCCATAAGCCCCCTCTCCCTCCGAGAAATAAATCCGTCAACAATAACTATAAAGCTCCTCAACCGCCCCCTAATCCGAAACCACCCTATTTGACTCGTTCCGATCACATTTCTCGGAAGGCGACTTTATCCTCCTCTCGCACAATTGAATCGGACCAAAATGAGGCAAGGAAATCTCCCTTTGAAAACATCATTGGACCAGACTTCACGTTCACCTTTTCAAAACGTCCACCGTCCCCCCAAATTATGGACAATAATGCGATCGATAATCACCGTTGGTACCTCGCCGAGAAACGTCACAGTGACGATGCTGTAGCCCAAAATCTTGCCAACCAAACTCAAAATGACCAGAATAATCTGAAAGGCGATGACAGTGAGTCGGATGGTAGCGGAGAAGCGCTATTTACCATTATCCCTCCGGAAGAAAAGCAAGATCCTTTACAAAACGTGGAAGCTCAAGAAGAATTAGAATGTAGCAGTGTTAATTGGAGTGACGCCAATCGTATGAGTACTCTTTCTTGCAATCAAAATGGCAAACTCGAAGACATTACTTCTCAGCCGTTGAGTAGTAATAGCAGTAGCGGGAGTAGTAATGTTAGTGGATGCGCCTCAACTCGCACAAGTTCATTACCACGTATGGGTCTCAAAGGAAAGACTGCCGCCAAGTGGTCCCGTAGCTCCCCGGGACCTCCCCCAGTTCTACCTCCTAAGTGCCTTCCAAATCCTCTCGCTCCCTTGAAGTCCACTGAAGTTCTTGACCAGAGTCAGTTTTGGGTAAGCCACGCCGCTGTCGGATCTGAGAATCTTCCGCATGGACATTACCAAATTTGTTATTAGAAACTGTAGATTTGGCTGTTTGTTTTGAGCCGGTGGCTCTTTTGGAAAATTGGAAATTTGCTATTGCACTTCTGTTCTGCGTTGTTTTTTGTTTTTTTAAATTCCTGTAGCTAGTTTTTGCACATTGAAGCTTTCTAATACTTTTGCCCGAAAGATACGAATAGGCCACTTTACAGACACGTGGTATTAGTGCTTTTTTAATAGGTTGTTACGTGGAGCCGGTAGGACTTTTATAAATACTTTGAACAGAACTCTCAACTTGAAAGAACATTTTTTTTCTCAGCTTCATTGACCGACTTGCATGGATTGTTTTAGATTCGTTCCATTTTTCTCCCAAAATACAAATGGTTGAGGGTACCCCTATGATCCCTCAAGTAGTACGATGCCCATGAAGCAGGGTTTTTTTTTGTAGATAATGTTATTGAATTTGAGTTGTAGTTTTGAAGTTTTCGTTGTTATTTTTAATATATATTTTCCCCAACTTGTATCGCACATATTAAGTTTTATGCAGATTCAGATGTAGTAATTAATCCTAATTTAGCTATCATTAAAATTTTGGCTAATTTTTACTTATTTATATATAGTAATTATTTGGAATCAGTCTAATAATTGACCACATGATTCTCTTTCATGTCAAGAGAATGGATTCCATGCCACCGGAGCCGAAGGTCGAAATCCAGCATTTGAGATCGCGAAGCTACGATTTGTACGGTGATGGTAAAAGAGCGCGTCGTGCGACCGCATTCTCAGACCCAAACAAATTTTCACATTACGTCAATTACGAACAAATACAAATGCATATGCGGTGAGTTGCCTTTTTAAAAGGTGTCTATTACCTTTTCCCCTTAGTTGGATTTAACCAGGCAATGAACATGAAAAAAGTTCAAAGGGGGCGAATGGAAAGATTTAGGAATGAAAAGGATTCCTACATCATAGACCTTGATCTAGGCTCTTGCGTCTAGGCGTTTCTGAGACCAAATACTCAATGTGATTGTTAGGTTTGAAGATGTGCATTTTGGAGCATGCTGCGAATATTGTTAGTTCGTGATAGCGAACCAACAATATTGGCCAAGCCAATATGGTGTTTCAAGGTGTTGAATATAGGATTGTAAACCTTTTGTATCGTAGGATGTTTCCTTTGGTTGGATGTTTGATGGAATGACCTATAGGAAAGTGCACGAATTCTGAGATCGGTATGAAGTTGTAGAAGATAGAATGTTTGAAAGGATGTGTCCGGAGCCAGAGTAAGATTTTGCTTGTCGCACACCATGGGATGCCTTATCTAGTGAAATGTGATGGCTTGTGTTTTGTTGTGTTGTGAGTGTAACTTAGTTTACGGTGAGCTCTAGTGTTTTGTTTTTGCATGAAGGGGTTTTTCTGTTTAGTGTCGTCTTGGTAACGCTTGTTTGAGTCTTCAGTTTAGCGTGTCATGGAAAGCTTAATCATGTCCTGAAAAGCTCAATCATGTACTTGGACCTGTGGACCTGCTATTGGGCGTGTTATCCTTCCCAGAGACCCTCGCAGAAAAGAGGTATGGGGGGGGCAAGTTAAGTGTAGTTGATAAGTATAGGTTTAGGAAGGAGATTGGGAGGAATTGGTTTACAAATCGTGTGGTAGATGAATGGAATAGGCTCACTAGACATGTGATAGAAGCCTCCTCTCTGGGTAGTTTTAAGAATAGATTAGATAAATATATGGATGAAGCTGCTAGATGGGACTGACTTTTTTTTATGTACATATGTATATATTTTTCTAAGGAGTGGGGAGATTATATTTTGTGGTTGCATGAATGGACATAATCCTCTGGATGCATTTTATGTATATTGTAGATTAGATCGGACGAACTCCTGTAAAGGGTGACAATGTTGATGACTTTTCTCTGGTAAGAAATCTTTTGTGTTGACTGGAACAGGAGCTGCCAAGTGTAGGCCATGAATGGTCTTTTGCAGTCTCCTTCTTTTCTTATGTTCTTATGTTTGGTGTTATTGGTTTGATTGTGATTTTTTAGGTCCCTTATAGTTTTCTTATGTTTCTCGTTCGGATGATTTGTCTGATCTCCGGGTAAATGTTTGGATTGCAATGTTTACCTGTGGCGAAGCAAACAGGTCAATGGGTCTGCAAATCTCGTGTTGTGTTCATCTTCTGTCCGCAACGAGTCGCTGGCTCAGTGTAGCCAGCTAAAACCAATGTTACCAAAGGTAATTGAGGTCACTGAGTTCAAATATGATATAAATCGACCACCAGGTGGCGCTAGAGGTGCTTAATCTGCTATTTTCGCTGCAAGTCTACTAGATCATGTCCCTCTAGTTGGTCTTTCCCCTCGAGATATATTTTTTACCTGCTGTTATGAGTATTTTGGAAGAGCGAATAGTGTGTTTATGCAACTGAACTGAGTGACTGAGAAGTATTGGTTTATTTGAAAAGGTTCCGACCGGCCCATTTTAGTAAGTATACGCGCCTGGATTTGGTGTTGGTATGGGTTTTTCAAGGGTGATTAGGAGATGGTCGGAAGATAGTGCGTGTTTGAGTTTTCCTTAGTGATGTCTGGTGACGGTCTTGAGTGTGGATGTTGAAGAATTTCGGGTCGTGGTGGAATCGTCGTTAAGGATGAAGTGTTTAGAATATTCTGTGATCTGCCGTCTCTCCTGGCATTGTATTTGGACTCGAGCTGCGGTATCGTGGGCGTTGAAATCACCTGAAAATAGGGTGTTATTGTGTTGGGGAGGCAAGTTCAGTGCCGGGTCAAAATTAAGATGGGGTGGGAGTGGCATAAGTTATGAAGTGGTGAAGGTATAGTCAGTTTCGTTGGTGGTTGTGGTGACAGGTGTTGGTTATGGGACTTATCGTCTCTGAAATAAGTGATTAGGTCTTCGCTTTCATCGTGTTTCCTATATCTTACCTGGTGCGAGTGTAAGGTTGTCTTTTTTGTGTGAGGGAGGGGAGGGGGAGCGGAGTAAGAAGAATACCCATACCGTGTCGTAACAGTAGACTAAGCCTGGGTAGGGGGCCACTGACCTTGGACGCCGCACCTACGACGGCTTTATCCTTAGAGCGTGATACACAATGACCATAATGGGCGGGGTTCTCGCGACCCTGCCCCGCCAATCCGCGCTAATCTGTGAATCGAGTGAGTGTATCGAAAGGGGTAGAAAGGAGTGGTAGTCAATGTGTTAAAAAAAATAGGGATATTACATATGCTTGCCCTATGCGAGACAAACATAAAGAGAATGAAGAATTTGTGGAGATTTGATTGAATGGATTGCGATCAGTTGTAGATTAGAGTAACAAGGAAAGGAAGTACCCTAGGAGACCTTACGGTCCATTCAATGAGGGTACCTTTGGACTAGCAATCGAGCGGGCACATGGCTGCTCAATTGTTTTGCGTCCCTAAACGGCCACTTTTCAAGACTTTGTCTAGTCTTGACTTGAACTGGTCAACAGATTCACTGTTGACAACTTCCACTGGAAGTGCGTTCCACATACCGCAGATACTGTCAGTGAAAAAATTTCCACACAGATTGCGGTTGTAACGCTTCAGTTCAAGTTTGAAGCCGTGATTGCGCGTTCTGTTCTCACTCAGTGTGAAAATATCCCGGTAGTCAACATTGTCGAACCCTCGAAGTATTTTGAAAACTTCGATGAGCTGACCACGCAGTCTACGGGTTTCCAGCGAGAACAGATTTAATTCCCTTAGTCTATCCTGATAACTTTTATGTCGGATAGAGGGAATCAGCTTGGTTGCCCTGGCTTGTACGCGTTCCAACCTTGCGATATACTTTCGAAACGAAGGACTCCAAAATTTTACGGCATACTCCAGGTGCGGCCGAACGAAGGAGTTGTACAGACAAAGTACTATCTCCTTGTTACGGTATCCAAACTGGCGCTTTATATAGCCTAACATCCTTTGGGCTTTCTTCTCTGCCTCGATGCACTGTTTCGAGAACTTGAGGTCGCTGGTGATAGTTACACCCAAGTCCTTTCAGTGTTACTCGATTCAAGAGCAGTGCCCTTAAGGATATACTGAGATTGGGGGTTTCTGTGGCCGATATGCATTACTTTGCATTTGTTCACGTTAAAAGGCATTTGCCACGTGTCCGACCACTCCCCAATCTTCCCAAGATCTTCCTGCAGGCGGGCAGTATTTCCATCCTTTGCAACGTTCATACCAAGCTTGGTATCGTCGGCAAATTTGGAAATCTTCGCAACCATGTCACCGTCCATGTCGATCAATCGTAGTGGTCCCAGGACAGAACCTTGAGGCACCCCGCTAGTAACGGGCACCCACTTAGAAGCCTGTCCATTCACCACCACCCGTTGCCGTCTGCCACTTAGCCAGTTCTCGATCCAGCCGGCTACTTTTCCGTCTATGCCCAGCGCTCGCACTTTCCGGAGAAGGCAGCGGTGTGGTACCTTATCAAAGGCTTTCTGAAAGTCTAAGCAAACCACATCCACCGCCTTGTCCCGATCGTGCTCACTGAACACGAAGTGGAAGAATTCCACAAGGTTCGTCAGGCATGACCGTTGCCTTCGGAAGCCGTTCTGGGAACTCTTCAGTAGCAGGTTTGACTCTAAATACGACGTCATTTTGTCCACCATCATGCTTTCCATGAGTTTACCGACTATCGAAGTCGGACTGATAGGTCGGTAGTTTAACGGATGGCTGGGGTCTCTTTTCTTGAAGATCGAAGTCACCTCCGCCTCACGCCAGTCTCTAGGAACGCATCCGGTCTGGATTGACATGTTAAAGATAGCGCACAGATGTCGTGATACTTCATCGCACACTTCCTTCAACACCTTGGATATAAACCCGTCCGGTCCAGGGGACTTATTCGTCTTTAGGTCAGCGATCTTTTTCTTTATTTCTCCTTCGGTGAAGTCGATTGCCTCCAGCTTTTCCCCCAAGTAGGAATCCGTCGGCTGGGGAATGGGACCACACTCTTCAGTAAACACTGAAGAGAAGTAGTCGTTGAGGAGGTTAGTATTTTCTGCATCTGAATGCTTCAATGTCCCCTCCTCATTCCTCAAAGGGCCAATCGTTCGACGGATTGGTTTACGGCTGTTCACATATCCAAAAAACTCCTTGGGATTCTCTTCACAGAGTCTCGCCACTCGGAGTTTCTCAGACCGCTTAGCCGCCCTTATGCTGGCTGGACTTCACTCTCCTGGCTAGCCTCCGGTATTCGTCAAAGTCACCCGAAATCTTCTATTGCCGGTACAAATTTCTCTTCTTCCTAAGCAGTTGGCCGATTTCTCGATTAAACAACTTTGGTTGAACATAGGACCGACGGGGGCATTTCAGAGGGATGAAACGCGATTGAAGACTCATGAATGTGGTTTTGAAACTGTTCCAAGAGTCTTCAACAGCCTCGCACTCTTCTAGCCTCGCAGCAGTCAGTCCACCGCGTAGACCTGCAAAGTCTGCTCTTCTCAAATCGAGTTTCCTTGATTTACTTGTTGCAGGCTCTGCCTTGAGGACTTTGACTACAAATCTAATTAGTCGGTGGTCACTGCCACCGAGCTCTTCGCCAACAGAGAGGTCCTCAACGATGTCATCGTCAGAGGTGAAAACCAAGTTGAGGATATTGTTTCCTCTCGTTGGCTCTCTCACCCATTGAGTCAGGAACTCGTTGTTCGTGAACTCCAGGAGTAGTGCGTTCTCGCCACAGGGTTCTCTGGTTTCCCAGTCAACTTGTGTGTTGAAATCCCCCATGACGATACACACTCTGTCTTCGACAAGTTCTCCTAGTAGCTGGTACAGATCTCTGTCCTTTTCAACGTGTTGGGCAGGAGGGTATGGAGGGTATTACACTGCTTTTGACTGAAGAAGCATCATGCAATGGTTGAGGGTGAATGTGTGAGATCGAGAGTTATGTGGGGGAAATTGAAATGGTAGAAAAGTCTCTCTGGGCAATTAGATCGCTAGCGAATGCTAAGAGGCTGAGTGTGGAATGTGAAGCGAAGCTGCATGAGAGTAGTTTGGTGCCAACGTTGGTATGTGGAAGTGAGAGATTACGGAAGGCAAAGGAAAGATCTCGATTGAGTACATTGGAAATGGACAAATTGAGAGGGATTCGGGGTGTGATGGGCGGATAGAGTGAAGAAGGGTAAGAGATGGTTGTGGTGTGAAGAAGGGTGGTGGTTCCTCAGGCTGCCTGGCCGGGCAACCCCGAGCCCCTGAGAACGGCTGTGGCTTGGACCTGACTTTGCCACAAGGCCCTCATGAAGTGTATATTATGTTGTTGGCGTGTGTGGTTGTGTGTATTGCAGTTTTGCATTTGATGGTGTGTGGCTCTTTGTGGCAGCCCGGACAAAGGTCCACGATGGAATCATCCATCCTCTTCTAATAGCTCAGAAGGGCTGGGAGGTGTCCACTCCGCAGTCAAGCCATGTGGACTCTGTCTTTATGGGGTGGGGGAGGATTCGGAAAGGTGGATTTTGATTGATTTGGTGGAGGGGTGAGTGATTTGTGTGTGGAAATGTCTCCGGAGACTGGTTTGTGGATAAGGTTGAAGTGATGACAGTATTTGTTTCTGATATTGTGTACTCCGCTGTCAGAAACTGGTGGAAGTTCGGGTATGGGTTTTGTTTCTTGGGTGAAGGAAGGTTGTGTTCTGCAGGAGTGACTCGTTTTGATGGTTCATCTCTCAGTGAATATTTGGAGGCAGAGGTGGTGTGGAGGGGGATGGGGGGGATGGCTTCTGATCTGGGTATTGTCAGGTGCTCGGCAGTGTAGATGAAGGTGAAGGGTTTGTGGAGCGAGTGTCATGTAGGAGGTGACCCTAACAGTAGCGAGTACAGCGTTTGTAGGGCTGCCATCCCCCTCGACCTTCAGCGGCACTGGACTGAGACCCTTTGCCGGGTTCAAGGGGTATTTACCAGAGGGGACAAATTGTGTGGTGGGCCCTTGCGGGTCTGTCCTTGGGTTTTCCTGTGCTGCATTTGTTTTTCTCAGTGGACACCTAGAGTTTAAGGTAGTCCAAGGACTAAACATACCTGACGTAGCTTAACTTCTCTCAATTATGAAACGAAATTTTCACTGGGTTAGATTTGAGTGGTTTGGGAAGGAGGGGGGGAGAGATAACCCACCCTAATCGTTGCCTTTTGAAAGGCCTCCCTGAGGCTTATCATGCTTGCGGTCTGCCCTTCCTGGCGATGAGGGAAGGTCGTCGATGTCTGTGTAGTTTCTGTAACGTCATGGTTCCTCGGTCAAAAGTGTTGCTGTCTGGCAGAACAGTTTCAAGTCCGTGAGGAAGGCCATGGCCGGAACCGAGTTCTCCCATAAACTTTCCAGTGAGTGTATGTTGTTTTCTGCGTAGGTGGTTATGGTTTATACAGTCTTCCATGATGTCTTTTAATGTGTGGGGGGGGATCTGCTACAACCTGAACAGATGACATCCACGATGGAGTCATCCAGCCTTTTCTGGTAGCTCAGGAAGTCTGGGCGGTGCCCACATCTCAACCTGGCCAGGTGCACCCTGTCCTCACGATGTAAAGTGGCTTCAGATGTGTATATGTCAGAGAAATGAGTGTGTAGTTGTGTTGGCGAGCGTATGAATAGACTTCGTGTGCGTGAGCAGTATAAGGAAGGATGTGTGAAGTCGAGTGTGTAGAAAAATACGTGGTCCTCTATGCAATGAAGACGGGATCGAAGGACGAGTAGATGAGGAGCGGAGTGTACTAGGGTGACTGTAGTGGGCGAAGTGCATAAAATGGGAAAAGCTAGACATAAGGACTGAGTGAAGCTCGTGAAGTAAGAACCATGAAGTTGAGAAGCGAGGATGGTGAAGAACCAACCTAGTCTTAACACTTTGAGTGATGCAAAGAGAGTAGAGACAGACAGACAAGAAATTGGAAATTTCAGTAAGGGGGGAGATCGGGCGCATTCTTGATAGAGACCTGAAGATTCTCTGGAGAATGAGACGACAATATTACGAATCTAATCAGAGGAGGCGGAGGAGTCAATGTTTAGCGGAAGGATGCCGCTTCAGCACTGTTCAATCTAAGGAGCTAGTGTCAATCACTAGAACCCTCGTTTTAACATGGTTAAGCTTTAGAAAGTGCGTAGAAAGCCAGTTTCTAATGGCTGCGTATGTAGATACGAGGCCAGCGACCGTAATGGAAAGAGAGGGGAGCAGGAAGGTGAAATGAATTTGCGTTTCATTCTCATAGAAATGAGATCACGGGACAAGCTGAGACTAAGAGTGCATTCACTGGTCGAAGAGGACAGATCTCTCTGCGATGCCATAGCAGATAAGATCAAGGCTGAAAGAAGTGCCGTCATCTGTGGGTGGATTAGGTTCGAATTGGGAGGTAAGACCTAAACTGGTCGAGAATTATTATCGCAAACACCGACATAATCTCGGAGGCGACCCAGACGGGTAGTGCGACTATTTCGGCGATCAGACACAAACGCGAGACGCCGCGTCATCAATTGGAGCCGTTCACGGAACCCTTCTACGAGTACCATCTCGTCCCAAAGACTACGCGCTACTTTCAGGTGGAGTGCAAGAATCCCCAGGTGTTTTTGCGCGCGCTTTCTATCCTGGTTCAGCGAAGGATGCTACCTTATATCATTAATGGTGGGAGACGGTTCCTGGTTGTGGGAGTTTGGGAGGAGGTGGGTATTTTCCACGATAGTTTATATTCGGACTTGATTGCTGGGTTCGATTAGTTTGTGTGGTTGTTTTGATAGCCTTGAAGGTGACAAGGCTGGCTCCATGTTTTTCATTTTGGTTGTTTGCTAGATATCAGAGCAGATGGCGTCATTTGGTCTTAATATTGTGTATCGCTCTGAAAGTTTATTATTTTTTGTTGGACTTCCGCCTACTTTTCATTCTAAATCCTTCTCTTGAGTCTGTGCTAGGCTGAAACCCTAATTATATCCGAGATTAAGATAATTTTTTTCAGTTTCAATGAATATGTCTACGAGATGATCAGTTCAATAATAATAATGATTACCACCGATATATTAATGAACCGCTGCAGAATAAAATGGTGGGCCCACCCGAAGAGTGATTTGACTATAATATGTCTGACTAGTTCTATCTAACTGCACACATACACCAAGGAAAAGAAAGGTCATCACCCCCCCCCCTGCCCTCCCCCCTTCAAAAAAAATAATAAATAAATAATTGATAGTAATGGCAAGCCTCCAATCCCACATTTGGAATGTATAGTTTGCCTCTGATGCTGCTGAGCCATGTTGTTAGGGAACTATCCAAAATAGCAATAAATCTCACTGGCTAAAACATGGCTAATGAGGTCTATTTAACACATAGCATCCCATCGTTTGAAGAGGCAATTTAGCGTGGAAAAAAATATGATAGACGTTGATAGGGCATAAGGGGGTTGTCTGTTTTTAGTGGCATTGATGGGCATCTAACCAACTTTGTGTGAAAGCGGTTAACGATGCCACCTTACAGGCCAAAACTTTGCATTTGTATGATTCCTCCAGTAGGTGATAATTTACCCGAACCTTTTCCTAAACTTTAATGGTGGGGAGACTTGACGCATCTTTCTAAGCTGCCGGATTGCTGAGTGGTCTAGGGCACTTGCCAATTGCCTCCGTCTTTTAGTTCGCGTCTCGCCGCCTTTTCCAACCTAAACCTTTGCGTTTTTGGTTTTATGTCTCCTCGTGTCTCCTCATGTCTCCTCCCCGCGCCCCAGGATTTCGGGTATGCTTTTGCAGGCCTAGACATCCATAACCTTTTTCTTGCTTGATTATTGCGAAAAGCTAGAAGTAAAGCGAAATTACGGGGCACAAGTTTGGAGGCAGCAGAGGACAGACGTGAGATAAAAATCTTGCCATGTGAGGATCTCGAGAGAGAGGTTGGATGCATAGATTGAAGGCACATAGATTGATGCAAGAATAAATCGGGTGCTGAAAATGAGCGCCGTGTACTGCTGACATCGGCACACAAGATGTTCTGCTTAACAATTAGAGTCGAAGTTTGGCTATATAACTATGTCGCCTGAGAAGTGGCAGAGATATTGGAGGATGGCAGACGGCAGGAAAATTGCTCCGTGAATTCGCTGTGAAATTGTCATCGGAATGACTACACCACAACCAGAGATCGCCAGTAACGCTGAAAGACAACGTTAAGCGAGGCAAAATCTTGCTTCGTTCTGCGCTGAGAATAATATCGATAAGGAAATGGTTCTATGCTGTGTTGAAAACGATTTTCGTATCAAGTGGCTGTCGAGTTCAGGTATGACTCCTTCTCGAAGTTCTGAATTTCAGTCTTTCTAAGAGTTCTAAACTGAACTATTTCAGTGGACCACACGAGTTTTCGCGAGACTCTAGCCAACCCAGAGGATTTAGTTGCATTGCTTTTCAGGAGCAGGTGGCATCTCTGCTCCCTCTCTGACCGCTTGGGAGATTAAGGAAGAAGGCATTTGATTGTACAGCCTCTACTCTAGACCTCCACCCCCATCGACCTTACCACCAATCAAGTGGGGGTCCGCCTTCTGCGAGACTGTCTCGAGGGACCAGGTTAGAGTGGATGGAGGCTATTGCACAAGTTTAGAGGCAGCAGAGGACAGACTGCGGCGGTTTATGCAACAGTTAGGAAGTGAGAATTCAATTGCAGCTTCCCCCCCCCCCTTCCACCAAGTGGAGTGATCGCGTCATAACCCTTTGGAAATGACTGACGACTCTTTTTCTCTTTCCCCAAAGGATGGCTAGAGTAAAAAAACAAAACAGACCTGCCTACTGGGCAGTTCCCAGGGAAAAAAATCATTGAATTAACACCATTAGGTACCGGGTTCGATTTCCAGTGAGAGCGAACATACGAAATTTCGGCGCATGTAGGGAGATGCCGCCAATCAGGCCCGTCCATCAATTTTGGGCCATGGGCACAGACGGCCTTAGCCACGTACACCACCACACACATAGCCAATCACAACACCGCTGTCTCGCCCATCCTCTCTTCGCATAGACAACATATCACTCTTTCCTCCCGGAACCGGCCGAAGGTGTTTTCATATCCACTTCCTTGGCGCGAAATGGGTGGCTCTCCCTTGGGCCATAAATGTTCTTCCCTGCTCTTTGGTTGTTGGCAACAAATGAACTAATACACTTACACACATACTCACGAGGATCGAAGCTTAGTGCTTTCGGTCTCGCAAGCGGTTGTCATTCTGATCTCTATATGTAATTCATTATTCGGCCGGGAAACTTCGTCCGCGATTGAAAAGGAACAGGTGTGTGGCAGGTTTTTGCCACGCACACCACTGTTGGTCTGTGAAGCCGATTTCAAATGGGGTAGGAGGGGGCGTAGCCCCGCGGACAATCTGTGCAATTTGGCCTTTAACGGCAACCACTTGTCACGGAGGGGTCGGCGCGCAACAATATCATCTAATAATGCCCATGCCCACTTTATGCCCTTTCAAGCACAAATACTCGTGTGGTCTCCTGAAATGGTTCAGTTTAGGCACCTGCAGACGATACAAACTAGTGTGGTTCTCCACAGTGCCACCCAGTGCCACTGGGGCACAAAAACCACCCCCGATACATCGCCCGCCACCCTGAAATTAACAATTGCCACATCAAACACACACACACACACACACACTTCTTCAGCTCACTGCCATGACTCTCGCATCCTCGCCCTCGCCCCCTCGCCCGCCACACTTCCCCTTCCCCCACTCTCCCATACCACAAAACCCCACTACCACCCACTTCATCCAATGATGATCAAGAAATCTTACCCCGCCCTCTACAGCCATACTCAATCCCTCCCCTCCCCCACTAGACATTCACCAATCTGAAGCCCCCTCCCCCTCCGTAGATCGTCGAACCAGAGTTTCACTGGCCCGCCCACGATCAGAACCCCACATAATATAAAAAAAAAAAACATCCCCCCCTCCTTATTCCTGAACGCCTCCTTGTTCGACTGAAAAGAAACCTGAGGGGGGAGGGGGGGGATTAAGCCCCCCAATCGCCCTTCGAGGTGTTGTAGCATCTTATCTAGTCCTGGCTCATCCATGGGCACAAAGCCCCTTCCCTCCCTGTTCACCGTCTTTCCGGACTTGTCGTAAAAGGCAGCTAATCCCAGATATGGGCCCCTGGCTTGGAAACTCGCGTGCCCGATTTCTCTTCTTCATCAGGACTCATTTCATTTAAAAAGGTCAACTGACTTGAGTATTTTGCTCTCAATTATTCTGACTTATGACCTTCAAAACTTTCAATAATTTCCGGACTAACCTTGGGAGGACCTTGACAATTATATCATTCGAAAGAGAATGTAAAACAACATCAGGTTTTTAAATTTCGTTAAAATCGGCCGAATAGTTACGATATTATTGTCAAGAAACTCATTGAAAAGTAAAATGGTTACGAACCGACACAATAACTTCATTATCGTAATTTTATATATTAATGTAAAGTTCTGAAATCACTACAATGGACAGTCATGCTGCCCCATCTAAGGTCAGGTCAATTCACATTGCTCCAACACAATAAACCCGCACCAGATGCAACCTGCAACATCAAACGCTTCCTTGGCTGAGCGAACCTCAGACACGCGTGCAACACCTCCGACCTCGAGGATCCGGGGATGTAGAGTCCCTCTGACCTCGCACAAGAGGGATAGGGGCCGGGGCTAGAAAGTAAAGTCTATCGAAATTCATTCCATGTTCGTCTATTATTTGCTAAAGAGTACCACACATGTTTTCTTTAGGTTCACACAAGGGTTGCATCGGGTTGCGCGCCTTTTGACAACAACTATTTACCACTTAATAGAAACGATAAATGTAATTGATATGTTTTTCATTTTTAAACATTAATTCAGGGCATAAAGGGTTAAATGAAGGCATGAAAACTAAAAATGTTCCGAAAGTATTGAAGACAGTCGAAGTTAAAATGTGTGAAAGATTACAGCCAGAGCATTTTAAAGTGTATGCTACCTAGGTGGGGTGGGGAGATGCGCACCCTTCCTCAACCTGCCACAGATCCTCAGTTAAGGCATATCTCCAGCCGGTAATGCAGCTGTGAGGGCACGCTATCCCCCAACTGCATGGTTGCCTATGGTATACCTTATACCCAGTTGTGGTATGTCTAAAAGATAAATTAGGTTATGTATGTAATTGTGGTATTTTTAAGTTAATGTGCGGTCCAACTAGAGATTAGGTTATGGGGTTTGCTATGCCTCATAAGCTTGTTTTTTAACACTAGTTAATTAATTATTAATTCAGCATCAAAATATGATGAGCTTGAGTGCCAAGGGATCGAATACATAAAAGGGGGGCTAAATAGCGTTCGATCTGTAGAAACAAAAGAATACAGTGTTTGGCAGTGTGTTGTTGGCGGCTAAGCTCAGATATCAGGCGTTGGCTTGGGAAGTCCAGGATCCGAAAGTTTTGTTCCCCTGAGCGTCATACGCTATGGCCAGAATGTCGCGGAACCTGGCTCGCAGTTGCAAAACTTTCGCCTGCACGGCCTTCCAGGCCGGCGTCTCATATCTGGGATTAGTCGTCTTGGACTCGTGCCAAAAGGCGCTATGAGTATGATTCTTGCCCCGCATTCAGTTGATTTTGAAATTCATTTGTGGGTGAATCCGATTCCAACTCTAAAGCAACTCTCATCTTTTCCACACCACAGCAAAAACCAGGAGCAAGAGAGGCTTGCGAAACTTGCTAGTCAGCAGTATCAAGATTTTCGAGACAAGCAAACTAGGTGAGGTCAGCTCTTAGATAAGAGGGGTGGGGGGCGAACCCTTTTAACCATGCGGACCAAAATCGGGTAAAGGGTTGTTGAAACTAGGAATTGCTAGTCGCGATGTTAAAAATAATATTTTGAAGTTTCAATGGACAAGAGGCCTGAGAAGTGGTGTTATAAAGTACACTGCTTGGTCAAATAAAGGTCGGTCAGTGTAATAATTATTTAATAAGCTATTGGACCTCCTCTCGATAGAATTACAGCTCTCATCCTATATGGCATTGATTCTACAAGCTTTGGCATCTTCTGTAGCAGCCGTAGGCCCAAATCGTTCAATGATGATGGAAGAGGCGATTAAGCACGCAGGTCCCTCTCAAGCTGATCCCATAAATTCTCTATAGGGACTGTGGTGGCCACTCAATATGCCGAAATGTTCCCTCATGTTGGGTGATCCAATCTTTCACGATGCTAGACTGGTGGATGTGCGCGTTATCGTCCTGAAACATTCCATCGCCACTAGGAAAGAAGAAGTCCATTGAGGGGGAAACTTGATCATCTAAGATCTACAGAGGGTTGCAGATCTATGTCCAGCCCAGGTAAAACAGCCCCAAACCATTACACTACCTCCAGACGCCTGCACAGAGGGGACGATGCATGATGGATCCATGCGCGCATCACTCTGAAAGAGGGTAAACCTAGATTCATCGGATCACATGACACGTTTCCAATCCTCTACGCTCCAGTTTTTATGTTTTTGGCGAACTGAAGCCTTTTATTCGATTTACAGTCACAAGTGGCTTCCTGATTGAGGCGCAGCTGCGTACATGCATTTTTTTAAAGTTCTCGTTGAAATCGTTTTTAGACCTTCACAGAACATATTGTTAACTGCTACGTCGAGCAACGCTGATTTCTCTTGATCAAACGCCTCAAGGAGTGCCTGTGTCTTTCGTCAAGAATTTGATGCCTACCACATTTGCTACGAGATGAACCGGCTACGCCATCTTGTTTCCAGCGTACAATTGATTTATGTATACTCATCATGCCTATACCTGTTGCTGTAGAGATATCACATGTTGATTTGCCACATTCATGGAAGGCAATGATGCGTCCTTTATCAAATAGTGTAATGTCTTTGCCACGCATCTTCATTTTTGCAGCTCCCGTGAAAAATTAGGACAGTTATAACATCTATACCAGGTGGTTGCTACGTCAGAGACACTACTGAATGTTGCCATATAGGTTTAGTCTGAACTAAAGGATTCTGAAACAAATTAGTGACAAAAAACCTACAATGTATCAAAACTCGGTGAACGACCTTTATTTTGTCCAGGCAGTGTATAATACATGATTAATTAGTTTTATTAAATGGTAGAACTTCTGATTAATTAAGATTGTTTTTTTTAAATAAAATTTCCATTGATGCATTTCGCCATAATAAAAATTTCATTCTGGCGAAGTCCTAAGCCATAGGATGAATGGAGAGGGTTAGCATATTGGTCTTGCATGTCCTCGGTACCCCTATCCTGTTCTAGATAAGAGCAGTCAAGCTAAGTTGATTTTAATATAAAAATAAATTATCAATGATAATTTAATAAGGTAATTTTTAAGTTATTACAAAGGTGAACCCCCAAATGAGAACCAGCCACAAATACCTTGGTACTGTGAATGGAGAACAAAAGTGAAGATAAGATTTTGGGGATAAACTTTAGCGTTTAGGGGAGCTAAGAATGACAGAAATGGTCATACACAAAAACCCCCGTTTAGGGATCTTAAAAGAAGATATCAGATGAATCAGGAATGAATGTAGATCATTATCGATGATGTATACTTGTATATCTTGATGACTATAGTGTATCATTGTTCTGAAAATATGTTTGCGTTAGCACTTTGTCACCATAACCCTGCTTCACTTTTGCTCTTTCGATTCACTTTGGGCACTTGTCTGATCACATGATTTGCTTAATTCAAATTGACTATATGGGTATGCCAATTCAGTAGTAAAATGGTATGTCAGGAAATGAATCATGTGTGAATGTTTGAAAGGGTGACCGGACAACTCATAACTAGGGTATCCCATACCACAATAGAATTTTTTTTTCAATGGAAATACATAGAATGAATTTAAAAAGGGTTTTGTCTGTTTTTTTAAGAAAACGGCTCTTCTTGTTCCAGGTTAGGTTGTTAGTTATCTTTGACATACGAGATGCCCAAGGTATCGTATTTCCTTGCTCTGGTGTCATGGTTTAGTTTAAAATTAATTATAGTAGTAAAATGTAAATATTTTGTGTGATTGGTGGGCAAAGGAAATGAGAAGCAGTTATGCCCAAGTTGCCCCTGGCTGTGGGTCCATCCCCTCAATCAACGACCTCGACGAGTGGTGTGCTCTCAAAAATCCATCGACTCCAACAGCCATTGAACCGCGTCTCTCGCTATGCCGAAGCGCACAGGTTTCGGTTTTCTTTGGCCAAGACTAAGGTGGTGCACTTCTGCCGCCATCCACGGCTCCACCCCGACCCAGATTTGTTTCTTAATGGGGTGCGCCTGGATGTGGTTGAATCGCACCGTTCCCTTCGTCTTGTATTCGACCGACGCCTCATCTGGGAGGCTAATATTCGCAGCCTTAGGGTCTCTTGTACCCGCGCCATGGATATTGTCCGTTCCGTGACGTTCAGTGCTTGGGGCGCTGATAGGGCTACTGCCCTACTTTTTTATCGATCCTTTGTTCGTTCGAAGCTCGACTACGGATGCGAGTTTTATGCATCCACAGCCGAGCGTTTATTGCGGAAGGTGGATTCGATCCACCATACCTCCTTCGCCTTGCGACCGGTGCCTTCCCCACTTCCCCTATTGAGAGCCTGTTGGTCGATGCATTACTCGCCTGTACGCGCGAGCCCCGTGCCTCCCTCAGTCGCCAACAGCTCTCACTGCATCCGCAGCTGATCTCGACGGTGTCTATGCCGCCGAGCGACGCCAGTCATACCCTAAGCCCTTTGGATTTAGGGCCAGGAAACTCCTTGGAGAGCTAGATATAGCTCTCGGGCCGGTGGCGACCCTGGTTCTGCCCAGGACGCCACCCTAGAGGGTACCACATTTGGCTATTTGTCGCTACGCCTCTGCTCCCAAAGCTTGTACAGCGCCGGGAGTATTGCGTTCCACCTTTTTGGAGCACACCTCGTGTCACGCT
Organism: Ceratothoa steindachneri; assembly: GCA_963969495.1. NCBI lineage: Eukaryota > Metazoa > Arthropoda > Malacostraca > Isopoda > Cymothoidae > Ceratothoa > Ceratothoa steindachneri. The sequence goes on along the minus strand of OZ018322.1, from coordinate 101,994,833 downwards.
GGAACCGTGCCAGTGTATACGGATGGCTCCAAGTCCAAAGAGGGGGTCGGCTTCCACGCCGTATCCCCTCTGTTTGAAGTCAGCGGGGCTCTGCCAGGCGCTGCGTCTGTCTTCACGGCCGAGCTGGTGGCAATACACTACTCGGTACGTGAGATTACGCGACGTGCCCGGTTCGGAGACCGGATTGTGATCTATAGCCACTCACAAAACGCCCTGAGTGCTCTCGGGGCATTGGAATCTCCGCATCTCCTGGTTCGCGGTATCCGTGACGCCACGGTTTTGGCGAGCCGGGCGGATGTCGAGATTATCTTCTGCTGGGTTCCTGGACATGTAGGAATTGCGGGGAATGATGGCGCCAAAGAGTCCGCGAGGACTCTGCGACCGGACCAGCGTTTCGCTCTTCCTCACACTGACTACATGGCAGGAATACGGGCAGTTCTTCGGACTGCCTGGCAAAGAAGATGGGAGACGGTCGAAGGAAACTTAAAGTTGCGGGCCATTGTGCCGCGACTGTTCCCATGGACCTATCCCCCAATGCTGCGACGGCTTCAGGTCGCTTTCCGTCGTCTCCGAATCGGACACACTCGAGTGACGCATCGCTATTTGATGGAGCGCTCGCCTGCGCCCTATGCTGACGACTGCGTCATCCTCCAGACTGTTCGGCACATTCTTGTCGAATGTCCCAGTCTGGGTGATCTTCGCGCACGATACCTGTCCCGGTACCGGGATGGGCGGGGTCGCTACCGCCTGTCCCTTGTACTCGGGACGAGTGCGTGCACATTGACTGGTGGACTTGTTGACTTTTGGGGGGAGGCTGGCCTCCTCCCTATTATTTAAGCAGGGTGTGTTTTTTTATTTTTTATTTTTGCTTTTGTTTTTTTTTCCCTTTTAGATTGCACGCTCCTGCGCCGGGGAGACCTCCCCTCGACGCAAGAGCTTACTTCCTTTCCTCCTTTTTGGGGTGTTTTTCTTCTCTTTAATTTTATTTTAAAGTAGCCTAGAACTAGGCCAGTTTTAATACGGCGACTAATGCCCATGTAGGCAGTCGCCAGATGAGCTCTAATAAAAAAAACAAAATCTCAAAAATCCAGCATTTCGTGTAGCCCTATAAATGTGCAAGTGTCGGCCATGTGAATATACAGGGGTTGAACAAAATAATATGAACACCTCACAGATTCGCTATATTTGGTTATCAATAAGGTATTGGACAACTATTTGCCTTTAGTACAGTTGCATTCGTTCATGGAATAGAATCATACAACCCATGTGTGGTTGCCAGCAGAATGTTGTATCATTCTTCGATCAAAACGTCTTCCAATTGCACCATTGATGACGGAAATGGAAATCTGCTTAACACTCTCTGCTCCAAAACTGCCCATAATAATTCGATGATGTTTAGATCAGGTGACTATGCTGGTCTGTGAAGAAGTTGGATTACTTCCGATGCTCCTCAAACTATTTGGCTGTGTACCGACGAAATATCATCTTGAAAAATGGCAGCGTCTGAAAACAGTATACAAGTCATAGTAAGAACCTTGTCGTGGAGAATCTCTAGATATATGTTGCCAGTAACCCGACCATTGATAGTAATGATTGGACCAGCTAAATACCAGGATATAGTGGCCCAAATGTCCCTATGTTTGACATTTGGAAGCAGGCAACCCGGCTTCCTTTGGGATTCTTCATATATAAAACGGCCACTTGAGGAAATAATGTAAATGGTGACTCGTCAGATTATGCTATATTCTTCCAGTGATCAAGTGTCCATCTTTTATGATCATGACACCATTTATCTCGCAATTTGCCGTTAGTTTTCGCTACCAGCGTTTTCGGAATTGTTCCCCTACCATGAGTGTTTGCTATGTAGAGTTCCTGGCGCAGTTCTTATCGGAACAGAGTTGGTCAAGTGGCTATTGAGTTGTGCTCTCACCTAGCTGGTGTAGCTTTGTGTTGTTTGGCCACAATTCGTGTTAGTGTTCGACGACCCCTGTCAGTTAACTTTGGTATTCGCCCACTGTTGATCTTCTCAGGTGACGTCTTGCCATGTTTTGTGCATGATGACATAACTGTGTTTTCGCAGATGGCGTCATACTATGTTTTGTGTATCCTGACATAACCATGGACACTATTGCTTATGACAGATTAAACAGCTCAGCTGTTTCCGTTACAGACTCTTCGCTAATTGAGCTCCAACGAGTTTCCCTCTGGAAGTCTGAGAGATGACACATTAAAAGTGTGTATAGTGGTGTTTAAGTCTGTTATGGGAGTACTGTTTAGTAGTCTTTCTAAGTGTTGTTTCGTTTCATTTGTGAAGGCTTCCTAGTTGGCACTTTTGTAATTTGTGTGTATGTGTTTGTGTCTGTGGCCAGCTAGGTTGTTTTTTATTTTGGTGGTAGTGGTGATTGGAAGGTGGTCAGAACTGAGGGTTTTGCCACTCTCCAGGATGTTATGAAAGCAAGGTTGGTAAACAAAATGTGATGATGGGAGTCCATGGGTCATTATCGATGTTGTCAGTAAACCAGGCCGATGTCGGCCGATGTTTTGAATGTTTTTGTTGTGTTGTATTTGTGGTATGTAGTTGTTTAGTACTGATGGTGTAGATGTTTGCATATTTTAATTGACTGTATCTCTGTCGTAGTGTCTGGCGGAGGGAGGAAGCGTTTAGTTCCCTTCACTGGTGTCAGGGAAGTTAGCGGATTTGTGTATTAGGGTGATTAGTCCACCCCCTTTGCCAACGGCCTGGTCTTGTCCTATAGTGGTGAAATTAGGAAATTTGTGTTTTGCATTGTAGTTTTGTTTTGTAAGATACCAATGTTTTGTGTGGCGTAAAAGGGTTGAGTTCTTCTTCACGAAGATGGTTGGAAGACATTGGAACACTTACTGAGAAGCAATTAAAACGACGAATTGAAGCGTGGTTAAATGTGTAAAATGATTATCTGTAAAATATGGATTAAAATATAAGGAACTTAGTCTTCGATTGCGTGAAAAGGCTACAAATGATGTTTCGATAGAGGCTGAATCTAGTTCTAAGTTGTTGTTATAGCTCCCCGTGCCCTGTTATTCCAGGAAGTCCGCACCACATAGGTATGCCACCACTTGACCAAAGCTGCAGGACATTGTTAATGTGTGTTGGCTGAGTGCTGCCAAGCTAATGCAATCTTCAATGAGATGCGTGACGGTGTGGGGGTTAGCTTGACAGAGAGGGTAAAGATGTGTTTGGGTGTTATCTTTGGTGGTGTTTCTATGTATTAAGTGATTGGTGATGACCCCAGCGAAGTCGTGTAAGGTGCACTCGATCCGACCTAGAGAGTTGTGTTTCTTTGCAGCTTATGTTTGGTGGTGGGGGGATGGGGTTAAGTTTTTGTTGTGTGGAAGGTTATTGATTGCTTGTCTGGTGAGGTGTGTGTGAATGTGTTTTTTTATACTGTGAGAGGTTTGTTTTTTATGGTATGGAGTCAAGAATGTTTGTATAGTATCGACGTGGTACGCTTGCTACTTGTTAGTGAGTACGAGGGTGGTTGTGTTGATAGTGACAGGGGCTGTTTGGGCTGTGTATGACTGATGCAAGGAATTAGGTACCTCTCATGTCAAAATGTTGCTTAATTGTGAGGATTTTAATTTCAGCATGTAAATGTTTGATGGGTGTCGTTTGTGTACTACCTGGTAGAAATGGTAAATTGACTTTGTTCTGCACAATCAATATGTCAATTAATGATGTAATGACAATAAATTAATATATGCAATATAAGTTAACACAAAAGTGGTAACCCTTGGGTATAAAGCATTGTGTGGGAATCTTTTGTTGTTAGTATCTGATAGTGAGGTGAAGGCAATGATTGAAATTTCCTGAAATGGGTGTCGTAGGAGACATTGGAAATATAAGGAACTGAGTCTTCGATAGCCCTCAGTCCCAACCTCTTCTGACCTATGTCCATGACAAAGAATGATGAGACAAATATAAATGGAATATTTTACACAAAATGATTTATTTTTTAATCTCTGACATTGAATTGTGATGTCCTACAGATTATAATTTGTAGAACTGAAGGCCCAATTCCCTTTCTTGAAAACGCGAAATTCTCCAGTGTGTGAGTGGGGGAGGGTTCAACACTGGCTGAGAACCCCTCTGCCAAGATAAAGAAACACGAGGTTCCGTGTCCTTGGTTGGAACATCTCCTCTAACTGGGTTCCGTGTCTTTGGCTTTAAACATAATGACCGAGCCTGGGTTGATAGCAGAGGTGGTCAACGCGATTTCCCGATTACCCACCTGTCTTTTTTCTGCAGCCTTGGCGTATCTCTAAACGAGGCACTGTGGTCCGAGGTTAAATTTTGCATGATGTCCTCTTTCCCTTATAAACGAGTCTATTCGGGGATTGCTGTCAGAAGGAGAGATAGTCGAGAACGAGTGGGTAAGTTGTAATTCGGGCGTGACGAGGGGCGCGAGCGAGGTGCTGGCAGTGTGTTCTGGGGTGGTATGTTGGGCATGAGAGAAGAATCGATGGAAATAGATTTAGAAAGCGGATATACGAGGGGAAGAGCGTGCAAATGACTTGGGGGGGGGAGCTAATTAAAGGGCTGTGTAGATCAGTTGACCCTGTTATGGTTGTTTGTTGCAACTTAACCTCCAAGTGGGATGGTCCCACTAGAGGATTGCATCTAGATAGGAAGGGTGTCATATCCCCTTAGAAATGACTGACCACTCTTTTCTTTTTCCCTACAGGGTGGCCCTCGTTTGTAATGACCATTGAGGGGAAATGGGTAGATTAATTTTGTTTAGCACTAGAGGCGCCATGATTTTCGATGGGGCCCCAAATTGGGAAGATGGGGCGGAATCCGTGGGCGTTTTATTTGGCTTGAGAATGGGTATTTCGTGGGCAGATTTCCATACGTTTGTGGGATGTAGTGTTTGAAGTGTGTTGATGTCCCTAGGAGTCGGGTGTTGTTAAGAGCAGAGGTGAGGAAGATGTAACCTGCCGTATAGCTTGGAATGCCATTTATGTGGTGGGAAGTCATGTCTGTTGTAAGAGTGCAGATTTATGGTTGTGTTTGCTAGTCTTTTTGTCCTAGTGTTATTTTTTGTGTTGTATGTGGATGTTGGCTTCATGCTGAGATCGGGTTTGTTCGCATTTGAATAGATGACTTCGTTTGTGAGTTCCTCACCTTAAGTTTCTTAGTTGTTCAGAATTTCTTCGGTCATTTTTATAGTTTAGAGTATAAGTAAAAAAGACAGTTCAACGGACAAACTTTATTCTGTAGACTAGTTTTTGCATTGAAAATGGAAGCCAGTCATTTCCAAAAATTCTTCAGCATAAAGGTTTCCATTGAAGTTTTTTTTTTGTTCATACAAGAAGTTCTATACTGAGTGGAAGAGATATAGTTTAGAGTGTCTTGGTAGAATCGCCATTGTCACTTCTATTATTGCTCGATCGGCACCTGTATGCTTCGTTTTTTTAGGTTTTGATATTGTCAATGTTGTCCCGTGTTGTTGTTTCCATGCTTGTTTCTGGCTTTGTGATAAGAAACAGGGTATCAGGAGGAGCCTATGTAAACTGTTTGTTTTACTAGATAAAAGTGCCTCAAAAATACTCTTGAAAGTCTGGTATGTAGGTTGTATAGATTTAACATGGAACGTGCATATAAGGTGAATTTCCCAAACACGTGTTTTCCACAAGGACTAGTAATAAAAATATAATATATGTAATGCAACTAGCAAGCAATTAGAAAGCGCATACTTCCGTAATGGCGGAATTAATCCTGATTTCTACTCCGGATCAGTCATAGGCTCAAATTAAGTAACCGGTTATACAATTCATTTACCCTGGTAACCTAACAGTCGCATTAAGAATCATGCGTGTATGTTCAGGAGTGTGTGAATTATCAACAAAAAGCTGATTTTTCCCGACTGGTAGAACCGGATCTTTCATCGTTCGAGATGAGTTTAATGCATACTAAAGTTAGATTATCTCAGCTACACATTAGTAGCAGTCCTATGTTTGTACCAAACACCATTACTGTACTGTGGTTCTGCAAAGATCGCCCATACAAATATATATTTTCATTTCCTAGATCCACATATGGATAAAACTTTGTATGCCAGTAGAAAGTCACAAGTTGTCCATTTCCGAGTATTTTCAATTTGGCGAGCTCATTATTTATTATGGGCAAAAATGTCTAAAAATGCCCATGAAGCAATGTTAAAGAAAGTGAAGTGTTCCAGAATCCGCATCAACCCTAAAATCTAATCAACTCTTTCTCGGCGCACCCCCGCAACAAAATTTTATTGAAATCCGTCAACAAGCAGACAGTCAGACTTACACAGGTGATCACAGTACCTCTTCCAAACTTGTTAGCGAAGTTATAGATGCAGACTTACTTTAGTCGGTCACTTTTGCACAAATCAGTCTTAGTTCTTTGATGCGTAAGGAAACAGAAGATAACTTAAACGCGTACCACATATTCGGTGGCAGCACGATACATGCACATGATATTCTCGACTTAGTACTCTAGTGTCACTTTTCTCCCTCACACTCCACCACCCTTTTCGTTGCCGTTGTACTTTCACTGAAATTACCAAGGACTCCTTGCTAATTGAGGAGCTGCGGAGGCTTGTCTCCACACCGCTCCCCTTAGCTAGAGCTATTGTCAAGTGCGTTCGCTCTACCTCCCGACCTCATGAAGTCAAGGGTTTTGCGATCCCTCCCTCATCGGGACGAAGGGGTGGTAGATATGCGAGTTTGGTCAGCGTAATATTTCCATACTACCTCTTATCAAGGCTGGATAGGGGGGGTTTAATCTGCTTTCATTTTGCATTCCACCGTTGATCGAGGCACTTTCTCCTGAAAGACCCCCGCCCCCCCTCCCCAATCTAAAGGGACGACACTGTTAATACCAGTGGCCGTTCCGGTCGAAAATCTGGGATTAGGTGTCAATAATGTGGAAGAATTCACTCACATCTGTACTTAAACCTCTTCCTAATTCGATCTGTTCTCCCGATACACAAAAACAATGCAGGACAATAATAGCAAGAATTTATTTGTTGCCCATAGCCCCCGTGGTGATCTCAGCCAACCGGACGGGGTTCTCCTAAGAGATTCAGCAACCTTATTGTACGTTGTACTTGGTGTTGGGCATGATGCGGATGTATTTTGAGCAGTCTGGTTCCTGGTCAAAAAGGTCTAACTGTAAAGCCGATGCGGTCTTTATATGCGTTTAGTTTCGGGTGTTGACTGCCCTGGAGCCTTGCCCGGGCGACCCGCGGGTGACGTTTATTCTGGGTGAATGTAGTGGAAGAACAATGATGTGATTTAGACCTAGAGATTAGATGTTATGTGTGTAGTTTGCTCGGTGGGTATAGTTGGTCTCCACAAAATACTAAACACTACACTACTCAGAGCACCAAAAAATGGCTTTCGAACTTCCTCACAGTTCAACAATACACGACAGGATGGCACGAACACATCATATACACAATGGCGTCCCATAGGGATCCGTACTCCTTCCCCCTTTGCTTCAATAACATTTCTCTCTGAAATCCCACCCTCTCCTTCCAAATCATCTTCACAAACTACACTACAGCCACCCTTCTCCCATCAAATAGAACACCCACAGTAATCGGTGTCACACAGGACTACCCACAATGAACCTCCCTCTGGGGGTGGGGTAGTTATTTAGCATTCCCTCTTCCCCCCCTCCCCTATTCTCCTGCTGACTCTCCATCATTCTCTTCTATTACTAACCCCGCAAAGGGGTTTGGTGTAGCATGGAAACCATGTTGTAGCTGACATCTATAGGTTTGCGTGTCCTCTCCATTTGCAGGGATTGGGATAATATATGTGGGGAATATGATAATGAGAGAAAAGATAGGATAGTCAGAAAATATTGTGTATAGGGATGATTTGATGGATGAGATGGAATGTGTTACGGTAAGGGTAGTGATTTGTGCCAGATTGCCTGGCAAACGCTTCCGTTTTGCAGTATGATTTGCTTTTAGTTAGATTATTTTTACTTTCGGCATAGGAACCTTTGTTCTCTTTTGGGGTTTTTGTTTTTTCTCGATATTTTTTTTTATCTTTGGATTCATTTAATTTAGCATTCAAGCCTTTGTTTACGTTTTGTATCTTTAAAAAAAATGGACATGGGGCTAAATTTCCAACAACACGTAACAAACACTACAAAAGTGAACACGCCAAGCACTCAAGCGACCCCCATTCATCCACACCTATACTTCTACAACCCCGGTTCCCAATCTTTCAGCCAATCACCTCAGCACAATGACAGAAGACGCAAAACAAACCACTCCTCGATATAGCCTGTACCTGCAACCAGCCAATAAACCACAACAAAGGTTGTGTCCATAACACGCTTTATCTTGACCTCAGATAAACGCATCTCCAAATCAGCCCGCCATTCCATGTCCCACAGGAGATGCTCTAGTAGGCTCCGGGGTGGTCCCCCCCCCCTCCCCTAATACATGAAGGATTACATCGCTACAAAATAATTTCATACCACTACACTCAACAAGCACTCGTACAGATCTTACACAACCTCTAATATGGCATTGACAAAGCACAACCACACAGAACATTGCTTGTAATACTAAGAAAGCTTTCGATGCCATCCCTCACTAGTAAGGGCACCACGCTCCCTAGATATGTCCACAAGTCCCTAAGACAAGAGATGTGTGTAATGCGTCCTTGTGTGCCACTTGGTGTGTCTGAATCTGGTATCGGGGTCAAGGTTTATTGTGTTCGTATTGTTGGGGTGTAGTGGAGTGACCAGTAGAGCACTTAGGTCCCTAATATAATAGAGGAGATAGTGTGAGAGGTTTGGGCTGTATATAAAAGATGTCTGACCAACTATTTGTCGAGTAGACTTCAATGTGACGTTTGCTGGCCAAATATAAAAAAAAACCTTTCACAAACGGTGTCGCCCCAGGGTTAGTACTGTCCCCCTCTTTTTAACCTCTACATACATGACATTCACCCTACTTATCCTATGTGCGCATAGCTTTATTTGCAGACGACGCACCAAAACAAAGATACTCATTTCCAACCCAATACACCCATGGTTTAGCCCAAACACTCAAATTCGACCCAACCAAATCCACCAGTGAAGACCACACGCTTCGCCTAAATAATTGGAATAATACGATAGGTCAAACAACATACACCAAGGTTTAAGCCCTCAAATCACTCAGACAAAAAGAAATCACAATGTCTTTAAACATTTCCATATCTCGGTATTGCACGCTGCACTGCATGGCAGAACACCCACTCTCACAAAGAAACTCCTAATTCCTCTTACATTAGAAATAAACTCTACTCTCCCACCCAGACCGGCTTCCAGAAAGATATCTACGCCCACTTCATTTACCGCTCTATCATTTTCACACTTTGCTGCATCCTTCTGAATCCCGCCCCTAAACTAGAAAATGCTGAACGTGACCATTGCGAATGCCTGTTCAGAATGCAATACACTACATACAATTGCACATGGCAAACACATCCCTTATTTATTTATTTTTTTTTGGGGGGGGGGCTCCTTGAGGAATCAGCATCAAACAATCGTTAACCCACCAGGTGGGTCGGCCCTGCGTCACCTAAGGGTCCTGTCGCTAACACTTTATTAACCCTACTCATAGCAATACACGGGAAATTGGGTGGGAAGGGGTTTCCAAGTCACATTTCCCCCGGAAGCTCGAGCAATAAATTCATATTACAGACAAGATCCGAGATCTTTACTTAAACCTTCTACCCAACCATAATTTTCGGCCACAACTTTTTGGTGATGCGTCTCGTAAACAAACTTGCGAAATTGTGTGGTATTACATACCCAGGGTATCGCTAGGGGTCGGAAAGATTCCCAACTCTGAACATGAGTCTATTCCAAAATGAATGAAAAATTCCCGACTTTAACATAACTTTTATTATTGTATTTGTTTTCTATACAGGGTATCCTTATGACATGCCCATTATTTCAAGGGTTCCCACAATGTAGTTAGAATGGGTAAAGGGTATGGTATAGCAATATGGAGATTGTCTATGTATATATTTCCTTTCCCCCTCACTCAGGAGAGGACTTCAAGAAGATTATGATAGAGAAAATAACCTTGTCCACAAACTGGAACAAACTTTTATTCATGAATCAATTTTAGCAAGGTACCATTATATCTTGTGCATGATAGTAGGATACCTTTTTCACTTAGTGAATGACACAAATTTGCCATTTTGGTGACCACTTGCAGTCAGCCTTGGCCCCCTCTCGCATGCAAAAAGAAGTCAGAATTGAGGAAAACTTAATTTTCCCATCCAAGATGGATTGATTTATGATTCAACCTGTATTCTTTTGCACGCTTTTTTGTTTGTATCCTCTGGTCGCGCACAATCAACAATAGTGAGCAGGGCCTTAGTTGCTCTGTGCGGTTCAAGTTTATTAATATCTTTTTGCCCTTCACCCTTCCTGTTAATTCTCACTAGATAACTTTAAGCAAGTTTCATGCATGCAATTTGCCTTCCACATTTAAAATCGTGGATAAAATGTGCTCAGTTGGGGATAAAGAAACAATCCAATAAAACAATTTAATTTACTTTCTTCTTAGTCGAGAACAGCGGGAGTATCAAAGTCAACGGTGTGCGCGAGAAACTTACCAGCAACGGCCAGTCAGCAATTACTATGAGTATGAGAGTGTGCAAGCAGTGATGAACCACGCCCAAGGAAGTCAGTACTCACTCGCATCATCCTCACTCCCAAGAAGACCTCAGCAACCGCCACATCAACTTCGAGGCCCTCAACAGCAGGCATCCAAATTGCAAGGCGAAATCGTACCCTGTCAGCCACCACTAGTTTCCAATCATCAAATCGATGCACAGACTAAAAATTCGAACCGTAAGAAATGATTCTACAATGAGATTAATTTCGGATAAGCGATAAGTAATCAACTAATCCCTTTTTCTACTTAATGGATTTCTCGTTTTCAGTTTCTCACTCCAAGAGTCATTCTCAAGGAGGTAGATTAGTACACACGCAACCGCTATTTTCTCGTTCTCGAGGACAACCACTTCCTCCGGCCCAGATCGCGAAAGAAGGTGTCTATGCTGCTTCAGGTTTCCGTCCCGCCAGTCAATACAACACAGTCACACACTACCACAAGTCCTTAAATCATAATCACGCCTCTATGACCGTTCCAGGGTCTAAGGTTTGACTTAGGGGTGGAATATGCTTAAACAGCAGCAGTAATAACCTTAATTGAAAGCACCCAAAATATTTATATTAGCCAAAGTGTTACCTTTTTAATTTATTATTAAAGTAATTTAGAATTGAATCAGTATTCATTATGACTGATAGCAACTATTTTTATACAAATAAAATTACTAAGAAAAAAACCCAATAATTTATTTGTGCCAAAGTCATAAAAATTGTACATAAAGTTAGATATATAATTATATAATAAACCCTTATTTTATATCAAATTTTATAATCTCTAAGTTTTTCTTATATAAACATTTTTTAATAAGTGTTTATTTATTAACCGTTAACACTGACGATATTAATCCGCATCTTCGAATGAATCATCTTGCCATATTCTGAATGAAGAAGTCGACGGATCTTATCAAGTCGATGACTTTGCAATTGGTCTCACATAGGGATAAAGCATCATCGATTGATTTCATTCTGCAATGATACAAACATTTTTGGCATAGAATGGGGGTTAACTTAAAAGCTAAATAAAATCATGAGACCACCTTTGTCGCCTCCTAAATAAGTGCTCCAGACAGTAGCTCGGCCATGCCAGTTCTCACCCGAACGTTTCCCTGTCACAGCGACCTAACCATGGCTGTCTTCAACTCTGGAATTTATCCCCGAGATGAGGAACTCGATTGGCCGACCTAACCTGGTACTGTCATAAGGTGCTAACTTTCCATTAAGATTTCTGCTGGTTTCATTCATTCGACAGCTGCAGCAGCTAGAAATATTTATCAGGCCTGTTAATATCAATTTTATTTCTCATGATCTACTTTTTCACAAGCAAGCTCCGCTCCACTTGAACACTTTTACGTAATTCTTCGAGACTAGTGCCTCATAGACTATAGGGTGCTTTTTCAGGTATGTGATCTACACAATTTTTCAAAAAAAATATATATGAAAAAAGTATATGGTGGATTAAGATGGGTGTACCCAGTAATCATTTACAACTCCTTAATAAGGATTAAAATCAGTGGTAGGAATGGTTCGCGCGGTTAGGTGTGCAACTACAAGCTTTCTAATCATCTTGATTTTTATTTGTTGGATGGAACATTATGCGATCAAACACTAAATTTATTTGGTATGTTTCTTAGTGATGTTCAAATGGTTTAAAGACGCTGATGTAAATGAATACTTTTTATCTTCTTCAATAACATTTTGGAAATATCAATATGGATAACGTTCTCAGCTTATAGATCACATACTTGAGTAGCACTGATTATATAGTCAAATTATTAGTGGAAACGTCTACTAAATTCGAATTAAACCATCAGTTCCCACTCATTATTATTGAAACCAAGAAAGATTCACGAACATGAGCATTTAAATGGCCGGAAATTTTTTGAAAAAGTGGTCATTGAGACAAATTTGGTGAACTGGCACATTTTTACTAACAAACAAATCTTCTTATAGATATTCGAACGCCACTGAAAATACAAAAAGCCTTATTTTTTGGCCAAGTTATAGAGGGAAAAAAAGGGGGCGGGGGCGCAAATAAAGAAAAAAAATAAAAGATGACAAACCTAACTCCACCTTCCTCGGAGTATGAAGACACAGCGAACAATTTAAACAGTATTGAGGGGGGGGGGGGGGTCATATGGCGAAAACAAACAACCCAAAATCGCACCACAATCCATTGTGCATTTGTTCCCAAGGGCTCGGGAACATGCCGGAGCGAGACCGCCCAACACGATACTAGGACATCAACTCGATGAACCACATTGCTTCGAAGAATCGGGGTGCGGCTCTCCGCAATTGACACACCTGGCCACACACGATTTAGACTTATCGTGTGCGGCATTGGAGCAATTTACACAGACTTCGGGTGACCCCGACTTTCCACGTCTACAGGAGCGATTAGTATGGCAGAAGAGGTACCAGTAATAGCACCTCCGCGGCAGTGGCATGAATACCTTCACGCGGTAGCGATACAAACCGGCACGCATCGACTAAGGGAGCTTGTAAGAGTCGAACGTGAAGAAGAGAGTAAGGGTGGGTCTCGACCCTCCCTGTTTTCTCATCACACGTTCGACCTTGCCCGCTACATGGTCGGCCAGCTCTAAGGTAATGTCATCTATGGAATAGCACAAGAGTTCACTCGCATAAACCACTGTTTTCACCATGTTTATGGTGACCCATCAAGTGTCCGAAGGGCTCTAATCATGGCCGCCTCGGAGTGGTCCGACGTGTTTGCCAGAAGGTTCCCGTCAGAGAAACGGGTCACCTTCGACTCAATCAATCAAGCTAGCCAATGGTCTCCTTTGATGGATCATGTTGCCTTTGGTTAACTGCTGCTATCATTGGAGCAAATAACCAGAAGGCGTTTACAGCCAGCGGGGCGTATTCGACGCCCCGCTCAGCGAATTTTCGACTTTGGTCTTTATCAGTGTTCCTCCACCCGAGGGCGTCTCGGAGCTGGACGTGACGATCTTAGCTTGGTCGCTTGCCAAATCAGCAGCTGACCAGTCCTTCCCCGGAGCCCCCGCGGAGGTAGAGGAATCCTCAGTCCTCTCTCTCTTCTTCTTTTGTGAGGAGGAAAGGTAGTGAAACCGCTTCTCTCTAACGCCGAAGGCACCCCTAGGCCGGATAGAACAGCCTCAGCAAGATCCTTCTCCGAAATGGAGAAGGGCTTGGCTGTCAAGGGAGCAAGGGGTCGGGGGATGAGGTCCCTCCTCTCCCTCTGATTACTCGGGGAGCCCGAGAAGCTTGCACTGGGTCGGACTCTGTTTCGCCCCTATGGAAGATCTTGCCATCCGGGGCTGGGTCACCTTTGGCATCATGTCCATGTCGCCAGCCCCGACTCAAGGTATCACAGATTCCTATCGAGGACTCTTCACACTTGTCTTCTGCCGGTGGGCCGACCTCCTTTGGTGAAGAGAGGGGGCAGGTACACCGACACCCTGCAATGTCAAAATACATTACTCCAGGAGTGCGGGGGCCAGCTTTCCCTTGCCCCTCTAAGGGAGTTTGCCCCATTGAGTCGCTAGTGTAGAGGTGGTCACCCACGGGCAACTCCAAAGAAGGGGCGAGGTGCAAACCACCGCACCCCTAGGCGTAGGAGGGTGAGAGGGGCCCCTGAGAAAGCACAGGGAGGCCTACCTCCTTTTCTGAGGTAAAGCTGCCCGAGGACGGATCTAAAGATGGTCTCGGGGAATAATTCCCCTTGCGACATGGGGATAGTGAGAGGGAAGGCCCTACACGGGTTGAAGGGGTGTCTCAATTTTCCTCGCCATCACCGACACTTAGGGAGGGCGAAGCCGCGCTTGGAGGCCGATCTCCATGCGCTAGCCCACTATTTTTATCAGTTGTAGCCATCATTAGTTTCAGAAAGGGAAAAAAACATGGAAGAGTAATACTATGACCTCCCAAGCCTTGGGAGGTTAAGAGAAAAGTCTCCATAGGATCAGAAAATTCCAAAATGTGATCATTTACACATACTCGTCCAACGGGTCCAGCTAAAGAAGGCTTTTGACAACATGACTCGCCATTCAGGCGAAATTGTCTTCGAGCTTTAACCATAAATGATGCTGCAGGCGTAGTCACCTTATGTGTACTGGAGGAAGTTGAGCAGTCGACAGTCCAGCACAGTCCGTACCTAATACTTGCACTAGCCAGCGGTCTTTCTCCTCTACCAGCAGCTAGGTACCTCATGGTATATATACATTGCCACTCGACTAAGGCTCATAAGGACAAAAATGTGCCGGGCAGCCAGAACCTCTGTGGATAGGAGAGCATGTGTGGGAGATGGGTAGGAGGGTATGTAATAAAGACAAGTAGAGGGAGACGGGTCCAATCACCTATTATTATCATACTCCGGTGCTAGGTATCCGAGGATAGCATGCAGTCCACCACAGCATCATGGCTAGTGGACTGAACTCATTCTAGGTGGGAACAGTCCTCCTGGAACAAAGTGCGTGAAGAAAAGTTTGAGGAGAGAGCCAAAATAATAATAATATTACTACTAAAGAATAATAAAAATAAATTATAATAAGAATGATAACAATAATAAAGTAGCGCTGAGAGAGGGCGAGATGAAAGGACACCCACACCTTTCCCAGGCTCCATCAGATTTCAAATCAACCTAGTGACGTGGCCTCCCTAAGTTGCACTTAGATCGGGAGGCCGTGCGGCTCCTCCGACTACCAAGTCTAACAGGCTACCCCGCTGCGGGGATTTATGAGTCGCTATCTGGTGAAATGGAGTTCGTTTGGATAGTTTGGAACAAGAGCTTTGGATTGCTTTGTGCGGAAGAACAAAGCAGTCCCTCCTGAATCAAAATCATAGCGCAATAGCACATAGGTTGTATCACGCAAAAAGTGGTGACGAAGCGATAATAGTGGAAGATATGGAGCCGTCGTTCCTCTCAGGTTTTAGGGCCGGGAGGGTGCACCATTACTTGCACTGGGGCCGGGAGAGGATGCCATTCCTCTTGATATAAGTGGTGGCAGGGGCAGTACCCCTGCGACATCATCCCCCGCCTTACCTTTGATTACCCCGAGTACAAACAGCACTTATCACGTTGCGCGAAGGGAAAAAAAACCCCGCAAAAACATCAGGTCTGATTAGTAGCCAAATGGGGTCACGATTGATCAATTTTGGGGCGGCTTCTTATGTTAAGATTCGGACCCCACATCAAACTACAAGAAGATTATCGATGCCAGAGCTACAGCAGGACTTGAACAAGGCTGCACATTGAATCAAAATCAAATTATTTCCTATAATTATCCCTCGACGTGAGGGCCGCTCGTTGGGGATCCCTGATCTATACAAATAGACCGCGAAATTCAGTGTCGAAAGAAGCCTACTAAAACGAAACAAATTCTTACCTCAAATCCCCAATGGTAATGCCGGGCTCGATCTCCACGGTAGGATAACTCAAATCCTTAGAAAATGGTAACGCAAGCTTCACATCCAAAGATACATTCAAATGGGCCTTAGAATTTGTGAGGATTACCGTCATACTACGGAAGAAGTCAGAATCCATTACAAAACGCCTCTCACACCTATCCTGCAATTACTTCATCCACTGGATGACTTACGACCTGGTATTCCAACTCCTAACACCCATTTCCCCAACAATCAAGCCCCCCACTCCAATGTACCTAGTTCTCCCACTAAGCCTAGATAGCGTATACTGTCCATCTTCGGACTGAGCCCAGCAGGTGAGACTGTTTTTTAAATGCGTCAGCCTGGAGGCCAAGATGAAGAGTGGTCAGTCATTCCCAAGTAGATGTGGCACGAACAATCCTCATGGATGAATTCTACCTGAGGTCAAATGGCAAAAGAACTTGAATTCCAAGCTCTTGCATGGACCGCTAGCACAGGATAGTGCCATAAAATTTTCACAGCATGCAACAGCCTCCCTCGACTCTAACATTGTCTCTCATGACTGTCTCAAAAAAGACGGGGCTCTACTTAATTGGGGGGTAAAGTTGGTGGGGACCTTACAGCACAGACTGTAGGATAAAAGCTTTATCCTCTAATCTCCTAAGAGGTGAGAGGGGACCAGAGATGCCATATGATCCCGGGTAACAGCAACTTCGGACCTACATAATATCCTCAAATGAGGTAAAAATATTGGGCTACGATATTCAGCTAATGTCACGGATAGCTAAGGCTAAATAGACAATGGTGAACAAGACTAACCCCCTAGAGCAACTCAAACAACTCGGTACCCTCCAAACTGTTTGCATATCTAAATGCAAAAGGATAAAATAAAAAGCGAAGAATATGGAAACCATTTCTACACCCCGTCTCTTATAAATACCTAGGGCTTATTGTCAAGGGGGGAGGGGGCATTTCCACGAATCACAGGGGCCCAAGCATACTTTATTCAGGCGATATTCATCAAATTTTAAGAAGTCCTTTGATCCTACAGCCTGCACTGTAAGCTCCGTCATCGTTAACACAATTAAATGGGGGCCCTGCCATCTGTGAGACTGTCCTGAGGAACCGGGTTAGAATGGAAGGAAGCTGTTGCACGCTGTGGTATTTTTTATCCCCCCTTCCCCAACTCGTGCTAGCGATCGATGCAACAGCTAGGAAGCGGAACTTGAATTGCAACTTAACCTCACGTGGAATACATCTAAGTCGGGTGGTCGCACGCCAGAATTGCATCTAGGTGGGGGTGGTCGTATCATACCCACTTAGAAATGACTGACCACTCGTACAACGGTTTATTTTGCCTTACAGGGGACCTAGTTTAAAAAAGAAAAAACAGCCTTGCCTACGGATATCGAATTAAACCGTTTTAAAACAGATTGAAGTTGGTGTCCCAAATAAGAGGATTACTATACAAGCCCCCCACAACCCAACTTCCCCACTCAGTTCATGAGGTGTAGTCACTTTCATCAAGCTCTACAATGCGCAGCTGGTGTCAAAAGGAATGGAATTCTTCCACATCACAAACCATTCTTACCCATCTTCGCTCAAATCAGCAACGAATAGTGACTGAATTAGGGTGATCTCCTTTAAAAATGATGCGACTCTGCCATACGCTGCAGTGACTTCCATCAAGACACGTCCCACCGAACACAAATAACATCCAATCATGTTTTCAACAGCATTCGAAATAAGATGGCCGCAGAATTTCACTGCTAATCTCGCACAGGGATTTTTTAAATCTGAAAAACGGTGGAAATTTGTAGGAGCGATAAAAAAACGTCGGAAGGGATAATAAGTTTAAAACAAGGGTATGTTAAAGCACAAAACACGTAAATGAAACGCGCCTAATACTAAGCCGCATTATATGAAAGTAAGTGAAAAACACCAACCGAAAAAAGAAGAGCCCCGCTGACAACCGAGGTCATACGGCGTGGAAACCGACCTCCTTGAGGGGACTTGGAGTCATCAGTGTACACTAGCACGGGTCTTGTGTGACAAGTAATGTGTTCCAAAAGGTCAAATGAAATAATTATGGCGCTGTAGAAGCTTTGGGAGCAGAGGCGCGGTGACAAAGTGTCAAAGGTGGTGCCGGGAAGCGTGGCGTGCTGTACATAACCAGAGAGCTATACCGAGTTCCGAGGAGGTTTCCTAGCCCAAAGGACAAAGCGCTTAGGATATGACTGACGTCTGTCGACGGTATATGCACCATGAAGATTGGGCACGGGTGCAATGAGATCCGTTGAGCACTGAGGGAGATGCTACGCCCGCTCTTACAACCACATAATGCACTGTGCAGAGCGAGAGGCATCTCACCAACGAGACGAGTAAAACCTCGATGGGGGACGAGCGGAAGGCACAGGTTGCAAGAACAAACGAATGATCGGTAAAAAAGCAAAGGGGTAATCAGCATCTCAAGTGCTAAACTTAACGGAACGAAGAATGTCTATTGGTGCTAGTACACGAGACCCTAAGCCTGCGAATAGAGGCCTACCAGGTGAGGCGGTGGTCGAAAACAAGACGAGGAAAACGGTGCGAATCCACCAGTTTGAGGCGAGCTCCGTTGAGGAACAAGTCTCGTTCGGGGTGGAGCCGTGGATGGCGGCAGAGGTGCTCCGCATTAGTCTTGACCAAGAAAAAACGAAACCTGTGCGCTTCGGCATAGCGAGAGATGCGGTTAAATGCCTGTTGGAGTTGACAGCTGGGCCACACCGAAACAGACCGAAAGGTGGTCCACGTAGAGCGTAGAAAGAACATCTTCCGGAAGCACCGAGGTGATGCCGTTGATGCTCAGGGCAAAGTGTGTGACACTGAGGACACTTACCTGCGAAACACCCTCTTCCTGCTCCATTGGGCCGGAAAGGACTACCCCCACATCTACGTAGAATCAACGCTCTCGCAAAAATGCAAATATAAAAATTGGGAGGCGTCCCCTCGCCGCCATCGTGTGAATAGTCTCCATGAATGAATGAATAGTGCCGAAAATAAATGCTGTAAAGCCCAAACGGACTAGCCCGCAGCCAAATTCAAGGACGGGTAATTTGCATGAAAAATCTCAATAAAAATATAGACATCTGGAGAATATACAAAAATATAGCTATGAAGTAAGATCAATAGAATGGAAGTAGAGGAATTTAAAACCATCAAGGGGTGTAAAAGGATATAAAAAATAAACTATTGAGAACAACAAAAAATAAAAACAGACTATGGATGGATCAACAATAGATACAAGAACAGAGAATATAAAATCATGAAACAATATATTAAATTTTGGCTAAAAGATTAGATTCTTCTAAAAATTAAAAAATTCTATTCACACTAAAAGAGACAGAAGTCTCAGACAAGATGCCCAGCAGTACCTGTTGAGGGGGAGCCATCTGCCTATTAATGAAAGGAAAGACCCTCCTCCCAAGATTTCTCAAAAGGGGACACTCGGCAAAGATGTGAAGGATGGACAGCTGCATCCCGCACAGGATGCACAAAGGTGGGGGCTGCCCATTCATCAAGTGCCCATGAGTGAGGCGGCAAAGACCTATCTTGTCGGCACAAAACAACCTCCAGTCTACGTGGTATCATGGTACGTGGCCATGAGAGGACTGAAGGTTTAATGGAATGGAGCTTGGTGGGAGGAAGCTCATCCCACATCTTCTGCCATAAGCTGACTACATATTCGGTGATGAGGGGATAGACATCATGAAGTGGGACTGGGGCTGATGGGGGTGTCTCCAATGATGCCGCCTCCTTGGCCACAGCATCCGCCCTTTCATTACTTGGGATACCCACGTGACTGGGCGCCCAGCAAAAAGAAACCTTATGAATAGGAGAAAGATAAAAAAGCCACCGCTGCATCTTGGAAACTAGCGGATGGCTAGAACAAAAAGAACTCAGTGCCTCCAGAGAACTAATGAATGAATGAATAGTGCCGAGAAAAGATGCTGCAAAGCCCAAACAGACTATCCTGTAGCCAAATTAAAAAACCGGCAATTTGCAGAATAATTCTCAATAAAATAAAAAAATTAAAAATTAACTATGAAATTAAAAACAATAAAATGGATGCATAGAAATTTTAAAAAACATTAAAAGATATAACAGTATAAAAATAAACTATTAGAGATTCAGTAAGGGATAAATATATATATATATATATATATATATATATATATATATATATATATATATATATATATATATATATATATATATATATATATATATATATATATATATATATATATATATATAAGTCATGACAATATAAATTTTAACTAAAAAATTTAAATTCTTCTAAAAATTTAAACATTCACTTCATGTAGGAGAAAACATAAAAATTAAACTATTAAAAATAGAAAATGGGTGAATAACAAACTATAAATGGATCAAGACAGAAAATATAAAATCATGGAATAATATATTAATTTTTGTCTAAGAGATTTAGATTCTTCTGAAAATTTAAACATTCTATTCTCCTAAAAGAAGACGTGTAAGAAATAGTCTATTAAAGATTCAACAAAGGATAAAAAAGAAATAAGCTATAAATGGATCAACAATAGGTACAAAACAGAGAGTATAAAATGATGGAATATATTAAATTTTGTCTAAAAGAATTAAATTCTTATGAAAATTTAAACATTCTAGTCATATAAAAGGAAACATGTAAAAGGTAAATTAGTAGAAATTTAACAAAGGATAAAAAACATAGATTATATGTGGGTCACTAATAGATACAAAAATAGTAAATATAAAGTCATGACACTATATATTAATTTGTTTAGATTCTTCTGAAACTTAAACATTCAGAACTAAGGGAGTCAGAGAAAATCGTAAGACAACCAGATGGCATAGGAGCAATAACAAAGAGTGCAGCAAGAATGGCAACAAGTTCTGCTGTGAAAACAGAAGCTGCACTTGGAAGGCGAACCAATGCTGTCTGAGATGGAAAGACAGCAGCAGCTCCAACTCTGTCCGATGACTTAAGCCGTCGGTAAACACAAAGGTGCTAGGCCAATGGTGGGAGGAGTGTTGATCATACATGGTTCTCAAGGCTACAGGCAAAAACTGATCCTTGGGCCTACCAGTAAGCCCCTTGCATACCACTACAAGTGGTATGAGCTATGGGGGAATCTTTGGTATTGAAAACGGAATAACAAAAAACTCCCTTAGACGTCCTGTGTGCTCGGCTATGAGCAGAGCAAAGGGGCGAGCCAGGGATGGAAATCTATTATATGAGGCCACTGTTCGCAAATTGAACATGCACTCATATACTAGCAAACATGGTAATTGCTTGAGTCTAAAAAGATATTTGAGGTTAGACTTGACCCTGTGAAAAGGAAGAGGAAGAGCCCCGTTCTTTGCATAGAGACTCCACACAGGGGAGGACTTGAAGGCTCCAGAAGCAAGACGCACACCCTGGTTACGCACAGCATTTAATTTTTCAAGGATGGATGGTGAGGCAGAGGAGTACACCTGTAACCCATAGTCCAGCTTTGAGTCAAACAATGCTGAATACAGAAGCCACAGGGTGCGTCGATCACTTCCCTAATTAGTGTGTGACAGTAATTTCATTATGTCCATTTTCTTTAGACGACCTTTTCAAAGTGTCCAAATGAGGCCTGCAAGAAAGCCTTGAATCAAAGATCACCCCTAGAAATCTGAAATGGGGCTCAAAGGGGACAGGAACACCATTGAGTGACAAATGCGGAGGGTCCCATGACACCAATCTATGATTGCAAAAGTGGACAGCCTTGGTCTTTACTGCGGAAAAGTGGAAACTCTTGGAAGAAGCATTATCAGCTACGGTATTTATAACCCGCTGTAGCTTACGGATGACAAATTGAAGTCTAGGCAATGAACAGATAAGCGCTAAGTCATCCACATATAGAGTTGAGGAAATCTCAGCTGGGAGATTTGCGATAATGCTATTGATGGCCACAGAGAAGCAGGTGACACTGAGGACACTTCCATGTGGCACACCCTCAACTTGCTCTACAGGCTCTGATAGGGCATTTCCAACTTCTACACGTAGTGTGCGCCACATGAGGAATTGCTCGACAAACCTGGGGAGAAAGCCCCGCAGGCCCCAATCATGGAGTTGCTTAAGGATACCACACCTCCAAGTGGTATCATATGCTTTCTCAATATCAAAGAAAACAGCAACAGAATGCTGCCTCTTTGAAAAAGCATCTCTTATATAAGACTCCATTCTAACAAGCAGGTCGATGGTACTCTGTTTTTTTTCTGAACCCTAATTGAGAGGGAGATAAAAGATGGTTTGTCTTGTATTTATCATCCTCTCAAACAATTTACGTGGACAACTAGTAAGGGCAATGGGACGGTAATGGGTGGGTTCCGTCCCATCCTTTCCTAGTTTTCGGAAAGGTAAAACCACAGCCTCCCTCCATATAGAAGGGAAGCAGTAGCTAATCCAGATGAAGTTATAGATGTCCAGCAAATGTGAGAGGAGGGATGAATGCATATTCCTAATCATAACATAGGAAATACATTCCGATCCTGGTGCAGTGGATCCACAGTGCTTCAATGCATTATGGAATTCATGGATAAAAAAGAGTCTGTTATAAGGCTCATTATCCATGTTAGGCTCCATAAAGTTGATAGGATGCTGCTCCTGTTCGAGCCTAAAGCGCTGGAATTCGATTTCCGGAATAGTTGTCTGGACTTGAAATATTAGCAAACGATCCGGCCAAAACATCGGAAATATGGGACAAGTCTCCCAACAGTTCTCCGGCCTGAACAATGTTGGGAGCTGTAAAGCCATTGGATTTTCCCAATAGCTTTTTGACCCTCTTCCAGATTTTGTCTACAGGGGTCTGCCAACATATCGATGCGATGTAACCATCAAACGAGGTCTTTCGCGCTCGTCGAAGGGTGCGTCGCCGTACTCGAGCAAGTTTCTTTACCATCGCGGGTCACCGATGGTAACGTCGGCAAGCCTGATTACATTCAGTGACAACTCTAGAGCATTTAGCAAATCACCAGGGAAATTGTGGTCCCCAGGAGCAGTTGAGCCGGAGAGCGGAATGGAGGAATTAGCTGCATGATTGACGTGGGCTAGAAGATCAAGAGCCAATTCAATATCTTCATGAGGAAAGGACCCATTATGTCTCGAGAGGTGCCTGAACTTAGGCCAGCTTTCTTTTTTTTTGTATTCCATTTTTTGCTAGGTGGTGGATGAGGACTACTTGTACATAGTGTTATTACAATGGGGAAGTGATCACTGCCTCGCAAGTCAGGATCCACTGCCCAGTCAAAATCAGCTCTACAGCTTTGTGAACAGAGAGACAAGTCCACACATGTAAAGCTGTTCACCTGGATGTGAAATGATGTGTGGCTGACATCATTAGTGCCCAGAAATCTCTTTAATCATATTTCCTCTAGGGTTGTTATCATGGTCCCACCAAAGGGGGTGTCGAGCATTAAAGTCTACAATCAATACAAAGGGAGGAGGGAGTTGAGAAATTAAATTAGCTAACTTTGTAGCTAAAACAGCTGTAGTATCTCTTTCCTCGGCAGGAAGAAGATATAGCGAACAGACAGAATAAGGGCGACTGGAAGACAGGCCTGGGTTGAGAGAACTGGTTGTGGAGAACCCTGTTGTTAACAAAAACAGCAGAACCATGAATTGGTTCTCCGGGGTTCTTATAATAGCCCACAAAACCCGAAATGTTGGGAACTCTGCGAGTCCGCAAGCGAGTCTCCTGTAAAGAAATACAATCAGGATTGTAATCATTAAGCAGGAGCTTGAACTCTTCCCATTTAGGGAAGAGACCTTGGAGGTTCCAATGAATAATTAGAAACATTGTTACCGTTTAAGCATAACGGTAGATTTCTTCCTACCCTTAGGGGTAGTAGATTTTGGATTTGAACTACCAGTGGAATAGTTTGTGTCATACTAGCCTTAGGCTTGGAGTATGACAAAGGAGGCATCAGCAGCTTGAGTTTTGCCTTTGTTTTTTCTTTAAGAGGTGGCGCATCAGATTTTGATAAGTGGCTATAAGAGAACTGTTTTCACCGGAGAAGCAGAGATGGAGGCAACTCCAGGGATCAGTTCAGGTGTCGAGGAAACAAACGATGATGACACAGCTGGTGGTATTGGTTTGGATGGTAGAGGGGATTGTGGTGGCGAGAGGCATCGGCAAAAGTTGTGAATTCGATGCTGATAAAGAAGGATGTGGAGTCAGTTTTTGAGAGCCCTCCTCAGATGAGGGGGTAACCTCCACAACTGCTGGCTCCTGGGAAGGAGCAAAGGTTGGTTCCTTCTCATTCAGGGATCGAAGGAATTCCAAAGTAGTATCAACAAGAGGGGGTGGAGTGATAACTGGCTTTGGAGCTGAAGAAGAGCTTGGTCCTTTAGGGGCAGGGTGAATGTCCAGAGGTGGAATGGATACCATCTGAGGACCAACATGATCAACATCCACATGTTCTGGAGCGCTTAGAAACACTGTTAGGTGCTGACAAAGTGTTCATCACGAGGAGATGTACGTTTATGAGGGCGAGGACTTTTTATCTTGTCAGGCACAGGAGAACTAGTAGGAGGTCTCTGGCTTCTCCCTTTCTTTGGCCCGGTAGAACGCAGAGCATCAGAAAAGCTCACACCAGATTGGACATACATCTTTACTCTTCTGCTGGCCTCTTTAAAACTGACCCTGTTGTTGTTTCTAATGGCCATGGTGGCTTCTCTCATAGAGAAATATAGTGCATTGCTGTGATGTTGCAGGGTGTTCTCCACCACATTTAGGGCAGCACGGCTGTTGAGAACAGGGCGTCCGGTGATAATCTGATCCACAATTCACACACAACCTTGCCTGTTTACAAAACTTGCTTACATGTCCAAAGCGTTGGCAATGGAAGCAGCGTCGTGGGTTTTCAACGTAACTTGACTGGGGTGTTAAGATAGCCAGCCTTAACATACTTGGGCGGTTCCAATCTGTTGAAGGTCAGGATTATGGTGACGGTAGGTAACCTAACGCCATTCACAAATCTGGAAATGTGGTAGGTACATACAACCTTCTGATTGGTAAGTTTTGATACCAGCCTGTCAACATTGTAATCTATTAACTCTCCCGATTGTTAAATATCGGGTGCGAAGCAGAGGACATGTCTACAGAAGCTAAAGACTGTAGGATCTTTATCTGCTGATGTTGCTCGCTTGATTTCGCCTTGACTATCAATGCGCCATCATTACGTGGCCACATTTGAGCAGGTTCGCCATATTTCTCAACAAAATCCTCGTAGACGTCGAAGATGTCAGCCTTACTAAGAGGATTATCATTCACTTTCAAGACTAAAAAACGGTCATAATCTAACTAAGGGTCGACTTCTGACCCAAAAGGATCAAAGCGTCTACCGTCAGGGCCCAAGGGGCGTCTCTGGGAGTTATGTTTGTTAAATTTACCCATATAAGTATATATTTTATTTTGGGCTGCCCCTGGAGGCAAGGGCATGCACCAAATCGTCATCGTGAGTCCAAAGAGCGCCCATACAGCCCAGACGGGGTAACCCGCCCCCCGACTCCCACTGTCGTTTTAAAAACAGCGGAGCCGCATAACGGAGATTCTCTGGACTGCGGTGCTAAGACAGAAACAAAATGACGACCCGGGCAACCAAACCTCCTCTAAGGCACGGTCCTGCAGACGATGCACCCCAGTGGGCGCATCCGTCGACCTGTACAGAGGCAAAAGTAAGAACAGAAGAAGAGGCTAAGCTGTCGCCGGACGGGGCGCTGAGTCCCGTCAGCACGGCGGCCAGGAAGGCAAATCGCCGCGCCCCTTACGGGGAGAGTCTCCCTGATACCGTATCGCCATGCGGTATCATAGGCCTTCTCCAGATCGAAAAACACTGTGGTGTAGTGCTGCCTACAAAGCAAGGCCTCGCAGATGGCATTTTTCAGTCGGAGCAGAGCATCCAACATAGAGTGAAATTGTGGAAGCCGCACTGTGCACAAGAAGACAGATGGCCTCCACTGTCCAGAAAGATGGCTAATCCAACATCAACTTGCACACTCAGATGGTTAGAGAGATTGGGCGGAAACCGGCTTGGGTAGAGTGATCTCTCCCCAGTTTGCAAAAAGAGAGCATAGTGGCGATTCGCCAGGAATCTGGGAAGATACCCTCTACCCAGATCCTGTTGAACAAATCTAAGAGAAAGGCCATGCCTCGCTCACCCAGGTGTCGAAGCATGGAGTACAGGACATCGCCCAGACCAGGGGCACTGTCTGCGGACGAAGCGAGAGCTGAACACAACTCACTCAGAGTAAGCCTGTCGTTGGAGGGTTCTCCGGCTCTGGAGGTAAAATCCAGTCGGCGACCTTAAACTATATCATGAATTGCATTGAATACTAGCGGGGCAGCATCCCAGCTAGGGAATGTGGAGAAGGTGTGCGCAAAGATCTCTGTCACAGACGTGTTGTCCGAGATTGCAGTCCCATTCTCCTGGAGAATGGGAGGGGGGTCTTGCAAGAACTTTCCCCAAATCTTTTGACTTCTTTCAATACCTCTGCTAGAGGGGTCTTTCCGTTAATTTAAGACACATACTCGCCAGGAAGAGCAATGGTCGTGCTTCGAAACATACCGGAACCTAACCGGCAGTAAAATCGTTCGGGCGGGGCTTATAGCACATGCAGGAAAAACGCTGACAATTACGGAAACAGTCAGCATGCAAAATGGCCAGACTTTCTAGGAATAGCAGTTAGGCCCACAATGATGAGGTTGCCGGATAACTCGAAGGCATCATCCACCGACCTAAACTCCTCGAGTGAGAAATCAATCATTTCTGAAATGCGGACCACCGCGCCCATACCAAGCAAAGTGATCACTACCATGGAGGTCATCGACTACCCACCACCTCAAATCAGACTGTGAATCCGGAGAGCAGAAAGATAGATCGAGGCAGGCAAAGGGAAGCGGTTCTTGATCAGTGATGCATAGACTCATCCACATTTAGGAAACCTATCTCCAGCTCCTCGACCAGGTGAGCAAGGACCTAACCCTTGGAATGATCGAGTAGTCTCCCCCCAGGAGGAGGTGTCTAACGTTCAAATCTCCAAACAAGAGAAAGGGCCTCGGCAACCGTGCCACGACGCGGCGTAAGTCCCCCGCGTCCAAGTCGGCTGATGGTGGAATGTACGCGGAAATAACAGTATACCTCCTATCCAGGTGCAGCTGCACATCTACTGCCTGAAAGGAAGTTTTTAAAGCAAATTGATGAACATAGACATCATGCCGAGTGTAATCGTGCTTATTCTGCCCAGACCCCATCCTGTGGTGGTGAATGAATGGTACATAAAAGGCAAATGCTGCGTAGGTCCAAATGGACAAACTCGTAGCCATTTTCAAAAAGGGTTTGTTAAAATTTCAAATATTCATTAAAAAACACAGACTATGGTTACAAATCTAGGATAAAAGTGAGTAAAATCGTAGAAAATAAAAAGGAGGAAAATCATAGAAAAATAAATGTCTCTAAAATATAGTAAAATCAAAATAAAGTAATAAGACATGTCTATCTCATTCTAACAATTATAAAATACTAAATTTCCTTTAGTAGATTTGTTTCTGATAAATATTTGAGCACTTTGTTCCTATTAAAGGTGTTCTCGTGCTCAGAAAGGAGATACTTCTCAGGGCCTGCTGAGAACGCATCCCTTGGCAAATAAAAGGGAAAAGACTTTGCCTTAGGGTTTGGAAGCGTGCGCATTCGGTGAATAGGTGGAGTACAGACATTGGTACTCCACAGTGAGTGCACATTGGAGGCTGTTGAAGGCCCTCCATTAGAAAGCCATGTGTTAGGCGACAATGCCCAATTCTCAGCCGGCATAGGATAACATCCTGAGTACGGGTTCTAGTAGTGGGTGGCCAAGGGCGGATTTACTGTTTGATGGTATGCAGTTTGGTTGGGGGGGAGTACATTCCATGTTCTCTGCCATTGGTTGACCACATATTCATGGATATTTGGCAAAGTATCTCGGAAAGGAAGAGGGGCAGGGGTGATGGTTCCTAGAGATGCTGCTGTCTTGGCAACAGTGTCTGCTCTCTCATTCCCTTTTATACCTATGTGGCTAGGTACCCAGCAAAATAAGATTTTATGGAACGAGGACATAAAAAAAAGCCACTTCTGTATCTTTGAAACCAATGAATGATCTGGGAATGGATTGGCTAAGGCTTCTAAGGAGCTGAGGGAATCGGAGAATATCGTATATGATCCTGAGGGTGAAGAAGCGATGGTATACAGTGCAGCCAGTATCGCGACAAGCTCAGCCGTCAAGATAGAGGCTGCACTATGCAGGCACACAGACACATGATGGAAGGGGAGGATAGCAGAGGCTCCAACGCCATCAGGGAATTTGGATCTGTCTGTGTATATAAAGGTGCTTGGTTTGTGGCGCACAGTATGTTCATGGAAGAGGCATCATAGAACGGGAGGTAGGAACTTGGTCTTTGGTTCCTCTGCTAACACCTTGCAGACCCTCACTGGTGGTAATAGCCATGGGGGTACTTTTGGGATCTGATATGGGATTACTGATAGTTCCCTCAGTTGACCTGTATCTTCAGTCATGTGCAGGGCAAATGGGGGAGTCAGTGAAGGGAATCTGTCATATGAGGCTACCAAGTGAATATTGTAGGTGCACTCATATACAGGTGATTGGAGAAGTTGTTGCAGTCTGAAGAGGTACTGCAGGTTAAGGTTAAGGCGGTGAAAGGGTAGTGGGAGAACCCCACTCTCTGCATAAAGACTAGGTATTGGGAAGGACTTGAATGCTCCCAAAGCTAAACACACACCCTGGTTCCTGATGGAATTGAGTTTATCCAGGTTTTAGGGTGATGCTGAAGAGTACACCTGTGACCCATAGTCCAGCTTAGACTGGATCAAGGCTGTATACAATAGCCACAGAGTATGGCAGTCACTTCCCCACGAAACATGTGATAAGAGTCCATTCTCTTCAGGCAGGATTTTTTCAAAGCCGTTATATAGGGGACCCAAAAGAGCTTTGAGTCAAAGATAGCCCCTAGAAATTTGAAGTGGGGCTCAAATGAAATGGGGGAGTATTCTAGAAATAGGGTTGGCTGTTCCCACTCAACTCGCTTGAAGTTGTAGAAGTGAACTGCCTTTGTTTTTGAGGATGATAGTCGGAAGCCTTTTGCGGTGGCATTCTTGGCAATGATATTAATGGCCTGTTGCAATTTTGGGGTGACAAAGGGCAGCCAAGGTGATGTTGAGACAATTGCCAAGTCATCCACATAGAGAGTTGATATTGTCTCTGCTGGAAGGTCAGTAATGATACTGTTGATGGCCACCAAGAAGCAGGTGATGCTCAAAACACTTCCCTGTGGTACACCCTCTATCTGGTCAACTGCCTCCGACATGACATTTCCAACTCTC
This sequence comes from Ceratothoa steindachneri, assembly GCA_963969495.1. Taxonomy (NCBI): domain Eukaryota; kingdom Metazoa; phylum Arthropoda; class Malacostraca; order Isopoda; family Cymothoidae; genus Ceratothoa; species Ceratothoa steindachneri. Next base: position 101,965,321 of record OZ018322.1, on the reverse strand, counting down.
ACTCGGAATGTGCATCTAGCAAGAAATTGTTGTATGAATCTGGGGAGGTGACCCTGGATACCCCAGTCATGCAATTGCTTCAAGATACCACACCTCCAAATGGTATCATAGGCTTTTTCTATGTCAAAAAATACAGCAATGGAGTGCTGTCTTTTTGAGAAAGCTTGTCGGATGCAATCCTCTATCCTGACCAGCAGGTCTGTGGTGCATTGCTTTTTTCTAAAACCTGCTTGTGAGGAAGAAATAAGGTTATTTCTCTCCAGAAACCATGCCAGCCTGGCATTCACTATTCTTTCGAAAAGCTTGCATGGGAAGCAAGTAAGGGCAATTGGGCGATAGTGGGTCAGAAGTGTCCCATCCTTTCCCAGTTTACGAAAGGGAAGTATAATTGCTTCCCTCCAATAGGAAGGGATATAGCCCTTAATCGAGATATAGTTAAATATATCAAGAAGGTGTGATATTGGGTGTTGAATGCATATTCCTGATCATATCATAATAGATACCATCAGGGCCAGGTGCAGTAGATCCACATTTCTTAAGAGCACTTTGAAGTTCATTGATGGAAAAGAGCTTGTTATATGGTTCATTATCCATACAAGGATCCATGAAGTTGAGTATGCACTGTTCTTGCATTTTCCTGACAGTTGGAATTCTAGGGGGTAATTGTTGGGGCTAGAGATGTCAGCAAATGTCTTTGCCAGGACATTTAAAATTTTCAATAAGTTTCCCAAAAGCTCACCTGCTTCAACTATATTGGGGGCAGAAAAGACACTTGTTCTGCCCATGCGCTTCTTCACTCTCTTCCAGACTTTGCCTGGTGCAGTTTGGTGGTTGCTGCAGTTTATGTACCCTTTTATGGAGATTCGGCGAGCCTGGCGGAGGGTACACTGTCACACTGCCCTGGCTCAGTTACAGGCATACTTATTGGTAGTAGTAGGGTTCCGGTGGTAATGATGACAAGCTCATTTACATTCTGTCACTGCTTTGCTGCATTCCTCAGACCAAAAAGGGAGATGGGTCTTGTGGGAAGCAATTTTGGAGAGGGGCATAGATGAATTTGCCGCCTGGTTGACGTGGTCATGGAAGTTCTCCAAGATCATGTCAATGTCACCCTGATGGAAGTGTCCAGAATGATGGGAGGTGTTTAAATTTTAGCCAGTTGGCTTTTCTAGTGTTCCACCTATTACTCGGTGGGAGGGAAGGGGGCAGTCAAGCATGAGGTCAGTACAACTGGGTAGTGATGGCTTCCTCTCAGGTCAGGATCCACCGACCAGCTATAATCTGCTCTACAGTCTGATGAGCAAAGTGACAGATCTACACAGGTAGAGCTGTTAGTCTGGACATGAAAAGATGTTGGAGTGCAATCATTAAAAAATGACACATCCATGGTCTCTATACATCTCACAATCATGTTTTCTTGGGGTTGTTATCATAGTTTCCCCAAAGTTGATGCCTTGCATTAAGGTCTCCAACCAGTAGGAATGGGGTTGGGAGTTGGGTGATGAGATTGGCTAATTTGTTAGCCAGATCTGAGGCAACTACTCCTTCAGTAGGAGGGAGGTAATTGAGCAGACTCGTGTATAAACAGTTGGTGTACACACGGATCGCTACTGCTTGAAGATCTGTTCTCAATGGGATTACTAAGTGAGAACAGTCTTTGTGGACAAAAATAGCTGAACCATGTATGGGTTCTGCTGGGTTTTTAAAGTATCCCACATAGTTGGGAATATTGGGTAATTGACGATTACCCAATTGTGTTTCTTGCAATGCTATACAACAAGGGTTGTAATCGGGAAGAAGTATTTTGAGTTCTTCCCATTTGGGGAAGATTCCTTGTAAATTCCAATGTATAATTGGGGGCCAAATTCATCTTTTAAGAATAATTAAGTTTTTCTTTGTACCTGGTAAAGGTAACTGGGGTTTTGATCCTTTTAGGTTTCTGGATGTTATTAGTACTTGAAGCATTGGTAGCTTTAGGGTTTTAGAGATGGTACTTTTATTAGTGGGCAAAGAACCATCTGTCAGCTGTGCATATGACAAGGTGGTTTTTGCTGGCAAAGATGCCTCTGAGGATATTGGGTCCTCTGTAGTACTGGTTAGTTTTGTCGGCAAAGATGCCTCTGAAGGTAGTGGGTCCTCTGTAGTATTAATTGGTTTTGTTGGCAAGGGTGCCTCTGAAGATATTGGGTCCTCTGTAATGCTGGTTAGTGGTGTCGAAAGGGATGGTACAGGGTCATTCTGAGGACTGGTTGTTGGGTCAGCTGTGGTTGGTAAGGTGAGCCCAGAAGGTTGTTTCTCCTCCTCCAAGGGGGCCACAGCCAATGTTGAATCTGTGACCATCTCTTTAGTTTTTTCTGAAGTTGCTGGTGCTGCGGGTGTAGTAGGCCGACTTGTTTTGAGAGATGGAGTCAAGGAAGATTCGGTGGAAGGAGGGTGGATATCTAAAGGTGAGACGCACACCACACAAACTTCCCCGGAATCAGCCTCCATTTCTTCAGGACATGGCAATGGTTGGTTTGATGCTGATGGAGGAGAATCTGAGGAACGGCGAGTCCTCTTGCGTCTTGGTTTTGGTGAAGCAGGAGCTTCTCTGATGATTGGAGAGGGAGGAGAAGCATCATTCTTGGGAAGAGGTTCTGTTGGGGCTACTTGGTGGCTATTCTGTGACTGTAAAGGTGAGGGTCTGAATGTTCTCTGTTGTTTGTCACGGACTGGTCTATTTGCTCGAAGAGAGTCTGCAAAACTTACTCCTGGTTGGATGTATAGTTCTTTTGCTCTCCTTCGAGCATCCTTCATGCTAATTCTGTATTTATTTCAGAGAGCAATAACTTCTCTCTCATATAAGAAAAAGGTGCACTGGTTAGGGCTGGCTGGGTGGTCACCACCACAGTTGGCACAACAGGGCGAAGTGAGCATGGTGTTCCATGGAAGTCGGAAGAACAATTGATACATAGCCTCATCTGCCTGCAGTATTTGCTGACATGCCCAAAATGTTGGCAATGGAAGCACCTACAGGGATTCTCAATGTAGGGCTTCACGGGGATACGCAAGTAGCCAGCCTTGATGTTTTTAGGAGGTTCCAACCAATTTAAGGTTAGTATAATGGTAGCTGAAGGAAGTCTGGTGTTATTAACATTGCGGGTGACGCGGTATGCGCTGATTACTTTCTGGGGAGTCAGTTTATCAACAAGTCGGTCCACATCGTATTCAATCAGCTCCCCTGACCTGATAACTCCCTTGTAGGTATTAAAGGTAGGGTGGGCTGAAGAGGAGATCTTTAGTGAAGCTAGAGAATCAAGTGTTTTGATTATTTGGTGTTGTTCAAACAAAGTCGATTCCACTACCAGACAGCCATCATTTCTAGGCCACATTTAGCAACGAAGTCTTCATAAACATTGAAAATATCAGCCTTACTGAATGGCTTATCGTTATCTGATTTCAGTAGTACAAATTTTCCATAGTCAAAGTCATTGTCGACCTCAGAACCAAAAGGATCGAGTCTACGGAGAACACGGTCATTGCTGGCACGGGGACCAGAACCCTGCGGCCTCTGGGAAAAGTTTTTATTGTTTCTACTCATATATATTTGTGTTAATAAGAACATGTACCCTGGGAAAGTGGACATGTTACTGTAGCTGCCCCTGACAAGGCACTTTACACCGACCTCGGGGTAGCCCTCCCCCATGCTACATCTGTCGTTTTAAAAACAGTGCAGTGTCATGAATGGAACTTTGAGGACAGCTAGGCTAAGACCCAACCTGTGGGCAGCTATCAGCTCCAGAACGAGTACAGCTTATGGCGATACCTCCGGCGAACAAATCGGCAACCCGTACAGTGGTATTCAACACGAGGGTGTGAGGATCGTTAGTCTGACTCCTCTACAGTGGCCTGTTCAGCAAGGTTGGACCCCTGAAGACCAACTGGTGGGAAGTAGTGACCATCTCGATCAGTCTTCAATGACATAGACCACTGCATCATTCAAGTACGCAAGTCCCTCTACCACGACAAGCTGAGCCTCATGGAGGGGATCCTGTGGTGGTGAGGTCGCAATACCCTTATATCGCGGGAGGGTGGGCAGGGGGCAAGCCCCAGCATGGTCTCCTACAAAAAAGAAATAGCTAACAGGGAGCGGGAGGAGACCAGCCTCCGCAGCTCATCCCGAGTTGGCCCAGAGTCTGCAGCAATTCTATTAAAGAAATATGCCCTCCAGGCCTATTTTGGAGGAGACTAGGGGGGGGATCTCTTCAAAGATAAAACCCTCCTCCCTCCGCCTTTGGAGGATCCACCACCTCAGAGCCATCCAGCCCACTCTCGGTGTGGTGGAGTGAATATGTGTGTGTGAAGGGCCATTCTCCCACCCCTTTTTCCCAATACCCTCTCCCTCCCTCTGTAAGAATGTGTGTGTGAGTGGAAATGTGTTTTTTTGTTTAATATTTTTTTATATATAATATAAATTGATGTCATGTTGTAATAATTATTTCCTTTCGTCAGGCGCCATATTTGTATGAGAAGCAAACTATTTATTATTGTTAATGTAGAAAGGCCACTAGTATTTTACAAAATTCCAAGGCCGTGTTTTTCTTGTAAAGTGTGTAGAACTTTGTTAAGTTTGAAATAGTTTGGCATTTAAAGAAGGAGGGCTTATAATAGCCACACAAGTCTGACAAGGTTGCTCCTCTTATACTGAGCTCGGAAGCACCATTTTCTTTGTAAGTCCTAGGCACTTTGCCCGCTCGAGTGGCGGCTGGCAGGACGTCCCCGCCTTGGTACCAAATGAGGCCTTATCTTTTTTTTTGTTGTTCATTTATCGTTTGTTGTGATTGTCCCGGCAGATATTTTCTGGTTGTTGACTTTGCCTATTTTCCTTTTGTATAGTCTAATTCAGCATATTTTGTATAAATCCTTTTGCTAGTATTCATAAGTAGGATTTTTTTTTTTTTTTTATTGTGTATATAGGAAAATTAGATATCGATTTTTGTGTGTATAAGTAACGAGATCTCTTGTAAATATTGTTGTATTTTTTTGTGAGTAAAGGACTGTATATACAATCTGTTTCATTCTCTTTTGATTTCTCACCTCCGAATTAGTGTAGGAAGCGGGTTGGAACGATTGGGATTAGAGCATAGATTTTTGGCCCGCTACATTGGGAGGGGGTGTATGAACTGAGCTCCTTTGGAGCTTTTCCTTTTGGGGGAGGACAGCTTTAAGAACCATGAAAGATGGCCTCATGACCACCTTCAGGGGTGTTGCCTCATGCAAGTTTAACGACTCGGTGGAGGCACGCGCCTGTTTTGCCTTACAGGAAACTGTCACCCTGGTGGAGGGAAGCACTGGATTTAGCCAAGTCTGGGTTTAAATATACGATTGTATAATATGAAATCTTCATAAAATATATTTAATGCATGCCTTTATCTACCAAGGAAATCTCATTTACCTAATCATCTCATTTTTCAAAATATTTTAATAAAGGGAACTTGTTCTCTCATTTTGCTTGTTAGTGTATGAAAGCAACTATAAAGACATTAAAACACATGAGGACCCCTGTCAAGACACAAAGACAACTCTAAAGACACATGAAGACAATGCTAAAGGCACATGACAACTTTAAAGATACATGAAGACTCAAAAATAAAAACAGATGATGATTCCACTTGAAAGGGGATAACTCACCAGGCAGCTGAGGAGTCCAATTGGCCCTGACAATCATATGATGGTCTTTGTGATGTGTTAAATCAAGGAATATTTTCAATGGTCGTCTCTTCAGTTTAAGCTCAATAAAGTCTTGACCAGGAGAAACAAAAAATCCTATACTGGAAAGTGAATACATATATCATCATTTTGCCGCCACTATGGTGTTAGTTGCGAGCCTTAACTAAATGTGGCAACATTTGAGCACAAAAGGTTTAGGATACTAATCATCATCAAATGGCATTAGAAAGTAGATTTGGTGCTCATCAATGCCACTACCTGGATGGCACCTTCCTATTGTTTATGTGCTTGGATGAATCAAAATGAGGCATGCCAGCTTTTCCAGCCATGGGCATCTATCAGGGGTTACTTCATCATTTACAACATTCTGGAGGACACTGTGAGCACCCCCAACCCCTCCTCATACATACAAAGCATACAATCAGGTATTGGTATGTGCATTTGATTTCTGACTAACTATTCGCTTCATGTACCACTCATAAATGTCTCCATGGACGTTTGAGTAGATTCCATACTCAATTGACTAAATGACCACAACCACTTTACACTATCAAACAGCCGATTCCTCAACCAGAACACCAACATCACTGTCTCCCTGGACACAATGTCCCAAGATTAAAAAAATTAGAGCCCATCTGGTGACTGTCTACTTGGGCATAAGTCACCGTACTCACGACAGCCTAGTACTAGGCTACATTGAAATAACTATGTAAATAAAGACAATAAAAAACAACAATAACAATAAAAAGGAAAGGGGCAAAAATCAGGAAGTAAGCTCAGGCATCAGGGAGAGGTCTGCCTCATACTGGTGCAGGGATGTGCAACCTACGCGGAAACAACAACAAAAACAAAAGTTTAACAAAGTGGAGGAATGAATGAATGAATGAATAGATTCAAAAATAAATGCAGCAAAGCCCAAACGGAGTAGCCTGCAGCCAAATTCAAGGACGGGTAATTTGCATGAGTGTTCTCAATAAAAATATAAACATCTGGGGAATATACAAAAAGATAGCTATGAAGTTAAGATCAATAGAATGGAAGTAGAGGAATTTAAAACCCTCAAGGGGTGTAAAAGGATATAAAAAATAAACTATTGAGAGCTCAACAAAAAATAAAAACAGACTATGGATGGATCAACAATAGATACAAGAACAGAGAATATAAAATCATGAAACAATATATTAAATTTTGGCTAAAAGATTAGATTCTTCTAAAAATTAAAAAATTCTATTCACAGTAAAAGAGACAGAAGTCTCAGACAAGATGCCCAGCAGTACCTGTTGAGGGGGAGCCATCTGCCTATTAATGAAAGGGAAGACCCTCCTCCCAAGATTTCTCAAAAGGGGACACTCGGCAAAGATGTGAAGGATGGACAGCTGCATCCCGCACAGGATGCACAAAGGTGGGGGCTGCCCATTCATCAAGTGCCCATGAGTGAGGCGGCAAAGACCTATCTTGTCAGCACAAAACAACCTCCAGTCTACGTGGTATCATGGTACGTGGCCATGAGAGGACTGAAGGTTTAATGGAATGGAGCTTGGTGGGAGGAAGCTCATCCCACATCTTCTGCCATAAGCTGACTACATATTCGGTGATGAGGGGATAGACATCATGAAGTGGGATTGGGGCTGATGGGGGTGTCTCCAATGATGCCGCCTCCTTGGTCGCAACATCCGCCCTATCATTACCTGGGATACCCTTGTGACTGGGCACCCAGCAAAGAGAAATCTTATGAATAGGAGAAAGATAAAAAAGCCACCGCTGCATCTTGAAAACCAACAGATGGCTAGGACCAAAAGCACTCAGTGCCTCCAGAGAACTAAGGGAGTCAGAGAAAATTGTAAGACAACCAGATGGCATAGGAGCAATAACAGAGTGGAGCAAGAATGGTAACAAGTTCTGTTGTGAAAACAGAAGCTGCACTTGGTAGGCGAACCAATGCTATCTGAGATGGGAAGACAGCAGCAGCTCCAACTCCGTCCGATAACTTGGACCCGTCAGTGAACACAAAGGTGCTAGGCCAATGGTGGGAGGAGTGTTGATCATACATGGTTCTCAAGGCTACAGGCAAGAACTGATCCTTGGGCTACCAGTAAGCCCCTTGCATACAACTATAGGTGGTATGAGCCATGGGAGAATATTTGGTATTGAAAACAGAATAACAAAAAACTCCCTTAGATGTCCTGTGTGCTCAGCCATGCGTAAAGCAAAGGGGCGAGCTAGGAATGGAAATCTATCATATGAGGCCACTGTTTGCAAATTGAACGTACATTCATATACTGGCGAACATGGCAATTGCTTGAGTCTAAAAAGATATTTGAGGTTAGACTTGAGCCTGTGAAAAGGAAGAGGAAGAGCCCCGTTCTCTGCATAGACTCCACACAAGGAAGGACTTGAAGGCTCCAGAAGCTTGAGAGGTGCTGAAACTTAGGCCAGTTTGCTTTTTTTTTTTTGTATTCCATCTTTTGCTAGGTGATGGATGAGGACTGCCTGTACATGGTGTTATTACAATGGGAAAGTGATCACTGCCTCGCAAGTAAGGATCCACTGCCCAGTCAAAATTAGCTCTGCAGCTTGGTGAAAAGAGAGAAAAGTCCACACATGTAAAGTTGTTCGCCTGGATGTGAAATTGTGTGTGGCTGCCATCATTAAGAAAGCAGACATCATTAGTGCCCAGAAATCTCTCAATCATATTTCCTCTAGGGTTGTTTTCATGGTCCCCCCAAAGGGGGTGTCGAGCATTAAAGTCTACAATCAATACAAAGGGAGGAGGGAGTTGAGAAATTAAATTAGCTAACTTTGTAACTAAAACAGCTGTATCTCTTTCCGCACCAGGAGGAAGAAAAAGCGAACAGACCGAGTAATGGTGACTGGAAAACAGGTGGACAGCAACCACTTGCAGGTCTGTGTTAAGAGAGAGCTGGTTGTGGGGAACCTTGTTGTTAACAAAGACAGCAGAACCATGAATTGGTTCTCCGGGATTCTTATATCCCACAAAACCCGAAATGTTGGGTACTCTGCAAGTACCCAAGCAAGTCTCATGTAAAGCAAAACAATCATGATTTTAATTCTTAAGAGGAGCTTGAACTCTTCCCATTTAGGGAAGAGACCTTGGAGGTTCCAATGAATAATTGGAAACATTGTTACCGTTTAAGCATAATAGTAGATTTCTTCCTAACCTTAGGGGTACGAGATTTGGGATTTGAACTACTAGCGGAAGTAGTTTGTTTCATACTAGCCTTAGGCTTGGGGTATGACAAAGGAGGAATCGGGAGCTTGAGTTTTGTCTTTGGTTATTCTGTAAGAGGAGGTGCATCAGATTTTGATAAGTGGCTGTAATATAGAACTTTTTTCACTGGAGAAGCAGAGATGGAGGCAACTCCAGGGGTTAGTTCAGGTGTCGAGGAAACAGACGATGTTGACACAGCTGGTGGTATTGGTTGGGATGGTAGAGGTGAGAACATCAGCAAAAGTTGTGAATTCGATGATGATAGAGAAGGATGTGGAGTCAGTTTTTGAGAGCCCTCCTCAGATGAGGGGGTAACCTCTACAACAGCTGGCTCCTGGGAAGGAGCAAAGGTTGGTTCCTTCTCATTCAGGAATCGAAGGAATTCCAAAGCAGTATCAACAAGAGGGGGTGGAGTGATAACTGGCTTTGGAGCTGAAGAAGAGCTCGGTCCTTTAGGGGCAGGGTGAATGTCCAGAGGTGGAATGGATACCATCTGAGGACCAACATGATCAACATCCACATGTTCTGGAGCGGTAGCACGGTGCTTAACCACCCTTGGGAAACCAGGAGAGGATGGAAGGTTACTCTTCTTGTTGGTAACCTCAGAAACACTGATAGGTGCTGACCAAGAGTGTTTATCACGAGGAGATGTACGTTTATGACGGCGAGGACTATTTATATTGTCAGGCACAGGAGAACTAGTAGGGGGTCTCTGGCTTCTCCCTTTCTTTGGCCCGGTAGAACACAGAGCATCAGAAAAGCTCACACCAGATTGGACATACATCTTTACTCTTCTGCTGGCCTCTTTAAAACTGACCCTGTTGTTGTTTCTAATGGCCATGGTGGCTTCTCTCATAGAGAAATATAGTGCATTGCTGTGATGTTGCAGGGTGTTCTCCACCACATTTAGGGCAGCACAGCTGTTGAGAAGCAGCGTCGTGGGTTTTCAATTTAAGGCTTGACTGGGATGTTACTCACAAGATAGTCAGCCTTAACGTAAAGGGGCAGTTCTAATCTGTTGGAACCTAGTGCCATTCACAAACCTGGAAATGCGGTGGGTACATACAACTTTCTGATTGGTAAGTTTTGATACCAGCCTGTCAACATTGTAATCTATTAACTCTCCTGAGTGTTAAATATCGGGTGCGAAGCAGAGGACATTGCTACAGAAACTAAAAACTGTAGGGTCTTTATCCGCTGATGTTGCTCGCTTGATTTCGCCTTGACTATCAATGCGCCATCATTATGTGGCCACATTTGAGCAGGTTCGCCACATTTCTCAACAAAATCCCCGTAGACGTCGAAAATGTCAGCATAACTAAGAGGATTATCATTCGCTTTCAAGACTAAAAAACGGTCATAATCTAACTAAGGGTCAACTTCTGACCCCAAAGGATCAAAGCGTCTACTGTCAGGGCCCAAGGGGCGTCTCTGGGAGTTATGGGCCCAAGGGGCGTCTCTGGGAGTTATGTTTGTTAAATTTACCCATATAAGTATATATTTTATTTTGGGCTGCCCCTGGAGGCAAGGGCATGCACCAAATCGTCATCGTGAGTCCAAAGAGCGACCATACAGCCCAGACGGGGCAACCCGCCCCCCGACTCCCCCTGTCGTTTTAAAAACAGCGGAGCCGCATAACGGAGATTCTCTGGACTGCGGTGCTAAGACCTCCCAGAAACAAAATGACGACCTGGGCAACCAAACCTCCTCTAAGGCACGGTCCTGCAGACGATGCCCCCCAGTGGGCGCATCCGTCGACCCGTACAGAGGCAAAAGTAAGAAAAGAAGATGCCAAGCTTGGACCGGTCGGGGCGCTGAGTCCCGTCAGCACGGCGGCCAGGAGAGCAACTCGCCGTGCCCCTTACGGGGATAATATGGAGGAGGCCGGCCTCATCCAAAAAGTCCTAAAGTCCACAATTCAGTGTGCACAAACCCGTCCCGAGTACATGCGGTAGCGATCCCGCTTATCCAGGTACCGGGGCAGATAGTGTGCGCAAGATCACCCAGACTGAGACATAGAACAAGAATGTGCTGAACAGTCTGAGGGACAACGCAGTCTTCAAGGTATGGTGCAGGCAAGCACTCCATAAAATGGCAGTGCGTCCCGCGAGTGTGTCCAATTCAGAGACGATAGAAAGCAACCTGAGGCGGTTGCGGCATTGGGGGTAGGTCCATGGAAACAGTCGCGGCGCAATGCCACGCAAGTTTAGGTTCCCATCGACCGTCTCCCATCTTCTTTGCCAAGAAGCCCGGAGAGCAGCCCGTATTCCTGCCATGTAATCTGTGTGAGGAAGAGCGAAATGCTGGTCTGGTCGCCCAATGCTCTGGACTCTTTGGCAGCCTCATTCCCCGCAATTCCAACATGTCCAAGAACCCAGCAGAAGATAATCTCTAGATCCACCTGGCTACAAAAAACGTGACGTCACGGATGTCGCGAACCTGGGGATGCAGAGATTCCAATGCCCCGAGAGCACTCAGGGCTCTTTGTGAGTCGCTATAAACTACAATCCAGTTTCCGAAGCGGGCACGTCGCGTAATCTCCCGTACCGAGCGGTGTATTGCAACCAGCTCGGCCGTGAAGACATGCAGCGCCTGGCAGAGCCCAACTGACTTCAAACAGGGGGAATACGGCGTGGAAACTGAACCCCTCTTGGGACTTGGAGTCATCTGTATACATTGGAACAGTTCCAGCCTGACACGAAGTGCGGTCCAAAAAATAAGAACGCAATACTCCCGACGCTGTAGAAGCTTAGAGAGCAGAGGACACTACTCTATAGGGTGGAGTCCGGGACAGAATCAGGGGTGCAACCAGACCGAGAGCCATACCTAGCTCTCTAGTTTCCTGGCCCTAAACCCGAAGGACTTGGGGTATGACTGGCATGTCTCAGTGGCATAGGCACCGTCAAGATCAGCTGCGAATGCAGTAAGAGCTGTTGGCGACTGAGGGAGGCACTGGGCTCGCACGTATGGGTGAATAATGCCCTGAGCACGGCCCTGAGCACGGCGCAGAGCGATTGGCATCCCCAAACATCGACAAGCTCTCAATGGGGGAAATGCGGTCGCCAGGCGAAGGCCGGTGTGGTGGATCGAGTCCACCTTCCGCAATACACGCTCGGCTGCGGCATCTGTAGTCAAGCTTCAAATGAAAAAAGGATGGATAAAAAATTGAGGCAGTAGCCCTAACTGAATATCACAGAATGAAGAACAGCCATGGCGCGGGTACGAGAGACCCTAAGACTGCGAATATGAGCCTCCCAGTTGAGGCGTCGGCCAAATACAAGAGCAAGAAAACGGTGTGAGTCCAACATTTCAAGGTGAACCAATTTAGAAACAAGTCTAGTTCAGGTTGGAGCCGTGGAGGGCGACAGAAGTGCACCACCTTAGTCTTGGCCAAGGAAAACCGAAGCCTGTGCGCTTCGGCATAGCGAGAGACGCAGCTCAATGCCTGTTGGAGTCAAGGCATCTGGGCCGCGCCAAAAGAGATCGAAAGGTCGGCTACGAAGTGCGCAGCGAGAATATCTTCCGGCAGCACAGATGATGCCATTGATGCTCAGGGCAAAGAGTGTGACAAGGAGGACACTTACCTGAGGGACACGTTACGTTTGGCCGGAGATGCCCCCCCCCCCACCCGTACGCAGAATCGACGATTTCGCGAAAATTAAAATATAAAGATTGGTAGGCGTCCCCTCGCCCCTATCGTGTGGAGAGTCTCCATGATACCGTATTGCCAAGCGGTATCATAGGCCTTCTCTAAATCGAAAAACACCGTGGCGTTGTGCTGTCTAAGAAGGCCTCGCAGACGGCATTTTCCAGTCGGACCCGAGCATCCCACGTGGAGTGGAACTTGCGGAAGGAGCACTGTGCAGAAGACAGATGGCCTCCACTGTCCAGGAAAAAGGCTAATCTAACATTTACTAATTTCTCCATCAACTTGCACACGCAAGAGGTTAAGAGACATTGGGCGGGATCCGGTCGGGGTAGAGTGATCTCTCTTCGGTATGCGAAAAACGAGCACAGTAGCGATTCGCCGGGAGTGGGAGGATACCCTCAATCCAGATCCTGTTGAACAAATCTAACAGAAAGGCCATGCCTCGCTCACCCAAGTGTCGAAGCATGGCGTCCGGACCAAGTGCGGTGTCCACGTACGAGGCGAGATCGGAACGCAACTCACTCAGAGTAAACGTGTCATTGAAGGGTTCTCCGCCTCTGGAGGTGAAGCCCAGTCGGCGACTTTCGGCGACATCACAACGCTCATTCAATGCTGGAGGAGCAGGATCCCGGATAGAGAATGCGGTCGAGAAGGAATACGCCACAGATGCAGGGTCAAAGATTGCGGTCCCATTCTTCTGGAGAACAAGAGGCGGGTCAGCGAGAACTTCCCAGAATCTTTTTTACTTGTGTGCACACCTCTGCTAGAAGGGTCTTACCGTTGAGTGAAGACTCATATGCCCACCAGGAAGACCGGACGGCGTGCTTCCAAATATACCGGTACGAAATTCACTGACAATGAAATCGTTCGAGTGGCGCTTATAGCGAATGTAGGCATAACGCTTCAGTTTGAGGGCCGCCTCACACTCGGTTAACAACCACGGAAGCGGTGGGCAGCAAAACGGCCATACGTTCTAAGAATAGTAGTTAGGCCCACAGCGATGAGGTTACCAGAGAACTCAATTGCCTCATCTAGCGATCTAAACTCCTCGAATGAGACAGAGAAATCAGTTATTTCCTGAGAGGCGGATCACCGTGCCTGCAGCACCACCGAGGCGAGCTCTCATGTGGCAGCGGCACAGGCTGCGCATCTGGAGAGCAGCACAAAGATAGATCAAGACACGAAAATGAAGCGGTTATCAGTGAGTGATGCGTAAACTCATCCACATCTAGGACACCTATCTCCAGCTCATTAAGGACTTGACCCCTGGGATTAATCAAGTAATCTCCTCAGAGGGGGGGGGGGTGTCAACTGATGATGGAATGTATGCAGAAATAACAGTATACCTCTTAGCCAGTTGCAGCTGCACACCTACTGCCTGAACAGTATTCGAAGCAAAGAGGATGGAGACATCATGCCGGGTGTATATGGTAATCATCCTGTTCGGCCCCCATCCCGTGGTGGTGGGGGTTTCAAAACCCTTATACCCCGGGAGGGTGGGCCAGAGAAACGCGCCCAGCATGATCTCCTGCAAAAAGATGGCTAAGGAAATACGACAAGAGACGAGCCTCCACAGCTCCTCCCAAGTGGCCCAAAGTCTACGGCAATTCCATTGAAGGAATATGCCATCCAGGCCTAGCTCGGAGAGGTAGCGGGGGGCCAACTTCGAAGTGAAGATCCTGACGGAAATGGCTGTACGCATCCCGGAGGCAGAACTCCGGGCGCTGTTGCCGGACAATAAGCTTAAGGAGCTGTTGCCTTCGAGGACTTATCGGGGGGAGGTGTTGCCTCCTGCGAGTCTAATGACTCTGTGGAGGCGCTTGGGGAGAAGGAGGGGGAGCCCTGGATTTAGCCGGGTGTGGGTGTGAACCCTTTATGCTGCCAGCTCTACCAGAGGAGGGCCCGGGGTGGGTAGAAACCTCAGAAGGGTTCTGAATGGACACGGAAACGACCGTGATCCTAGGCCTGGATGGGCCAGGAGCAGAGTATGTCTTTCTTAACATCATCTGCAGTCTATTTCCCCATCACCAAACTTTGCAGAACCTAGGGGCTACCACCCAGCCACTCTACTATAGCCGCAGAACTCCATGCCATCCTGTGTGCCCTGGACAACATCAACCTTATAACAACTGATAAGGTGGTGATCTACACTGACTCCCAAACTAGTCTGGCACTAATTACCAATAGGCTCACCCGCACCTACACTACTCTGGTGCACAAGATACAGGCACAACTACACCACCTTAAAAAAGGAGGACGGCAGATCACACTGCAATGGGTTCCATCACATGTTGGAATTCAGGGAAACGAAATTGTTGATCAAGCCACAAGGGAGGCTGTTCCAGACACAGAGGAACCTCTCCAACTTGAATACCACGATGCCCGAACTCTTACCAGGAAAGAGATCAAAAAGAAGTGGGACACCGAACTTAGACTTGCGCTACAAGACACCAGCCTTGGACAAATCAGCAGCGACACCTCCCCTGCACCGTGGAGCTGCCACAAGCACCGTCGCCTGGATGTGGCCCTATTCCGCCTGAAGACTGGACACTGTGGCCTGAACAGGCACAGGTACAAACTTCGCTTGACGGACTCCCCATACTGAAGGTGGTGCCAGAATCAGGGAGACAGTGGAACACTTCCTGCTATACTGCCATCGTTTCTACAGCCTCCGTATCCCACTGAGGGCCCTCCTATCAAGCCTGGGAATCCATCAGCTAACCTTGGCAATCCTGCTAGATGGAGCAGGTTTTGACCCCCCCATCCGTCAACAAATCCTCAATGAGACGGCAAAATTCATCACCAACAGTGGACAGCTCTCAAGAATATAAGCAATAAACTTAAGTCACAACTATTACTAATCAAGTACCATCTAAAATAACTTGACCAAGTAACCTACATGCAACAAACTACTTGCAGCAGGGCTCATGTGACTAACATCCAAGCAGGCCAAATCAACAACAACAACATACGGTGCGATTCAACCACTTCCATGCGTACCCCATTTATAAACAAGTCTGGGTCAGGGTGGAGCAGAGGATGTCGGCAGAAGTGCACCAACTTAGGCTTGGCAAAGAAAATCCGACACGTGTGCACTTCGGCATAACAAGAAACGCAGTTCAATGCCTGTTGGAGTCGACGCTCCAAAGTCAGCATCTGGGCCGCGCCAAACGCGATCGAAAGGTCATCCACATAGAGCGTAGCAAGAAAGTCTTCTGGCAGCACCGAGATGATGCCGTTGATGGTCAGGGCAGAGTATGACACTGAAGACATTTCTCTGAGGGACAGCCTCTACCTGCTACAATGGGTCAGAGAGAAGTCCCCTACCCGTAATGGACGAGCTCGCGAAATTCAGATATAAAGATTGGGAGGTGTCTCCTCACCCCCAACATGCGGAAAGTCTCCATGATACCGTATCAACATGCGGTATCAGAGGCCTTCTCCAGATCAAAAAAACACCATGGCATAGGGCTATCTACGAAGGAAGGCCTCGCAGACGGCATTTTCCAGTCGGAGCGGAGCACCCGACGTGGAGTGGAACTTGCAGAAGTCGCAGCAGAGCATCTGACGTGGAGTGGAACTTTCAGAAGTTGCAGTGTGAAGAAGACAGATGGCCTCTGCTGTCTAAAAAAAAAAGGTAATCTAACATTTACCAATTTCTGTATCAACTTGCACACTCAGATGGTTAGAGAGATTGGGTGAAAACCGGCATGGGTAGAGTGATCTCTCCCCGGTTTGCGAAATGCGAGCACAGTAACGATTCGCCAGGTATCTGGGAGGATACATTGTACCCAGATCCTGTTGAATACATCTAACAGAAACGCCATGCCTCGCTCACTCAGATGTCGAAGCATGGCGTACGAGATATCATTTCAACCAGGAACGGTGTCCGCGCATGAAGCAAGAGCGGAAAGCAACTCACTCAGAGTAAACCTGTCACTGAAGGATTTTCTGCCTCTTGAGGTAAAAAGTCCAGTCAACAGCCTTCCGCGACATCACGACGCGCATTGAATGCTGGGGAGCAGCATCCCGGCTAGAGAATGCGGAGAAAGCGGTCGCAAAGGATTCCGCCACAGACGCGAGGTCCGAGATTGAGGTTTGATTTTCCTGGAGAATGGGAGGGATGTCCTGCGAGAATTTGCCCCGAATCCTTTTGACTCGCTTACACACCTCTACTAGAGGGGTCTTCCCGTTAAGTGAACACACGTATGCTCAGCCAAGAAGAGCGGCGGACGTGCTTTGAAATATACCGGAACTTAGCCTTAGCGCGACAAAATTCACCGAAAGTCAAATCATTCGGGCAGCGCTTATAGCGCATGTAGGGATATCACTTCTGTTAAGGGTCATTTCACTATGCTGACCACCATGGGAGTGGTGGGCGTGGAAAACGGCAAGACGTTCTAGGAATAGTAGAAAGGCCCACAGCGATGAGGTTTCCTGAGAAGAACCCAGTGGCCTCATCAACCGACCAAAACTCATCGACTGAGATAGAGAAATGCTCATTTCCTGAAAGGCTGACCAAGCATCAACGGGTCATTGACCACCCCCAACCCCAAATCAGGCTGTACATCCGGAGAACACAAAGATAGATCGAAGCAGGAAAATGAAGCGGTTCTCAGGCAGTGATGCGTAAACTCATCCACATTTAGGACAGCTATCTTGAGCTTGTCAAACAGGTCGACAGGGGATTAATCAAGTATTCTCTCCAGATGGGGTGTCTAGCTTTCAGATCTCCAAGCAAGAGAAAGGGCCTCGGCAACCGTAGCACAATGCGCCTGAAAACCTCAAGTCGAGGTCGACTGACGGTGGAATGTACGAGAAATGGGTCACCTTCAGCTCTCTACCAATCACGCTAGCTAGAGCTCTCGTTTGATGGATCATGTTGCATTAGCCAACATGCTACCATCAGTGGAGCGAATAACCAGGAAGCGTTTGAAGCCAGCGGGCTCGAAAACGCAAGGTAGTCACTGAATGAGGGGCCCCGACGTAATCGAGGCTCCGCTCTGCACACTTGCGCTTTTGGTCTTTGTCAGAGACCTCGCATCGGGGGAGGCAACGGGGCCGGACGTGCCTATCTTGGCTTGGTTGGTTACCGAAGTGGCAGCACACCGATCCATCCCCGAAGTCCTTGTGGATGGGGGAGAGCCCTGAGTCTTTTTTTTTTCTTCTTTTTAGGGGAGGAGGGTGGGAAATGAACCCTCTTCTGCCCTCCGCCGGCAGGAGCCCCAAGGCCGGATGGACCGGCCTCACCAAGATGGAGGTCTTGGCTTTCCCAGGGACACCAGCGGGAAGAGATCATTCCTCTCCTTGTACATCTTTGGAGACCCAAGCCTTGCACAGGAGTGAACTCAGGTTCAGTGCCTGGCACCGCGCCCAGGTTTGCCCCCATGGAAGGTCCTACCGTCTGAGGCTGGGTTGCTTCAGGCACCATGTCCATCTCAGGAGGGGCCTCCATGTGGCCATCTCTCACCAGGACATCACAGGTCCCATCATCTTTGGTCGGGTAAGAGAGGGATGGGGCTGCCTTCCCTGCTCCACCTAAGGGGGTTGGCCCTAACCTGCCGCTCCCACCGAGAGCGGTAAATTATGGGGCGGCTGCCTTTCTTGGCAGTTCCCTTGGAAAGTTAAGGGGGTACTGCCGCTGGAAAGAGGAAGGCACCCGAGGGAACCTTCAGAGAAGGGGGCGAGGAGGAGTCCCCTACACCCGTAGGCAAAGGAGAGGAGTAAGCCTCCTCTCAGATTGAAGAGTTTTGGAGCGTCTCCTGCGAGAGCACAGAAGAGAGGAGCTCCATTTTTTCAGTGGAGCTGCCCGAAGGCGTCGGTGGTGAACGGGAAGAGTTTGAATTTTTAGGTTATCATCGGATATGGCGATCATATTAGTTATACGGGAAGCAAACGCTAATCACCCCCCGCAGTATCCAGTTCTGTGAGGGGTGAACACGGAGCCGGAAGAACCAGCAGTCGCCATTTAGGACACCTTTCCGCCCAGTGGCCAGGCAGCACTTCGGCATGGCAGTTCCACCTTGGGTCGGAGTAAAATCGATAGAGATTGAAAGGATAGAGAAAATGGTATGTGAGGAAGGTGTGAGTGCAGCTGAAGCAGGTTATTAAAAGCCCACCATCCCAAACTGGAGCTCATGGGTGAGGGGTCACTGCCCCCCCCACCAGCCTCGATCCGGGATGGATGGATGAGAGGAAGCTGGTCGACATCTACCTGTGAAATTAGAGGCCGACCAGAGAGAGTTGTGGGAGAGGTTGTAGGAAAAGTGAAGTAGGGTAGAAGTGCAGGCTGTCTGAAATGAGAAGAGGCTAAGCTGGGGCCGGACAGGGCACTGAGTCCCATCAGCATGGAATTTAGGAAGGCAAAATCGCCGCGCCCTTTACGGGGTGAGCCGTCAGAGAAGCTCGCACAGGAGGCGGACTTGGTTCTGTGCTTGGCACTGAGCCCGGGTTTGACACTATGAAAGATCTTACCCTTTGGGGCCGGGTAACCTCAGGGATCATGCCCATTACAAAGTGGGCAACCATGCCCCCCCCCCCTCCACCAAGACATTACAGATCTCATTTGAGGTACCTTTTGTCTCATCTTTGGCCGGCGAGCCATCATCCATCAGGGAAAGAGAGGGTGTCACGTACAGTGACCCCATGTAAACTTGAAATGCATACCAGCAGGACTTTTAGAGGGCACAGGCCCTATCATCTCTCGCCCCCCTAAGGGGGTTAGCATCATCAAGCCACTGTCACCTGGAGTGGTCAATTATGGGCCGCTGGCATGCTTTCTTGGCAGTCCCCAGTGAAGTAAAGGGGGGGAAACTGCCACTGGTAAGTAGTACTCCAGAGAAGAGACTGAGGAGTGGAGTCCCCTGCACCGGTGGCCTAGGTGAGGAGTAATCCTCCTCTCCCGTCAGAGAGGTTTGGAGGGTCACCTGAAAAAGCACAGGTAGGAGGGTCGGGGGCAGAGGCTCCTTTTCTGTTATGGAGCTGCCCGAGATCGGCTCCGGCGATTATAGAGGGAAAAGTAAAAACGAGTATTTTTAAAAAAACATCATTGAGCATGGTTACCCTATTAGGATCACAGGACGCAAGCGCTAATCATCCCATGCATTAGCTCGCTCTGTGAGGAGTGAATACGGGGCCGACAAAGTCAGCTGTTGCCATTTGAGACCACTCCTCTGGCACAGTGGCCAGGCAGCCCTTTGGCATGGTGGCTCTACCTCAGGCCAGGCATAAAATTGATATACTGTGAAAAGAGAAAGAAAGGGTATGCGACGAAGGTGAGGGCAAGGCAGGTTGTTAAAAACCCACCACCTCAAACTGGAGCTCAAGGGTAAGGGGGCATTGTCCCCTCCCCCTCAGCCCCGATCCAAGATGGTTGGGTGAGAGGAAGCTGGTCCGTGTCTACCCTGTGAAATTAGAGGCAGACCAGAGAAAGTTGTGTGAGAGGTTGTAGGGAAAGTGAGGAAGCAGGGTAAGAATACAGGGTGTTAGGAATAGGAAGAAGAGGCTAAGCTGGCGCCGGATTGGGCGCTGAGTCCCGTCGGCACTTCGGCCAGTAAAGCAAATCGCCATGCCCCTTGCATGGTAACTTAAAATGACGCCACCACCCTTCACTTGAAATATGTATAGTATAAATACAACTACAATTAATACTACTTACACATTTTGATTCATCACAAATTTTTGACAAAGTTGACACACTGCTTTATTTAGTGGAAGGTCATCGTGGAGGGTAATTGCAGATTTTGAGGCTTTAAGTACCTTGAGGGAATTATTTATCTCACTACTCATTGGTTCTTTATTCGAGAGTGAATTAAATTCACATTCAACAGTTTTTTTGTCATCAGACATTCTTGATTCAGAATCATTAATTCGCTCATCTGATGAAACATAATTTGAAAAACTTGGCAAGTCTTTCGTTTTAGATTGAACATCGCACCTGCCATAATCAGTGGCACTGTTGCTGTTGCTTTTTAAAGGTTCTGGAGATGGCAATACTTTTTCAACTTTTTCTTCTGTCGACTGTTCTAATTTACACCTCTCAACATCAAAGTTTTCCTCTACTTCTTCCAAACTGCTTGAATCAGACAGAAGACTCTCATCTTCTAGCAACTTAATATTACTATCATCATCATTTTCGCAAATGAGCTTTTCTTGGGGGGAGTCTGCACAAATAGATCTTTTGGCCAGAGAGGAATTTTGAAGTTCTTTCTTTTCTATTTCCATTTTTGAAGTGCTTGAAATCATACTTGATGGGCAAAGATGGATCTCACTTTCACAACTTTCCATTTGCTGTTGACAATCTTCATCGGAAGTTCTCATGTCCTCTTGCATCAATTTTACATCCCTCTGATCAATCTTATCCAAACCTTCTTTTTCAGCTGTATTCTTGAAATTGCTATTAAATTCTTGCAAGACAGAATTATCTTCCTGGCAATGTTTCTTTGGGGATTCATTTAAACTTCTTGACACTACCTTTTCCTCCATATCTAAGGTCATATTTTGGAAATTCCTTACAGGGACTTTTTTCCTTAATTCCACTAGAGAAAGGCAGGACTTTTCATCCTTGAAACTTTGTTTATGGTCAGCAGTCAATGATAAATTAGCAGGTAACTTTACCTCTGCAAGTTCAGTGTCATACATTAGAGAGACATTAATGTTATCCTTTCTCTTATTAGTAATTGGGGAGGTAAGAAGCTCAGCAATCTCTGATGAGTCAAAAGATGAGGAATTGTCTGCATTCCCTAAAGCAAGATTGAATGACTTGCTGGTTAAACTGGGTGGTAAGGAAGGGGAATGTGGAAAATTATTTGAATTCTGCATCTGCTCTGGAACTTGCACATTATCCTGAAATTCAACCCTTAAAACTGAATCTTTCATAGTGCAGGGAATTCCATCACTATTCTCTTCTGAATTCTTTTCAAAATTTGGAAGATTAGGCAACTTATTATTTTCTAGTTCACTTTTAGTGTCAATATGAGCAATGGCATCGACAGATCTGCATTCTAATGAATGCAAATCAATATACTTTTTAGTGTTAACCATATCCAAAGGACCAGATCTACTTTGATTACATGT
Source organism: Ceratothoa steindachneri (assembly GCA_963969495.1). Lineage (NCBI taxonomy): Eukaryota > Metazoa > Arthropoda > Malacostraca > Isopoda > Cymothoidae > Ceratothoa > Ceratothoa steindachneri. Next base: position 101,943,659 of record OZ018322.1, on the reverse strand, counting down.
GTCATTAAGCAAAACTTGTTCTATTTGATGTTCACTAAAATTGGTAATTTTTGATTTTTTAACATTTTCAGTTGAACATTTAATAATTAATTCTCTTTCTGATTGCATTAGTGTGTTTAGTTCTAAAGTCATTCCTGATTGAAGATTGTATTGCTCTATATCCATTCCTCCTTGCTGTCCAAAAGATACTTTGGGTAGGTGAGTGGGCCCTTGAGACGTAAATGAGATATCGGTAGTAAATTCAAACTGAGTCTTGTCACAATTGCCCTCAGAATTCACTTCTTCAGTATCTGAAGGAGTATGGCTGGTCAGTTTCAAAACTGATTTTTCCATATTAAATATTGCAGGTTTCATTTGTGCATCCTCATTCAACAAAATCTGTTCCATTTGATGTTCACCAATGATGGTATCTTTTGATTTTTCCACATTTTCTAGAGTCATTCCTGAATGAAGATCAGATGGCTCAATATCTATTCCTCCTGGCTGCCCTATAGACGCTTTGGGAAATAAGTCAATGGGTCCTTGAGAAGTAAATGAGATATCAGTAGTGAATGAAAACTGAGTCTTGTCACAATTGCTCTCAGAATTCACTTCTTCAGTATTCGAAGGAGTATGGCTGGTCGATTTCAAAACTGGAATTGATTTTTCAATATCATCATTAAATACTGCAGATTTGATTTTTACTTCTTTAGAGGCTTCGACTGGTGTCATTGATTTCAAAGTTGAGATTGACTCCAGTTTGTCTTGTTCAATATCTATACGTCGGAGTTTTTGTGGACACATTGTAAGAAGTTCAGTCCTTCCAGGACAAGTAAATGACATATTCCTTATCAGTTCATAATCATCTTCATCAGGCTCATTCATGCTTATTTCTCTATTTTTCGAACTTTGACTACTAAGTATACAAGTTGTAAATTCCATATCTAAGGCAGAGGGATCATGGGACCTTAGATTAGTTATACGAGACTCTCCATTTGAGATCTTATCGATAACACCTTTAGCTGAATCATTTACACAAGTAATGTCAGCATTGCATGGAATCAGGCATGTATAATCTTCAGGTTGAATTGACTTATCTTCAGCTCTTGATAAGCTTTTCTCTGGATGTTTCGACACAGAACATGGATCTGACAATTTACTACTACCCTGTGACTGCCTTGTACCCTGAAATCCAGTTGTAGTGGAGGTTAGTTGGATGCTACAAGTCATCTCCATGTCAAAACCTTCATTTCCTTGTTGACCAATGCTGTCAGAATTGGAGAAATTTTCTGACTGATTCGGATGATTAGAAATATCCATTAAGGAAGATGCCAATGTTGTTTCATTGTGGTTAATCACTAAAAATAAGAAAATAAATGGCATTAAAAAGGTTTGGGGGATAAGTGGATATCCTCATTTACAATTATTACAAAGAAAGTTTATTTCCTTTATCAATATAAGGATTTTAGCTTTATTAAAAATTATTAATCAGTTAATAAATGGTTAAGAAAATTCCAGATGATTATTAACCAGATATTTTCTGATTGAATTTAAGCCCTAATGTGTACAAATAGTGAATAAAATTTCAATTATTTTTCAAGATTCTTTGCCTCATCGACCACTTTCACACACGGCGGGTTTGTACAGCAACACCACTACTGGCATAACGGGATGGGATCTGTGACAACCCCATCCAATACTGCCATTGCACAAAATAAATCCTATCATTTAAGAAAAATGATTAAAATAAAGACTTCAAATCTATCCGTATCCGACAAAGTGGGGTTGTGCCCCCTTTGACACCACTCTAATTGTCCTCACCACCCTCTTTATGCCCCATTAAACACAAGACCATCCAACAGTTAAAATAAATTCATTTCTTGCAATAGTCTACAAGTAGGTCCACTAGGAAAAACCTTGTAGCAAAAGCAAAGGCCCAATACATGTTGCTATATTTTTGTATTATTTTTTTAGGAGCCCATCTGGCGACTGCCTGCTTGGGGCATGAGTCACCATACTTCAGCAAATAAATAACCACGATAAAAAAAAGACAAGGATGCGGGCTCTGGCGTCGGGCCTTTCCCCGGCACAGGAACATGCAACCTGACTTCAAACAGAGGGGATACGGCGTGGAAACCAACCCCCTCTTGGTACTTGGAGTCATCTGTAAACACTGGCACGGTTGCAGCAGGGCATGAAATGTGCTCCAAAAAGGACGAATGCAATACTCCCAGCGCTGTAGAAGCTTTGGGAGCAGAGGCGTAGCGACAAATAGTCAAAGGTGGTATCTTCCAGGATTGCGTCCTAGGGAGAACCAGGGGCGCCACCAACCTGAGAAATATACCTAGCACGTGAAGGAGTTTCCTAGCCCTAAACATAAAGGGCTTAGGGTATGACAGGCGTCTCTCGGTGGCATAGGCACCGTCAAGATCAGCTGCGGATGCAGTGAGAGCTGCTGGCGACTGAAGGAGGTGCCGGGCTCGCGGGTACAGGCAAATAATGCACTGTGCACGACGAAGAGCGAGGGGCATCTCACCAGCATCGACAAGTAGGCTCTAAATGGGGGACGTGCGAAAGGCACCGGTCGTCAGGCGAAGGCCGGTGTAGTGGATCAAGTCCACCTTACGCAGCACACGCTTAGCTGAAGATGCATAAAACTTGCATCCGTAATCGAGCTTCGAACGAACAAAGGATCGTCATTCCATGACGTTCAGCACCCCAGGCGCTGAATGCCACGGAATGAAGAATATCCATGGCACGGGTAGAAGAGACCCTAAGGCGAAGGCCGGTGTAGTGGATTGAGTCCACCTTACGCAGCACACGCTTAGCTGCAGATGCATAAAACTTGCATCCGTAATCGAGCTTCGAAAGAACAAAGGATCGTCATTCCATGACGTTCAGCACCCCAGGCGCTGAATACCACGGAATGAAGAATATCCATGCATGGGTAGAAGAGACCCTATGGCTGCGAATATCAGCCTCCCAGGTGAGGCGTCCATCAAATACAAGACCAAGGAAACTGTGCAAGTCCACCACTTCCAGGCGAACCCCATTTAGAAACAAGTCTGGATCAGGTTGGAGCCGCGGATGGCGGCATAAGTGCAGAGCATTAGTCTCGGTAAAGGAAAACCGAAGCATGTGCGCTTCGGCATAGCGAGAGAGACGGTTCAATGCCTGTTGGAGTCGACGCTCCAGATTTGGCAACTGAGCCAAAAGAGATCGAAAGGTCATTCACGTAGAGCGTAGCGGGAATATCTTCCGGCAGCACCGAGTTGATGCCGTTGATGCTCAGGGCAGAGTGTGACACTGAAGACACTTCCCTGCGGAACACCCTCTTCCTGCTTCATTGGGCCGGTGAGGGCTACCCCCACCCCTACATGGAATAGACTATCTCGCAAAAATTCAGATATAAACATTGGGAGGCGTCCCATCGCCCTCCATCGTGTGGAGAGTCTCCATGATACCGTGTCGCCATGCGGTATCATGGGCCTTCTCCAGATCGAAAAACACCGTGACGTAATGCTGTTTGTGAAGGAAGGCCACGCAAACGGCATTTTCCAGTCGGAGCAGAGAATCCGACGTGGAGTGGAACTTGCGGAAGCCCCACTGTGCAGAAGACAGATGGCCTCCGCTGTCCAGAAAAGCTAATCTAATATTTACCATCTTCTCCATTAACTTGCGCAAGCAGGATGTTGGAGAGATTGGGCAGAAACCGGGCGGGGTAACAACAAGGAATACCCTAGGAAGAAGAAGGTACCCTAGGAGACCTTGCGAAAAGCGAGCACAGTAGCGATTCGTCAGGAATCTGGGAGGGTACAGTGTACCCAGATCCTGTTGAACAAATCTAACAGAAAGGCCATGCCTCGCTCACGTACGGTACGTACGCGTACGGTACATTGTCCGGAGCAGGGGCGGTTTCTGCTCACAAAGAGAGAGCGGAACGCAACTCACTCATGGTAAACCTGTGGTTGAAGGGTTCTCAGCCTCTGGAGGTAAAGTGCAGTGGACGGCCTTCCGGAACATAACAACGTGCAGTGAATGCTGGCGGAGCAGCATCCCGGCGAGAGAATTAGGAGAAAGTGGGTGCGAAGGATTCTGCCACGGACGCGGGGTCCGAGATTGCGGTCTCATTCTCCTGGAGAACGAGAAGGGGATTCTGCGAGAACACGCCTCAAATCCTTTTGAATCTCTTCCAGACCTCTGCTAGAGGAGCCTTTCCGTTAAGTGAAGACATGTATGCCCAAGAACAAGAGCGACGGGCGTGCTTCGAAATATACCGGAACTTAGCCCTAGCTCGACGAAATTCACCGAGAGCGAAATCGTTCGGGCGGCGCTTATAGGGATAACGCTTCTGTTTGAGGGCAGCTTCACAATCGGCTGACCACCACGGGAGAGGTGACCGTGCAAAAACAGCAGGACGTTCTAGGAATAGTAGTTAGGCCCGCGGCGATGAGGTTGCCGGAGAACTTAAGAGCCTCGTATACCAACCTAAACTCCTCGACTGAGAGATTTTTTATTTTTTTTTAAGGGGCTATCTGGCGACTGCCGACTTAGGCATAAGTTGCCGTAAACAAACAGCCTAGTTCTAGGCTACTTTAAAAAATTGAACAGGAAACAATAAAAAGAAATAACAATAACAATAACAAAAACAACAATTAAACCGGGTTAAATGAAAGGGAGAAGGCCGGCCTCCCCCAAAAAGTCAATAAGTCCACCAGTTAAAGTACACGCACTCGTCTCGAGTACAAGGGACAGGCGGTAGCGACCCCGCCCATCCCGGTACCAGGACAGGTGTCGTGCGCGAAGATCACCCAGACTGGGACATTCGACAAGAATGTGACGAACAGTCTGGGGGACGACGCAGTCGTTGCAATACCTCGAATGAGAGAGAGAAATCAGTCATTTCCTAAAATGCAGACCACCGCGCCCGCGCCAAGCACCACCGGTGTGAGCTCTCAGGCGGCAGGGCAGGGGCCCAGAAAATTATATTTGAATGGGAAAGTTATCACTAGCATGGAGCTCATCGACCACTTCCAACCCAAAATCAGGCTGTGCATCCGGAGAGCAAAGAGATAGATCGAGACAGGAGACAGGAAAAAGAAGTAGTTCTCGATCAGTGATGCATAGACTCATCGACATTTAGGAAACCCATCTCAAGCTCTTCGATCAGATCGGCAAGGACTTGTCCCCTGGGATTTATTGAGTAATGCCGCCAGAGAGGATGTCTGCCGTTCAGATCTCTAAGCAAGATAAAGGGCCTCAGCAACCGTGCCACGACGCAGCGGAAGTCCCCCGCGTCGAAGTCAGCTGACGGTGGAATGTACTCAGAAATGATAGTATACCTCCTATCCAGGTGCAGCTGCACACCCACTGACTGAAAGGAGGTATCTAGAGTGAAAGGAAGAACGGAGACATCATGCCGGGTGTAAACCGCGCATCCCCCAGCCCGGCTATCTTGTGGTGGTGGGGTCACAAAACCCATATACCCCCGGAGGGTGGGAAGGGGGCATGCGCCTAGCATGGTCTCCTGCAGAAAAATAGCTAACGGGGAACGGGACAAGACGATCCTCCGCAGCTCCTCCCAGTTGGCCCGGAGTTCATGGCAATCCCATTGAAGAAATATGCCCTCCAGGCCTAGCTTGGAGGAGACGCGGGGACCCTCTTCGAACAGAAGACCCTCACGGGAATGGCCGTATGCTTCCCGGGGGCAGGACTCCGGGCGCTGTTGGCCGGACAAAGCGCTGAAGGCGCTATCGCCTTCGAGGACTTATAAAGGGAGGTTGGGCTCGCCATGTGAGTCTTTTCCTCCTTCCATCTCGAAACCTTCGGAGGCAGGGGGTCCCTCTTTTGGAGGATCTACCGATTCCGAGCCACCCAGCATACCACTGGGTGTGGGCGAGTGAGCCAGGTTTTGCATCTCAAGCAGATACGCACCACATTGCTTCGACTCTCTGCAATTGACACACTTGCCCACATATGATTTGGACTTATCGTGTGCGGCCTTGCAGCAACTTACAGAAACCTCGGGTAGCCCCGACTTTGCGTCTCTACCTGAGCGATTCGTATAGCCGAAGCGATGGCAGGAGTAGCACCGCTGCGGCAGTGGCACGAATGCCTTCACGCGGTAATGATACCAACCGGCACGCACCAACTCAGGGAGCTTGCCACAGTTGAACGTGAAGAAGAGCGTAGCGGTGGGTCTCGAGGCGCCTCCCTGTTCTCTCATCACACGTTCGACCTTGCCCGCCCTAAGGTGATGTCCTCTATGGAGTAGTCCACGAGTTCCCTCGCATAAACCACTCATTTAATGAAGTTCATGGTAGAGTGCGGTGTCACATTCACAAGCGTGCCATCAAGCGTCCGAAGGGCACTAATCATGGCCGCCTCGGAGGGATTTGACGCATTCGCCCGAAGGCTCCCGTCAGAGAAAAGGGTCACCTTCGGTTCTCTACCAATCACGCTAGCTTAAGCTCTCGTCTGACCGAACATGTTGACCTTAGCCAACATGCTGCCATCAGTGGAACAAATAACAAGGAAGCGTTCAAGCCAGCGGCCTCGAAAAAAACAAGTAACATCTGAATGAAGGGCCCCGATGTAATCGAGGCTCAGCTCTTTTGGTCTTAGTCTGGGAGTCCATACCAAGGGGGGCATCGGAGCCGGACATGCCGATCTTGGCTGGGTCGCTTACCGAAACGGCAGCGGCCCAGTCTTTTCTTTGTCTTTCTATTTCTTTTCTTTTCTTTTTAGGAGACGAGGGTGATGAATGAACCCACTTCTCCCCTTCGCCAGCAGGAGCCCCTTTTCTAGATGAACCGGCCTCACCAAGATCCTTCTCTGAAATGGAGGTCTTGGCTGTCACAGGGTCACCAGCCAGGAGAGGAGATATCTCCTCTCCTTGTAAGGCCTCGTGGGCCAAAGGGCCGTTTGAGAACCTTGCACAGTGGCGAACTCAGGTTCAGTGCTTCAAAGAGCCCAGGTTTGACCCAATGGAAGATTCTGTCCATCTCAGGAAAGGCCTCCATGTACCCCTCCCCACCCCTGCCGAGACATCACAGATCCCATTCAAGGTTCCTTTTTCACCTAATGCCAGTGAACGGGCATCCGTTGAGGGGAAGAGTGTGGGGCAGGTACAGTGACCTCCTGTAGGCTCTTAACGTCTTAACGCATAAGTGCAGGATGTTAGTGAGCACAGATCACAGATCGACAGGCCCTGCCATCCCTTGCCCCCCCCCCCTAGGGGGTTGGCATCATTGATGCATGAATTTTGGAATACCTCTTGCTTTCTCGGCAGTCCAAGGGCACCTCCAGAGAAGGGGGTGAGAGGGAGTCCCCTACACTTGTAGGCCTACGAGAGGAGTAATCCTCCTCTCTGGTAGAGGAAATTTGGGTCGTCCCTTAAGAGAACACGGGGGGGGGGGGGGAGACCTCCATTTTTTTCAGTGGAGCTGCACGAAAGCAGCTCTGGTGATGGTATAGGGAAAGGTAAAGGGAGAGATTTTCTTTTAATTTAATAACTCATCATTGGGCATGTTGACCCTACATTTCATGGGGTGCATACGCTCATCACCCCACTCTGCGAGGGGTAAATGTCAATACAGGGCCGGCTCCACCTTAGGCATGGCGTAAAATTGATAGACAGTGAACAGTGAAAGAAAAAAGGGGATGTGAGGAAGGTGTGGGTGGAGATGAAGCAGGTTTTTTAAAAACCCACCACCCCAAACCAGAGCTCGGGGGTAATGGAATGTTGTCCACTAACTCACCCAGTGAGATGGTTGGGTGAGAGAAAGTTGGTCGGCATCTACCCTGAGAAATTAGAGGCCAGCCAGAGGAAGTTGGAGAGGTTATAGAGAAAGTAAGGAAGCAGGGTAAGGAGACAGGGTGTCAGAAGGAAGGAGAAGCTTAGCTGGGCCGGATGGGGCGCTGAGTCCTGTTAGCAGGGCGGCCAGGAAGTCAGAACAGTCGCCCCTTATGGGGTACATATTGCCAGACCATAACAGTGATGAGTGTCTTCAACAAATAGAGAGGGAGGCAAGAGAAACAAAACTAACTTGGATACTAACATCACTGATAGATCAATCAGTGATAAGGTCAGATGTTAGGAGAGAGTAGTGTTTGGTCTCTTACATCTGTGGAAGCTTCAGAGGAGTGAAACATCAGTAAAGAAGAACCTTGTACTGCATCTGTTTACTCTTATCCTTCCTCTCCAATATGTTATATACACAACTCAAAATGAAGTGCTATATTTAACAGAAAGGCTACACGAGAGAGCTAGTATCCTGCAACTATTAGTGATTTGTTAATGAGACTACTTATAGTTGGCAGCAAATTTGTTAAGCACAAATCTTCACATGAGCAATGCACTTTGTTCATGGACAACACTAAAAGGTGCAGTCATCCATAGTAAATCTCATCAACCCATGTTGAGGCTGAGATGATGTATTATCTACCTCCTGTAACGTATTCATATAACTTCAAGCATTAAAAAGTACAAACTTATATCCTCCTTGCAAGGTCTCCGAAATAAGGGGCATACTTGAGGATGAGGTTGGTGTATATCCAATGAAGTTGGAAAGAAAATTTCTGATCTCTGAATAACCATCTGCTTCCTCCTCCTCCTCTTGTTTCTCTCCTGCTGCAATAGAGGGTGGTGCCTTATCCTAAAACACACAAAAGCAAAAGATGGGATGTGAGAGAAATGACACATTCAGGATAAGATAGACGCCGTCAAACATATATGGAGGCGTTAAGTTTAGGTGATTAACAATATCCTTTAAAATGAGGTTTGAGATATTTATGCTGCCTTTCAGATAAATTCAAATTTGGAATTTCTTTAATCAATGAGGATTCAAAAATTTTTCTTTTATTATAATCATTGTAATGATTATAATAAAAGAAAACTTTTATGAGCTGTACTTTGGATGTAAAGTGGGTAATCAGGACAAATGCTGGACACCTCACATATGTTGTGTCAGGTGTACAAGTTACATTTCTGCCTGGGTGAAAGGCAAAGGGTCTGGCCCATGTTTGGCATACCAATGGTCTGGAGGGAGCCAAAGGACCATTCAACGGATTGCTACTTCTCCTTAACAGATATTTAAGTTGGGTATTCAATGTGTTTTCTTTCCTGATCTTTAATATATTTTCAAGAAATGTATCAAATGTTGTACTTCCATTATTTCTGCAAGTGATCACAGCCAGTAATATCCTATTTTAGTCTGATTTTATTTTATTTCATTCAAGTGCCATTCCTGTACCACAGCCACCCTCTGAACTACCAAGAGACGACATAAGCAACTCAGACGATTCAGAATCTCAAGATACACCATATGTGGAATGGCACAGCTTAAATATAAGAAACCACACCTCATCACCCAACCGAAACTCAATGATCTAGCACTTACTGAGCAAGAGTGAACTCTTGGCCTCACATCTGCAACAATGGAAGCTGTTGGATGAACATGCTCAAATTACAGTAGTTAGGAAGCGTTCTGAAGATCTACAGCAATTCTTCACTTTTGAAAACAACTTGACTTATTGAAATGATATCAGAGGCCTACTTAATGCCCTTGAGCTGACTTATGAAAAAATGAGTAGAGGTTATTCATAGATGCAGCCTTTTACAGCATAAAAGCAGTTCTGTTGCACATTGCGAACACCATGCTTTCAGTTCCAGTTGCTCCCTCAGTCATTTTAAGAGGGACATGAGAACCTTACTTTTATTCTAGACGGCATAAGTTATAAGGAGCATGAGTGGCTAATTTGTGCAGACTTGAAAGTAGTAGCCCTACTTAACACCTTATGTGTCAAGACGAATTTGGCAACTATTTCTACCTTGTAGGGGTTTTCAGATTGCCATATCATCAGTTTCAGTTGGGCTATTGACATGGCACTTTGTATGTTCTTCAGTAAGGGTAATTCACGTGTTTTTATACAAAAAAAGTGCATCCTATGTGGCTCATGTTGCGACACCATAATTTATTAGGAATATACAGTAATATGATGCAATTTCTCCCATCCATGAAGAAAAGTATGGTGACTGCGCACCCTGAAGATATCATCCAATAAAAAAGAAATTTCTCATTTTGTTTCTGTAGGAAAAGGAAAAGAATAGAGAGTTCTGCGTTAACATCATTTCATTTTGAAATTCCACCCCTATTGACATGATGCACCCTAATATATATACTTGCCAATTTCCATTATTCAATTTTTTTTTATTTCACAGCGAAATGAGTCCAATATGGCCCACACATTCATGTACTACATAAGGCACTTATGTGGTACATAAGTGGATGATCTGGATGATATTCTGATTATGGGATCCAGTTTTCAAGACCATCTGATTAGTTTGTAAGTAATGTTTTCTGCTCTGAAACAGTATGGTTTTAAATTAAAATCTGGGAAAACTGATCTCTGTAAACCCCAAGTTCGATTCCTGGGACACATTATTTCTGTTTCAGGAATTCTTCCTCTGGAATTCAAGAATTTCCTGTGCTAAATACTGTCCGCTAGGTTAGACAATTTGGTGGCAGGGTAAACTTCTACTGTAGACATTTGCCCAAATGTGCTGAAATCTCAAAGCCTCTTTCTGCAATTACTGGTCAAAGAAGTCTTGCCTGGACATCAGAAAAACTGAAAGAAATGTTGGTATCATAAATAATGTTAGCCAATCTGGATTACTCTAATTCTGCTTCTCCGTTAGAATTACAAGTAGATGCTTCTAACATTAGGGCTGGTGCTGTTCTGTCTCAGTTTCAAGATGGAGTTAATCGACCCATTGCTTCTATTCCATGCACATTTTCTGAGGCACACAAGTAATCACCATAGAGAGTGAATTGGCAGCTCTGTGGTGGGTTGTTAAGTCCCTTAAGAATCTTTCTGTGATATACATCTTATCCTGTATACTGACCCCCACTACATAATATGAAATTAGAGTCACCTCATCGGTGTGTACTGTGGAGGATCTATCTGAGTGTAATTATGAGTTATGGTACAGCCCAGGCCATTCTAATGAGATTGTGGACATTTTGTCCCAAAACCCCATTAGTTTGAATTAAGAATGTTCCGATTTAATTTCTGAGCAGACCATCCCAGGTGGATCTATGATAATTTCCATCCCTGGAGGTGGAAATTCTTTATTTATGAGTTTGAGCATCTCGCATTACCAAACTGGGGATGTTTCTAATAATCAGACTGTCTGTGAAGCTGTTTATTATGAAATATTAAAAGATCGTACTAAATACGGTTATAATCAGAAGGCTTTGACACTTGAGGTTAATTAGAAATTTGGGTCAGTTACCTTCTGAATCAGGATGTTCTGTTATTTGTCAACTATATGACTTGGAAATTAATGTTTATCGTGGGAGTTTTGATCTGATGATTTGTGGGTGCTTGGATGCACCACAATGGTATTATCTTCAGTCTTACTAGTATTCATTATAACATATTAATTCCCTTATGATCACATCCTGATCGACATCCCCCTGAATTACCCCCCACTATATCTCTGTTCTACATATTCTGGTTGATACCCAATTTCAGGATGAGAATCCTGAAACTATCAGTACCGCTTCTTCTAATTACTAATATAGTATTGTCCCAGATCATGATAGTTCTAATTTTGAAAAATACAATTCTTACCCTTACAGTAATCTGGTATTAACATAGAGAACACCCAGAGAGAGTTGCGCCAGTTATAACAATTGAAGTGGATCTGTTCTCATCTTCGTAATGACTAGTGGGGCTTAGCATCAGCTCCATATGGCTCTACCTACATAATACAATCCCGCATTTTGAAAAGGTGCGCCAGATCGTCTCCTACTCGCTCATCCGCCCAATGGTCTCCCTCAATAAGCAACGCATCATAGCTTCTTGGCTCTACATTCTCGAGCACATACTCACTGCTCCCAGCAGGCCAGAGGTCCTTGTTGAGCGAAGTGTTCAGCTGCCCCGGCAATGAGGACTCAGTCAAGCAGCAGTGGAGTGAACCCACAATCTCTGCTCAACTTTCTTCGAGCAAGGAGGATGGTCGCTGGAGTAACCTGAGGTGCCTCTATTGCTGAACAACTCTGGCACTTCCTCTCACTACTCAAAATCAGAGTCAATCAGCAAAGACAACAGCCACACTGCTTCACCTCCTTCCTAACATTCGGGCATGAGATACATTGGGCTATGGCTAAAATTGCTCATGTTCCACAAATACTCGCCTCTTCTGTGTAACTTGCAGTATGAAAAGCTGCTCGCCCTAGATGAGGAAACCTTAGGTGAAAGCTCTGATTAAAGATTTTTTTTTTTTTTAAGAGGTCATCTGGCGACTGCCTACTTGGGCATTAGTCGCTGTATTAAAAACTCGCCTAGTACTAGGCTACTTTAAAAACAAATTCAAGAACACAAACCCAACACCAAAAATTAAAAAAGGGAAAAGCCAAAGGGGCAGGAAGGTGCAACCCATAAGGAAAAAAAACAAAAAACAAAAACAAAACAAAAAACTGGTTAAATAAAAGGGAGAGGGCTGGCCTCCCCCCAAAAGTCTACAAGTACACCAGTCAAGGTGCACAAACTTGTCTAAGTACAAGCAACAGGCATAGTGACCCTGCCCATCCCGGTAACGGGAGAGGTAATGTGCGCCAAGATGACCCAGACTGGGACATTCAACAAAAATGTGCTAAACAGTCTGGGGGACGACGCATACGAGTGCTCCATCAAATAGCGATGCGACACACAAGTGTGCCCGATTCGGAGACGACAGAAAGCGACCTGAAGCCGTGGTGGCATTGGGGGATAGGTCCATGGGAACAGTCGCGGCGCAATGGCAAACAACTTTAAGTTCCCTTCGACCGTCTCCCATCTTCTTTGCCAGCAGCCAGAAGAGCTGCCCATATTCCTGGCATGTAGTCGGTGTGAGGAAGAGCGATACGCTGGTCCGGTCGCAGAGTTCTCGCGGACTCTTTGGCGCCCTCATTCTCCGCAATTCTTACATGTCCAAGAACCCAGCAGAAGAAAATCTCGACATCCGCCCGGCTCGCCAAAACCGTGGCGTCACGGATATCGCGAACCAGGGGATGCGGTGATTCCAATGCCCCGAGAGCACTCAGGGCACGTCACGTAATCTCCCGTACCGAGTAGTGTATTGCCACCAGCTGGCCGTGAAGACAGACGCAGCGCCTGGCAGAGCGCCGCTGACTTCAAACAGAGGGGATACGGCGTAGAAGCCGTATCCCCTATCCAGGTGTACCTGCACAGCCACTGCCTGAAAGGAGGTATCTAAAGAGAAGGAAGAATGGAGACATCAAGCCGGGAGTAAACCGAGCATCCCCCAGCCCAGCCATCCCGTGGTGGTGGGGTCGCGAAACCCTTATACCCCGGGAGGGCGGGCAGGGGGCACGCGCCTAGCATGGTCTCCTGCAAAACGATAGCAAATGGGGAACGGGACGAGATGAACCTCCGCAGCTCCTCCCAGATGGCCTGGAGTCCACGGCAATTCCATTGAAGGAATATGCCCTCCAGGCCTAGCTCAGAAGAGACGCGGGGGCCCTCCTCGAACCGAAGACCCTGACGGGAATGGCCGTATGCTTCCCGGAGGAAGAACCCCGGGCGCTGTCGCCTTCGAGGACTTTTGGGGGGAGGTTGGGCTCGCCATGCGAGTCTTTTCCTCCCTCCGCCTCAAAACCTTAGGTGGGCGTTGCGGCTTCAGAGGCGGGGGGGCCCTCTTTTCGAGGAACCACCGTCTCCGAGCCACTCGCTCCACCACTTGGCGTGGTCGAAGGAGCCGAAGCTCCCTTGTTGCTGTCCTCCTTTCGGGAAACAGCTTTAGGAACTCCGGAAGATGACCTGGCCACCAACCTCAGGGGTGTTGCCTCCTGTGAGTCTAACTACTCGTTGGAGGCGCGTGGCCGTTTCGCTTTACGGGAAACGGTCACGCTGAGGGTAAGAGGGGAAGAACCCTGGTTTTAGTCGGGGCTGGGTATGAACCCTTTTTGCTGCCAGCTTTACCAGGGGAGCACCCGGGTTGAGTAGAGCCCACAGAAGGGCTCCGAATGGGCGCAGAAACAACCGTGCTCATTGGCCTGGATGGGCCAGGAGCAGAGGGTGCCTTTCTAACTATTGAGGCATATGACGTCCCTGGCAGAGATGGGCGTGCCAGGACCAAGTCCTTAGCCTCGCGGAAAGAGAGTCAATCCTGGGCCTGAACGGCCAGGATTTCTTTCTCAAGGAGATATGCACCACATTGCTTCGAAGAAGCGGGTGCGGCTCTCCGCAATTGACACACTTGGCCACACACGATTTAGACTTATCGTGTGCAGCCTTGGAGCAATTTACACAGACTTGGGGTGACCCCGACTTTGCACATCTATAAGAATGATTCGTATGGCAGAAGCGGTGACAGTAATAGCACCACCGCGGCAGTGGCACGAATGCCTTCACGCGGTAGCGGTACCAACAGCACGCACCGACTCAGGAAGCTTGTCACAGTCGAACGTGATGAAGAGTGTAGGGGTGAGTCTCAAGGCCCCTCGCTGTTTTCTCATCACACGTTCGACCTTGACTGCCCCATGGTCGGCCAGCTCTAAGGTGATGTCCTTCCTCAATGGAGTAGTCAATGAGTTCCCTCGCATAAACTACTCCTTTCACAAAGTTCATGGTAGAGTGCGGCGTCACACTCACCGGGGTGCCATGAAGTGTCCGAAGAACACTTATCTTGGCCGCCTCGGCGGGATTCGCCACATTAGCCAGAAGGCCCCCTTCTGAGAAATGGGTCACCTTCGGCTCTCTACCAATTCCACTAGCTAATCCTCTCCTCTGATGGATCATGATGCCCTTGGCCAACATGGTGCCATCAGTGGAGCGAATAATGAGTAAGCGTTTAAAGCCAGCGGGCTCGAGAATGCCAGGTAACCTCTGAATGAGGGGCCCCCATGTTATCGAGGCTCCGCCCTGTGCACTTTTCGTCTTAGTCAGGGGCTCCGGACCCGGTGGGGCAGAGGGGCCGGATATGCCGATCTTGGCTTGGTCACCTACCAAAGTGGCAGCCGACCCATCCGTCCCCGAAGCCCCCGCAGATGGAGAGGAGCCCCGAGTCTTTTTAGTCTATCTCTTTTGGAGAGGAGAGCAGGGAATGAACCCGCTTCTCACCTCCGCTGGCAGAAGCCACTAGGCCAGATGGACTGGCCTCAGCCAGGTCCTTCTCCAAAATGGAGAAGGTCCTGGTGGTCGCTGGGGCACCGGTCGGACGAGATCCCTTCCCTCCTTGTACTGCCTCGGAAACCCTAGCCATTTGAGGCGGACCTTGCATAAGGGCGGATTTGGGTTCGGTGATTGGCACCAAGCCCGGATTCATCCCCATGGAAGGCCCTACTGTCTGAGGCTCAGTTTCCTCAAGGACCATGTCTATCACAGGAGGGGCCTCCAGTTGACCTTTGCCTCCCAGGACATCGCAGGTCCCCTTGGCAGCATCACCAGTCTTGTGTGGGGAGGCACAGGCCTTGACCCCAGCAAGGTTTAATATTCTTGCCGGCAGGTCTTTTGATGGAAGCGACCGAAGGGGCCTGGCTTCCCTCTCCCCCTAAGGGGGTTTGCCCTACCGAGCCGCACCTTGATGGGGAGCAGTTGGCTATGGGCTCCCTGCTGACTTTCTTGGCAGTCCCCTTGGAAAGCAAAGGAGGGACTGCCGGTGGAAGCAGGGAGGTGCCCTGAAGCACCTCCAGAGAAGAGGGTGAGGGGGAGTCCCCTACACCCGTAGGAGAGGAGTAAGCCTCCTCTCCAGTTCAAGAAATATGGAGGGTCCCCTGTGCAAGCACAAGGGGTGGGGGGGGGGGACCTCCATTTTTTTGTGGAGCTGCCCGAGAGCGGCTCCGTCAATGTAACAGGGGAAGTTAAGGGTTGGGGTTTTTTAGCTTTTCATCTATGGGCATGGTGACCCTCTTTTTTTCACAGGATGCAATCGCGCATCACTTCTCCCAGTAGCCCGCACTGCAAGAGGTGCTTACAGGCCTGGCAGAGCCAGGTGCCGCCATTTGGGACCACCCCTCCCGCCTGGTGGCCTGGCAGTCCATCGGCATGGCGGCTCCACCTTTGACCCGGCGTAAAACTGATAGAATGTGAAGAGGAAAGGAAAAGGGATGTGAGGAAGGTATGTGTGGGGATGAAGCAGGTTGTTAAAAAAAAAAAATCCAAAACCGGAGCTCAGGGGTTAGTGAATGTTGTCCCCTCCCCCCTCAGCCCCGATCTGGGACAGTTGGCTTGAGAAGGAGGTCAGCATCTACCCTGTGAAATTAGAGGCTGACCAGAGAAAGTTGTGGGATAGGTTGTATGAAAAGCGACGAAGTAGGGGAGAAATACAGGCTATCTGAAGGAAGGAAGAGAGGCTAAGCTGGGGCCGGACGGAGCGCTGTATCCCCTCAGCATGGCGGCCAGGATGGCAAATCGCCACACCCCTTACGAGGCCTGAGCCAGTGAGATTTCAGCCCTCACAGCAGTGTACACTGCCACTCAACTAAGGATCCATAAGAGGATGAAAGTGCACCAGGACTTAAGAACCTCTGTGGATATAAGAGCAAGTTTGGAAAGGGGTAGAAGGGTATATAATAAAGAGAAATAGAGATAGGCAGGTTCACTAAATAGTAGGATGGGTGATCACCTATCATTATCATACCCTGGTGTGAGGTGATTTCAGAATGGAAAGCAGTCCACCAAAGCACTATGGCTACTGGACTGAACTCTGTCTAGGTGGGAAGAGTCCTCCTGGTAAAAGTGCAGGTAGAAAAGGTTGAGAGGATAGCCATTATAATAATAAATACTATCAAATAATAATAAATACATTATATGAATACACAATCCTCCTTGTTGTGGCATTTCCTCAAGGTCAGGATAAGAGTCTTCATTGTCATAAGAGACATTTATGAAGACGCCTGTGCGTGAGTTTGTTTAATGTGTACTTACTGCTGCACCTTCAGTAAGCACACAAACTTCACAAGCCTTCTTCAGCTGGGTCCAATGGCAGGATGAAACCGAGATGATTGGAGCAAACAGACTTGTTGAGTTTTTATCAAAACTTTGTCTGTCTGTTCTGCTGTTGAAGACTTGGCAAGGTTTTGAAATCAGTTATCCTTCTCTGAGGTGGACCCCCTATCATGGCTATGAGCTCCTCCTACCCATCACCGTGATGCCCAATCACACCTAGTAAATAAATAGTGGCAGCTTTTTTTCTATTTTTTAAACTTTTTTTAAGAATCTGGACCAAGATTCGAACTGCCGACTCAACGCACTAACCACTATACTAGCCGGGAGGCTAATAAATAATAATAAGAATGATGATAATAATAATGCTAATAATAGTAATACTAGTGCCAAGAAGGGGCGAGGGTAGAGTGCACCAACTTTCCCAGGACCCACCATAGATTCCAAGTCAACCCAGGAATAGGAGTTCCCTAATTTGCACTCAGAATGGGAGGATGTGCAGCTCTTAAAGATACCATGAGTAACAGTCTACACCCCCTGTGGAGGGAGAGGAATATTAGTCCTCTGTCTTTCTTTTACTTCTCTTCTTTGTAGGAGAGGGGGAGGGGTGTGAACACGCTTCTCTACACCCCGGTAAGGCACCCTCCCTAGGCCAGAGGGGCCGACCTCAGCAAGATCCTTCTCTGAAATGGAGGTCTTAGCTGTTAAAGGGGCACCAGTTGGTGGAAGAAGTCCTTCCTCTCCTAAGTCCTCCAGAGCCCAAGTCACACGAGAAGCTTGCATGGGGGCAGATTCAGGTTTGGTGTCTGGCATTGGGCCTGGGTTTGACCACATGGAACATCCTGCCATCCATGACTGGATCACCTCTGGGAACATGTCCATCTCAGGGAGGACCTCCATGTGCCCCCCCCTGGCCCAAGACATCTAGGAAGGATCACATTTGACATACCTTTAGCCACTGTTCAATCTCTGGCTCGTGAACTGACCACCATTGGGCAAAAGAATGGGACTGATTTCCATGGGAGAGAGCTTGCAAGGTTGTGTGTAGACCTTTCTAAATATTGCCTTATTTGAAGTCAAAATTAATTTATCCTGTATGCACTTATTCGTAATTTAGTCAGTGTTTTCTGCATTTTCTTATTTATTCTGTATATATTTCTTGTGATTGCATTAGGTGGTGGGAATAAATAAATAAATAAATAAATAAATAAATATATATATATATATTAGGTTGGTCCTTATTTGGAAAAAAAATTCATTTTCACTGGTATGACCCAGCCAAAGTGTTCCTTTTGGTTGAAAAACACCATGTGCAAAATTTTATTTATATATATTTATATTTAGAGGTGGTTCAATGGATCCAAAGTTCCTCTCAGATGAGGTATACGATATACATCCAAATACACTGCAGGCAACGGCAGTCTGTTTGCAGTGGTCTAAATTCTTGTGATAGAGCCTGAACCTCTCAGCAATGTTGTCATGTCTACAGATTATCTGTAGATCTAGAGATTTCAGGGTTCATCTACAAAGGAATCAAAATGAGATCTACAGGTATTTTCAGGGAGTTCTATAGATATGTCATCTATTCGATCTGTGCCCGTGAGTGTACGTAGCTCCCAGTGTGTGTTAGAAACTGTCAGACATTAATGATGGCTCGTGAAAAATGTACAAGTGTATTCCATGGAGTGATGGTATCAGCAGATGTCAGCTTGAAGAAGAAAGACAGAAAAAGGAAAAGAGAAGAGCAAATTAGGAGGGGGCGGTAGAGCTACAGAGGATGGCCACTTTCGAGAGGCTCTAGCAGTGATAGAAAGCAGCAGAGTGATATTGGCCTTCACAAAACCCCTGCCAATGAGCAGCTAATTCACACTGTAGAAGATCCTGTGGGGTGGACCTAGGCTTGTAAATGTTGGGAAGAACCAATCTGGTGAAAAAACTGCGTTCTGTGCCCAATCTGGGGAAACATCGGATCCATTGAGCCACCTCTAAATATTAATACTTATCACTAAAACTTTGTACATAGTGTTTTACAACCAAAAGGAACACTTTAGCGGGGTCAGATCAGTGAAAATGAATTTTTAAAAAATACGGACCACCTTAATATATATATATATATATATATATATATATATATATATATATATATATATATATATATATATATATATATATATATATATATATATATATATATATATATATATATATATATATATATTTATATATATATTTATATATATATATATACATAAATATATATTCAATTTAATTTTTAAATAAAGAAAATTGAGTATTAACATTTCCTTGAGCCTCCTTCCAATCTAAAAGGGGTCTCACAAATGAGTGAGCAGACCCTTGTGGCAGGTGGTTTCCAGGACCGTCGGCTACAGTGCTATTCCTTGCTGACAGGGACAACCCAGCCCACCATTCAAGCAAAATTGTCAAGCTTGAACCATAAAGGATGGTACCGATGTAGACACATTAAATGTGTACTGGAGGAAGGTGAGCAGAGGAGAGGGTCCAGAACACCTTATACCTAATACTTGCACTAGCCAGTGAGCTTTCTGCCTTTGTAGCTGGTAGGGACCTCATGGATTACACTCGACTAAGGCCCAGAGAAGGATGAAAGTGCACTGTGCAACTAAAACCTCTGTGGATAGAAGAGCAAGTGTGGAAAGGATATGAGGGTATGTAATAAAGAGAAGTAGAGATAGGAGGGTCCAGTACCAAGTAAGGTGGGTGATCACCTATTATTATCAGACCCTGGTGCTAGGTGATCCCAGAATGCCATGCAGTCCACCAAGACACCATGGATACCGGACTCTGTCCAGGTTGGAACACTCCTCCTGGTACAAAATGCAGGTAGAAAAAGTTGAGGGCATAGCAGTATGAATAAATTAGAAAACAATCATAATAAATAATAAGAATGATAATAATAGTAAATAAAGATAAAGTAACACTGAGAGGGAAGGAGTGAGTGGGAAGCACACCAACAACTTTCCCAGCCCCCATCAGACTTCAACCCTAAGTTGAACTCAGGCTTGAAGGATTTGCAGCTCATCAGGACACCAAGTATAACAGACTATACAGATGAACCCCTACGAGGGTAGTGCTCTTGTGCTGCACTGGGACTTGTTGGTCTCTCTCGCAACCATGCAGAGTTGGGATACGGATGTTATGAGTGATGTGGTCAAAGAAATTGTCCAACAGCCAAGACAGCATCCTCCTGCTTGTGTTGTGGGGGAGCAGTGTGTGTGTGTCTGTAGTGCCATTCTCCCACCCCCCTTTACATATATCTTTCCCTACCCCTGTGTGAGTGTGTGGGTATAATTTGCCTTACGATTTTTTATTATGAATACAAATAATAACTGATTGTATTCTCTTTTCAGAGATATAATTTTCTAAACATAAATATAAGAGTAAATATTTAGAGTTAAGTTAAATTTATTTGTCCAGCGCATTGGGATATTACCCTAGGTAAGATTGGTTCATTAATAAAATACTAATAGGCTCAACATTAATTTTAACAATGAGGGATAGCAAAGTCCATCACCAGATTTTTCTTTGGAAATGCTATACCAAAAATTTCTCTGGCTCTTTTTAGTATCGCATCCTGTGTCTTCAAAGAGTGAAGTTTCAGCTGACTGTGAGAGGAATCCTCGAGGCGAATGGTCCGCCCAGCCCAGCCATGAAACGGAGGGCGTTACCTGCACTGCCTACCTTCATTGGCTGATGAGCCTGTCCCCCTTCTTATTGGACAATTATGACTACTACTACTACCACCACCACCCCTGCCTTCAAGTGATAGTCCTGTGCCCCTTCTCGTTCGGGTGTTGTTTTTGTTGTGTGGACCTTGTTGTGTAGCCTGTCATATTTTATTTTGTTTTCGGTTGGGGAAGTTTAATTTGTATAGAATATTTATTTTGAATGTGCACCTGTGTTTATTTATTTTTTTTGTAAATATAAACTGTATTTTTTTTGTAAAGTAAAGGACTGTATATCAAATCGTATCAATTCTTCCTTGGGGTTCTCAAGGTCGGTAAATTCTAGGATAAGGTTGGAATGCGGGGTTAGTGTTGCTTTCGGTCCACTACAGTGTGACAAAGAAGACCCACAAATAGTACAGGAGGAAAATGCTAAATGTCCACCCAGGAAGCACAATTGGAGTGGGCCAAAGGGTTGGAGTGGCTTGCACCACTGAGGGCCACCTCTCTCGCCTGGTGATTAAACTTTACACACTATGGTGCACCACCAGGATTATGGCACAAAATATATAGAAAAATGAGAAGAAAGATCAGGGCAGTAGAAGGTTGAATGGGTAAACTTACCCCCTACCACAGATGAATTGATGGGGAAAGCTGGCTGGTGGCTAGCCTTCAAAAGTAGACACTAGCCAAGAAATGAACATAGTTCATAAAGAAATGGCAAAAGGGAAATATATCGAAAAAATAGTGCTAAAGTAGTGTATGGACTACCAGGAAACTGGGGAGGGGGGCATGCTCCTTCAAATTTCAATTATGTCTGGGATTGAGCTGTACTATCGCCGTATATACGTAAAATGAACCAAGACAATACAAATAATCTTACTGCTGAAACTGTAGAATCTGGTTGAGAGCTGGCTGCGTAGATTCTGGAAAATATATATATATATATATAAATGATATGATGAAACTCCAAATATTTATTAAGTAAATCCAAATACCTTGCAACAAAAAGATTACCAAATTCTGAATTCTTCAGCTTTTGATATATCATTATTCAGTTCTAAAATTAAGCAATAAAGTGAAATCTCTATATTGGACTGACCCTTTGTTCATTAAATCCAATATTCATCCAGCTTTTGAAAGGAAAAAAAGTTCCAGTATTGATCTCAAAACTCAATTCATGGCACATTCCTTATTTTCAGTTCGTTAAAACTTATAATTATGCAAAATTGTTTAGTTATTTTTCTATAAATAAGAATAAATGACAGCCACAAAAAGGGTTATGAAGACAAGGCCTAAAAAGGAAAGCTATGATAACCAAAATAGAAAATAAAGAAATTACTGCAAAGCAGGAAAGTAAACACATTTTGCTGATCTTGGGAATGAATTTAACATGCGTAGAACTGTGTGGCATAATTAAAAATAAAGCTGCAATTTAAGTGTCATATGTGGTGAAAGGTGTAAAATTCATGCATTAAAAAAGTATAAAGAATTGGAAAAATATTATTAGTTTGGATTACTGAAAAGCAAATAGCTGGTGATAGTTTCTAAATCAATCCTCTGTGAAAAAGCAAAGCAGTTACGTAATGACCTTAGACAAAACACACCGGAAAAAAAGTATGTGTATTTTGACTTTAAAATGTTTCATACAGGGCACAAATTTGAGGGGTCAGGAACAGTTTATCCATATTTCTGCTAATTCCTATGGTAAATTTGCATTCTAAATTCAATGACTTCAATATTCAACCATCCATATGGGTTGGGTTGTGGAATTGAATTTCAGCAGGCATCAGCAGATTGCCAATGAGGGCAGGAGTTTATGTAATTGTCTTATAGCCTAATGATAGTCCTACATAAAAACAAAACAAAAAACAAAAAGCATACACCGGCATTGATGGTGGGGGCACCTCCCCCAGAAGCAGGAAATAAAAAAAATCAAATAAAATGGAGGATTTCAGCCTCTTCAAAGAAGTCAAATCATTCAGAAGTCTGTGTACATAAACTCATCCTAAGTACAAGGACAAACAATCCTGCTTGTCCCAGTACTGGGATGGGTAACATGGGTGAATATCACCTAGGTTGTGACATTCAAAAAGAAAACAAGAATGTTCCAAATACTCTGGGGAACAACAACACAGTTGTCACAGTAAAGTGAACAAAAGTGTGCCATCAAATGGTGGTGCATCCCACAAGTGAGTCCGATTTGAAAAGACTACAAAATAACCTGAAACCACTACAGCAGTGGGGGGCAGGTCCAAGGAAATTGTTGCGGCAAGATGGCACATGATTTTAAGTGCTCCTAGACTATCTCTTCTTTGCCAAGGAGCTCAAAGAGCTTACTTGATTCCTGCCATGAAGTCAGTGTGATAAGGAGTGAAATGATGGTCTGGTTGCCGAGTCATTGCACTCTTCAGTGCCCTCATTCCCCAAAAGTCCAGGAACCCATCAGAAGAAAATTGCAACATCAGCCCAGCTCACTGTAACAGCGGCATCATAGATACCAGGAACCAAGAGGTGAAGGATTCTAATGCCCAGAGATAACTGAGGGCATGTGGTAATTTGCTAAAGATCACAATACAGTTTCCAAGTGAGCATGATGCATTATCTCCTGTACTGTGCAGTGGAATTAAACCAGCTAGACAGTCAAGACAAACAGTGCATGGTAGAGACCTGCTGACTTCAAACACAGGAAACCAGTATGGAAGCCAACCACCTCCTGGGACTTGGAGCCATCCAAGTATACTCACACGGATCCAGCGTGACATGTTGAAGCTTTGGAGGTAGAGGTGTGGTGACAAAGTCAAAGTCAAAACCAACCCAAGAGCTACATGGAGTGCTCGAAGAAGTTTCTTTGCCCTAAACCCATAGGGCTTAGGTATGCCTGTGTGTCTCAGTGGAATAGGCAACACCAAGATCAGCTACGGATGTAGTGAGAGCCACTGGCGAATGGAGATGCCCAACTCTCAAGTACAAGCGCACAATTCACTGTGAACAGTGAAGAGCGAGTGGCATCTCCCCTTCATTGACAAGTAGGCTCTCAATGGATGATGTGTGGAAGGCACCAGTCACCAGACAGAGGCCAGTGTGGTGGATCGAGTCCAATTTCCACAATACACACTCAGCTGTGGATGTATAAAACTTGCATCCATGGTCAAGCTTTGCGCGAACAAAGAATTGGGAAAAAGTAAAGCAGTAACCCTATCAGTAACCCAGGTGCTGAATGCCATGGAATGAAGAATATTCATGGTGCATGTACCAGAGACCCTGAGGATGTGAATATGAGCACCCAGGTGAGGTGTCGATAGAAAATAAACCAAGGAAATGGTGGGAATCGACCACTTTCAGATGAACCCCACTTAGGAACAAGTCCGGGTCAGGATGGAGCCATGGAAGGCAGCAGTAGTACACCAACTTAACACCAACTTAGTCTTGGCCAAGGAAACAAAAACCTGTGCACTTCAACATAGTGAGAGATACGGTTCAGCCCGTTGGAGTCGATGCTCCAGAGTTGGCATCTGGGCCACATCAAAGGAGCTTGAAAGGTTGTTGATGTAGGGTGTAACTAATATCTTTCAGCACTACCAAGATGATACCGTTGATGCTCAGGGAAAAGAGCGTGATAGTGAGAACAGTTTGTTTTAGGATGCCCTCTTCTTGATCTATTGGACAGGAGAGGGGTCCCCTTCCCCCCCATCTATATGTAGAATCAATGCTCTCACAGAAATTCAGAAACCCTATCCACATGTGGTATAATAGGCCTTTTCCAGATCGAAAAACACTGTAGTAGTACTGTCTATGAAGATGGAATTTTCTAGTTAGAGAAGAGCATCAAACATGGAGTGAAACTTGCGGGTGTTGAAGCATGGCATACAGGACATTGTCTAGACCAGGGGCAGTGTTTGCGTATGAAGTGAGAGCAGAATGCAACTCAATCATCAATGTAAACCTGTCATTAAAGGGTTCTCCACCTCTGGAGGTAAAACCAGACGGCGGCCTTCAGTGACATCATGACATGTATTGAATACTGGTGGAGCAGCATCTCTGCTAGAAACTGTTAAGAATGCAGTCTCATTCTCCTGGAGAATGAGAGGGGATTTTATGAGAATTTGCCTCAAATCCTTTTCACTCGCTTCCACACTTCAGCAAGGAATCTTTCTGTTAGGTGAAGACAGGTTGACCTGCCAGAAAATGATAGTTGAATAGGACGTGTTCATTAGCACAAAGGTCATCATCCACTTCCCACTTAAATTCAGGCTGTGCATCCAGAGAACACAGGGACAGATCAAGGAAAGAAAATGAGGTGGCTCTCGGTCAGTGATGCATAAACACATCCACATTTAGGACACCCCTCATCAGCTTGGTGAACAGGTGGGCAAGGACCTGCTCCAGATGAAGCTGCACCACTACTACGTAAAGAAGGTATTTATAGCAAATACAGGAATGGAGACATCATGCAGGATGTAAAGCATGCATCATCCTGCCCAGCCCCCATCCTGTGGTGGTGGGGTTGCAAAGCCCTTACCTCAGAGGGTGGGCACCTACCATTGTTTCATAAAAAAAAAAATAGTTAACAGGAAACAGAAGAAGAGCCTCTGCAGCTGCTCCCAGTTGTCCAGAAGTGTGCAGCAATCTCATTGAAGGAATATGCCCTCCACACCTAGCTCGGAGGAGAGGCGGGTGCCCTCTTTGAAGCGAAGACCCTCACAGGAATGGATGTAAATTCCTTTGTACAAAGTGCTGAATATGCTGTAGGCTTAAAGGAGTTCATGGGAGGTTGTGTTTGCTATTCTGCTCTCACCAATTTACATACTTGACTGTACACAATAAGGACTTATTGTGTATGGCATTGGAACAACTTACACAAAGTTCAGGTAAATCCAACTTTGCAAATATACATGGGGATTTGTATGACGAAGGAGTGGCAGCAGTAGCGTCTCTGTGCAGCAGTGACACAAATGCCTTCATGCAGTAGTGATATCAACCTGCACACACTGACTCAGGGAAGCTGGTCATGATCAAAAGTGATGAAGAGTGATGGGGTAGGTCTTGAGCCCCTCTGTTTTCTCATCACACTATCAAAAGCAACTGCTTCTTAGTCGCCAACTCTTCAGTTGATGTTTTCTAAGGAGTAGTCCATGAGTTCCCCTTCATAAAACCCACTTTTCTAAAATTCATCAGAGACAGAATGTCCATGGGTTTGATGCATTCCCCAGAAGGTTTCCATCCAAGAAACATGTCTCTTAGGGGGCCAAAGCATAGCATGGGGGAGGGGGTGGGCACAACTATCACAGATGTGGAGCTGTCCAGCAATCAGAAGGTATGAAGGGAGCCACTCCACCTGTTAGTGGTGCAGTATTTTGGCTCCTCATTTGTTCCGATACCAAGATTGGGTGAGCATTGCGAGAGGAATGAAGTCCAAAATGTTAAAAACTTTGGAGAACTCAACAATAAAAAATTAACTACTGGGGCGGTCTCTGTCAGATCAACCAGTACCTAACACCCTCATCTCTCAGATTTTGCTGAAATTTGGTTTATAGGAAGTTTTAGGCCCCTAAACTCATGTTTGAAATTTTAAGGTCAATCCAACCAACGGTTTAGGATATATGACCTCAGGCATTTTGAGGATGCATGCAAGGTCACTAACATTTGGTAACCCATAACAAGGGTAATAATGGTCATAATTATATAAAAGTATATATATTTAGAATCAGAAAGAGAAAGAATACAAATATGAGAGCTTAAGAACTCTAAGTTGAAAATTTTTTTAAAAATCATTGGGGTATCAAATTGAAAAATTTTTAGAAATGTGAAAAATAAAGGCCTATGCTTTGGCTATTTGAATCAGTAAAAGAAAAAGTTTGTTTATGCTAGCAGTTTTCATGTAACTAACACAAGTGAGCGCCATATTTATAAGTTGTCCGTCAATTCTATATATTTTTCACACTTAAACTCCTAATTTGACCTATAGAAATTAATATTACCTTTTCTTAATATAAAAAACAAAGGTACAGACAGCTCTTGGCTATTAGAAACAGCCATAAAAAGGTTGTTTATCTTGGTATTTTTCATGTAATTAACTTATAAGTGAACAACATATTTACAAATTGTTTGGCAATTCATTGAAATTTTATAGCTTTGATATAAATTTGATCTTGAACTCTAAGAGTTGAATAAAAATTATAATTCACTGCCAATAATATAGTTAAAGTAGTGAAAGGGGAAAAGCTCACATGTAGCTTAAACAGTCCTGTTGCAACATGTTGCTACTTGTACAGAATCAACACAGATAGTTGTAGTTCCTAATCTACAAGATAGTACAGTTTCAGCCAACAGTGTGTGTGGTGGGTTATTATTGTTTTTGAATGAGCCTCAAAGAATAACAAGAATTAAAATATTGTGTATAATAACTATATTCTAAAAAGTGTCATATAATTGTATATCCCAAAATTACAGATTTATAGAAATTACTTAGCGAAATCTACATCTCAGCTATTAGGCCTATTCACCAAAATACAATGGTTCGGCACTTGGAATACTGCCAAGACCCTACTAAAAACACAAGAAGCGCATAACAATCAATCTTAGAAAAGTGACTAATGTGCTTATTGAAAAATGTGCTGGAAGATTGAAAAAAAAGACTTTGTTGTGTGTGAACTGTTGAACAGTAATAATGAAAACCCACATAATATGAGGAGCGGTCAATAAGTTTTGCAATTCGGATATAAGGAAACGAGATATGAGGAAAAGTGTTTTATTATTTTTCAATATAACTACCCTCGACTTCAATGCACTTGCGCCACTTGTCCCTGAGGCTTCGAATTCCCAACAACCACAAATCTCCTGACTGATGTTCAATCGACTCCTGGATGGCGAGTTGGACATCTTCATCGTCCCCAAACCGGCATCCATGCAGTGCAGCCTTGAGCTGGCGGAATAAAAAGTAGGCGCTAGGGGCCACATCTGGACTGTAGGGGGGATGGTTGAGCTCCTCAAATCCGCTTGTGCAACTCTGGCCTTGTGGACAGGGGCATTGTCGTGGAGCAGGACACCGCATGTCAACTTGCCACGCCGCTTCTGACAGATGCACTTCTTAAACCCAACCAGTTCCTCGACATAATATTGGCCTGTGATGGTCCTTCCACTAGGCGCATAGTCCACCAACAACACTCCCTCAGAATCCCAGAAGATGGTGTCCATGATCTTCCCGGCTGAGGGTTGGGTCCAGAACTTGATAGGGGTCGGAGAGCCCCTGTGCTTCCAGGCCATGTTTTCAAGCTTGGTCTTGGGATCCCAGTGATGGACCCATGTTTCATCACCTGTCACTATGCGTGACTCGAATCCCACCAGATCTTGGTTGTATAGGAGCAGCAGCTCCTTCGAACTTTGACGATGTTGAAGTCGATCATGGGGCATGAGGTTTCTAGGGACCCAATGGGCAGAGACCTTGGTCATGGCCAAATTGTCGTGGATGATGTTGATAACACTTCCATGTGATATTCCAAGTTCTTGCTCGATTTCTTCGACCTTCACCAGTCGATTTTCGAGGATCATCCTCTCCACACAGGCCACATTGTCCTTGTTGGTCACGTCTGATGGGCGTCCTGGATGGGAGTCATCTTCAAGGGACTCACGACCATGGCGGAACTCCCTATTCCAGCAAGCCACGGTTGCATAGGAAGGAGCGGTAGCGGTGTACACTGCAACCATGCGTTCATGGATCTCTTTTGCATTCTTGCCTTCCTTGGTCAAAAATTTGATCACTGTGCGGTGCTCAACCTTCTCCATTGTTGAAAAATTTGTGACCGACCATCTGCGATCAGCTACGGCTTCTTAAATAGATGAGGCAGGAGTGTGCGGCTACAGGTCCTTACTTGTCATAACTTGTCCTAACACCCCCACAAACAGCCATCCCCCTTCCTCTGTTTTGCCCTACCGATTTGCAAAACTTATTGACCGCCCCTCGTACTTAGAACCACTGAAAACAATGAGACTGAGCAAGATTCAATTGAATCATCTTCAATCAGTGATTTGAGTAACATATCTTCAGTTTGAGATCTGGACAGTGATTGCTTGGTTGAGGAAAATCATTCCACTTCAATTGAACCAATTCTAGCACTTTTAGACCAAACACGTCAAAAAAGTAATTACTAAGATAATATAATATATATTTCACCAGAAAGGTGTGTTTGATCTATATGGCCCATTGAATAGAATTTAAGGTACTGTATAAAACAAAATTGATAATTGGCAAGCTTTTACTTTGAAGGATTTATTCTTTAATGATGATCTTTATTTAGTCTAGAAAAAAGGTAAATTTTGCTCTGTACAACCCTTCTTTTCAGAAGGGTTGTCAGTGAGCCAGAAAAAGCGCAAAGCTAATGGTAAGCTATCAGATGCCCAGAAACACTTGAAGAATAGTCTAGAAGTCAGTTATAGTGTTCATATTAGCGAGGGGGTAAGTGATACTTCAAAACCTGAAAAAGAATCTGAAAAAAATCTAGAAACATTAATGAATGAATTGAAACAGTCATTCCTGGAGAGCAAATGTAATAATCACAAATAACAAATATTGACTCTCTTCTCATACACAATTGAAAAAACTGCTAGTTCTTTCAAACAACATATATGAAAAAAAAATATAGATGTTCACTAAAATCAGAATTTGCAATCATTCCCAAGATTCCAATAATGAGCAAAGGAAAAGTGATATCTGAAGAATACAAAGAAATAGTTAGAAGATTCCGATGAGGTTATTCGTATGTGTCCTGGCAAAAGGATTGTGTGAAAGTCATCAGTTCTGAAGGTGCAAAAATGACGTTCTTGAGAATTTAAGAGAATTATTTTAACTATATAAAAATGATAAAAAGAATTCCAAAATAGGATTTTCCACATTTGCTAAATTATGTCCGCCATATTGTGTGGAACTCATTCTGTCTGTGTCAGCACATATCATCAAAACACAAAAATACAGCTGGCTGCATTGGGAGAAAAAAGTGTCTCATACAAAGATCTTATGGATTACAGTGTCTGCAGTACAGAGAGAGAGAGGCTTGTGTGATGCAATTTTGCAAATATTGCGCAAAAGAAGAGGGTATTCTGATTTATTTAATTTTTCTTTAAAGAGCTAATCTGGCGACTGCCTACTTGGGCATTAGTCGCCGTATTCAACATTGCCTAAAATTAGGCATCTTTAAAAGATGCTAGAAAAACAAATTAAAAAAAACATCAATAAAAATAAAACAAAGAAAAAGATAATAAGCAGGAAGCAAGCTCCGGCATCGGGGAGAGCTCCGCCACCCGCCAGCACAGGAACATGCGACCTAATAAAATAAGAAACAAAAACAAACAACTATTTAAACAAAGGGGAGAAGGCCAGCCTTCTCCAAATAGTCTAAAAGTCCACAGGTCGGTGTGCACAAATCCATCCTGAGTACAAGGGACAGGCAATAGCGACCCTGCTCATCCCAGTACCGGCACAGGTAACGTGCACAGAAATCACCCAGACTGGGACATTCAACAAGTATGTGCCAAACAGTCTGGGGTACAATGCAGTCTTCACAGTAGGGCACAGGCAAGCTCTCCATCAAATGGCGGTGCGTCACACGAGTGTGTCCAAATCGGAGACAACAGAAAGCAACCTGAAGCCTTCACGGCATTGAGGGTATGTCCATGGGAACAGTCGCAGTGCAATGGCACGCAACTTTAGACTCCCTTCAACGGTCTGGCATTTTTTTTGCTAAGCAGCCCATATTGCTGCTATGTAGTCGGTGTGAGGAAGAGCGAAGCGCTGGTCCGGTCGCAGAGTCCTTGGCTCCCTCGTTCGCGCGCTCATTCCCCACAATTCCTACATGCCCAGGAACCAGGCAGAAGATAATCTCAACATCCGCCCGGCTTGCCAAAACTGTGGCATCACGGATATCGCAAACTAGGGGATGCAGAGATTTCAATGCCCTGAGAGCACTCAGGGCACTTTGTGAGTCACGATAATCACAATCCGTTCTCCAAACTGGGCACATGTTGCAATACTCTTTCCGAGTATTTTTAATGTATATATTATTATTATTTCTCTAAATTTAAATTTCCATGTTTCAGACACTAACTTATTTATATTCTTACTCTTTGAAAATTATGTCATATCCCGATACAAAATGTGGCATAACAATTTATAATAAAAATCAAACTTTTGTTTAATAATTAAAGACATTAAAGGAACCCCAGTGAAGGGGTAAGTATTAAGATTAATTTAATAGAATTGTGTAGGTTAAACTATCAAGATAGTAGCTTAACTTTATGATTTAAATTGTTTGTCTTGTATTTTCATTCTGTTTATTGTTGCATAGTGTCACTATAATTCTTTTTCTAATTAATCCTGCATATAAAATATAGACATTGTTAAAATTGTTAAATACCCACCCAACAAAAACCATTATCTTTTTGTTTTAGGTGCGTATGCCGGAGCTGTCTGGACTGAAATTCCATATACTGGAGCCTTTTATGCTGTAACTTCTTGTACTGGAACTTCGTATCCAGGAGCTTATTGATGTCTGTACCTCTTATTCCAAGTTTCCAATACTCCAGTTGTCAGTCAGATTAAGTATAATTGTATATGTCCGGTATTCTAATCTGATATCCTAGTATAATTTACTTTTCTCTGAGTATATTCTACTTTAGTCTGAGGAGAAAAACTTCTTTGTGCCGTTTCTCTCATAAAACCTGTGAAATATGTAAATATCTGTAGTCCTTAATATTTAAATAAATCTATTTTTATAATCTGTTATCCATTACTAACCCGATTACTTACATTAAAGCAATTCTCTCTCTCTCTCTTTCTTTTTAGTCTGCCCTCTTTAAAGATTTCTGAAATTCTGTATAACCTTGGACACTGAACCTGTTCAAGCCTTTTCCCCTTCTACTATCTCCTTTCCTATTTCTCCCCCAAATACACCTTCTCCGAGTTGTCATTTGGAGAGGATTTACGCCACAGCCGAGAAACCACTTGAACAACTCACCTATCCTTGAATGTTCCGCTAATCATTCTCTGAGCAGCAACGTTTACAGCGTAATCTCCCATAGCAAGCAGTGTATTGCCACCAACCCAACCGTGAAGACAGACACAGCACCTGGTAGAGCCTCGCTGACTTCAAACAGAGGGGATACGGCGTGGAAGCCCACCCCTTCTTGGGACTGGGAGCCATCCGTATACACTAGTACGGTTCCAGCATGACACGAGGTGTGCTCCAAAAAGGTCTACACAGTACTCTCGGTGCTGTACAAGCTTTGAGAGCAGAGGCATGGTGACAAATAGCCAAATGTGATACCCTCCAGGGTGGCATCCTGGGCAGAACCAGGGGCACCACCAGCCCAAGAGCTATACCTAGCTCTCAAAGCAGTTTCCTGGACCTAAATGCAAAGGGCTTAGGGTATGACTGGCATCTCTCGGTGGCATAGGCACCGTCAAAATCAGCTGCGGATGCAGTGAGAGCTGTTTGCGATTGAGGGAGGTGCTGGGCTTGCTCGTACAGGCGAATAATGCACTGTACATGGCATAGAGCGAGTGGCATCTCCCCAGCATCAACAAGTAGGCTCTCAATGGAGGAAGTGCAGAAGGCACCGGTTGCCAGGCGAAGGCCAGTGTGGTGAATCAAGTCCACCTTCCGCAACACACGCTTGGCTGCAGATGCATAAAATTCGCATCCGTAGTCGAGCTTCGAACGAACAAAGGATCGATAAAAAAGTAAGGCAGTAGCCCTATCAGAACCCCAAGCGCTGAACATCATGGAAAGGAGAATATCCATGGTGCAGGTACAAGAGACCCAGGCATACCTCATTAAGAAACAAGTCTGGGTCAGGGTGGAGCCGTGGATGGCGGCAGAAGTGCACCACCTTAGTATTGGCCAAGGAAAACGGAAACCTGTGCGCTTCCGCATAGCGCAAGACGCGGTTCAATGCCTGTTGGAGTCTATGCTCCAGAGTTGGCATCTGGGAAACACCAAGGCAAAGAGTGAGACACTCAGACCCGGATTAAAGGGTGGGTCCAAGGGACCAGCTGGCGTTGGGCCACCCACTAAAAATAAATTTTAATAGAAGTAAAAATTGATTTTTAACACATTAAGTGTTATTTTTTGGTATTATACAAGGGTTTGTAGGGAATTTAGATAGCTCTACGGATATACCTTATCTTGATGCTATCAACCTGTAGTGGGGAGCGCTCCTTTCAAAACTCAAATTAATTGAGAACGACTTGTAAATCTGGCTATCATGAGCATCAAGTAAGTATACTGCGTGAATTCAGATTCAGTGACATCATCAGCGACTTTGCAACACAAAAATCAAGAAAAGTGTCTGGACTGTAATGGTTATTATTCCATCCATTCTCTGATTTGAACCATGTTTACTTGTTAGTTATACTATAATTTTTCATGAAAAATTAAATAATTGTAACTGAATTTCTGTTTGTAAATAGATTTGGTAAGAACAACTTGTGTTCATTTCATTTAGTGTG
This sequence comes from Ceratothoa steindachneri, assembly GCA_963969495.1. Taxonomy (NCBI): domain Eukaryota; kingdom Metazoa; phylum Arthropoda; class Malacostraca; order Isopoda; family Cymothoidae; genus Ceratothoa; species Ceratothoa steindachneri. The sequence continues at coordinate 101,910,521 of OZ018322.1, read as the reverse complement.
TATGCATTACATATTATAGCATTGGAAGAATAGTCCCTGTTCAGTATTTCCTAAATAAAAGTGTCCTATTTATATATTAGGATTTAGGTTACTAGTCTGTGGTGTATGCAATAGGGCCCCTATTGCCACCCACCCTCCTGAAACAATCTTTTGGATCTGCCATGGCGCAACAGCTAAATACGGCCCTGGTGACACTGAGGACACTTCCCTGCGGGACACTCTCTCCCTGCTCCATTGGGCCGGAGAGGGCTCCCCCCACCCATATGCAGAATCGGCGATCTCGCAAAAATTCAGATATAAACATTAGGAGGCGTCCCCTCGCCCCCATCGTGTGGAGAGTCTCCATGATACCGTATCGCCAAGCAGTATCATAGGCCTTCTCCAGGTCGAAAAACACTGTGGCGCAGTGCTGTCTACGAAGGAGGGCCTCACAGACAGCATTTTCCAGTCAGAGCAGAGCATCCGACGTGGAGTGGAACTTGCAGAAGCCGCACTGTGCAGAAGACAGATGGCCTCCACTGTCCAGGAAAAAGGCTAATCTTCTAAGAGGTTAGAGAGATTGGGCGGAAACTGGCCGGAGTAGAGTGATCTCTCTCCAGTTTGCAAAAGATGAGCACAGTAGTGATTCGCCAGGAATCTGAAAGGAGACCCTCCACCCAGATCCTGTTGAACAAATCTAACAAAAGGCTATGCCTCGCTCATCCAGGTGTCAAGCATGGCATACGGGATATTGTCCGGACCATGGGCAGTGTCCGCCCACAAAGCAAGAGCGGAGCGGAAGGCAACTCACTCAGGGTAAACCTGTCATTGAAGGGTTCTCCGCCTCTGGAGGTAAAGTCCTGCCAGCAGCCTTCCGCGACATCACAAAATGCATTGAATGCTGGCGGAGCAGCATCCCGGCTAAAGAATGTGGTCGCAAAGGATTCTGCCACGGGTGCGGGGTCTGAGATTGCAGTCCCACTCCTGGAGAATGGGAAGGGGGTCCTGCAGGAACTTGCCCCAAATCCTTTTGACTCGCCTCCACACCTCTGCTAGAGGGGTCTTTCCTGTTAAGTGAAGACATGTATGCCTGCCAAGAGTGGCGGGTGTGCTTCGAAATATACCAGAATCTAGCCCTAGCCAGACAAAATTCACGGACAGTGAAATCATTCAGGCGGTGCTTATAGCGCATGTAGGCATAACGCTTCTGTTTAAGGGGGGGAAACAAGTGTCTGAAGGAAGGAGAAGAGGCTAAGCTGGGGTCAGACGGGGTGCTGAGTCCTGTCAGCACGGCGGCCAGGATGGCAAATACCGCGCCCCTAACGGGGGAGAGTATTCTGAACTTGCTTGACAGTGTAAAATCAGCTCCAAATGAAATATCTTACAAGCAATGGGTGACTGTTGACGGTTGTACAATGTTAAGACAAAGTGGAGCCACTTCATGAATACTTATCATTAAGCATGAAAATATCCTGCATGGTTCATCATCATTTTGTTGCACAGCAGCTATCACAGTACTTAAAACAGTTGAAAGAAACACTACCACGAGGCAGTTATATTAGGTGATTTCTCTGAAAATTATTCTTTCATTGCCCAAGATGCTGCCTAAGGATTACACTTATGATTCACAATGTACAGTTCACCCTTTTTGTCATCTATTATAGATGATCTGCAGACCAGGAACTTAACCATTCTAGTGTCTGTTTCTTATCTCCATCACTAAAACACACTATAATGGTTTACTCATTCATAATAAAGCTTATGAACTATGTTAAATTCAGATGCCCACAACTGAAGAAGGTGTACTATTTTGCGATGGATGTGCTGGCCAATATAAGAACAGATACAATTTCACAAATCTCTGTTACCATGAAGAGGATTTTGGTTTGTCTTGTGAATGGGACTTCTTTGCTACATCCCCAGCAAAAATGCATGTGATGGGATTGGGGAACAGTGAAGAGAGCTGCTGCTTGTGCCAGTTTGCAGAGAACTACAGAAGCAAATTCTTACACCATGTTTCAGTTTTGTGAAGAAAACTTGACCAAAACAATAAAATCTTTCTTTGTAACTACATCTGATTTGAAGAACATCAATTCAAGGACAGTAGGGCTATTCTGGGAACTCAAAAATTTTTAGATTTGTGCCCATAACAAGGAAAAACTGATGGTGTATCTCATTTCAAGTGGCATTGGAGAAAAGAAAAGAATAAGGAAGTCATATTACTAATGAACCTGCAATGGTTGATAACCTAAAATGAGTCAGACCAGGAGAGTATGTTAGCTGCATTTATGATAGGCAAGTTTGGTATGAAATTGTGAGGAGTTTGATGATTACACAGTGAACTTTTTACATCCATCTGGGTCATCAGTGGCAAGGACATCATATATTAACTGTCAGAGTGTCCTACACTAAGAGGAGGCAGCAGAATTAAATACATTTTTCTTCAGAAAGAAATTGATGAAAGTATCGAATATACCAAAATTGTATTAGGTTAACAGGTCTTCCCTATCCTTATTATAATTATTTTGACAGTGAGGATTATCAGTGAAATATCATTTTTTTTTATTCTTGGAGATTTAGGTCAGGTCAAACTGATAGCTAAAATAAATTCCTAAATTGAACTGAAATTTATAAATATAGTGTTAACATAAATTAATTACATGAAAATTAATAGCAGTAACAACCTTTTTATGAGTTTCCAATAGCCAAGACCTTTGACTGTTTTTTATATGCAAAAAAAATTATAATTTCAATAGGTCACTTTAAGAGCTTAAGTGTAAAAAAATATGTAGAATTTACAGACAACTTAAAAATATAGTGCTCACTTATGTGTTAATTACTTGAAAAATACTATCACAAGCCACCTTTATTTTTTTACTGATTCTAATAGCCAAAGTATATGCCTTCATTTTTCTCATTTATAAATTTTTTTTCAATTTTGATACCCAAGGTCAAATCTTGACCTCAAATTTTAGCAAATTTATGATTTTTTCATATTTGGATGCCTTTCCTTTTTCTGATTCTAAATATATATATATATATATATATATATATATATATATATATATATATATATATATATATATATATATATATATATATATATATATATATATATATATATATATATATATATATATATATATATATATATATATATATATATATATATATATATATATATATATATATATATATATATATATATATATATATATATATATATATATATATATATATATATATATATATATATATATACTTTTATATAATTACAACCTTTATTATCCTAGTTATGGGTCACCAAATGTTAGTGACCTCAAAATGCCTGAGGTCATATATCCTGAACTGTTGGTTGGATTGACCTTAAAATTTTAGAAATGGGTTTAGGGCCCCCAAACTTCCTATAAACCAAATTTCAGTGGCCAGTCCTTCTCCAAAAATCACAGCTCCAAATTGGACAGCCAGAGAGGGAGGGCAACAGGGTGGATATCCTTAATAAGATGTAATAACCCTCGATGGGAGGGGTAGGATGTGAAAATGTTGTAGCAGACCCAGAGATGGGAACAAAGACTTTTAATTAGCCTGGCAACCAACTAGAGTAAAGCCTGTCCACCACAACCAGTACAGCTTTATGCACCTAAGAACAACTACATGGAGGTGGTCAGCCCATTACACAAAGCGAAGTGGTTATTGGGGCAAAAGTGAAATTTCATTATTCATGCCACGATGCCTGGTCTCGGTTTCTTGCAACCCCAGGGGTTGTTTATAGGGGTTCCAAAGCCTCTCCTCTGATACAGCATGAGGTAGCTGGTCAGATCCTTAAGCCTAGACAGAGGGTTGAGAGAATAGTTGCAAAGAAAAAGGAATGCCGAGAGGGAGCGAGGAGGAAGCGCACATAAAACTTCCCCAGGCTCCACCAATGAGTTTGGTTCAACCCAGTAACGGGGTCATCCTAATTTCCACTTTGTCCGGTTAAGAACAGTTCCTCCTGGTACCCAAAATGCAGGTAGACCAAAAGTTGAAGGGGACAATAATAGAGTAAAAAACTATATAAAGATGAAGTACCGCTGAGAGGGTGTAAGGGGTAAGCGCACCAACAACTTTCCCAGGACCCATCAAAGAGTTCAAGTCAACCCAGTGGCAGGACTTCCATAATTTGCACTTATGCTGGGAGGACTGCACCTCCTCCAGGAACCAGGTGTAACAGACTAACCCCCTTGGGGTTAGACTGGAAAAATATAAGTAATTCTGTATTAGAGAGGAAACAGAACTAAGTAGCTCACATCAAGGATGAAAGAATGTGCTATGAAGACCAATATAAAGTAAAACTACATCAAATTCCAAGTTAAAGGCAAATCTCTCTCAAAACAAATATAAAAGGAAAATAGTTTGGGGCAGTAAAATTAATAGGGTTTTTTTTTTAGTAAAATCAAAATACTTCTATTATTACTAACAATCTCCATTCCTTATTAGTTTAGCTCATATTTAAATTCTGTAGGGTCTAAATTATGCTGTTTTTGATCAGGGTAATGATTTAGTTAAAAAAGTCACTTGATACCATTTTGCTCCTCTCAGCCATTCCTCGCCACTACAGTGAAAGGCAGTATCTCCTTTCCCAATGGAATCAGTGATTTATTTTTCCATGGGAATTTATATCAACCACCAACTGACACTAATGCATCATAGCTAGGGAAAAAATTACTGCAAATAGAGTAAAACTGAGGACAATTCTCTGTCAGGGGGTTGCCTTTTGTCCAATAGGCCAGGAATGAGCTCCCCAATGCCAAAATAAAAATGACATTGCAAGAACTCATAATAGGCCTGTATATCAATAAATTATATTAAGCCTGCCATAAGTTTCCATGAGACTTTATTGCAGTAAATTATAATAGACCTTGATGCCATCAGGGTTGCCAACAATTGCCATACTGATCTTTATATGGACTTTAGAATCCCATTGGGAAACTCACCAAGGGAAAGAGAAAGGTGGCAATTAGTAATAATAAAGAGTTAAAAACCCTCTGGGAAATATGAGATGATCAGAAAATTTCTATTGGGTAGCATTTACACTTCTTATTCCAAATAATGCATTGAAACCAAATTTAACAATTTCAAATTGAAACTAATAGCTGATATAATTAGATTTTTAACCATTAAAGCTATGTACAGACATGCATTTATTTTAACTCAAATGCCAGAATGAATAAAAAGAGTGAAGTCTAAACCAAAAGTTTCTGAAAATTTTTGTCAATTTTAACAAGGATTGTGTACTACAATGAAAATAAACTTTTAAATGGTATAACTTACTTATTGTCTGAAACAGAGGTAGTTTCCATTGAAGAATCAGTAGGCATTGGCTCTTCATAAGTTGAACTCCAGTGAACAGCTGCATCATTTCCCATCATGAACATTCTACCAAAATATATAAATAATAAAAAATAATCCAGCCTCTGGGTTGAGCAAGTTAGTTCAATCCAGAGACGATCCCAAATACCCAAGATTATTTTTATCTAACAAACCCAATAAAAAAATCTTCAGATATAAGTCCTAAATATGAGTTGCTTTTTGTCAAAAATAATGGCAAAGAAAAGCAGTAAAGTCAAAATTGTTGTACAAGTAGAATGTCAAAGTTTTGTTTTTGTTAATTCTAAGAGACCAATTGGCCACTGCCTACTAGGCAAAAGTCATTATACTCACACTATTTTTTTTTTTTTAGGAGCCTATCTGGTGACTACTCACTTGGGCACAAGTCACTGCACTCACAACAGCCTAACACTACGCTACTTTAAAATAATATGCAAAAAACAATAACAATAAAAAAGGGAAAATGGTAACAAGGAGGAAGCCAGCTCTGGCATCGGGAGTAGGTCCCCCCCCCCCGGCACAGGAATGTGCGAACTACATATATATATATATATATATAAGGAGCAAATGCAAGTTCTGTGGGTGATAACAACCACCATGGGGCTTTCGCCATAATTATTTTCTGCCTTTCAAAACAATTTTGAAGACAGAAAGAGAGATGCAGAAACCTTGTATTGCAGACTATATAACAATAAAGTACAAAAGAAAAAGAAATTGGATGCGAATGAGCAATGAGATAAGAAACAGGAGGTTTTTAGAGGTAAGAGAAAGGGACATTAGAAGAAGACAAGAATCAAAGAGAGGAGAGGGCGGCACAATGAAGGCAATCCTTTACTGAGAAGACAGAGATAACGACAGGGAAAAAAAGTTTGAAATTCCTGGCCGGGACTTGAACCCGGGTCTGCTGATTGCCAGTCAGATGCTCTACGGCTAAGCTACCAGGCACACTGACTCTACTTCGCCCAAAGAGTTACTCCATCAAACCCAACATCTCTCTAAGCTAGGAACCTCCAAGGAATTTTTTAAATTGTGAGCGGGTAAGAAGATGTGGTATAAAAATTCCTTGGAGGTTCCTAGCTTAGAGAGATACTCTCTACATCCGCCTGGCTTACCAAAACCATGGTGTAGCAAATATCGCAAACTAGAGGATGCAGATATTCCAAAGACCTGAGAGCACTCAGGGTGCTTTATGAGTCACTATAAATCACAATCCAGTCTCCAAATCAGGTACGATGCATCATCTCTTGTACCGAGTGGTGAATTGCAACCAGCTCAGGCATGAATACAGATGCAGCACCTGGCAAAGCCCTGCTGACTAAAAACAATGAGGATAAAGCATGGAAACTTATCCCCCCCCCTCCTCCCCTGGGACTTGGAGCGATCAGTATACACTGGCACGGTTCCAGCCTGACACAAAGTGAGCTCAAAAAAGGGAGAATGCAATACTCCCGGCACTGTAGAAGCTCTGGGAGCAGAAGTGTGGTGACAAATAGTCAAAGGTGGTACCCTCAAGGGTGGCATCTTGGGCAGAACCCGGGGCACCACTGGCCCGAGAGCTACACCGAGCTCTTAGAGTTTCCTAGCCCTAAACCTAAGGAGTTTAGGGTATGACTGTTGAGATCAGCTGTGGATGCAGTGAGAGCTGTTGCTGACTAAGGGAGTCTCTGTGCTCACACATAGAGGCAAATAATGAACTGTTGAAGACGGGTGAAGTGAAATTCTCTGATGAAGTTCCCTTCCACTTGTTTGGAGCTTCTAGAAGACCCCCCATTACGAGAAAAGAGGAGCATTTTCACAAGTACTGTGCTGTGAACATGGTGAAGAATCTAGACACACACCATGTCTTAGGCTGCCTCTCATCTAAGAGAACTTGGAACACTAGAAATTTTGCTCAAGAACACTGCCATGAACTCAAAATGGCGCGCCTTGTCACACAATGTCTTAGGCTGCCTCTCATCTAAAAGAACTTGGAGCACTAGAAATTTTGTTCAAGAACACTGCCATGAACTCAAAATGGCGCGCCTTGTCACAAAAGTGTCTTAGGCTGCCTCTCATCTAAGAGAACTTGGAGCACTAGAAATTTTGTTCAAGAACACTGCCATGAACTCAAAATGGCGCGCCTTGTCACAAAGCAAAAGCAATGACAAAGTTCTTGACTGAAAATAACATTAAACTTTTGGGGACCTTGGGGGGAGGATTTGCCAGATTTCAACCCAATAGAGAATTTGTGAGCAATAATCAAACTGGTGGTTGATAAACAGAAGCCATCCAATTGTAAGCAGTTGTAGGGACTTAATGAACAAAAATGGAGCAATTTCAGTCAAGTTATCATAAAAAATTTGGCCTCCAGCCTGCCAAAAAAAATTGAAGCAGGCCTGAGAAACAAGGGACATCAGTGTAAATATTGACTGTATTTATTAATAAAATGTCCTTGAGGTCTAAATTTTTCTAGATTTCATCTTCAAATTATAATACAAACATACTAAAGCAAAATGCAAGGTTTGATTAGTACTATTAAGTTTCTTCTCTGAAAAAATATAGTAGTCTCAAAAAGCTTTTGTGCATGACTGTGTGCATTTTGGAAGTGTAGTAAGACCATGCAGGAAATGCCAAATATTTGAAGTATGCCCCGGGGCAATGCCCATAAATGACAACTATGGTTTACAAGATTTAAAAACTAATTTTAATCACTAAAGAAAATAAAAGTGTTATAAATGACCTTGAGAACTCGACTGAATAAAAAGATAGAGTATCAACCGTGCTAAAGATTAGTTGTACAAACATGAAGTTCTGGAACTTGTTGTAACAGGAATAAAAGGATCGTATAGCAACCATGGTGGAAATTTGTTGCGCAAGTGTGAGGTGCTGATTTTGTCATCCTCCAAAGCAGTTGCTGCTTTTATGACCACACTGGACAGTCAGTTCCAGACTCATCCAGTTGCGATGAATAGATCTGTCCATTTTGTGTACAATTTGAAATTATCTGTGAACATTTTTTAGAGTGGCCCTCTGCTTACCAGGAAGCCAATATAAGGGATTAGTGCTTCAGCCATGTGGCTTACATGGCCCATCCAGTGCAGTGGGGCTAGGAGGATCCTAGCCTAAATACTTGTGCTGTTAGCTCAGTCAAGAAGTTCCCAGTTTGTAATTTAGTCTTGCCAATGACAACTCAGGATTGTTTGAAGGCAGCAAATGTGTAACTGACCCAGCTGCTTGCTGTGCCTGCAATACAAGGGGCAGGTTGAGCTGCCATACAAGAGAGAGAAGGGGACCACAGCTTTAGACATTAGGGTGCGTCACATCAATAGGGGTGTAATTTCAAAATGAAATGATGTTACTGTGGAACTCTTTATTATTTTCCTTTTCGCACAGAAACAAAATGAGAGAAATTTCTTTTTGATTGGACAATATCTTCATGTTACGCATTCACCATACTTTCCTTCATGGATGGGAGAAATTGCATCATATTATACAAATCAGTAATCAGTGCTTCAACTTCGTCAGGCTTCCTTTCTTGGCTGTCGGATACATTTCCCAGTGCTCTTCAACAACGTGCAGGAGGCATTGCAGCTGGTCCTCTGACTTCATGCAAGGGTTCTTAGTGAAATCCTGTACCAGAACGACCACAGGTTCTGAGGCAGCATTGGTGATGAGAAGGCTACCTACTCACCTTGCCCCCCCCCCCCCCACACAGAGCAGGATCGACGTCAAGGAACCCTTTGTCAATTTCCAGCAGATCCAAGAATTTGTGTGTTTTTCAGGATGAAGGAGGTCTTGTTGTCTAAGTCAGCCTCCTCCTTGGGTGAAGATTCCTCTGATGCCTCCACTCTTTGGAGGTTGGCAACAACATTCCGCTTCCCCTCAAGGGACAGCTCATCGTCAAAAAAGCGAAAGACCAACTGTCACTTCTGACAGGTATCACACGTGATGTCCCAACGCTTTCAGCCCCGACTCTCTGACTCGCCTTGTTTGTCTTTCGCGAGGGCTTTGTAAAGGTCAAGGTCGTTTCTTGGGGCTTTTGCTGAACACATAGCTAAGAACCACGCTTGAATGTATTAGTGTACGGTGAGGATGCAGAACTCTCCCAGCTTTGGAGGAACTGCGCATGAAGTGGATGGCCGCGGTTTGTTGTATTCTGCAAACTGAGGCGTGAAGATCAACCTTTTTAGAGCATAAATTGCTCTTGCCATCCATCGAGCCCAATGGACTGCTCCAAGCTTGTGGAAAGAGATTTTTTTCATCCATGAGAGATTCCACCAAGGAACGCAACAGCTAGTTCTAGCAATTCCCGGTCGTCATCGCATAGATGGTACTGTCGGAGGTAGCCTTGGCCGAGTTTGAGGACATTGTCCACCCAGTCCTCCTTGAGCTCATTTGCTGTAGTGGTCTTGATCAACAAACTGCCAGAACTGTCGGAAATGGAAAAAGGCAATATATGGACATTGAAATGCTTCTGGGATGAGGGTAGAGAAAACAGCTTCCAGCAGAATTTCCAGCACATGGTGGTGACAGGCCAGATGCAGCAGATCTCGACCAAGGATTTGCTGCAGTCAAACGCAGACTCCACCCTTAGATCCTATATTCATTGTCCTTGTGTCAAAACACTGGCTCAAATTCGATCAGAAATAGCCCCCTCGGATATTACTTGAATGGATGGCATTTGCTGTAGGCTCCAATTTACAGTCAGTGGTGGGAACTGCGAGGATCTTCTCCAGGATCGGCAGTCGGTCCACAACGCCTTCATTTGTGAGGGAGGGCATAAGTTTTCCATCCCAGTGGAGTGTGAGCGGTACATCAGGAGCAAAGTTTTCTTTTAGCTCTGCAGCCTTTTCCTGGCAATGACATCTTTGCTGCTGATTGATCGTGCTCGCAATCAATGACAATTCTCCAGTGTTCGCTCCCAGCTTCGCAAATGGAAGGCAGCACATGTGCAGCTTGATGGTCACGTATATTGGTCCGGTCAAGAGCAGCAGAAACTTGCAGGGAGAGGATTTTCTTCTTTGATGGTGCATGGTGGGATCATTTTGGTGGAGGAGTTACTATCATTCCTTGCTCTTCAGATGAAGTAGGTGAGGTTGGAGACTCAAGGTCAATGGTGGCGAATGCTTGACTTTCCTTTGCAGCTCGACTTCTTTCATTATCCCCCACCCCCCTGCTGTGTCAAATTCTCTTTTTCACCCAGGCCAGATCCACACTGCCCATCTTCCCCTGCCTACCTGGCTTCCTCTGAGCTTCAAGGAACTCGCAGTCCTCTTTGATCTTGATCATAGAACAAATTTTTCAGGGAAGCAATGAAATTGGCTCGGTTTTCCTCAACTTGCCCTGTGGCCCAGGATTTTGATTTCTTCAATCTGTTGTACTCTTCATGCAGACGCCGTACTTTCTTGAGGATATCGCACAGATCAATGGTTGGAATATTCACCTTGGAGAACTGATGATGAACTTTGAGTGCCGTCTGCCGAACTGAGAATGTCAAATCACGAGGGTTTAGCTTTGCGTGGTACTGCAAAATACACAAGACTTCCTCATGGCTAGGGAGAACACTCAATGGCAACTGTTGAATTGCTGGGGTTTTAGGAGCCATAACTTGGCAGTGGACCTCCTAGAAGATATCTGTAAAAAAGAAAAACAAGTCAATAAACAGGAGAATAAGATGGAGATCTCCCATAACATAAAACAATACTGAAACCACTTCTTGCACTGCAAAACTGTACGAGATGGGACCATTAGGGTGTTTCATATTTTGTGAAGTGCAATCAGTTTATCAGCATGGGTTTGCCTTTGGACCTTTCCTATAAAAAGTGCTTTGCGCAAGGTCTTAGCAAAATCGAAGCATGTTAACAACAGGTGGCACAATTTTGTCTTTTCTGTGGTGTCTGGTGTGAGTGAGGGGAGTTTCATGGTGACGATATTAACTTTCCCTTCGGAATGACATGTTGATATTTTTTCAAATCATGTCTTCCACATGCAGCAAGAACCTTCTCTGGCTCCTGGAGAAGTCACTGAATCCAAGTTTCTTGGGAACCCACCTACCCTCAAGGGAAGATGTCCTCCTGGTGTTCCTCCACCACCATCAGGTGCAGAGGGAGACCCTTCTTGGGAGTGGCCAAGAGCACCTCTCTCAAGCTGCATGAAATCTGGGAGAAAGCGAACCTCACTGCCAAGGGGAAGCACTTGATTTTTTTGATTTTTTTTAAAGGGGCTATCTGGCGACTGCCCACTTGGGCATAAGTCGCCGCAAACAAACAGCCTAGTTATAGGCTACTTTAAAATCAAAATTTTAACAGAAACAACAATAAAATGGGATAACAATCAGGGAGCAAGCTCCAGCGTCGGGGAGAGGTCCCCCTCCCCCCCGGCGCAGGAGCCTGCGACCTACAAAAAAAAACAAAAACAAACAACAATAACAAAAAACAACAAAAACAACTAGTTAAATACAAGGGAGAAGGCCGGCCTCCCCAAAAAGTCAAGTCCACAAGTCAATGTGCACGAACTCGTCTCGAGGACAAGGGACAGGCGGTAGCGACCCCGCCCATCCCAGTACCGGGACAGGTATTGTGCACGAAGATCACCCAGACTGGGACAGTCGACAAGAATGTGCCGAACAGTCTCGGGGACGACGCAGTCGTCGCAATAGGGCGCTTGTGAGCGCTCCATCAGATAGCGATGCGTCACAAGAGTGTGCCCGATTCGGAGACGACAGAAAGCGACCTGAAGCCGTCGCGGCATTGGGGGATAGGTCCATGGGAACAGTCGCGGCGCAATGGCACGCAACTTTAAGTTCCCTTCGACCGCCTCCCATCTTCTTTGCCAAGCAGCCCGAAGAGCTGCCCGTATTCCTGCCATGTATTCGGTGTGAGGAAGAGCGAAACGCTGGTCCGGTCGCAGAGTCCTCGCGGACTCTTTGGCGCCCTCATTCCCCGCAATTCCTACATGTCCAGGAACCCAGCAGAAGATAATCTCAACATCCGCCCGGCTCGCCAAAACCGCGGCGTCACGGATATCGCGAACCAAGGGATGCGGAGATTCCAATGCCCCGAGAGCACTTTGTGAGTCGCTATAGATCCCAATCCGGTCTCCGAAACGGGCACGTCGCGTAATCTCCCGTACCGAGTGGTGTATTGCCACCAGCTCGACGGGAAGACAGACGCAGCGCCTGGTAGAGCCCCGCTGACTTCAAACAGAGGGGATACGGCGTGGAAGCCGACCGCCTCTTGGTACTTGGAGCCATCCGTATACACTGGCAAGGTTCCAGCTCGACACGTGGTGTGCTCCAAAAAGGTCGAACGCAATACTCCCGGCGCCATACAAGCTTTGGGAGCAGAGGCGTGGCGACAAATAGCCAAATGTGGTACCCTCCAGGGTGGCGTCCTGGGCAGAAACGGGGGCGCCACCGGCCCGAGAACTATATCTAGCTCTTGAAGGAGTTTCCTGGCCCTAAACCCATAGGGCTTACTTAGGGTATGACTGGCGTCTCTCGGCGGCATAGGCACCATCGAGATCAGCTGCAGATGCAGTAAGAGCTGTTGGCGACTGAGGGAAGCGCCGGGCTCGCGCGTACAGGCGAGTGATGCACTGCACGGGGCGCAGAGCAAGTGGCATCTCCACAGCATCGACCAACAGCCTCTCAATGGGGGAAGTGCGGAAGGCACCGGTCGCAAGGCGGAGGCCGGTGTGGTGGATCGAATCCACCTTCCGCAACACACGCTCGGCTGCGGATGAATAAAACTCGCATCCATAGTCGAGCTTCGAACGAATAAAGGATCGGTAAAAAAGTAAGGCAGTAGCCCTATCAACACCCCAAGCGCTGAACATCATGGAACGGAGAATATCCATGGCGCGGGTACAAGAGACCCTAAGGCTGCGAATATGAGCATCCCAGGTGAGGCGTCGGTCAAATACAAGACCAAGGAAACGGTGCGATTCAACCACTTCCAGGCATACCCCATTAAGAAACAAGTCTGGTTCAGAGTGGAGCCGTGGATGGCGGCAGAAGTGCACCACCTTAGTCTTGGCCAAGGAAAACCGAAACCTATGCGCTTCGGCATAGGGAGAGACGCGGTTCAATGCCTGTTGGAGTCAACGCTCCAGAGTTGGCATCTGGGCCGTGCCAAAAGAGATTGAAAGGCCGTCCACGTAGAGCTAGTGAGAAAATTTTCCGGCAGCACCGAGGTGATGCCGTTAATGCTCAGGGCAAAGAGTGTGACACTGAGGACACTTCCCTGCGGGACACCCTCCTCCTGCTCCTTTGAGCCCGAGAGGGCTTCCCCCACCCATACGAGGAATCAAGAACTCACAAAAATTCAGATATAAACATTGGGAGGCGTCCCCTCGCCACCATCGTGTGGAGTCTCTCCATGATACTGTATCGACATGCAGTATCATAGGCCTTCTCCAGATTGAAAAACACCGTGGAGTATTGCTGTCTATGAAGGAAAGCCTCGCAGACGGCATTTTCCAGTCGGAGCAGAGCATCCGACGGGGAGTGGAACTTGCGGAAGCCGCACTGTGCAGAAGACAGATGGCCTCCGCTGTCGAGGAAAAAGGCTAATCTAACATTTACCAATTTCTCCATCAACTTGCACACGCAAGAGGTTAGAGCGATTGGGCGGAAACCGGTCGGAGTAGAGTGATCTCTCCCCGGTTTGCGAAATGCGAGCACAGTAGCTATTCGCCAGGAATCCGGGAGAAGACCCTCCACCCAGATCCTGTTGAACAAATCTAAGAGAAAGGCCATGCCTCGCTCACCCAGGTGTCGAAGCATGGCGTATGCGACATTGTCCGGACCATGGGCAGAGTTCGCGCATGAAGCAAGAGTGAAGGGCAACTCACTCACAGTAAACCTGTCATTGAAGGGTTCTCCGCCTCTGGATGTAAAGTCCAGCCGGCGGGCTTCGGCGACATCACGACGTGCATTGAATGCTGGCGGAGCAGCATCCCGGCTAGAGAATGCGGAAAAAGCGGTTGCTAACGATTCCGCCACGGACGTGGGGTCCGAGATTGCGGTCACATTCTCCTGGAGAATGGGAGGGAAGTCCTGCGAGAACTTGCCCCGAATCCTTTTGACTCGCTTCCACACCTCTGCTAAAGGGGTCTTCCCATTAAGTGAAGACACGTATGCCTGCCAAGAAGAGCGGTCGGCATGCTTCGAAATTCACAGACAGTCAAATCGTTCGGGCGGCGCTTATAGCGCATGTAGGCACCCCCATGGGAGTGGTCGGCGTGCAAAACGGCCAGACGACCTAGGAATAGTAGTCAGGCCCACGGCGATGAGGTTGCCGGAGAAGAACTCAACGGCCTCATCTACCAACCTAAACTCCTGGACTGAGATACGAGAATTCAGTCATTTCCTGAAATGCAGGCCACTGCGCCCGCGCCAAGCACCACCGAGGTGGACTCAGGCGGCAGTTGCCCTGAAAATGATATTTGAATGGGAAAATGATCACTATCATGGAGGTCATCGACCACCCCCCCAATCAAAATCAGGCTGTGCATCAGAAGAGCACAAAGAAAGGTCAAGGCAAGAAAATGAAGCGGGTCTCGGACAGTGATGCGTAAAATCATCCACGTTTAGGACACCTATCTCAAGCTCTTCGATCAGATCGGCAAGGACTTGTCCACTGGGATTTATTGAGTAATCTCACCAGAGAGGATGCCTGCCGTTCAGATCTCCAAGCAAGAGAAAGGGCCTCGGCAACCGTGCCACGACGCGGCGGAAGTCCCCCGCGTCGATGTCAGCTGACGGTGGAATGTACGCATAAATGATAGTATACCTCCTATCCAGGTGTAGCTGGATAAGAGAAACGAAGAACGGAAACATCATGCCGGGTGTAAACCGCACATTCCCCAGCCCGGCCATCCCATGGTGGTGGAGTCGCGAGACCCTTATACCCCGGGAGGGCGGGCAGGGGGCACGCGCCTAGCATGGTCTCCTGCAAAAAGATAGCTAACGGGGAACGGGACGAGACGAGCCTCCGCAGCTCCCAGTTGGCCCGGAGTCCACGGCAAATCCATTGAAGGAATATGCCCTCCAGGCCTAGCTCGGAGGAGGCCCTACTCGAACACAAGACCCTCACGGGAATAGCCGTACGCTTCCCGAAGGCAGAACCCCGGGCGCTGTTGGCCGGACAAAGCGCTGAAGGCGCTGTCGCCACCTTCAGGCGGGCGTTGCGGCTTCGGAGGCGGGGGGCCCTCATTTCGAGGAACCACCGTCTCCGAGCTACTCGCTCCAACACTAGGCGTGGGCGAAGGAGCCGAAGCTCCCTTGTTGCTGTCCTCCTTTCGGATAACAGCTTTAGGAACTCCGGAAGATGGCCTGGCGACCAACTTGAGGGGTATTGCCCCCTGTGAGTCTAACGACTCGGTCGAGGCACGTGGCCGTTTCGCCTTACGGGAAACGGTCACACTGGGGAAAGATAGGGGAGCCCTGGTTTTAGCCAGAGCTGGGTATGAACCCTTTTTGCCGCCAGCTTTACCAGGGAAGCACCCGAGTTGAGTAGAGCCCGCAGAAGGGCTCTGAATGGGCGCGGAAACAACCATGCTCATTGGCCTGGATGGGCAAGGAGTAGAGGGTGCCTTTCTAACTATTGAGGCATATGACCTTCAGGGCAGAGCCGGGCGCGCCAGGACCAAGTCCTTAGCCTCGCAGAATGAGATTCGATCCTGGGCCTGAACGGTCAGGATTTCTTTCTCAACGAGATATGCACCATATTGCTTCGAAGAAGCGGGGTGCAGCTCTCCACAATTGACACAATTGGCCACACATAATTTAGATTTATCGTGTGCAGCCTTGGAGCAATTTACACAGACTTCAGGTGACCCTGACTTTGGACATCTACAAGATCGATTCGTATGGCCGAAGCGGTGACAGTAATAGCACCGCCGCGGCAGTGGCACGAATGCCTTCACGCGGTAGCGGTACCAACCAGCACGCACCAACTCAGGGAGCTTGTCACAGTTGAACGTGACGAAGAGTGTAGGGGTGGGTCTCGAGGCTCCTACCTGTTTTCTCATCACACATTCGACATTGACCACCCCATGGTCAGCCAGCTCTAAGGTGATGTCCTCTATGGAGTAGTCAAAGAGTTCCCTCGCATAAACTACTCCTTTCACAAAGTTCATGGTAGAGTGCGGCGTCACACTCACCGGGGTGCCATGGTGTCCGAAGAGCACTTATCTTGCCGCCTCGGCGGGATTCGCCGCATTCGCCAGAAGGCTCCCGTCCTAGAAAAGGGTCACCTTCGGCTTTCTAACAATGCACTAGCTAATCTTCTCCTCTGATGGATCATGTTTCCCTTGGACAACATGGTGCCATCAGTGGATCAAATAACAAGGAAGCGTTTGAAGCCAGCGGGCTCGAAAACGCCAGGTAACCTCTGAATCAGGGGCCACGATGTCATCGAGGCTCCACCCTGTGCACTTTTGGTCTTAATCAGGGGCTCCGCAACCAGGGGGGGGAGGGGCCTGGATGTGCCGATCTTGGCTTGGTCGCTTACCAAAGTGGCAGCAGACCCATCCATCCTCGTAGCCCCGCGGATTGAGAGGAGCCCCGAGTCTTCTTTGTCTTTTTAGTCTTTTTTTTTTTGGAGAGGGCGGGGAATGAACCCACTCCTCACCTCTGCTGGAAGGAGCCCCCGGGCCCGATGGACCGGACTCAGCCATGTCCTTCTCCGAAATGGAGAAGGTTCTGGTAGTCGTAGGGGCACCGGTGGGAGGAGATCCCTCCCCTCCTTGTACTGCCTCGGAAACCCTAGCCATTTGAGGAGGACCTTGCATAAGGGCAGATTTGGGTTCGGTGCTTGGCACCAAGCCCGGATTCCCCCCCATGGAAGGCCCTACCGTCTGAGGCTGGGTTGCCTCAAGGACCATGTCTACCTCAGGGGGGGTGGCTTCTAGTTGCCCCCCCCCCCCCAAGACATCACAGGTCCCGTTGGCAGTATCATCACTAGTCTTGTGTGGGGAGGCACAGGCCTTGACCCTGGCAAGCTTCAGTATTCTTGCCAGCAGGTCTTTTGAGGCAAGCGACTGAAGGGGCCTTGCTTCCCTCTCCCCCCTAAGGGGGCTTGCCCTACAGAGCCGCTTCGATGTGGAGCGGCTGCCTGCTGGCTTTCTTGGCAGTCCCCTTGGAAAGAACAGAGGGGACTACCGCTGGAAAAAGGGAGGGCCCAAAAGCACCTCCAGAGAAGGGGGTGAGGGGGAGTCCCCTACACCCATAGGCGAAGGAGAGGAGTAAGCCTCCTCTCCGGTTAGAGAGATTTGGAGGGTCCCCTGCGCAAGCACATGAGGGGGAGGCCTCTATTTTTTCGTTGGAGCTGCCTGAGGGCTGCTCCGTTGATGATACAGGGTAAGTTGAGGGTTGGGTTTTTTTGTTGTTTTTTCATAATTGGGCATGGTGACCCTATTTGTATCACGAGACGCAATCGCGCATCACCTCTCGCAGTAGCCTGCACTGCAAGAGGTGCTTACAGACCCGGCAGAGCCAGGGTCCACCCCTACCACCTGGTGGCCTGGCAGTCCATCGGCATGGTGGCTCCACCTTGGACACGGTGTAAAAAAGATAGATTGTGAAGAGGAGAGGAAAAGGGATGTAACGAAGGTATGGGTGGGGATGAAGCAGGTTGTTAAAACCAACCACCCCAGAGCGGAGCTCAGGGGTTAGGAAAATAGTCCCCTCCCCCCTCAACCCCGATCCGCGACGGTTGGCTGAGAAGAAGATCAGCATCTACCCTGTGAAATTAGAGGCTGGCCAGAGAAAGTTATGGGAGAGGTTGTATGAAAAGCAATGAAGTAGGTGAGAAATACAGGCTGTCTGTAAGAAGAGGCTAAGCTGGGGTCGGAAGGGGGGCTGAGTACCGTCAGCACGGCGGCCATGATTGCAAATCGCCGAGCCCCTTACGGAGGGGGGGAGGAGCACATGATTTGTCATAACATCAGGAACTATCACAACAAGTTTGTGAGCCTTAAGAAGGAAGCCAAGTGGGAGACACCTGCTGCCATGACAAAGGGGGAGGTTTGGAAGGGTGACCTACAGGATGTCTTCGATATCGTGACAGTAAAATCGCAGAGGCCACGGCCCAGAAGATTTGGCCTTTTTGGAATTGCAGAGGAAGGACAGACGGTCCTGTTCAATGTGGAGTGTCGATAAACTACATGCGTCCGCTGTTGCCAGGAAGGCTGACAAAATGAAGAAAGGACAGATGAGGAAGAGGAAGCAAGAGGCTGAAGTGGAGAAGTTGTTGAAGAAGGTTGCCCTGTGTCAGATGAGGACTTCCAAGGCTGCCCTTCTCCCTCAAAAAGCCCACGTAGGAGAAGGCTGTCCAAGAACCCAGTGACCCCAGCCCTGACCACTACTTGGGACTGGGAAAACCTTTCATGCCATCAAGCTACTGCATCCTTCGTTGCTGCAGCCTCAAGCTTGGGGCATGATGTCTTGGAGATCTCCTCCTCTGCCTCCACATTGCATCGGATGAGGAGAGAGAACCGAAAAACTGAAGCAAAATGTATTGAAAAGAAGCCTTCTGTGATCTGCCTCCCCTTGTTCTCCACCGGGATGGCAAACTGATTCAAAGTGCTGCCACATCTCGGATCGCAGAGGAGAGGAATCGCTGTTCTGCTTACTGGGACCAACTTCAAGGAGCTTTTTGGAGTACCCATTGCCATTGATGGGACCGGGAGAGAAGTAGCAGCTACTGTACTTCAGCTTTTGGAAACGTATCAGATTGCTGACAAGATCATCGTTCTCTCCTTTGCAATCATGCCACTGTTGGACTGCATCCAACAGTGGCATGATTAGCGGAGCCTGCATCATAATTAAACACTCCCTTGGAAGACCTCTTCTTTGGCCATCACATTCCTGAGGTGGTACTGAAGGACACCTACAAACTCCTCTTCAGCCCTCCCCCAGGTCCTGAGATTCCAAGAAAGATGGGACTTCTTGGACAGGACATCCGTCGGTACCCTCAACGATGAAGAATCCCTGGATGAGTCAAGCAAATCACAGAGGCTGAAGATGATAGACTTCTTCAGGGGTCATCCATGACAGAGCCCACCTAAACTCCTTCAGCTCTCTTGTCTACCTGAGAGGTTGGAGCGAGGATCTGCCTCAATTCATCGCCCCTGGAGCCTACCATCAGGCGAGGTGGATGGCAAAGTCTATTTACATCCTCCAGATTGCTGCTTTCGCAACAACTCAAGCTGACTAGGTCAGAAAAATGTGCAGTCCGATGACTGGCCTGTTTCATCAGTCTCATTTACATCAGATTTTGGCATGAGGCAGCCATTCTGAAGTGTGCACCAAAGAATGACCTGGAGTTTTTGGCAACACTCTAGATGTTTGTGGATAAAGAACTCGGGTAATGGCAGAGAAGGCCCTCAGAAGGCACCTCTGGTACCTCTCGGAGCACAGAGCGGCCCTAGCATTCTTTGATGAATGAGTGTCTCCCAATGACCCAGTGGCCATGGTCAAGAACCTAAGCCATCCAATAACCTCAAAAGCACTCAAGAGACTTGAAAAAAAACTTCACTCTCCCCGATGGTCTTCCTGAATTTGTGACAAGGCGAACTTTAGAGGCCATTGGGGTCTTCGCTGGGAGGATGGTTACTACCCAAAATGTGGAACATGTTCTGCAAGATCCACAAAGTTCATCCAAAGACTCCAAGCCCGAACCAAAGATGAGCAACAGAAGCAGTTCCTCCTCAAAGTTGTTCGGTATGACTGCAAGACTGCCAAAAGAACAAAGGCTGGAGTAGTCTTTATGTTCCCTCCTGCTCCTTGAGCCCCATCAACCATGACTTGAGTGCCCTGCTCTACTTACAGAATTGTTCTACATTTCTGGTGCCCCCTCAGAATGTTTCACAACTTCATTTGGTAATTTTCAGTCGAATACCGTTCGTTGCAATTATTTGTCTTCTCCTCCAATTGATTTTTTTAAAAGTTTCACTTAAAATGTGGACTCTTGTCAATCTGTACAACCAGTAAATATTGACGAATCAAACAAATTTTTGCATAAAGTATTTATGAGTCATAAGAAACAAAGGGACACTCGTGCAGACAACTTTCAACACATTTCATTCTTTTACCCCCTGTGAGTGAAACACCCTAGGGACCATGCCTTCATTGCATGGGGTGGTGCAATAGGGACAAACTTCAAAGCATCTGCGCGACATGAAGATATCATGCTACAAGAGTTAGATTTTGCTTGTAGTGTTTTCCTCATTAATAGGCATGAACTGCCGGGTTCCGTGTTAATCGTAGTCTGAACACTTTTGATTTTTTGACTCATTCTATTAGACATGGTATTTAAAAAATGGAAACAGACATAAACAATGAAATTAGAGGACCAATCAATGATGGTAGTAATTCCTCCTAGGAACTTTAACCTGAAATTTTAAGACAAGTGCAGTAAAAAATATTAATGAAAAGATACACAAAAAAACAAACTAAAATATAATTTATGTAAACTACATATGATTGTTTAAATGGGATTAGTGGCCAGATTAAATATATTGATGGAGTTACCAAAAGTATTTCCATACTTGATTGATGTTGTATCTGCAAATGAAACCCTTTTGAGAGATTGTCTTCGGTTGTTGCTGGTCTTATCATCATCAGCCTTATTTTCAACATCACCTCCAGCATCTTTCAAAATCTGAAAAGGAAAATTTTAAATAGTAATCATCATTGTGAACTTAATGGCATCCAGTGAGGACATCATATCCCTTTCCCCCCAAAACAAGTGTCATCAACTGATATTATTACTAATTACATAGGTATTTAGAAACAAGGAAACCAGTCCTCTCAAAAGAGTGTGGCATCTTCCAAAATGAAAAATGAGCAACAGGGGACGGGGGCATGGGCCAGGAAAAAGACACAAGCCAAATGAATGAAGCATTTTTATTTTCACTCAGAACAAGAGGAAAAGCAGACCAATGATGATTGAAAATTTTTGAATGAATGGAAATAAGAATATAGCCAGAGGTTAAGGATAACAAAACACAGAGTTTTATTAAAAGTTTCAAGGAATAACTCCCATACAGTTCAACAGTGTGGGCAGCCATCAAAGAATTTATGGGCAAAGTATTTTGTATTCAGGAAATATCCTAAAATTTTGACGGTCATTAATAGCAATTTTTAAGCTCAATGTTCCGACTCTTAGATCAGTAGCTTGTACAAACTTCCAATCAGGCAGGTTTCTCTCAGAGATTCGCAACTCTGTAGATTTTGTCTAAAGTGTGAGTGTGTTGGGAATATTCTGAGTATGACAGATTTTAAATTGTTGGGTAATGACTGATGTAGGGTGAGAGCTTAAATATGGAATAGTCCATTAAGAGGAGTGGAACTCAGGGCACACCTGTGAGGCAAACACATCTAGGAACAGTAGGGGGACTACCATAGTTTAACCAGAAACAGCATCATTATATTGAAGATGTCTTTCAGGTGACAGCTCTTCCAGCAGCCAAGCTACATCTCAGAGAGGCCAGTGGAAGGCAAGGTGTCATCTACACAAATGATGAAGGGAAAGCATATTTTTAATTTTGAGGAACAAGTAGGAATAAAGTATGCAAGCAGGCAAGAGTTCAATCTTCAACCCCCTTGTAGGACAGGAAGAAGAGAAGCCTGTACATCTAGGTAGAGCATAACTCAAAAGGCAGAGAGACATCTCCATTTACACAAATATCTAAGGCAGAGGGTCATTCCATCTACACAAATACCTAAGGCCGAGGGACATCTCCATCTATGCAAATATGTACCTAAAATCTGCATGGAAAGGTGATTCTGATTTAGCAACAGAATTCAAACCCATATTTTTAAAACTTGCTACTCATACTTGTATTCAGATAAATACTGAAAAAGAACTTATTCTTTATTAAGCTCCAAACTATAAAAATCCTGGGAGTTTTGGCCGAGTTCTTTCTGATTAGAAGGCTCAGGAAAAATTAGCCCCGAGCCCCACTCAGTAGTAATTGCTGGATCATTGTGATTATGGTTTCCACGTGCATTGTTAAGATTTCAGTAATGAGGGAAAGGAATGGATGAATGCTTTGGGCATTTTGATATGATTATTCTCCATGTTGTATCAGTCCTGACTTTATACCCTTCCACTTCTTCCCTTGCTTGGTATAAAAGATGCAAATGAACGAGGGATTTAGAAAATATGCTTTTTGTTATTGCTGTTTTACATGTTACCATATTTTTCATGATATAAAATGTACTGGCCAATAAAACACTTATTTAGAAGTAAAAAGTTTAGAAAAAATAAATACAGTGCTCAACAAAAGTTTAGGCCGGGTGAGCAGGGTGGACTAAACTTATGTTTAAAAAAGAATGGTATAGATGAGGGTGATTTAATTTAGCCAGAAGTATGGGCCAACTGCATGATGTCACTACATCCCTCAGTTTCCCGCTCAGCCTGCCAGCACATGATCAGTGTCGGCTTGTCCGCGGTAGTGAAATGACTGTGCTGTTGTGTTCTCCTGACCGACGCTATTTTGTGACTGGGTTTTTGTAGTTTGGGAGTGTTTGTGGCCTTATTATGGGGAAAGCGAGGCAGTTACAAGGGAAGGACATCAGCACTCTCCCCAAGCTGGAGAAGGAAATTAGGGCTTGTTGGGATGCTATACCTACCCAGAAGCTACATGATCTTGTTATGTCCATGCCACAACGCCTGAGGGATGTCAAGAAATGCAAAGGATGCCCAACAAAGTATTAAGGGTAAGATTAATATTTTTAGGACACTTTTATCATGCTGCAACTTGTCTGACACGCAGCCAGCCTAAACTTTTGTCGAGCACTGTAGTTATGTCTACAGATTTCTGGTGGCTTTGTATGCGTTGCAATGCTGTGAGGTTATAGTGAGGGAATTGTATTGTGATGGTGGGGTCTGGGAGTGTAGGGAGGTCATGCATGAAAAGGTTGAAAACTGTCGGTAAACAGGATTGCACCTTGAAGAACACTATAGTAGAGTATAAATTTTCAGAATGTCTGATTGTGAGTGATGCTGGCCTGCCTGTTGGAGAGGAAGTTGATGATGCACTTTGGGTCATTTTGATGTAGTGTTTAGAACTTTCTGGCATGGGACTGTGTCAAATGCCTGGTTGATGTCAATGGTAACAGGATAGCACTTTTAAGGGCGAGTTTTGGTTGAACCCATCTTGGATGTAATCATGAGTGTAACCAATTATAACACTGCTATTTTTTACCTTCTTCCCTTTGTCCACCCACACAACACATCACTCAACCTCTCAATCCATATAAGGGTTTTACAGTGCATATTCCTGTGAGCCACAGAATTATTCCAAAATACTTGCGGATTGGTTGCAATTTCTTTATGACCAAGATTCTCTTTAATCAAACCAGACGGCTCTCAGGTATGTGTATTTTTTCTCAATTTTAAAAACAAAAGTTGCTGTAATCACACTACAGCCTAATACTAAAGTAGATTAAAAAACAAAATCTAAATAACATAACCAATAAAAAAAACAGGAATAAAGGCTAAGAAGCAACATAAACAACAATAAAAACATAAAACAAGCAAAAAATAAAGAAAGCACACTCCTACCCAGCCACTCAGGTATGCAGCCACGGTGTGTGCTCTTTTCCAGGATTTTCCTAGATGGGTTATATTCAGAGCTTCTCAGATGGTTAAGAAGGGAGTAGGATAGGACAATATGATGGTGGGGTGGGGGGCGGTGGGGAGAGTCCAGCGGAGTGTTGGGGGGGGGGGGGTATTCCATTTTTTTATTCATGTAGGGATAGGTGTTGTCCTTATTTTAGCTGGGCCAGGGATCTAGGGTTGCTTTGAATTGGTGAATTTTGAGGGGGGGATACTTGAGGTGAGAGTGAAGAACCGAGTGCCCATCATGATTACATGGTCTTTGATTATGAACATTTGTTTCAACATGGAAGAGATGGTGTATTGGGCCGTTTTTTGTGCAGCCTGTGATTGTCCTACTGATCTTTATATTAGTTTTACTCTCCAGTCAGTGGATCATGGCCAAATAAAAGAGACGGGTGACATAAAAATTCAGATGGTTTAAAAAATCTACTTTTGAAGAAATTGCATAAGAAACAAGCCCCAAAATCAATGCAATTGCAAGACTACACCTACCTAAGTATAAAAATAGAAGATGTAAGAATGAGATAGTGGCAAGCATGCAACAAAAGAAACTAAGGAAGAAACAGGGTAGAGCTTGTCACACAACTCTTGCCAAGCCATATCTCTCCTCTCTCTGGCTATTTCATTTCCATTTTGGGCCTAATTCAAACTGTCAGTTGCATTTACTTCACCTGTCTCAATAAACCTAAATGTCCCTCAATTATCATCACAAAATGCACTGCTGATAATAACTTTGTATAGCTCTTGGGGTAGTGAAATATGACTAAAAATTATAATTACCTCAAAATGTATCTAAATTTGCAATAATATTATGCATCAAGATCTGTAGAGAATACAAAAAGACCCAATTTTATATTTCAAAGTCATTCCTACCTACAATGATCTATTTGACATAATGGGAAGCAGTATTTCATTATATTAAGTCAGTCAATAATGCACTAAAAATATGAGATCAAGCAATAGTAGGATACTTACAGAATTTCTTCGTTTGGGTCGTGTAGACATTGTAATCTTTAAAAGATTTAAATATCTTTAATATACTCAACATTCAGCTATGTTGAAAAGTTCTTCAAAGATTATGCTCTTATCAAGAGACAAATGCCAAATATGCATTAATATTCTAATTCTTTACCTACTAGTAGGTTTATATAGTTTTTTAGAGCCTCTACTTTTTATGTAAATTTATCTCTGGTTCCTTGTGGTTTAAGAGGATAAAATAATTATAAATTATTAAAAGAAATATATTATTCTGATTCTAAGAGAAAAATCTGTAAACAACAATAATCAAATAAGTAAATTACATTACTTAATATAAAGCTAAGTGAAGCAAAAATAAAATGGCATAAAAAACAAAAGGAAATAAATGAGTGGCCACAGTACAAATTAACAGCAAGAGGACTTGGTGATGAAAAATATAGGTTGCTAAGAAATTATAATTGGTATAATGCTGAAGAATATGATATTTCAGCTGCCTTCTGCTAACACACACTTTGTAGTAGGGTTATTTTTTTCCAGCCTTAACTCACCTGCGCTTACTCTAATGCCCACCTTTTATTTCAGGTTTTGATGGAGAAAAAAAGCTGCCTGGAAGCAGTGTCGGACCCCTGTCTTTCGCCAAGGACTGATTTTTTTTTTCTTTCTCTCCCACAGAAGATTATTATACAGGTCAAAAGGTGTTATTATATATAAAAAGAATTGTGGTTCCAGATATTTTGGAGTGTGTGTAAGCAAATGAAGCTGGAAGTAAACTCAGGTGTGTATTGGTAAAAATATCATGTGTATATGTATATAAGGGATGGGGGAATGTAACACCATTAAGGAGTGAACAGGGGGTAATTTCTTGTCCCCTTTTTCCAGCTTCTAAGGTACTGCTGATTGCTCTCATTTCAGAGTTAGGAGTTGGAGAGTGTGGAGCCGAGAGACCTCTGTGTGGTGCGATTTTGGGGACCCTATGTGTCCTTCTCCTTGGTCCGTCATTAGTGAGAAGAGCCTAAGGATGGGACGGACCTGGCCAGAAAACAGCATCCACCACCTTCCACTTCACACTCAAAGAGAGAGAGGACTGACTTTTAAATGTGCAAGAAGTTTAAAGAGACCGCCCCAGGGCAGATTAGTGACTGCAAAGCCAAGGTGGCTTGTAGCAGTGGTATGGCCAAAACCATATCTAAGTGAGAGAGCGAGCTCGCAAGGTCGTGTGTACACCATTGTATATGCATATTTCCTTAATTTTTCATGTACGCTTAAGATTTTTACCTTAGTCTGTATTATTTTCATTTTCTTGTTTATTCAGTATATTTTTTTGTGATTGTATTGGGTGGTGGGAATATAAGTATATATTGAAGTTTTGTGTAAAAAGAAAACTGAGTATTCATGATTCCTTGAGCCTCCTTACAATCTAGCATGCGTCTCATGAGTGAGTGAGTGAGCACACCCTTATGGCAGGTGGTTTCTGGCTGGAACCATCCGCAACAACTTCAGCTGTCTTCTGCTAACAGACATTTCCAGCTATCTTCTGCTAACAGACATTTCCAACTGTCTTCTGCTAACAGACATTTCTTCATGAGAATTTTGTACCGTTTCTTTCATTTACAAGGTGCTACTAACGATGGAAAAGCATATTTTTTCAACTTAGCTACTACAACTACTACAGTGGCCATCCATCTTTCACTCACAGATGAGATCCCTCATCCTGAAGACAAGATCCCATCTGATCAGATAATGAAACCAACATAAGTTCAGTATAAACAACTGGTGATCTTGAGGGCACAAGGGGAGGACCCACATTTGGAGGGGGGGAGGTAAAGGGGGTTGTCAACTTGCGTTGTAGCTCCGTTCCTACAGCATGGCAAACCAAGATTTTTGCTGTAAGTCAGCACTCATAAGTAACATTTTCTGGTGCATTCAATGAACTTTTTTCTTGAAA
Organism: Ceratothoa steindachneri; assembly: GCA_963969495.1. Lineage (NCBI taxonomy): Eukaryota > Metazoa > Arthropoda > Malacostraca > Isopoda > Cymothoidae > Ceratothoa > Ceratothoa steindachneri. The sequence goes on along the minus strand of OZ018322.1, from coordinate 101,883,638 downwards.
ATAAGTATCTAATAATTACAGTGGGTCTAATGCAGCCATTTAAGAGTCCCATCTGAGAAATGGATGTGCTTTGGACAGCATGTCCCCAGTAGTTGAGCGAACTACCAAGAATCTTTTGAAACTTGTGGGCTAAAAGATGCTGGGTAGCTTCTTAATCAGGGACCCTAACATTGCCAAAACTCATCTATTCCAGTGAATCTGCTTTGTTGCAAGGGTTTTGTCTCCTCCACTCGAGGGTTCCCCAGTGTGGCAGGATACTATGTATCTTCCACACTTTTTCACTAGGGTTGTGTGCAATAAATATCAGATACATGGAGTTACACATAGTTACGATAGTTACACAACAGCAAAGTAATCGAAAATTGAACATCTTATGTCTTTTGTACGTTGAATACAAATTAAGTATTAGAATACACAAATAGTAAAGCATTGATATCATATCGACAAAAGTGTTAGATTATTGCCTTAAAAAGTATCCAACACACCCATAAAATTAGTTTTAAAGCGATAATAAATAGTTCTCAAACATTCCAAAGTGGTTTACGTGACAGGAAAAATAATCTACTTTGGCCACGTGAAACAGCGGACCTCAGTCATCGTCTGAGAGTAGGCAGCACATGACCACTGTTATGCCACCCTTTGTATCGTTGTATTGGGATATGGCATTATAATATCTTTGTTAAGAATACAATATAAAAATTTGTAAAAGGTAATTTAAAAAAGTACTAATTCCTGCAACAAGGCGATCAAATTTTAGAACAGCACAATATGATATTTATACAGAAAAAACAACATCTACAATCCTAATTTCTATCTACAGTCCCATTCCTAACGAAACACACACTATCATAAACAGTGGAAAAGGACAGACTAAGGCAAAGTGGTGAAAATTCCATAGTGGACAAAATGGGGAGAGTGGCTTCTAAATATACTCTCCATTCCCATACCAGGACCGAATGGACCATCCTTGGACTGGCACCAGCTGAATTGAGAGGTACCAGTACATTTCCAGAACTACCCCAGAGGAAAAAGACCCTTGTCTTATTTTTTCTTTTGTGGGAATGGTAAGGGTGCACCCTCTTCTCCCCCGTCCAGAGACCAGATAGGCCAGCCTTAACCCAGTCCTTCACCAAAATGGCAAAAATGACCATGCCTTCTGCTCAGTTTTTACAGAAGCAGCAGAGTCTTTTCCATTCAAGTGAAGGGCCTGTGTCCCCTTGGGAGGACCTTGCCCCAGAATGGATTTTGACTCAGGGGTGGTATCACAGAGTACGTAATCTTTCAAGAGGCAAGACTGCCATCTGGGGCAAGGACACCTTGGGTGAGAGTGAGAATCTGGACCAACGACTCACCCAGCCTAGTGGAGGAGAAAGATATGCCATGTGGCGCCAGAAAGCTAATCTCAATTCAGAAAAATTTAAGGGGTGCACAAACTGACTCCTAAGTCACTATATATGTGCTGAAGAATACCGGGGGGTGGGGGGTGGGGGGGAAATGTATGGGTCCACCACTCCTAGCCTCTCTATCGTGGGTTTGTGCCATTGAGCAATCGACCTGTCGGCCTATTATGTATATTTTTTAATAGGTGCTTGTGAATAAGGAAGTAGCCTGATGGTGAGTCTGAGGAATGGGATAAGGGGTAAATCCCAATGTCCATAGACCTAGGAGAGGAAGAAGTCCCCTCACTGATGGGGGGGGGGTTGAGAAAGAATGGGGGGGAGGCTGCCCAAAGGGAGCTCAGGAGGTAACTACTTACTTTCCAGCTTCTCTACCACACCTGCAATGTGATCAGTTTTAATCAAACTTCGCAGCAAACAATAAAGATCCTAATACTTTCAAACAGTAGTTTACCGTCACTAATTCTCATTCAAGTGTCAAATACTTTCATTCTGTTGCATGGATAACTTACAGTTATCCTTCTTAACTACCATTCACATTCTGCTCTTGCAACAAACACTGATTCATGCAATATACAATTGTATTAGTTCTTGTTCTAACATCTCAGCATTCTTTTTATAATCTGTGTATGCAATTCAATATGATCACTCTCTTTCAATCTTCAATCATTCTATCCTATCTCTCCATCAAATCATGACTCTACCTTTCTTTCTTATTTATTCAGTCAAAGGCTTACAAGTTTCAAAGCGCAATTCTTAATGAATTTCCAATGGAATTCAATCAACCACGGATTTTTAAAAATTTTATGAGCTCATCTGGAGACTACCTACTTGTGCATTAGTCGTTGTATTCAACACTGCCTAGTACTAGGCATCTTTAAAATAAGATGCAAAAAAACACAATAAAAATAAAATAAAAGAAAAAGGCAATAAGCAGGAAACAAAGTTCCAGCATCGGGGGAAGGGCAGGAATGTGCGAACTACGAAAATAAACCCAGCCTTCCCCCAAAAGTCTATAAGTCCACCAGTCAATGTGCGCAAACTTGTCCTGAGTACAAGGGACAGGCAGTAGCGACCCCGCCAATCCCGGTACCGGGACAGGTAACATGCACAGAGATCGCCCAGACTGGGACATTCAACAAGAATGTGCCAACCGTCTGGGGAACCACAGTCTTCACAGTAGGGTGCTGGCAGGCATTCCATCAAATGGCGGTGCATCCCACCAGTGTGCCAAATGTGGATGCGACAGAAAGCAACCTGAAATCCTTGTGGCATTAGGGGATAGGTCCTTAGGAAAAGTCGCAGCACAATGTCACGCAACTTTAAGTTCCCTTTGACCATCTCCCATCTTCTAAGCCAAGCAGTCCGAAGAGCTGCCTGTATTCCTGCCATGTAGTCAGTGTGAGGAAGAGTGAAACGCTGGTCCGGTCGCAGAGTCCTCGCGGACTCTTTGGCACACTGATTCCCCGCAATTCCTACATGTCCAGGAACCCAGCAGAAGATAATCTCGACATCCACCTGGCTCGCCAAAACCGTGACATCACGGTTATCGCAAACCAGGGGATGCGGAGATTCCAATGCCCCTAGAGCGCAAAGGGCACTTTGTGAGTCGCAATAAATCACAATCTAGTATCTGAACCTGGCACGTCGCGTAATCTCCCGTACCGAGTGGTGTATTGCCACCAGCTCGGCCGTGAAGAAAGACGCAGCACCTGGCAGAGCCCCTCTAACTTCAAACAGATGGGATAAGGCGTGGAAGCCGACCGCCTCTTCGGAATTCGAGCCATCCATATATACTGGCACAGTTCCAGCGTGACATGAGGTGTGCTCCAAAAAAGTCGAACGCAATACTCTCGGCGCCGTACAAGCTTTGGGAGCAGAGGCGTGGCAACAAATAGCCAAATGTGGTATCCTCCAGGGTGGCGTCCTGGGCAGAAACAGGGATGCCACCGGCCCGAGAGCTATATCTAGCTCTCGAAGGAGTTTCGTGGCCCTAAACCCATAGGGGTTAGGGTATGACTGGCGTCTCTCGGAGGCATAGGCACCATCGAGATCAGCTGCGGATGCAGTGAAAGCTGTTGGCGACTGAGGGATGCGCCGGGCTCACACGTACAGGTGAGTGATGCACTGCACGAGGCGCAGAGTGAGTGGCATGTCCCCAGCATTGACCAACAGGCTCTCAATAAGGGAAGTGCAGAAGGTACCGGTCGCAAGGCGAAGGCCGGTATGGTGGATCGAATCCAGCTTCTGCAATACACGCTCGGCTGCGGATGAATAAAACTCGAATCCGTAGTCGAGCTTTGAACGAACAAAGGATCGATAAAAAAGTAGGGCAGTAGTCCTATCAGCGCCCCAAGCACTGAACATCACGGAACGGAGAATATCCATGGCGCGGGTACAAGAGACCCTAAGTCTGCGAATACGAGCCTCCCAGATGAGGCGTCAGTCGAATACAAGACCGAGGAAACAGTGCGATTCAACCATATCCAGGCGCACCCCATTAAGAAACAAATCTGGGTCGGGTGGAGCCATGGATGGCGGCAGAAGTGCACCACCTTAGTCATGGCCAAAGAAAACCAAAACCTGTGCGCTTCGGCATAGCGAGACGCGGTTCAATGCCTGTTGGAGTCGACGCTCCAGAGTTGGCATCTGGGCCGCGCCAAAAGAGATCGAAAAGTCGTCCACATAGAGCATAGCGAGAACATCTTCCGGCAGCACCGAGGTGATGCCGTTGATGCTCAGGGCAAAGAGTGTGACACTGAGGACACTTCCCTGCGGGACACCCTCTTCCTGCTCCTTTGGGCCGGAGAGGGCTCCTTCCACCTGTACGTGGAATCGACGATCGAGCAAAAATTCAGATATAAACATTGGGAGGCATCACCTCGCCCCCATTGTGTGGAGTCTCCATGATACTGTATCGCTATGTGGTATCATAGACCTTCTCCAGATTGAAAAACACCGTGGCGTAGTGCTGTCTATGAAGGAAAGCCTCACAGACGGCATTTTCCAGTCGGGCCAGGGCATCCGACGTGGAGTGGAACTTGCAGAAGCCGCACAGTGCAGAAGACAGATGGCCTCCGCTGTTCAGGAAAAAGGCTAGTCTAACATTTACCAATTTCTCCATCAACTTGCACACGCAAGAGGTTAGAGAGATTGAGCGGAAACCGGTCAGAGTAGTGAGATCTCTCCCCGGCTTACAAAAGGCAGCACAGTAGCGATTCGCCAGGAATCTGGGAGAAGACCCTCCACCCAGAGCCTGTTGAACAAATCTAAGAGAAAGGCCATGCCTCGCTCACCCAGGTGTCAAAGCATGGCGTACAGGACATCATCCGGACCATGGTCGGTGTCCGCGCACAAAGCGAAAGCGGAGCGCAACTCACTCACAGTAAACCTGTCATTGAAGGGTTCTCCGCCCCCGCCTCTGGGTCTTGAGGCCCCTCCCTGTTTTCTTATCACACATTCGACCTTGATCGCCCCATGGTCGGCCAGCTCTAGGGTGATGCCCTCAATGGAGTAATCAACCAGTTCTCTCGCATAAACTACTCCTTTCACAAAGTTCATGGCGTCACACTCACCGGGGTGCCATGAAGTGTCCGAAGAGCACTTATCTTGGCTGCCTCGGCGGGATTTGCCGCATTCGCCAGAAGGCTCCCATCCAAGAAACGGGTCACCTTCGGCTCTCTACCAATTGCACAAGCTAATCCTCTCCTCTGATGGATCATGTTGCCCTTGGACAACATGGTGCCATCAGTGGATCAAATAACGAGGAAGCGTTTGAAGCCAGCGGGCTCGAAAACGCCAGGTAACCTCTGAATGAGGGGCCCTGATGTCATCGAGGCTCCACCCTGTGCACTTTTGGTCTTTGTCATGGTCAGGAGCTCCGTACCCGGGGGGGCAGAGGGGCCGGATGTGCCGATCTTGGCTTGGTCGCTTGCCAGAGTGGCAGCAGACCCATCCGTCCCCGTAGCCCCCACGGATGGAGAGGAGCCCCGAGTCTTTTTAGTCTTCTTTTTCTTTTTAGGAGAGGAGGGCGGGGAATGAACCCGCTTCTCACCTCTGCCGGTAGAAGCCCCCAGGCCAGATGTACCGACCTCAGCCAGGTCCTGGTGGTCGTAAGGGCATCATCTGGAGGAGATCCCTCCCCTCCTTCTACTGCCTGAGAATCCCCAGCCGTTTGAGGAGGACCTTGCATAGTGGCGGATTCGGGTTCGGTGCTTGGAGCCGAGCCCGGATTCGCCCCCATGGAAGGCCCTACCGTCTGAGGCTGGTTTTTCTCAAGGACCATGTCTATCACAGGAGGAGCCTCCAGTTGGCCATCCCCTCCCAGGACATCGCAGGTCCCCTTGGCAGCGTCATGAGTCTTTTGTGGGGAGGCACAGGCCTTGACCCCGGAAAGGTTTAATATTCTTGCCAGCAGGTCTTTTGAGGGAAGCGACCCAAGGGGCCTGGCTTCCCTCTCCCCCCTAAGGGGGTTTGCCCTACCGAGCCGCTTACACGAGGGGCAGTCAGCAATGGGCTGCCTGCTGGCTTTCTTGGCAGTCCCCTTAGAAAGCAAAGGAGGGACTGCTGCTTGAAATAGGGAGGTGCCCGACAGCACCTCCAGAGAAGGGGGTGAAGGGGAGTCCCCTACACCTGTAGGCGTAGGAGAGGAGTAAGCCTCCTCTCCGGTTAAAGAAGTATGGAGGGTCCCCTGCGCAAGCACAAAGGGGGGGACCTCCATTATCTCGGTGGAGCTGCCCGAGGGCGGCTCCGTGGATGTTCTTGGGGAAGTTGGGGGTTGGGTTTTTTGTTTTTCATCATTGGGCATGGTGACCTTATTTGTGCTACGGGATGCAATAGCTCATCACCTCTTGCAGTTGCCTGCACTGCAAGAGGTGCTTACAGGCCTGGCAGGCCATTTCGGACCACCCCTACCGCCTGGTGGCCTGGCAGTCCATCGGCATGGCAGCTCCACCTTGGACACGGCGTAAAATTGATAGATTGTGAAGAGGGGAGGAAAAGGGATGTGAGGAAGGTATGGGTGGGGATGAAGCAGGTTGTTAAAAAACAGCCACCCCAGACCGGAGCTCAGGGGTTAGGGAACATTGTCCCCTCAGCCCTGATGCGGGACAGTTGGCTGAGAGGGAGGTCAGCATCTACCCTGTGAAATTAGAGGCTGACCAGAGAAAGTTGTGGGAGAGGTTGTGTGAAAAGCGATGAGGTAGGAAAGAAATACAGGCTATCTGTAGGAAGGAAGAGAGGCTAAGCTGGGGTCGGACGGAGCGCTAGATCCCGTCAGCACGGCGGCCAGGATGGCAAATCCTGCGCCCCTTACGGGGGGATTAATTAGAAAAGGAATTATAGTGACATTATGTAACAATGAACAGAACACAAAAATACAAGACAAAAACAATTTAAATCATAAAGTTAAACCACTATCTTGATAGTTTAGCCTACACAATTCTATTAAATTAATCCTAATACTTACCCCTTCACTGGGGTTCCTTTAATGTCTCTAATTAATAAACAAGAGTTTGATTTTTATTATAAATTGTTATACCACATTTTGTATCGGGATATGACAATTAATTATCAAAAAGTATATAAATAAGTTAGTGCCTGAAACATGGAAATTTAAATTTAGAGAAATAATAATATATACATTAAAAATACTGGGAAAGAGTATATTACAACGGAACAGAGAATATCCATGGCGCAGGTACAAGAGATCCTAAGGTGTGTAAATCAGCCTCCCAGGTAAGGCATCGGTCAAATACAAGACCAGGAAAACAGTGCGATTCAACCACTTCCAGGCGTACCCTATTAAGAAACCAGTCTGGGTCAGGGTGGAGCCGTGGATGGTGGCAGTAGTGCACCACCTTAGTCTTGGCCAAGGAAAACCAAAACCTGTGCGCTTCGGCATAGCAAGAGACATGGTTCAATGCCTGTTGGAGTCGACACTCCAGAGTTGGCATCTGAGCCACACCAAAAGAGATTGAAAGGTCATCCACATAGAGTGTAGCAAGAACATCTTCCAACAGAACACCCTCTTCCGGCTCCACTGGGCAAGAGAGGCTCCCCCCCCCCCGTATGCAGAATTCAGATATAAAGATTGGGAGGCATCCCCTCACCCCCATCGTGTGGAGAGTCTCCATGATACCGTATCGCCATGTGGTATAACAGTCCTTCTCCATATCAAAAAACACAGTGGTGTAGTGCTGTCTACGAAGGAAGGCCTTGCAGACGGCATTTTCCAGTTGGAGCAGAGCATCCGATGTGGTGAAACTTGTGGAAGCCACACTGTGCAGAAGACAGATGGCCTCCACTGTCCAGAAGTAAGGCTAATCTAACATTTACCAATTTCTCCATCAACTTGCACAAACAAGATTGGGCGGAAACGGGCCAGAGTAGAGTGATCTCTCTCCAGTTTGCAAAAGGTGAGCACAGTAGCGATTAACCAGGAATCCTAGAGGAGACCCTCCACCCAGATCCTGTTGAACAAATCTAATAGAAAGGCCATTCCTCGCTCACCCAGGTTTCGAAGCATGGCGTACGGGATATGGTCTGTGCATGAAGCAAGAGCGGAATGCAACTAACTCGAGTAAACCTGTCGTTGAAGGGTTCTCCGCCTCTGGAGGTAAAGTCCAGCTAGCAGCCTTCCACGACATCACAACGTGCATTGATGCTGGCGGAGCAGCATCCCAGCTAGAGAATGCAGAGAAAGCAGTCGCGAACGAACTTGCCCTGAATCCTTTCGACTCCCTTCCACACGTTTGCTAGAGCTATCTTCCCATTAAGTGGAGACACATATGCCCGCCAAGGAGAGTTGCGGGTTTGCTTCAAAATATACTGGAACCTAGACAACGAAATTCACCGATAGTGAAATCATTCGGGTGCCGCTTATAGCGCATATAAACATAGCGCTTTTGCTTGACGGCCGTCTCACACTCGGCTGACTACCACGGGAGTGGATGGCATGCAAAATGGCCAGACCTTCTAGGAAGAGTAGCTAAGCCTGCAGCAATGAGGTTGCGGGAGAATAACTCAGCAGCCTCCTCTACCGACCTAAACTCCTCGACTGAGATAGAGAATTCAGGATTGTAAAGGGTCCCCCCAGAGTGATAAACCCCCTATCAGCAGTCCCCTTGAATTTACTCCAAAAAGGTGAAACATATTGGAACACAGACAAAATATTGGTAATACTTCAGTTTAGTGGCTCACTATATGGGGCACTGTTTCTGGGCTATAATTTAGGCATAAGACATCATAAGGCGAAGCCCCTCATTTCAAAAGTAACTAAAAATTATAATTTGGGCAGAAATAGCCTCAGGTAGGCAGCGCTATAGTCTTTATTACTTTGATAAACGTGCAGAGCCAATCGCACATTTATCAAAATAACAAAGACAATAGCGCCACCTAATTTAGGCTATTGCCACCAAAAATTAACATTTTTTTTAATATGAGTATATACTGGGGGGCCCCCAGCCCCCCCCCCTGATTGAAACTCAGGATCATTGTAGGGTGGTTCCCCTGCAGTGATATCTCCCCCATGAGCAGTCCCCTTGAATTTACTCAAAAAAGGTGAAACATATTGGAACATGGACAAAATATTATGCAGCCAGGGCCGGGGAATAGCGGAGGTGAGCATGTGACATAAATCTTCAGGTTTAACATATCTCCAGCTTTCACTATTATAATTGAGCCATGCTTCTTTTAAATGAGACCAAGATCTATATGAAGAGTCTATTAAATTGGCTGAGGAATTAACATAAGTCGTATTGAAGTTAAACAAACCATATTCACAGGAATCATGCTCTTTTATTGCTCGGTTTCAAGGTTGCCAATGTTTGAAATACAGTTGAATTAAGGGTTGCCAGTGGGTGAAATTAATGGTTTAGTTTCACAAAAATAGTTAAACAAAACATACAAAGTTTAATACATTAGTAATTATAAAAAAATCAATACATTACTAAATATTAAAATTAAGTAGAAGTGCAGGCATTTACTAAATAATAAAGAAGAAAGGAAAAACAAAATAACAAGACAAATACAACGCCATGATTGGCCCCCTTTAAAGCTACTTTCTGACCTCATAAGGCCTAGACTGTAGCCCAGAAACAGCGCTTCCCTATTGTGCACCCCTAAACTGAAATATTTTGTGTCCCATCATTCGCGCCACTGAGCTTCATATTTCCAAAATAAATGCCATATCTGGAAACAAAGGGTGGCTGAACAACATAACATAATTTCACGGATGACAAAAGCCACAAGGGCCTATCAAAGGTCATCCGCATCCATCAAAACCCACCCACAAAAAGCACCATCCATGAAATTATGTTATGAAATACGGTTATGGTATTAGAGGTAGTGTGTTGGAATGGATCAGGGATTTTCTTGCTGATAGAAAAAAATTTGTGGAAGTTCGAGGTCAGCATTCCAGTCAACTAGCAATAACTGTCCTTGGGCCAGTCTTATTTTTGGTTTTTGTTAACAACTTAGAAGAACTTGAATGCCCAGCCTTATTGTTTGCAGATGATGCAAAGATATTTGTTAAAATTAATTCTGATGAAGATATTGAAGCTATGATAAGGGACTTCCAGAAACTTCAGAAATGGATGTTAGAATTTAATCCAGATAAGTGTACAAAAATGCATATCAAACATAGGAACCCTGGAATATCTTATACACTAAATAGAAGAGAAATTAAATCAACAGAGAGTGAAAAAGACTTAGGAGTTCTCATTGCAAAGGACTTAAAGCCAACCCAAAATATTGGAAATATAGTGGCCAAAGCAAATAAGAGTATTGGGATTGATTAAGAGAAATTTTGTATATATGGACATTGAAATGTGTCACACACTATATTGTTCTTTGGTCCGGCCATACCTTGAATATGCTGTCCAGGCGTGGTCCCCTTATTATAAGAAGGATATTGAAGAACTTGAAAAAGTTCAAAGAAGGATGACCAAGTTGGTACCAGAGTTGAAAGAGTTACCTTATGAGACTAGATGTAAAAGACTGGAAATAACTTCACTACAGCAAAGAAGACTTTGTGGAGACCTGATTGAGACACAAGATCATTCATGGTTTTGAGAATGTTGATATGAATGACTATTTTGAATTCAATACTGGTAACACAAGAACAAATGCTTATAAATTAAGGAAGACTGAACATATCAGAACTGTTACAAGAGCAAATGCATTTAGTATTTGAGTTGTCAATCCCTCGGAATCATCTCCCAGAGTATGTTGTCAGTGTTCCATCAATAAGTGCCTTCAAGAAGAGACTTGACAATCACTGAAACCACAGTAACTAGTCATATGAATGATACTGGGAATGTCTTGATTTAGTAATATGTGAACAGAGCGAGAAATACTTTTCTATTTTTGTTTCTATACAGAAACAAATCATTATATAATGATAATAACTAGGATTAACATGACCAATAAAAAGGAAATTTGACATTTAATTTAAGTATCTGAAGGATGCAGACCTGTAATGGTTAAAACTGCTATAATTTAAACGACTAATGTCCAATACTTTGTCAAATAAGTTGAGGTAGGATCCAAACAAGACAAAGTCTTATTCTCCCACTAATATCAAATAGGTAAGAAACAGGGTAAATGTTGCGAGTATGGACGGATGCGATTCTAGCTTATTTTGGGGGCTACCTTTCAGTGTTTTTCTGCTATCGCACTGGCCAATCACAGATCTGTATTCAGTTCCATCAATGACCAATCAGAAAGCTCTATTTGTTTAAAGGCTTTTTATATTGATCAAAACTAGGTTTTTCTTTTATTTTAAATGTTTTTTCCCTTTATTTCTTTCTATATATCCTACCTACCCTATGCCTGACATTATTTAGTGTTTTTAATTACTTGTTATTTAATTTTCCATTGTTTAATGCTCAATTAAACCATATTTCAGTGTTGTTAACGAAGCCTCACTTCTTAATTCTGACTGAAAAATGACTTTTTCATTTTTTGCTTCTGTAAAAAAAAATAAAAATGTCAACACTTTTCTGACCATACCGGTTTTCGGGCCATTTGTCAAAATGTCATTTTCCTGCATAGTGTGTTCATTAAATTTTCACCATTTAGGTGCTGTTTTAACTGACAACGATAAATGTGTTGCGTTTCTCGAAGCTCATGGGCTATTAAAATCTACATGCGTGTCCTAATTGTAAGGCAGAACTTAGAATGAACAAAAAATGGGTGTTTCAGTGCGATAAATCGTGTATTGACATATGGACTGATATCTTGCCAACTTTCTTATGAAAAAATTTCCCAAACATTAAAGAGAGATTCCACGAGTTCTGGTTCACGGCCAGTAAACTCTACCCACCCGTCTGACGTAAGTATTACCGATTATTTGGGGCGTTGGCTCGTTGTCGGGGACAGCTCATCGCGTGGATGTGCCTACGATGACCCTGAGTTTCATAAACTTCATCAATTTCATCTCAGAAAAAGTAACTACAAAAAGTAGCAAAAAATAGCCCAAAATAAGCTAGGCTTCGGATCCGGCGGTACTCTACACAATTATCAGAAACAGTAAACCCTTGATATAATGAACTATATGGGGCGGGGGGGTCATTCGTTAAAGCCAAAAGTTTGTTAAACCTGATGGGTGTTAAAAGCAATGGAAATAATGAACCAAGTTCATTATGGATATGTAATACGTATGTAACTACTAATTAAGTGGACTACACAACATAGTATTGATATGAACCTTGCACTGTAGGAGACATGTGACACACCAACACTCACTCAGGCTGGTCATAACGCTTGCCTGGAGTTCGGGCCAGGAAATTTGGTTTGTTATATCCAAAATTCGTTATATCGAGGGTTTACTGTACCTTTTATTAAAAAAAAATCTTCCACGAAAGCAGGAATGTTACCAAGCACTTCTTGGGAATTATCTCTGGTATTTCAAGGGAAAGCTGAGTCGTGGGCATGGCCTTGAACGTGTTAAATAAGGTAAATATGTAGACGAGCGGCCCAGCCGATAGGCTGTACTATTTCATCTGTGTTCCCAAATGTTTCGCGCTTTTGGAGTATATTTAAGTTGACGGCTCGTGTTGGGGTAAACAATAATGCGTGGACCACACTATGATGCCCCTGAGTTTCATTGTTTATAGAATAATGTTCTGACGTTTACAGAGGTGAATGCTTTAACTACATCATGTCAGCAGCTTTAATCGTTTTGTAAATTATAATGGGGGGGGAAGGTATGATGTCAGAAATGATTGATTTGAATTTTTTTTCCCCACTTAACAGCTTTTCATTATCCTCCTTGGGAGTCATTTTTATTTGTCAATATATTTTCCCCATTTTACTATTTTTATTACCTTCTTTTATACATTTAAATCTATTTAGCTGGATCATTTAAAGGAACTACTTTTTTTTAGCAGTTTGTTGTGTGAAAAAGACCCCTTTTATGCAGTGTGAAATGACTCATACAGACATCTTTTAAGCAATGTGAAAAGGGTATCGAATTGTGCACTTTGTCCGTCCTCCATTTCGGAATTATTAACTCTATTTTCTGATAAAGAAAAATTATTGACCTTTTTGGATGTTCATAATTTAGTTAAAATTAAAAGCGAATGCGACATTTGTGGCCGGGCATTAAATGTGACCCCTCAGTTTTCATTTAGATGCTCTAAAATAAAACATGATTCAAGTCAGCTATATTTTGAATAGGAAGCAGACGCGAGAAATAAATAGGCTTTCCTCTTCGATATTTCAGAAGTATAACCACTGCAATAAAGTACGTAAACAGAGTTTTATGTTTGGTTATTTGGGGGCATTTTGGTAAAAAAAAGGCCTACGTAAACAGCATTTTCCGTTTGTTTACTTTCAGGCATTTTTTTTATAACAAAAATGGCGACAGCTATAATTCGAAGAAGACTCAAATGCACATGAATATACAGACACGGGTGAACAATAATATTTACACAAAATAATTTTTTTAGGCAGGGCCGCTCGTCTACATATTCACCTTAAACAATCCATAGGATTGTGTCCTCGTTTTGGGTTTGGTTATTTTGGGGCATTTTTTTACAAAAATGGCACCGGGTATATTTGAATTAGGACTCAAACGGGCATGAAATATTCATGCCTGTTTGAACTAGAAGGTCATACTATGTACATTAGTCAAAGGAGAGATAGGACTGGTGGTGGGTTGATTATTTATATCAGAAATAACATTTCTTCAAATCTAAATAACTCTATAAAGCAAGGAGAAGGTGAATCATTAAGGATAGATATTAAGGTTGGAGTGTTTTGAGGATAACTTTTTGACCCAATTTGTTAATAAGCCAACAAGGGGTGCCAATATATTAGATCTAATTCTTTCAAATGATCATCACTTAGTTCAAGGATTGAGTGTAGGGGAATCATTGGGAAACAGTGATCATCAGATGGTTCGGTTTAATTGGCAAATAGTTAAGGGTAGAACAACGACAAACTCCACAAAAATTCCAAATTTTTATAGGGGAGATTACGATAAATTACGCGGCATGCTAAATCAGATTAGGTGGTATATAGAATTCCATGGAAAGAATACTTATGAGATGTGGCATATTTTTAAGACTATATTAAACATGGTTCAGGAACAGTGTATCCCGATGAAGTCTATTAGGAAGAAATGTAGGAAACCATTATGGTGGAATCAAGAAATAGCTAATAAAGTTTCAGAGAAAAAAAGGGCATACCAGAGATTACAAAGTGAGAGTAGTTTAGATAATTTAAACCATTATAGGTCAACCAGAAATGAACTAAATAAGATTATTAAGAAGACCAAAAGGACAGCAGAAATTAATTTAGCTAAAAATAATAATAAAGATCCTAAAAAATTCTTTAGCTATTATAGAATCAATAATAAATCTAACAGTGATAAAATAGGGCCTATTAAATATAAAGGGGTTTTGAAAGAATCTGATGAGGAAATAGTAGAGGTCCTTAATGATCATTTTGCTTCAGTATTCACAGAAGAGAAACCAGTTAGATTAATTGATGATAATTCTAGGTCAAGGGAAGTAGTGATAAATTCTATTAATATAGACAGAGAAGAAATTAAAGGGCTTATAATGCAGTTAAATACTAGTAAGGCATCTGGCCCTGACAACATTCATTCTAGGATACTCAAAGAAGGTGTAGAAAGTATTGCAGTAGCTCTTGAGAAGATATTTATTAGATCACTAGAGTCTGGAGAAATACCAAATGATTGGAAATTGGCAAATGTAGTGCCAATTTTTAAAAAGGGAAGCAAAGAGGATCCAAATAACTTTAGACCGGTAAGCTTAACTTCTATAGTCTGTAAAATTCTTGAGAAGATGGTTAAGAAGGGAATTTCTGATCATCTAGAGAGTAGCAGGTTAATTAATGATGCTCAGCATGGTTTTAGAAAAGGTAGATCATGTTTAACTAATTTACTGGATTTTATGGATTATGTAACTAAAGAATTAGATAGGGGTGAGAAAGTTGATGTGATCTACTTAGATTTCAGCAAAGCTTTTGATAAGGTTCCACATAGAAGACTAGTTCATAAATTAAAGCTGCATGGGATATGTGGGAACGTTTTAAATTGGATAACTGAATGGCTGAAAAATAGGAAACAGAGTTGTACTGAATGGATTGAGATCAGAGTGGAGGAATGTTATTAGTGGCGTACCTCAGGGATCAGTTTTAGGCCCTTTATTATTTATAATCTATGTAAATGATCTTGGGCAAGGTGTAAATAGCAAAGTGTCAATTTTTGCTGACACTAAATTGGCAGCTGTAGTCAAAGAGGTTGAGGGTAGCTTTAAAGTGCAGGGTAACTTAAATAAGTTGTTAGCTTGGGCTCAGAAGTGGCAGATGACTTTTAACCTTAATAAATGCAAAGTTATTAACATGGGGAGAGATAATAGGGAATTTAGCTATGAGATAGATGGGTATTGGCTTAATTCAGTTGAAGATGAGAAGGACTTAGGAGTAGTAGTAGATACGTCACTGAAATTTTCAAAGCAGTGTATTGAGGCAAAAAATAGAGCAAATAGAGTGCTAGGTTACATTAAAAGAAATGTTAGCTACAAGAGTAAGGAGGTCATCCTTAAACTATACAACTCTTATGTCAGGCCACATTTACAGTACTGTATACAGGCATGGTCACCACATTTTAGACATGATATAAACTTATTAGAGTCAGTACAAAGGAGGGCAACAAAAATAATACCATCCCTGAAGCACCTTGAATATGAAGATAGACTGAGGGTATTAAATATGTTTTCATTTGAAAGAAGGTGTGTGAAGGGAGATATGATTGAGCTTTTTAAAAAATTTTCTGGGATGGATAAATTGGATTTCAGCAAGTTATTTGAGTTAGAAGGTATTTGAGTTATTGTAGATGCATGGTTGGACATTCCTATATATTGTTAAATTGTATATTGTAGATGCATGAGCTGACAAAATCCTATGGATGCATTATGTGGGTGGGATTTGACGGATGCGGATGACCTTTGATAGGCCCTTGTGTCTTTTGTCATTCGTGAAATTATGTTATGTTATGTTATGTTTAGTAAGGGTAAATCTTGTCTGACTAATTTGCTGTCTTTTTATAGTAAGGTGTATGAAGCAGCAGATAATGATGAAAACTATGATATTTTATACTTGGACTTTAGTAAGGCTTTTGATCGAGTGCCACACTTACGGCTTCTGAGCAAAGTAAAAGCACACAGGATCGATGGCAGTATATTTAGGTGGATTCAGTCATGGCTTGGTGACAGACAGCAAAGAGTTAGTATAGATGGAGTTAAATCTGAGTGGGGGTGTGTTAGCAGTGGAGTTCCGCAAGGATCTGTTTTGGGTCCCTTGCTATTCTTAATTTATATTAATGATCTTGACATAGGTATAAGTAGTGACCTGAGTAAATTTGCTGATGATACTAAGCTAGCTAGGTAGGGCCATTAGGGCTCATTCTGATGCTGTTCTAATGCAGGAGGAATTGACCATTCTGTCCAATTGGGCCAAGAAATGGCAAATGAAGTTTAACATAGACAAATGTAGTGTACTTAGTATAGGTAGAAATAATCCATTGAATAGTTATAAATTAAATGGGAGAAATTTAGCGAGGACCGATTGTGAGAGGGACTTGGGTATTTTGGTAAGTTCAGACCTTCATCCTAGAAAGCAATGCCTAAATGCTAAGAATAAAGCTAATAGGATATTGGGATTCATTAGGAGTGTAAGCAATAAGAGTGCTGAAGTCATTCTAAAACTGTATCTGGCGCTAGTTAGGCCTCATCTAGACTATGCAGTACAATTTTGGTCACCATATTATAGGAAGGATATTGATTTGCTTGAGTCTGTGCAGAGAAGGATGACAAAGATGACTGGTGAGCTAAGGAACTTACCTTATGCTGAAAGGCTCAGAAAACTAAATCTACAAACATTGGAAAGGAGAAGAGTCAGAGGGGAATTGATTGAAGTCTTCAAATGGGTAAAAGGATATAATAAAGGGGATCTGGGTAAGGTTCTTATACTTAGTGAACATGACAGGACACGTAGCAATGGGTTTAAGCTTGATAAGTATAGGTTTAGGAAGGAGATTGGGAGGAATTGGTTTGCAAATCATGTGGTAGATGAATGGAATAGGCTCACTAGACATGTGATAGAAGCCTCCTCTCTGGGTAGTTTTAAGAATAGATTAGATAAATACATGGATGAAGCTGCTAGATGGGACTGACTTTTTTTTATGTACATATGTATATATTTTTCTAAGGAGTGGGGAGATTATATTTTGCAGGTGCATGAATGGACATAATCCTCTGGATGCATTTTAAGTATATTGTAGATTAGATCTGACGAACTCCTGTAAAGGGTGACAATGTTGATGACTTTTCTCTGGTAAGAAATCTTTTTGTGTGTTGACTGAAACAGGAGCTGCCAAGTGTAGGCCATGAATGGTCTTTTGCAGTCTCCTTCTTTTCTTATGTTCAATGTTGTTTTCTCTCTTCTTCTTATCATTTAGTTCTTCCAAAACTGTAGTCATATCCATTACCTCCTGTTTTTTTCTGAGATGCCTGATGTCCTCCAATTGCCCCATGTACTACATTTACTTCCTCAGTACTTGATTTCTTTATTTCAAGTATATTGATTTCAGCTCTCTCCATCCGTGAACTCAATTCTTGTACAGTCTCCCTGTCCCCATTCATATGTTCATTAGTATCCACTGCTCTAGCCTCCAGTACTGCTACTCTAGCAGTAATGTTGTTAAAATCTTCTTTATCCATTTTGACTGTCTCTCGTATCTCCTTAACCTCTTCCTGCAGTACATCTTGTTTCTCAATTAAGTCTGCTTGTATCTTCTCAATATGAGATTTTAATTTTGCACATCCTTTCTTACAGGAGACGCAGTGCCATGTAAACTGGGATCCTGCCTCTTCTTCCACCATAAACATATAAACATCCTCAGGTATCCTCTCAAATTTGGCATGATACCAAGTTACACAGATATCACATAAGAGTGCCATATCATTATCTCTTACCAGTCCACTGCATCTCCCACAGCAATCACCTGCATTTTCTGTTTCCCTTGAAGACGCTTCCGTTGTTGTTCTACTTACTTTTCGTCTTCCTCCACCAGAGTCCATCTGTTTACTCGCCATATTTCGCTAGATCACCAATATAAATGCAAATTTAAAGTATACCTTGTGTTCAAATATATCTCAAGCAAGCTTATGGTGTCTAAAGATGATACTGTATAGCAGCAAACAACCTCAAAGGCATGAATTCAAGAGAGCACAAGCAACACATCCACCACACACCACAATAATAAAAAACTGCATCCACAGGAATGAGTACCATCAGCCTATCTTCATATTCAAAAATTAATTGGATAACTAAATGGCTGAAAAATAGGAAACAGAGAGTTGTACTGAATGGAGTGAGGTCACAGTGGAGGAATGTTATTAGTGGCGTACCTCAGGGATCAGTTTTAGGCCCTTTATTATTTATAATCTATGTAAATGATCTTGGGCAAGGTGTAAATAGCAAAGTGTCAATTTTTGCTGATGACACTAAATTGGCAGCTGTAGTCAAAGAGGTTGAGGGTAGCTTTAAAGTGCAGATGACTTTAAAGTGGCAGATGACTTTTAACCTTAATAAATGCAAAGTTATTAACATGGGGAGAGATAATAGGGAATTTAGCTATGAGATGGATGGATATTGGCTTAATTCAGTTGAAGATGAGAAGGACTTAGGAGTAGTAGTAGATAGGTCACTGAAATTTTCAAAGCAGTGTATTGAGGCCAAAAATAGAGCAAATAGGGTGCTAGGTTACATTAAAAGAAATGTTGGTAAATATGTAGACGAGTGGCCCGGCCGATAAGACGTACTATTTTTGTCAGGGTTCCAAAATGTTTCACATTTTTGGAGTACATTTAAGGGGATGGCTCGTGTGGGGGTAAACACAAGGGGGGGAACCACACATGAATATCCTGAGTTTCATTAAATTGGGGGGTCTAGGGGGCACAGCCCCCCAGTATATAATCCTAATTGTTTATAGAATAATGTTCTGATATTTACAGAGGTGAATGCTTTAACTACATCATGCCAGTGCCTTTAATCGTTTTGCGAATTATAATAGGGGTTGGGGGTGGGGTATGACGTCAGAAATGGTTGATTTCAATTTTTTTTTTTTCCTCCACGTAAGAGCTTTTTATTATCCTCATTCGGAGTCATTTTTATTTGTTAATAAAATTTTTCCTCATTTTACTATTTTTATTATCTCCTTTTATACATTTAAACCTAATTAGCTAGCTCGTTTTAAGGAACTACTTTTTTTTTTTAGCCGTTTGCGTATCAGAGATGTTTTATACGTAGTTTCAAAATCGTATCGGTTGGCGAAAGTGTGTCCGTCATTTGTTTCCGAATTATTAACTCTGGTTTCTGATAGAGAGAAATTTGTAACCCTTTTGGACATTCATAATTTAGTCAAAATTAAAAGCGATTGTGAGATTTGTGGCCGGGCATTAGATGTGGTAAATATATAGATTAGTGACTCGAACTATTTTGTCCGTAGTTCAATCCCTACATACGGGAAGAAAAAACAAACAGTTCGACACCTATCTTGCAAGCTATATTTTGAATAGGACTCAAACAGCGTGTTTCATTTGTTTGTTTTTTTAGGCAATTTTGAAAAAAAAATGGCCTGCGTAAACAGCATTTTCCATTTGTTTACTTTCGGGTATTTTTTTCTAAAAAAAATTGCGCCAGCTATAATTCGAAAAGGACTCAAACGTGCATGAATATTCCAACATGGGTGAACAGAAATATTTACACAAAATATTTTTTTCCGGCCGGGCCGCTCGTCTACATGTTCACCGAAATGTTAGCTACAAGAGTAAGGAGGTCATCCTTAAACTATACAACTCTTATGTCAGGCCACATTTACAGTACTGTATACAGGCATGGTCACCACATTTTAGACATGATATAAACTTATTAGAGTCAGTACAAAGGAGGGCAACAAAAATAATACCATCCCTGAAGCACCTTGAATATGAAGATAGACTGAGGGTATTAAATATGGGTAATTGTGAAGACTATGGGCAGATGCGACTCTAGTTTATTTTTTGGGCTACTTTTGATTGTTTTTCTGCTATCGCACTGGCCAATCACAGATCTGGATTCAGTTTCATAAATGACCAATCAGAAAGCTGTATTTGTTTCAAGGCTTTTTGTGCTTTTTATATTTATCAAAACTTGGTTTTTCTTATATTTTAGATGTTTTTCCCCCTTATTTCTTTCCTATATATCCTACCTACCCTATGCCTGACATTATTTAGTCTTTTTATTTACTTGTTACTTAATTTCCCATTGTTTAATGCTCGATTAAACCATATTTCGGTGTTGTTAAGGAAGTCTTACGTCTTAATTCTGACGAAAACAGTACTTTTTCCTTTTTTCTGTTCCGTATTTATTTCTCTTCTTTGATTTTTTTAACAGGTTTTTTATTACCTTCATTTTTATTATTGTTCCAAATGGATGCGTTCAGTATTAGTGTTTTTATTACTATATATGTGTAGTTCAAGAAACACAAATGGTCAATTTCAGTAAAAAAAAAGTCACGAAATTTCCGGGAACAATGCTCTACTTTTCCGTCCGCATCTCTCATATTTAAACGACCACCCACGCCGTTTCCCACTCATTTGTCAAAATTTCATTTTCGTGTTAAGTTTGTTTGTTACCTATTCAACGTTTCGGTGCTATTTTAACCGACAACGAGAAATATGTTGCGTTTCTCGAAGCCCATGGGCCGTGTAGTGGGTTTTGGGAGGGTTCGAATGTGGAACAAAGAGAGTTTTCATTGTTTCGGTGGCAAATCGAAATCGAGAAACCCTCCTCGCAGCGATAAAAAAGTGGATTTTGCCGGGCACGACAGTCGTATCTGACGGATGGGCACCTATTCAAATTTGTCATCTGAAGGATACGAACATCTTACCGAATTCTGGCTTGCTGCCGGTAAACTCTACCCACCCGTCTGGCGTAAGTATTAACGATTATTTTGAGCGTCGGCTCGTTGTTGGGTACGGCTCGCCGCGGGGATTACACTGCGATGACCCTGAGTTTCAATCCTTTGGGGGGGGTCTGGGGGGCACAGCCCCCCAGTATAAAAATGAAAATAGCCATAAAATTCTTCGATTTCAACTCTAAAAAAGTAACACCGGAAAGTAGCCCAAAATAGCCAAAAAAAAATAGGCCTACGATCTGCCCATAGTCTTCACAATTACCTAAATATGTTTTCATTTGAAAGGTGTGTGAGGGGAGATATGATTGAGCTTTTTAAAATCTTTTCTGGGGTGGATAAATTGGATTTCAGCAAGTTATTGGAGTTAGAAGTTAGTAATAGAACTAAAGGCCACCACTTAAAGATTAAAAAACAGAGGTGCAGACTGGATGTTAGAAAATATTTTTTCACTAACAGAGTGGTGGATTATTGGAATAGTTTGCCACCTGAGACTGTAGACAGCCCAAACTTGAATGTTTTCAAGCGCAGATTGGATGATTATATGGGGATGGAGGGTTAATTTCTTACTTTTTGGTATGTAGATATGTTTCTTGACTCATTTTCCTGTGGATGCAGTTTCTTTTTATTGTATATTTTGGGGGACTTTGATTTTTTTTTTGACAGACTCCTATGGAGGCTTTAAATTAGGGCTGATTCTGATGCTGTTGTAATGCAGGAGGAATTGACCATTCTGTCCAATTGGGCCGAGAAATGGCAAATGAAGTTTAACATAGACAAATGTAGTGTACTTAGTATAGGACAAATGTAGTGTACTTAGTATAGGTAGAAATAATCCATTGAATAGTTATAAATTAAATGGCAGAATTTTAGGGAGGACTGATTGTGAGAGAGACTTGGGTATTTTGGTAAGTTCAGACCTTCGTCCTAGAAAGCAATGTCTAAATGCTAAGAATAAAGCTAATAGGATATTGGGATTCATTAGGAGGAGTGTAAGCAATAAGAGTGCTAAGTCATTCTAAAACTGTATCTGGCGCTAGTTAGGCCTCATCTAGACTATGCAGTACAATTTTGGTCACCATATTATAGGAAGGATATTGATTTGCTTGAGTCTGTGCAGAGAAGGATGACAAAGATGATTGGTGGGCTAAGGAACTTACCTTATGGTGAAAGGCTCAGAAAACTAAATCTACATACATTGGAAAGGAGAAGAGTCAGAGGGCAATTGATTGAAGTCTTCAAATGGGTAAAAGGATATAATAAAGGGGATCTGGGTAAGGTTCTTATACTTAGTGAACATGACAGGACACGTAGCAATGGGTTTAAGCTTGATAAGTATAGGTTTAGGAAGGAGATTGGGAGGAATTGGTTTACAAATCGTGTGGTAGATGAATGGAATAGGCTCACTAGGCATGTGATAGAAGCCTCCTCTCTGGGTAGTTTTAAGAATAGATTAGATAAATATATGGATGAAGCTGCTAGATGGGACTGACTTTTTTTTATGTAAATATGTATATATTTTTCTAAGGAGTGGGAAGATTATATTTTGCGGTTGCATGAATGGACATAATCCTCTGGATGCATTTTATGTATATTGTAGATTAGATCTGACGAACTCCTGTTAAGGGTGACAATGTTGATGACTTTTCTCTGGTAAGAAATCTTTTGTGTGTTGAATGGAACAGGAGCTGCCAAGTGTAGGCCATGAATGTTCTTTTGCAGTCTCCTTCTTTTCTTATGTTCTTATGTTATGTTCTTATATATTGTAGGTGAATATGTAGATTATCGGCGCGAACGATGAGACGTACTATTTCATCCGTGTTCCAAAATGTTTCACGTTTTTGCAGTACATTTAAGTTGAATGCTTGTGTGGGGGTAAACAAAATGGGGGGACTACACTACGATGATCCTGTTTCATTAAATTGGGGGGGGGTCTGGGGGGCACAGCCCCCCAGTATATAATCCTAATTGTTTATAGAATAATAATTCGAAAAGGACTCAAACGCGCATGAATATTCCGACACGAGTGAACGATAATATTTACACACAAATTTTTTTTCCGCCCGGGCCGCTAATCTACATATTTACCATATTGTAGATGCATGGTTGGACATTCCTATGGATTGTTAAATTGTATATTGTAGATGCATGAGCTGACAAAATCCTAGGGATGCATTGTGGGTGGGATTTGATGGATACGGATTGCCTTTGATAGGCCCTTGTGGCTTTTGTCATCAGTGAAATTATGTTGTTATGTTATGTTACGCTGGTGAACGAAATATAAACGCAACTTGGTGTGTTAGATTTCGGTTGAAAAAAATACACTTTTCGGGCGCGCCGCCGAACTTCAGGTTTACCGAAAAGTTTTAGTGTGACAGCGCTAAACCAGAAATAAAAATAGAATTATTCCTAATCAGTTTGTAATATTAATTGAATTTTTAAATCAATGAGTGAAGGCAAGATTCAACCACAGTTTAAAAGTCAAACGAAGAAGTATTTTTTCAATACTGTACTGTTATTGCGTTAAGCAAAAGAAACATAACATAACATAACATAACATAATTACACGGATGACAAAAGCCACAAGGGCCTATCAAAGGTCATCCGCCTCCGTCAAAACCCACCCACAAAAAGCACCATCACCAGGGGAAGACAAAATCAAAGTCCCCCACAATATAATATAACGGATGACAAAAGCCACAAGGGCTCATCATAGGTCATCCGAGTCAAGCGGCCTCTTTTTCAAGGCACCCAAACTCCCAGGAAAACTACATCCAGAGGATTGCATCCAGAAACAAGGGTATCACCAATCAAGGCTTGTCAAGAACTAAATCATGCAGCTATAGATATATACAAACAATATTAATATATACAAAACTTAGGAACCATCACAACCTTCCCTTCCCATAAACTCATCCAACCTACTCTTAAATACATTTAGATTTGGACTACCTACTACCCTCTGCGGCAATTTGTTCCAGAAGTCTACCACTCTATTGGTGAAAAAATACTTTCTTAAATCCAACCTACACCCTTGCTTTTTAATTTTCAAGTGGTGACCTCTAGTCCGATTTCCATCATCTAACTCAAAAAACTTGCTAACATCCAATTTATCTATCCCGGAAAAAATTTTAAACAGCTCAATCATATCCCCTCTCACACACCTCCTTTCGAACGAGAACATATTTAATACCCTCAGTCTATCTTCATATTCAAGGTGCCTCAGGGAAGGAATAATCTTTGTTGCCCTCCGTTGCACTGACTCAAGAAGGTTAATATCGTGTCTAAAATGTGGGGACCATGCCTGTATACAGTACTCTAGATGTGGCCTAACATAAGAGTTATAGAGTTTAAGAATAACCTCCTTACTTTTGTAACTGACATTTCTCTTAATAAAACCCAGCACTCTATTTGCCCTATTTCTTGCTTCAATACACTGCTTAGAAAACCTTAATGACTTATCTATTACTACTCCTAGATCTTTCTCATCCTCTACTGAGCTCAGCCAATGCCCATCCATTTCATAGTTAAATTCTCTATTATCTTTTCCCATGTTAATAACTTTGCACTTATCAAGGTTGAAAGTCATTTGCCACTTATGTGCCCAGGATAACAATTTATTTAAGTCCCCCTGCACTTTAAAATTATCATCAATATCTTTAACTACAGCTGCTAATTTGGTATCATCCGCAAAAATTGACACTTTATTATTAACTGCCTCCCCAAGATCGTTTATATAGATGACAAATAATAATGGACCGAGAACTGATCCCTGAGGAACCCCACTGATAACATCCCTCCACTCTGACTTTACACCATTTAGCACTACCCTTTGCTTCCTGTCTTTCAGCCACTCAGCTATCCAATTTGAAACACCCCCACATATCCCAATCATTTTTAATTTATGAACTAGTCTCCTGTGTGGTACCTTATCAAATGCTTTACTAAAATCTAAGTAAATTATATCTACATTCTCTCCCTTATCTACTTGATCTGTTACAAACTCCAGAAAGTCTAGTAAGTTAGTCAAACATGATCTACCTGATCTAAACCCATGCTGAGCATCGCTGATTAACCCCTCCCTCTCTAGATGTTGGCAAATCCCTTTTTTAACTATTTTCTCAAGAATTTTACAGACTAC
This sequence comes from Ceratothoa steindachneri, assembly GCA_963969495.1. Lineage (NCBI taxonomy): Eukaryota > Metazoa > Arthropoda > Malacostraca > Isopoda > Cymothoidae > Ceratothoa > Ceratothoa steindachneri. Next base: position 101,858,614 of record OZ018322.1, on the reverse strand, counting down.
AGGAGTTAGGCTAACCGGTCTAAAGTTATTTGGATCCTCTTTACTACCCTTCTTGAAAATGGGGACTACATTCGCTCTCTTCCAATCATCGGGTATTTCTCCATATTCCAATGACCTAGTATATAACTTGTCCAGAGCTATTGAGATACTTTCTACCCCTTCCTTAAGTATCCTAGAATGAATATTATCAGGGCCGGAGGCCTTGGTAGTATCTAAATCACCTATTAGTCCTTTTATCATCCTCCGATCCACACAAATGTTAGTAAACACCTCTTTTCCTGACCTATGAGTACTATACATAGGACTATTTAGTTTCTCTTTTGTAAATACTGATGCAAAATGACCATTTAGTACCTCAACTATTTCCTCATCAGTTTCTCTCACAAACCCTTCATATTTGATAGGTCCTATTTTAACTCTGCCACACTTGTTATTAGTTTTATAGTAACTAAAGAACTTTCTAGGATCTTTGTTGCTATCCTGAGCTAATTTAATTTCTGACACCCTTTTGTTCTTCTTTATAATCTTATTTAACTCATTCCTAGCCATTCTATAATCACTTAAATTTTGAATATTATTTTCTACCTGTAATTTTTTATATGCCCTTTTCTTCTCTGAAATTTTTCTAGCTATCTCCTGATTCCACCATAATGGTTTCCTACTTTTGTTCCTAATGGCCTTCATTGGGATACATTGTTCTTGGACTACATTTATTATATGCTTGAAAGTATCCCACATCCCATAAGCATTTTTACCTCTGAATTCTATATCCCAGTCTACCAAATTTAGCAAGCTTCGAAGTTTTACATAATCTCCCTTATGAAAATTTGGAACTTTTTCAGCATTCTCAGTTATTTTACCCTTCTCAATTCCCAAGTTAAAACGAACTATCTGATGGTCACTATTTCCCAATGCTTCCCCAACAGTCAATTCTTGAACTAAATGATCACTGTTAGAAAGTACTAAATCTAATATATTGTCCCCCCTCGTTGGCTCATTAACAAATTGATTCAAAAAATTATCCTCAAAGCATTCTATGAACCTACCACTTGTTCTATCCCTACCTATCATATTTTCCCAGTCCACAGAGTTTAAGTTGAAGTCCCCAATAATAACTGCATCTGTTTCACATCCCTTACTTATTTCCCTTATCATTAGTTCATCTATATCATCAGTCTGCCCAGGTGGCCTGTAAAAAGCTCCCAAATGCACCATTCTATTTTTACTGAACCTAATATCTATCCAAAGTGACTCAACTCCATCCTGCTTTATTGAAGTATTTAAACTTGAAACAATGTTGTTTTTTATATAGATAATTATTCCTCCACCAATCCTACCTGTCCTTTGACTAATGTACATATTATAGCCCTGAAAATCAAATTCACTTATAGTGTCACTAAATTCTATTTCATTAACCCATGATTCAGTAACGCATAATATATCTATATCCTCATTGCTAATATAACTAAATAGCTCATCCTTCTTGTTTCTAAGACTACGAGCATTTGTATAGAAACAATTTAACCCCCCTATCCCTGAAGCACCTCTTGAAACTTGAATGACCTCACCTCTATCGCCTTGGAACCTATTTCTGTTATGTGCCAAGTCCATTCTACTTTCAGTACTATAATGTCCTCTCATAATTCCCTGACCACTATTAGTATCTAGTTTCCCGCCCGCAAAGACCTAATAACACGATCATACTCCTCCCACAACACATCTACCCCCCTCCTACTCAAATGCAGTCCATCCATCGCATACATTTCTTTCATTCCAACAAACCTATCCCACACATCCACAAACATGACACCTTCCATCTCACACATCCTCCTCACATAATCATTCAGACCAATTGCACGAGACATCCATTCTACCCCAACATCCATTCTTGGAAGCACACCTGTCACAACACCTTTCATTCTACTTTCTTTCACCTTTTCAATCAACCTCTTGTACCTCTCACGTAACTCACATGCACCCACTTTCTTCACATCATTCACTCCTACATGTGTAATCACAACCGCATCCCTTGCACAGCCAGACACCAGTTCCTCATACCTATCAGACAGATCTCTCACTCCAGCACCCGGCAAACACACCCTCAAACCATTCAATCTACTTGCATTCAACTTCCTATCTAAATATCTAACTCGCGAAAGAGTGAACAATGGCAGGAACAAAAATTTAAAACTCCCACTATTTTGGGGATTAACGAAGTCACAACAACAACCCACAACAACAACTTTAATAGTTAGACATAATTTGCAGCAATACGGACATTTTTGTCAAATATTTATAATTATTTGTACAAAGAAACCACTGTTTAGAAGCATTAAGTTTATTAAAGTAAGACTAGTTACGATATATAGTTTGCCATATGAGTATAAGGATCGGTAGCGATCGGACGTGTTCTCGGAGAGCTCTCTATTCAGTCACGTTATTTCATTTTTTATTTTTCGGTGTAATATATTTAAGTTCAGGAAGAAAGTTAAATTTGAGTATTAGACATAATAGTAAAGGAATTTTTAAATAAAAATTTGGAAAAGTTTCTCAGGATGGCTGTTACTTTGGATGATGTGAGTGTGCATTTAGATGTAAGCAATGTGTATGTAGTCTGTGATTTTTGTGGTGTAGAAAGAAGAGTGGTAGATTACATAAGAACATAAGAAAAGAAGGAGACTGCAAAAGACCATTCATGGCCTACACTTGGCAGCTCCTGTTCCATTCAACACACAAAAGATTTCTTACCAGAGAAAAGTCATCAACATTGTCACCCTTAACAGGAGTTCGTCAGATCTAATCTACAATATACATAAAATGCATCCAGAGGATTATGTCCATTCATGCAACCGCAAAATATAATCTTCCCACTCCTTAGAAAAATATATACATATGTACATAAAAAAAAGTCAGTCCCATCTAGCAGCTTCATCCATATATTTATCTAATCTATTCTTAAAACTACCCAGAGAGGAGGCTTCTATCACATGCCTAGTGAGCCTATTCCATTCATCTACCACACGATTTGTAAACCAATTCCTCCCAATCTCCTTCCTAAACCTATACTAATCAAGCTTAAACCCATTGCTACGTGTCCTGTCATGTTCACTAAGTATAAGAACCTTACCCAGATCCCCTTTATTATATCCTTTTACCCATTTGAAGACTTCAATCAATTCCCCTCTGACTCTTCTCCTTTCCAATGTATGTAGATTTAGTTTTCTGAGCCTTTCACCATAGGGTAAGTTCCTTAGCCCACCAATCATCTTTGTCATCCTTCTCTGCACAGACTCAAGCAAATCAATATCCTTCCTATAATATGGTGACCAAAATTGTACTGCATAGTCTAGATGAGGCCTAACTAGCGCCAGATACAGTTTTAGAATGACTTCAGCACTCTTATTGCTTACACTCCTCCTAATGAATCCCAATATCCTATTAGCTTTATTCTTAGCATTTAGACATTGTTTTCTAGGACGAAGGTCTGAACTTACCAAAATACCCAAGTCTCTCTCACAATCAGTCCTCCCTAAAATTCTGCCATTTAATTTATAACTATTCAATGGATTATTTCTACCTATACTAAGTACACTACATTTGTCTATGTTAAACTTCATTTGCCATTTCTCGGCCCAATTGGACAGAATGGTCAATTCCTCCTGCATTACAACAGCATCAGAATCAGCCCTAATGGCCCTACCTAGCTTAGTATCATCAGCAAATTTACTCAGGTCACTACTTATACCTTTGTCAAGATCATTAATATAAATTAAGAATAACAAGGGACCCAAAACAGATCCTTGAGGAACTCCACTGCTAACACACCCCCACTCAGATTTAACTCCATCTATACTAACTCTTTGCTGTCTGTCACCAAGCCATGACTGAATCCACCTAAATATACTGCCATCGATCCCGTGTGCTTTAACTTTGCTCAGAAGTCGTAAATGTGGCACTCGATCAAAAGCCTTACTAAAGTCCAAGTATAAAATATCATAGTTTTCATCATTATCTGCTGCTTCATACACCTTACTATAAAAAGACAGCAAATTAGTCAGACAGGATTTACCCTTACTAAAGCCATGCTGTGATTCTTTTATCAACTTATGCTTATCCAAGTGATCTCTAATATTCCTTGCTATAATAGATTCCATCATTTTCCCTACCACTGATGTCAAACTTACTGGTCTGTAATTAGACATATTTGTTTTATCCCCTTTCTTAAATATAGGTATCACATTGGCTTTCTTCCATGCCACTGGCACAATGCCACTCTCCAATGATTTTCTAAAGATGCATGCTAGGGGCTCACTTAACACATCCTTACATTCTTTCACAATTCTAGGAAAGAGCTCATCAGGACCGGGTGCTTTACTACTTTTGATTTTATCAATTTCCTTTGTCACTATCTCCTTTGTGATCAATATATCCTTTAATTTCTCTTCATCATTACCCCGAAAGATCATTGACACCTCAGGTATATTTAGAGTATCCTCCTGTGTAAATACTGAGAGAAAAAAGTCATTTAGCATTCCAGCCATTGAGTCCCTATCACTCACTAATTCTCCATTGGAATCTATAAGTGGGCCTATTTTATCTCTAACCTTAGTTTTGTATAATTGATAAAAACTTTTAGGATCTTCCTTTGCCCTATTTGCCACTTTAATTTCATAATTTCTCCTTGCTACTCTAACTAACTTTTTAACATCTCTTGCTAGTTCATTATATCTCTGCCTTAAGTGATCCTCCCCATTTTTTATTTTCCTATAAATGCCCTTTTTAATGCCAATATAATGCTTAATTTTATCTGTCATCCATTTTGGGTCATTATTTTTAGTCCTAATCTCCTTATATGGAATGTTAATCATCTGATTGCCATCTGAGACGGTAGACAGTCCAAACTTGAAATCCAAACGCAGATTATATGGAGAGGGAGGGTTAACTTTGGGTGGTATTCTACACTCATTCCTGTTGATGCAGTTTTGTATTATTGCATATTACGATTGATTTGGATTTTGACGAGTGTTGATGATGATGCTTTTTGTTTTTGACACATTCCTGTGTATGGTTCAAATTGTATATTGTAGAAGCATGATTGGACACAATACTATGGATGCATTTTGTGGGTGGATTTTAACAGAAGCGGATGATGTTTGATAGGCCCTTGTGGCTTATGTCATCCGTGAATTTATGTTATGTTATCTAAATGACGGGTTTGTTATGTGACTAGAGCAAATGTGGCTTTGGTAGAGGAGGTGAGTCGGTTGCGTAATGAGTGCAAGATATTAAGTGAGTTGGTGAATGAAGTGTGAAGGGTTGCGAGTGTACTTGTAGGGGTGCGAAGATGTATAAGAAAAAAACTTCCTTCCAAAAGCGAGAATATAAATAGCCCATTAAATTATCATGTCAGCACGGACTTCGCCGTAGCGTAACGGTAGAGTGCTAGCCTCTAGATTCAAAAGACCTGCGATCGATCCCCAAAGTCCCTAATTTTTACGGAGAAAATCCCAGAAGAAAACGGAAAACGCTTTAGGGACAACTCAAGAAATCGACTCAATAGAAAACCGCGCTCAAAGAAAACGGAATTCAAGGAAATACGACTTTCAAGGGTTAACTCGTCTCAACTCATCTCATCCCATCAAAATCGTCATGAAGCAGAAAAAGTCATCACGTCATCAGAATTGGAAGGAATTATCACATCGTCGTTAAACGGAAGATACATCAAGAAAAAGAAGATCAAGAATTAACTCAGCCAACCCAACTTAAAGAAGAAAGAATCTCAGCCTACAAGAATATTAAGTCAGATAAATGGAGTCAATGTTTGAAAGGGGCATCTTCAGTCTAGAAATAATACATAGATACGAATACAAAAAATCAACAAGATGAATGATATTGAAAAAGAAAAAATATAAAGAAAGAGCCCCCCCTCCCCATAGTCGGGCAGGTGTTGAGGTTCTATGGGGGGAGCTGGATAGTGTGATTAGGTCCTTACGGGTGGGAAACTAGAAGCTGTTAGAGGTAAGGGAATAACAGGAATAGAGGGCAGGTGTAGGAAATGGAAGGGATGCAGAGATAGAGCAATAGCTAAGGGAGAGGGCATACTGATGCGTTATAGGGGGACTAATGCACAAGTGAATGAGCAGATAACTAGGAATAGAAAAGCACGATGCAATGAAGATGGTAATAATAAAAAACCTTAAAAATATACTACACAAATGGTCGGAGTATAAGGAATAAGATAGATCTCTTAAGAGCGTTAGCGAGTGAAGAGAATTTTGATATAATTGCGATAACAGAGTCATGGCTTGATTTGGCAGGAAATCACTTTAAACCTGAGGTTGAGATTGAGGGCTTTAACATGTTCCATACAGATAGGAATAGGAAGAGAGGAGGAGGGGTTATTATTTATATTAAAGATAATCTCCAGTGTTGTGTAAACAGTACAATTAAATTAGATGATAACACAGAGTCATTATGGCTAAATGTAAAGGAAGGTAAAAACAAGCTTGTCATAGGATTATTATACAGACCACCAAATCTTAGTAAGGAAGCTTCAAATCTTCTGCGGCAGGAGATTGAACGGGCATGTAGAAGTAAGCATGTGTGTATAATGGGCGATTTTAATTACAGAAATATAGACTGGGAAGCTCTTGTGGGTGATCAGGAGGCTGAGGAATTTTTGAATGTTGTCCAAGATAATTTTCTGAGGCAGATTATTAACGAACCCACTAGAGGTAATAATATACTGGATTTAGTTCTGACAAATAGGGAAGAAGTTATTAAGGATACTGAGATTGGAGGAAATTTGGGTAATAGTGACCATTGTGAAATTAGATTCAAGATGAAATGGAATGGTATTGATAGTAGCATGAACAATGTTAAAATTCCTGACTTTAGAAGAGCAAATTATAATGGGCTAAGGACTTACCTGGCGGCAGTTGTACAGAAACCAGGCAATGAAATCAATTCAGGAATAGATTCAATGATATCAGTTAGTGGAGACAATAATCACCAGGAGGAAGAGATTACAATTGAAGAGGAGTATGAAAGAATAATTGAGCAATTAATTACAGGTCAGATGATTAACATTCCTTATAAGGAGATTAGGACTAAAAATAATGACCCAAAATGGATGACAGATAAAATTAAGCATTATATTGGCATTAAAAAGGGCATTTATAGAAAAATCAAAAATGGAGAGGATCACTTAAGGCAGAGATATAATGAACTAGCAAGAGATGTTAAAAAGTTAGTTAGAGTAGCAAGGAGAAATTATGAAATTAAAGTGGCAAATAGGGCAAAGGAAGATCCTAAAAGTTTTTATCAATTATACAAAACTAAGGTTAGAGATAAAATAGGCCCACTTATAGATTCCAATGGAGAATTAGTGAGTGATAGGGACTCAATGGCTGGAATGCTAAATGACTTTTTTCTCTCAGTATTTACACAGGAGGATACTCTAAATATACCCGAGGTGTCAATGATCTTTCGGGGTAATGATGAAGAGAAATTAAAGGATATCTTGATCCCAAAGGAGATAGTGACAAAGGAAATTGATAAAATCAAAAGTAGTAAAGCACCCGGTCCTGATGAGGTCTTTCCTAGAATTTTGAAAGAATGTAAGGATGTGTTAAGTGAGCCCCTAGCATGCACCTTTAGAAAATCATTGGAGAGTGGCATTGTGCCAGTGGCATGGAAGAAAGCCAATGTGATACCTATATTTAAGAAAGGGGATAAAACAAATATGTCTAATTACAGACCAGTAAGTTTGACATCAGTGGTAGGGAAAATGATGGAATCTATTATAGCAAGGAATATTAGGGATCACTTGAATAAGCATAAGTTGATAAAAGAATCACAGCATGGCGTTAGTAAGGGTAAATCCTGCCTGACTAATTTGCTGTCTTTTTATAGTAAGGTGTATGAAGCAGCAGATAATGATGAAAACTATGATATTTTATACTTGGACTTTAGTAAGGCTTTTGATCGAGTGCCACACTTACGGCTTCTGAGCAAAGTTAAAGCACACGGGATCGATGGCAGTATATTTAGGTGGATTCAGTCATGGCTTGGTGACAGACAGCAAAGAGTTAGTATAGATGGAGTTAAATCTGAGTGGGGGTGTGTTAGCAGTGGAGTTCCGCAAGGATCTGTTTTGGGTCCCTTGCTATTCTTAATTTATATTAATGATCTTGACATAGGTATAAGTAGTGACCTGAGTAAATTTGCTGATGATACTAAGCTAGCTAGGTAGGGCCATTAGGGCTCATTCTGATGCTGTTCTAATGCAGGAGGAATTGACCATTCTGTCCAATTGGGCTGAGAAATGGCAAATGAAGTTTAACATAGACAAATGTAGTGTACTTAGTATAGGTAGAAATAATCCACTGAATAGTTATAAATTAAATGGGAGAAATTTAGGGAGGACCGATTGTGAGAGGGACTTGGGTATTTTGGTAAGTTCAGACCTTCGTCCTAGAAAGCAATGCCTAAATGCTAAGAATAAAGCTAATAGGATATTGGGATTCATTAGGAGGAGTGTAAGCAATAAGAGTGCTGAAGTCATTCTAAAACTGTATCTGGCGCTAGTTAGGCCTCATCTAGACTATGCAGTACAATTTTGGTCACCATATTATAGGAAGGATATTGATTTGCTTGAGTCTGTGCAGAGAAGGATGACAAAGATGATTGGTGGGCTAAGGAACTTACCTTATGGTGAAAGGCTCAGAAAACTAAATCTACATACATTGGAAAGGAGAAGAGTCAAAGGGCAATTGATTGAAGTCTTCAAATGGGTAAAAGGATATAATAAAGGGGATCTGGGTAAGGTTCTTATACTTAGTGAACATGACAGGACACGTAGCAATGGGTTTAAGCTTGATAAGTATAGGTTTAGGAAGGAGATTGGGAGGAATTGGTTTACAAATCGTGTGGTAGATGAATGGAATAGGCTCACTAGACATGTGATAGAAGCCTCCTCTCTGGGTAGTTTTAAGAATAGATTAGATAAATATATGAATGAAGCTGCTAGATGGGACTGACTTTTTTATGTACATATGTATATATTTTTCTAAGGAGTGGGGAGATTATTTTGCGGTTGCATGAATGGACATAATCCTCTGGATGCATTTTATGTATATTGTAGATTAGATCTGACGAACTCCTGTAAAGGGTGACAATGTTGATGACTTTTCTCTGGTAAGAAATCTTTTGTGTGTTGACTGGAACAGGAGCTGCCAAGTGTAGGCCATGAATGGTCTTTTGCAGTCTCCTTCTTTTCTTATGTTCTTCTTATGTTCTTATATACTCATAAAGACTGTGGCTAGGACCAGGAGGGTGGAAGATATGCCTAGACTAGGGACTGGAGAGAAGGAAGTGAGTGAAGATGAATGGTGGGAAAATATGGATAGAATAGATAGATTAGGTCTGTGAGTAACAGGGACATGGAACCTATTAGGGTGACTAAAAGAAAGTGATTTGTCTGATGTGGGTGTTGCATAGGGAGGGTACTGCTAGGAATAGGGAGGCTAAGAGGATGACTGAGCTGCTTGTGGTGGGTGACTCTCAGATTAGACATTTAGATAGGAAGTTGAGTGCGAGCAAATAGAAGGGAGTGAGAGTTTGTTTGCCGGGTGCTGGTGTAAATGATGTGTCTGAGAGGTATGATAGTCTGGTGTATGGGCGTGAGAAGGATGCCGTTGTGATTACGCATGTGGGGGTAAATGATGTAAAGAAGGTGAGTTCATGTAGGTTATGAGAGAGGTACAAAAGATTACTTGAAAGGATGAGTGAAAGTGTGAAGGGCGTTGCCTCGTGTAATTGGACTGAATGAGTATGTGAAAAGCCTGTGTGAGGGGTCGGGATTAGTGTTTGTAGATGTTTAGAATCGGTTTTATGGGAATAAGGCATTGGATAGACTTAATCTAAGCCGGGCTTGAGTTGACGCGGTGTGGCAGGAGTTAGATAGTGTCGTTGGGTCTTTGCAGACGGGAAACTAGTTACTGATAGTGGCAGGGAAATATAAGAGTACAGAGTGGGGCAGTGAAAGAAAAGAGATGCAGAGGAGATATAGTGGAAGGTATACATTCTAAAAGAGGTGCTTCGGGGATAAGAGAGCTGAGTTATCTTAATACCAAGGCTCGTAGTCTTAGAAATAATAAATATGAGTTATTTAGTAATATTATTGATGAAGATATAGATATAATATGGCAATAGATTCATGGGTTAATGAAAATAATTTTAATGACAACGTGAGGGGATTTGAACTATAAGGCTATAATATGTAGATTAGTCAAAGGAGAGATAAGACGGGTGTTGGGTTGATTATTTATATCAGAAATAGCATTTCTTAAAATCTAAATAATTCTATAAAGCAAGGAGAAGTTGAGTCACTGTAGATAGATATTAGTGTCAGTAAAAATAGGATAATACACTTGAGATCCTTTTACAGACCACCCAGACATACAGACTGTATTGATAAGCTAATGATCAGGGAAATTTGGAAAGGATGTGAAGTAGATACAGTTATTCTTGGTGACTTTAATTTAAATTCTGTCGAGTGGGAAAATATGATAGGAAGGGATAGAGCAAGTTGTAAGTTTATAGAATGCTTTGAGGATACTTTTTTATTCATTAAGCTAACAAGTGGTACCAATATCTTAGATCTAGTTCTTTCAAATGATGATCACTTGGTTCAGGAACTGACTGTCGGGGAAGCATTGGGAAATAATGATCATCAGATGGTTCGTTTTAACTTTGGAATAGTGAAAGGTAGAACATCAACAAACTCCATAAAAACTCCAAATTTTTATAGGGGAGATTACGAAAAATTACGAAACTTGCTAAATCAGATTAGGTGGTGTAGCGGTCTATACCCCTACAAGTGGAAAGATTTAATCATAACAGTATAGATATACATAGTTTCAAAAAGTGTTGGTATCCATAACTTAAATCGTGTGATTGGTACGCTCAATCTCCAATGCGTTTTAAAATCAGACATGAGATTCATTCACTTTGCTGCTCGGCTCATCGGAATCAGTTCTGTAATACTTGAATAGTAAAGTTTAGTTCTTCTCTCATTTACAGACCCTTCCAACTCCGTTGTAATCTATTTATATAATCTATTTATGTATCCAAATTACAATCTATTTATGTATCTAAATTACAATCTATTTATGTATCCAATTTAATCCATACAATCTATTTATAGCCATATTTATACATATCAATCTATTTAATAGTGACCTAATCCATTTAACTATATAATCTATTTATCAATCCATATAAATATCATACATTTATAATATTTACTCATTTAACATTCAACTATAATCTAATTAATATTTGGCAATCTAATTATCAATAATCATATGTGTACTCTAATTCTCATTAACATATGCAAAGTTAATCAACCCGCGTAAAATTCAATCCAATCATAAACTGTATAATTTAACTTTTTAATCGTAAATGTTCATTCAATAATATATATTTTTCGTATCTCTTTGTTTTAATACATGTATTACCACGACTTTGCCGATTTAGGCCTAAGGAAATTTGGTCTGCAAATTCCGGCTTCCCGTTAGCAATTAACTTCATTCCCCTTGGATAACAAAAATATTAGGTTTGGGGGTTTATTGTGACCTGAGCTATCTAGTGTATTGACGCAATAATCACCTAACAACCTATCGTGGGATATAGAATTCAGGGGCAAGAATACTTAGGAGATGTGGGACACTTTTATGACTATACTAAACATAGGCCAGGAGCAGTGTATTCCAATGAAGGCTATTAGGAAGAAATGTAGGAAGCCGTTGTGGTGGAATCACGAGATAACTAGGAAAATTTCTGAGAAAAATAGGGCATAGCATAGATTACAGAGAGAAAGTACTTTTGACAATTTAAATCATTATAGATCGACCATAAATGAGCTAAATAAGATTAGTAAGAAGAGCAAAAGGGCAGCAGAAATTAATTTAGCTCAAAATAATAAAAAAAGATCCACGAAAATTCTTTAGCTATTAGAAAATTAATAACAAATCTAACAGTGATAAAATTGGGCCTATTATATATGAATGGGTTTTGAAAGTATCTGATGAGGAAATAGTAGATGGTCTTAATGGTCATTTTTCTTCAGTATTTACAAAAGAGAATTGAGGTAGATTAATTGGTGATAATTCTAGGTCAAGGGAAGTAGTGTTGAATGCCGTTAATGTGAATAGGGAAATAATTAAAGGGCTTATATTGGAGCTAAATACTAGCAAGTCATCTGGCTTAGACAACATTCATTCTAGGTTACTCAAAGAAGATGTAGATAGTATTGCAGTAGCTCTTGAGAAGATATATACTAGATCACTAGAGCTTGGAGAAATACCTAATGATTGGAAATTAGCGAATATAGTGCCAATTTTTAAAAAGGGAAGTAAAGACGACCTAAATAACTTTAGGCCAGTAAGCTTAACTTCTATCGTTTGTAAAATTCTTCAGAAGATAGTTAAGAAGGGGATTTCTGACCATCTAGAGTGTGGTACGTTAATAAATGATGCTCAGCATGTCTTTAGAAGAGGTAGATCGTGTATAATAAATTTACTAGATTTTATGGATTATGTTACTAAACAATTAGATAAGGGAGAGAATGTTGATCCAATTTACTTAGATTTTAGCAGAGCTTTTCATAAGGTTCCACATAGGAGATTAGTTCACAAATTGAAAATGCATGGGATATGTGGTAGATTTTTTAATTGGATAACTGAAAATGGCTGAAAGACAGGAAACAGAGAGTTGTGCTGAATGGAGTGAGGTCACAGTGGAGGAACGTTATCAGTGGCGTACATCAGGGATCCATTCTAGGCCCTTTATTTATTATTCATAGTTTATATAAATGATCTAGGGAAGGCTGTAAATAGCAAAGTGTCAATTTTTGATGATGACACTAAATTGTCAGCTGTAGTCAAAGAAGTTGAGGGTAGCTTTAAAGTGCAGAGTGAATTAAATAAGTTATTACTTAGGCTCAGAAGTGGCAAATGACTTTTAACCTTAAAAAAATGCAAAGTTATTAAAATGGGAAGGGATAATAGGGAATTTAGATATGTAATGGATGGAAAATTGGCTGAATTCAGTTGAGGATGAGAAGGATTTAGGCGTAGTAGTAGATAGGTCACTAAAGTTTTCAAAGCAGTGTATTGAGGCGAAAAATAGAGCAAATAGGGTGCTAGGATACATTAACAGGAATGCTAGCTAGAATAGTAAAGAGGTTATCCTTAAACTCTACAACTCGTATGTTAGGCCACATTTAGAGTACTGCATACAAGCATGGTCACCACATTTTAGACATGACATCAACCTGCTAGAGTCAGCACAAAGGAGGGCAACAAAAATAATACCTTCCCTGAAGCACCTTGAATATGAAGATAGACAGAGGGTACTAAATATGTTCTCATTTGAGAGAAGATGTGTGAGGGGAGATATGATTAAGTTTTTTCAAATCTGTTCTGGGATGGATAAGTTGGATTTTAGCAAGTTATTTGAGTTGGAAGGTAGTAATATGACTAGGGATCACCACTTAAAAAAAAAGAGGTGCAGGTTGGATCTTAGAAAATATTTTTTCACCAATAGAGTGGTAGATTACTGGAATAGTTTGCCATCTAAGACCGTAAACAGTCCAAACTTTAATGTATTCAAATGTATTCTGGACTCATTCCTGTGGATGCAGTTTTTTATTATTGTATATTCCGATTGATTTGGATTTTGACGAGTGTTGATGATGATGCTTTTTGTTTTTGATACTTTCCTGTATATGGTTCGAATTGTATATTGTAGATCCATGATCTGACACAATCCTCTAGATTGTTTAAATTGTATATTGTAGATGCATGATCTGACACAATCCTATGGATGCATTTTGTGGGTGGGTTTTGACAGATGCGGATGACCTTTGATAGGCCCTTTTGGCTTTTGTCATCCGTGAAATTATGTTATGTATCTTATCTTTAGCCGTAACACCTGGTTAAACGTCTCGAAAGGCCCTGCAAAGCGAGGGCCTAAAAATCATATGGAGAACGCTCATATCATCAACCTATCTAGAGATATTCTTCTTGAAAAGCCCACAATTAAAAGAAATGTGGGAAACTGGTAAATCTTTATCTACTAGAATTTACCAACATAAATATAATATTAGAAGAGAAGAACTAAACAGCGCTTTATTTTCACATTTATCCGAAAATAACTCTGCAAAATTCCTTTATCATTCCGCTGATTTCACAAAAGGAAATATTATCGAGTGTTCATTAATTGGCATGTTGCCTAATATAAGTATTTCCCCTGGCTTATTTAAACTAAACCCTGTTTTAAAAATAACTTGTAATAAATGAAATAACTTCATAATGCAGTCTGTTGTCACTCTTTATTCGTGTAATATCATTCGCATTGCCTCCCCCACCATGTGTCTCTGTGATCGTATATTAACTCTTAGCCCTAAATGTTTTCGCTCTAATGATAATCCTTTAAGCTGTTCTATGTTTTTTCACCCATCATTTCCATTCATATACACGGCGTTGTTGTGTGTATATCGTTTTAGGGATGCATATGTCTGTTATTAGTTGTCTATTGTTCTTTTTATTGGTATTTTTCTGTCTTGTTTTTGTGTTTTTCTATTGTTTTGTACTATGTGATGAGCGTTCCTTTCATATCTTTGTACCCTATATAGGGTTGTTTTCTCCATTTCCTTGCTATTCCTTTAAAATGAACTTACAAATATAGTTCGAAAGTGCTTGGATTCATCTTTTCATTTTCCTGTGGGTTAATTTTCAAATTATTGCTTTCTTCACGTGCCACTTTGTGAGTTTTTTCATTATATATATATATATATATATATATATATATATATATATATATATATATAAATATATATATATATATATATATATATATATATATATATATATATATATATATATATATATATATATATATATATATATATATATATATATATATATATATATATATATATATATATATATATATATATATATAATATATATATATATATATATATATATATAAATATATATATATATATATATATATATATATATATATATATATATATATATATATATATATATATGTATATATATATATATATATATATATATATATATATATATATATATATATATATGATAGTGAAATCACTATCATATACCATAATTTGCCATTGAGTTCTTTCACTTATATATAAAGTGATATGCAATTCCAATCAAATTAATGGACGATTGATAAAAAGATTTGTTAGCCCGATGCGCTAAATAAGAAATATGGTGACCTTTAGCATCTACTAAAAGATCGTTCCGAGACATCACTATTATAATTATTCACGTATGTTTAGACTTATTCCACCATAAAATTTCTCTTGATATAAAAGAAAAACTTGTAAAATAAAATTGTTTTAATATCATTGGAAGACTGGTAAAAATAATACACGTGAGCAAAACCATGAATTTATACAATATTATATGTGAAAACTAGTGTTCAGGTCGATTAATATCTGTGTTAATGTGTGGAGAGCATGGCCCTGGCGCTAAAATTGCACCAGCAAAGTGCCTCGTAGGAATAGGAAGGATTTATTTGTAAACCGGTCAAGGAAGTAAGCGGGAAGCTGAGAATTCAGATAGCATGAAAATTTGACGACAGTGTAATAAAAACGAATATTTCTCGTCTTGAAATGAAATTGAGCCGAGACAGCTGTCTGCCTCTCAGGAATGATAAAATTATATCAAGAAAGTGTAAATTTGTAGGCGACATCAATCGATGACCTTCGGAGACCATGGGATAAGGAATATTCCGCCCAGTGGCCGGAGCTAAAAACATTGTGATCCCAGAGGCCACGCCTCCTATACTATTTATAGAAGAAAAATGGAGAATTCGAGAGAAGGAGATTTATTCACATAACAAGCCCGATATATATCCCTTGCCACGGATTTAAAGTTTAGACCTACCACCTCCAAGGAAAAAAGATATTTTCAATGCTGGATCTGGTCCGTGCCTACCATCAGATCCCCATGAATCTGGCGGATATAGAGAAGACCGCGATCACAACTACCCTTGTTCTGTGGGAATTCGTCAAGCTTCCTTTCGGCCTACGGAATGCAAGAAGCACATTTCAACGGCACATGGGCAACCTTTTTCGAGGATCGGGGTTCGTTTATGTACGAGTATATATATACGACATTCTGATCTTCTCGCATAACATGGACGACCATTTGGAGGAAATATTCAAAAAAAAAATTTTAATGGGCTAAGGATTTCACTGGAGAAATGCGAATTCACGAATAAAGAAATTGATTTCCTCGGGCATCACATTTCAGTGGAAGGATTCTGTCCACCGGCCACAAAGGAAAATAAAATAGCCGACATGACATTGCTAAAAGACTCAAAGGGACTGTCCTGTTATTTAGGCAAGTTGAGATATTACCGCAGAATTGCAGCATCGTTAAGTGAGATTATACGAGTGCAACTCAATGGTCGTGAGCTCCAGCCGATGCCAAACGATTCTCCATGCCAGCTGGATACATATTGCTCCCAGTTCGCGGCAGGTGCTGCCTTTCACCAAATGGTTGACAGATCCCCATGACCAGTTGCTTTGTTCTCGAGCAAGCTAAACAGGACGCAGCAAGCATACTCCGCCTACAACAGAGAGCTCCTAGCGGCGTATCTTGCTGTCTTGAAGGGCGCCATGTAACCTTCTACACGGATCACAAGCCATTAGTGTCTGCATTTCCATCGCCATTTACGCGCGCTTAATGCGATCACAAAGCCCGACAGATATCCATTGCCGAGAATACAAAGTGTGGCAAACCACCTCCATGGTAAAACAATTTTCTCTCGGTTGGCTCTGGTTCGTACATACCATCAAATCCCCAAGAACCCGGTGGACATAGAGAAAACTGCGGTGGTAACTCCGTACGTCGTATGGGAATATGTGAAATTAACCTTTGGCCTCCGGAATGCAAGCTGTACATTCCAACGACATATGGATAAGCTATTTCAGGGATTAGAGTTCGTTTATGTATATTTAAACGACATCCTGATACTTTCAGATAATCTGGACAACCATCTGGATCATTTAGATTTAGTTTTCAGAATCCTGGTCGAGAACAGTCTACGGATATCCTTGGATAAATGCGAACAAGCAAAGGAGGGAATTGATTTTCTAGGGTATCACATTTCGGCTGCGGGAATTTGCTCGCCGACCAAGAAAATAAAAGAAATTGGGCACATGCCGTTAACGAAAGATTACAAGGAACTACGACGTCACTTGGGCATATTGGAATACTATTGAAGGATGATTCCAAATTTCACCGCGATTGCAGCCCCGCTGACCCAGCTTGCATGCCTGCAACCAAAGGTTCGTATGCTCGAATGGAACGACGATGCTCGAGAAGAATTCAAATAGTACTAAATCATCTTTGATCAACTCCGTCAATCTATGCTACCCACTTCCCAATGACTCACCATATCAGCTGGTGACTGATTGCTCCCAATACGCGGCAGGTGCTGCTCTTCACCAGATAGTAAATGGATCGCCGCAACCGGTGGCATTCTTCTCGAGCAAACTAAGCCGGACAAGGCAAACGTACTCCACTTACGACCTAGAGCTCCTAGCGGCGAAATATCGCTGTGATTGACTTAGACATATGATTGAATGTCGTCGTTACCCTATGCACAGACCACAAACCTCTAGCATCGGCTTTCTCGTTACCGTTGCCTGCCAAAACGCACAGGCAGCAACGTCATTGGACAATGATTTTGGAATACATCAGCGATATCACCTGCGTGCGTGGTCAAGAAAACGTAGTTGCTGACTGCCTAACAAGGAACGTCAATTCGGTCCCAATTGACTCATTCATCTCCGAGCTTTGGCCGCAGCGCAGGATAATGATGGGGGAAACAGGAGAAAATCAGTCACGATTAAAATGTTTCCCTTTTCCCGCAGAGCCCAACTATGGTGTGAAGATACCCACGACCGTTCACCTCTACAGCATACAGAAGAACTATCTTCAGTCAGTTGCACAATTTGTCACACCCTGGGATTAAAGCACCCCTCCATCTAATTAGTCTAGATATTTTTGGCCTAATATGGCCAGAGACCTTCGCTCCTTGGCACGGGAGTGCATCTCATGTCAATCCTTCAAAATCGATCGCCACACAAAATCTCCAATCCGGACCATTAATATTTCCTCGTCAAGATTCGAAACCATGCACATTGATATCGTTGGACCACTTCAACCGTGCACATTGTCTGGACAATCCTATTCGTTGCATAACCGATATCTACTATCGTACATTGACCCGACTACAATATGAATCGAAGCGTCACCGATTCTGGACATAAGTACCCAACGGTTACTTTGGCCTTCCTAGACTGATGGATTTCCTGATTTGGAGTCTCGTTATATGTGGTAACCGACAAAGGAGCCCAATTCGAGTCAGAGGTGTTCAAGGAATTATCAACCCTCGTTGGTTTTCATCGTTTCTGCACGAACGGGATTGCAGAAAGAGCACACATAGCTTTGAAGTATTCCATAATGTCCCATACACAAGGTTGGTTGATGGCCCTTCCAATTAACTTCTTGGAATTCGCTCCTTGCCTAATGACTCGGGATTTTTGCCTTTCACATCCGTCACAGGAACTAAACTACAGTGTCCGAAACCTTTGGTTTCATCCTCGTCTTCGAAAATGGATTCATTAAAGAATTAGCTACAGCTATGGCACAAGTCGACTTCATACAGGTATCCGAAGGACACCTGCACTCGGTGCCCAAGCCTTTCGTGTCCAAAGATCTTCGTGAGTCAACGCATGTGTAAGTCCAAATAGATCGTATTCGCAAACCGCTAGAAGCGTCATATGCTGGTTTTTCCCGATGGCCGAGTGCGACGACAAGTTTTACAAGTTGGAGTTCCCTGATGGTAAACGGGACGCTGTATCAGTAGACAAGTTGAAAAAGCATGATGGCAATGTATTGAGTAATCAGCGCCACCCAAGGACTCATGCAAGATAGGAAGGCGACCATTTGAACTTCAAGTCAGGGTGAAGAAGGTGAAATGGAGAATAATGATGTAGGAGGAAATCGAAGAGTAACCTATCCAGGCAACGGAGAGGGCAACGATAAACCGGACAATTTTAGGCGTTCGGGATACGGGTTACGTTCGCCAGAGATCCGCCATTTTAAAATTTTTAAACCCCGTTACGTTCATTTCATTGCCCGGGCCTATTGTAATAAAAGAGAAAGAGGAAAATTGTCCGCACGCCAGATAATTTTCTACATAACACTTCGCCTGTGGACCAATTGTATATAGCATGTATTGTAATCGTTACATATAGTATTATCAGATGGACTAGTTAAAGAGGTAGAGAGGACCCAAAATATTAAAAATATGTATATGGGTATCGAAACAATGTAAATGTGTAGCATTATAGATGAAACAAAATGCATACCCCGAGTCAATGTATATTAGTTCTTCATTTCTAATCCTCCGTGGCTCGAGGGGGAGTTTTGTAGCGACACCCGAATTGCAAGATCAAGTAGGCTCAACGAGGAACCTCACAAATGAGCAACCTGTTGCACCTATGAAATCTTGAAATTGGGCATACATATTAACTACTGAAATAATATGCCATGTAGTAGCAATGAACCAATGCAGAATAAAGCGAAATACTTATATATAATGTAAAATCCCAATTGTACGTGTATTAAGACAAATATGAGTGTAAGAAGGCAAGCGAATAGTTTGAGTTTCCCACGCGAATGCACAAACATACACACGCGATGAAACAGCTGAGAGCCGAAAAGTTTCGATACAAGATAATGAGGCAGCTGGAACGGAGTCGTATTTGATAAGCTAAAGTTGACGTGGACCCGCGAAACGACAAAATCAACTTTGCTATCATCTTGCTTTCAATGCTAACCTGGATGCTTCTAAATACACCTACACTGAAACATACACACCCTTTGACTCCACCCAGCAATCTCAACAAATGAACATACTTTAACTTGTGAGGCTCTGCCTCACGCTCTGATTAAGGATAGCTAAGTCACGCCTTCTTAATGGAAGTTCGTATAAATAAGACAAGCAGAGAATTTCCACCAAAAGAAGAGTAACAAAACTATTATTAGTAGGATACATTCATCCTTCTTGATTTCGAATTCACATTAATCGTGTTGGCGTCAAAGGGTCCGTTCCTATTCTTTAAATCCAGCCGTCCTTAGTCCTAATTTTTAACGAAGAGGAAAACTTACAACAAAGCCGCGTAAGACTCGAAGATCTCGTTTGCCCCAATTAAGGTAGACCTAATCCAAGAATATAGTCTAAAAAATACAATTAAGGTAGACCTAATCCAAGAATATAGTCTAAAAAATACAATTTTCCTTTCGAGTCCTTCCTTTAACCCAGTGATAACCAAGTTACCTTTCGAACCCAGCCTATAAACGGATTCCCCGTAAAAACTCTGGGAGTCAGAGCAAACTCGACGGTGAGACCTCCAACGTCTTCGTCAAACACCCCTTTATGAGTAACCTAGGCTCACTCCAAGTTACTCTGCCTCTAAAGTGGTACTTGCCGGGCATCTCATAAACTAAGCGATCCATTATAAACTTAGTGACTATCATATACTGGTAACTCTCACACGAATAAAACCTCCTGCATAAGTTCATAGTTAGAAGGTAATTGTAACCACGAGAAAATGGTGAAAGACGAGAATTAGATTGATGTCGATCGTGTCATAACACAACGAATGAAGGGTATAAGGGTACCTGGTCACACGAAATCATGAATCGATCTGCGATGAGCATGCAATTAGCCCAAGCACCAGGATGAGAAAGATGTGATTTTGGTCGAAAACATAGCGACGCTAAGAAAAGGGAAAGAAAAGAATAGATAAATCAGGCAAATAAAAATTTAACAGGATAAACATGCGCAAGAGTGTGTCCGGTTTGACGTTTAAACAGCCAGGAACATAGCGAATGTCGTTCATAAGCTGCATGATGAAATTTCAATGACAAACGTTAACTTTTGAGTGAACGGAATATGTACTACAATCGGAAAAGGCACCAAGCAAATGTTTGGTGCCAAACCTAGCCAAATATGGACAAAAGTGGCGAAATGCGAGATAAATTCAAAGAAATTCTCGAGAGAACGTGTAGGGTTCGGTTTATGTAATAGGTAGGCTACTGGCACCAAATTTCAGAATTCAATAGGCTCAGCAAGAAACTCCACAAAATGGACGCGCGGTGGCCTCATTAAATCCTAACGTGTGGGAAATACAAAAAGGGCGAACTCAAGAAAAGGAAAATAAGGTCAAAATACCTAAGTGAACAAGAGGAAACAAATAAACATTCATCTCATGTCTCAGGATAAAATTATCAGAATACGGAAGTCTACGGAACACCAGAGTAAACACAAAGTCCAACCAAAGGAAATTATAACACAGTTGTGTAAAATCGCGTCATAGAATAACTAGATTAGCTGGACGATTTAAGCAAATTATGATACACAGCCGTTCAAAACTACGCCCTTAAGGGGTGGAACTAATGAGCCCCGACGACAGATTTTTCCTGGAGAAATAGAGAGTTAAGAATTAAGCATTATAATTGTCATTAAGTATTGTCAAACCCGTGTTAGCGTTTACGGGACCCCTTTTAAATTCACCAAGTCTTGTCGCTCCAGAATTTAGTACTTCGCGTTAGGTATATATAGACTGCTAGTCGCCCACAAAGTAACTTCGTGACGTGCCGCTTTGCCCCGTTATAGGCCAATATTAGAATATATTTTTGCAACGTCCTTCTTTACCTCGATTGCCCTAAACCTTCGGTAAGCCCAGCAAAAATAAGAACACTGTGAAGAATTCATCTTTGGAGTCAGATACTTAATTACCCATTCATATAAACGGGTAATCCCCATAATTGGCACCCCAAAACGTTCTTCATCTCTTTGAGGAATCCTAAAAAAGATATAGAGAAGAAAGCAGGAGGTTGTCAGTGGTCATCAACCTTCGGCTGTAAAGTCGTTCCTACATGAGTTGAGGTATTTCTGAGGCAACGCTTATGGGTGCCCAAGGACAAGGATGCGCTAAAGAAACAGTGGCGGCAACAACAGCAACGTCCTTAAAGGATGGATGACCCAAAGACATTCAGGAATGAAACTTTGGAAGAAATTGACCATTACACACAAAAGAGGAAGGTTGAGGAAAATCTCTTATCGCTGTAACATTATCCTGAAGAGGACGAATGCCGTCAGAAGAAAAAACATGGTGTCCGCGGTACCAGAGTTGCGAGAAAACAAATAGAAGTGTTGAGTGCGATGCCATACTCTTCCAAACGAGAAAAAACTTAATGAAAGTGAGAAATATATTTCTCGACGGACGGGGACGCTATAAGGTCATCTTCTTTGTCGTAAAACAAGAACGGAAGACCTCTTAGAACGTTATCCATGATTAGTCATAGGAAGGAGAATGACTATCGTCAATACTGAAGGAAAGATGAACAGAGGGGACGAAGAACTTTAGAAGCTTCAACAAAACAAAAACTCATTAGAAAATGCAAATTAGAGGGCTAGAGAGCGACTGGACAGACTTCGAGCATTTCAGGCAAAGGCAAGAGGAAAGAGACCTCGATCACAAACCAGGATCGGGAGTGCCTATAGGCGAGCACCAGCAGACCGGTGTCTTTGCAGCTCCCTGCAGCTGAGGATGAAGCCTGGTCGTCTGGAGCCTCTCTTGCCTCCAGGGTCCTTCTCCCCTAGTGTGGGTTTGATGTCCTATGGGCATCCGTCATCATCGACCTCGATGGTCTTCCCAAAGCCATGAACCAATGGAATGTCTGGTCACTGTTACGAAGGTCGAGGCCCATAATCGGATAGTATACCTCAGCAATACGAAAGTCCATCAAAATTATGACTAAGATCGAGATAAATTTGAAAGTTACACTTTTTATAGGTCCTAATATCAGAGAAATTAGCTACATGAAGAACTAAATCCGAGGGATGGTAAGCTTGTTGTGGTATCAGCACATTATAGAATTGAATATGACTCAAAAGTAAGTAAAAAATGAGCATTTTGTAGTCATATCGATTATATAATCGGCTCACACACAGAACCCTTATTTAGTTATTCATTGGCGAAGTAAAAATTATAGTATTTGTTGACTCTTTCTTAGGGTTAAATAATAATTCACCGTTGGACTGTTGTCATTGGTCGGCGGTGCTCGCAGGCCTTTGCAAGGGGCAGCCGTTTTCGTATTTCCTGAAACCGTTACCTACTTTACCGGGTAGAGGCATGAGGAAAGCCAATGTAATTCATCATGTTGTAATTCGTCAATAATGAAATAAGATGATATACTCAATTTTAGAAGATGTTGGGATAGTGGTAGATAATGGGTGAATAATTAAAGCGAGAAGTGGTATTTTGCCCTAGTAGGGAGGGCATCGCTTTCCTTTTATTTATTTTTACTTTTACTTTTATTATTTATTTGAACTTGTCCTATGTATTTGTATTTTCATGTGCTTTAGCGTTCTTTTTATTGTTTGTTTTTTAATGATTTGGTACACTTATTTTTGCTGTAAATATTCAGCATTCAAGCCTTTGTTAGCTCTATTTGCCAACAATTTACCTCGCGTTAAAAGTTTAATGTAATGATATTTACTCATTGATTCTTATATGTTGTATTAGTTGTATTGTTTACTGTTTCGTTTATGTATATATTGGTGAAATGTTGTTTGTACTCTTTGATTCTTCTATGTTGTATTTGTTGTATTGTTTATTGTTTTTCGTCTATGTATATATTGGTGTAATGGCTTTTTGTGAGCATAGTTTGGTGCTCAGGAACTGATTTCGGCGTGAGACTTTTGCCCGTAGCCTCCCAGGTATGTTAGGCCTGCCGCCTGTTCCCTGTAGCTCCGGAATGACACCATTCGTTAGGGTGGACCAGACCTTTTTACCAAGTTTTGGGGTGACGACATTGATGGGCTCAAACGTTTTCTCCTGTGCAAATCTCTTTGCCTAAGGTGATCACGCCTTCGGACTTTATTTATAAGTAGAGATGCAGCGTTCTGGAAACGTTTGAGTTTTTTCATCGAAGATTTTCTGGCCGCTTGAGTAACCACTGCGGGGTAGATTTCTTTCCTTGTCAGATTGCGCCTCTACGTGTGGTGTCTCGAGTATTCATGGTCGGAGATCTTTAGGCCCAGGACGGTGATTTCGGCGGAGTAGCCGTATCTCCTCCCTTCTATGGTGATGGGCCATGTCAACTCGCGACTCAGCGGGACGATCTTGAATTTGTCCCTGTTGGTCCTGACCTTCCATCGTCTCTCCTACTGGTTGATGTTATTGATTTCCGCTATCGTGTGAGCTAGCTGTGCCCTTTGCTTTCGCCTCCGAGCATGGGAAAATTTGCGTGATGTCATCTTCGAATTCCAGATACATCGTGTCCCTGTGCAGCGGAGTTGGGAGGTCGATCGTGAAGACCAGGTAAAGCAGTAGGCTCAGGCAGCTTTCCTGGGGAACGCTAGCCTTTAGTTCAAATTCAGGTCCTCTGTAGCCCTCAAGGATGAGACATGCCCTTCTGTCCATGATAAAATCACAGAGGATCCTTTCCAGGATTGGGTCTAGCTGGAGATTCAGAAGTTCAGGATCTTATATTGAAGTCCTTCCAGCCAGACTTTATCGAAGGTTTATTGCATGTTCCTCAGCACAATATCTACGTAGCACCCGTTCACTTTGGAATATGCTACGTATATGTGCCCCTTTTCCTGCGGAACCCGTGTTGTTGAGGGTTATGCGCTGCTAACTCGGTCAGTTGAGCTTGTAGCCTGTTTGCTATAATCTTCTCGAAGATTTTTCCCTGCATCTCAAGAAGAGAGATCGGGCGATAGTTAGCTACCTTCGGGATAAAGATGATTTTGACCATTTTGTACCTGTCAGGGAAGTAGTTTATATTCAGAGCAGTGTTTATTGTTTTCGCCAAACCCTGAATAATTTGCTTTGGGGCATTTACGAGGTTGTTCTTCGTAATTCCAGACCAGCCTGGCGCCCTCTGCTTGAAGAAGCTTATGGTGTTCAAGGTCACTTCGAGAGTTATCGGGCATCTGTGGCTAACCATTATTCTTTCCGGAGATACTTGCGGGTGTGGGTGGGTTCTATGTATCACTGTGCCGAGGTCATCAAGCAATTGGTCTTCGAAGTCCTGGTCGAAGTCGTCGTTCTCCTCAGGGAATCCACGAAAATTTCTTGCCAGTGGGTTCTAAATTTCCTCTCGAGAGACTCTGGGTCCTCAATGATGCAATCTCTATCTTTGATTTGGGTTCTGTGTCTGGCAGGCAATCCCCTAAGTCATCGGATGTTGTTCCAAAATCTTACAGGATTGTCCTCTCTGTCCAGCCTCCCAATGATGTCATTCCAGATTGCTCTTTGCTTTTCTAAAATTATGTTTTTTACTTCCTCTCCTAGTTGTCTCATTCTGGCTGTCCTTTCCCGATTGGTGCCTATCCTGCCGATATCTTCATAGATTTCTTTATGTTCCCGGGCGATTTCTCTCTTCACGTTCGTCCACCTAGGTTGTCAGAGCATTTTATAGGAGATTCTGGGGACGCATCTCTCGTTGGCTTGTATGAGGAGATTGGTGATCTTATTTATCTCCTGATCAATTTCTTCGAGATTAGCCTCTCCCAGGTCAGCTAGGTGGTATGTACTGAGTATCTATCTATATAGCTCCCACTTAGCTTCAGCGTAACATTTCCTAAGGGGAACGGGATTTAGTAGTGGAACAAGCGAGATCGTAGAGAGAATCGGGAAGTGATCACTCGGTACCCCTGGTCCGGGCTCATTGCTGATGTTAAAGGGGAAGTTTTTGCTCGTTAACACAATGTCCGTTTTAGTTGGCGAAAGATATGTTAAGAAGGTCGAAAAATCTGGCCCGACCCTTTGGAGTCTGTCTTTTTCGAGTAGCAACTCCAGGTTTCTTCCCCTTTGGTCGGTGCTTCAGTAGTCTGACGCTCTGCATCTGGCATTTAGACCACCGTCAAGCAATGTAAGTTTCCCGCGCCCGAAGAGAGTGTAAAAGTTAGGAATCGGCAGGTATTTGCGACGTGGAGGCTGATAGGCAGCTGCCACGGTTAGGTTTGACACCAGGGTCGGTATTTCACTAGCCACAAATGACTCATCTAGGTTTGGAAGCGTTCTGTATGAAATGTTGTTTCGGATCGCGATAGTTACGCCGTCGTAACGATCCTGTGTGTGGTTTTTGTTTATAACTGCGTAATTTTGTATCTTTATTCTGTTTGTATTTGCGTTAACGCCGTGTTCAGTGATGAGGATTAGGTAGAGATCCACTTTAAGGAATATTTTTACCATCCCATCCATTGACGTTAATTGTAAGTATTTTTAATGTTATTCGTGTTTTCCACGTTTGTGTTTTCTAGTGCTTGTGTATTTTTATATATATGTGTGTGTCTTCTTCTAATGCATTTTGTTACGTGCCTTTTTTACGTTCCTAATTTTGAAAAACTCTGCTTCGCTTATGGCGAGGCAGGAGTCCCTATACAATTTAATTTATGCCACCATGAACGCTGCGTCAATTAGCGCTTCCTGGTCTGGCGAATCGTATGTCCATTTCAAAAAGCCAACCTTGACTCCTTCGATGATCTCCCCTATCTTGGTATCCTCTGGGAAGGAGGTTTCAGCTTTCCTGTAGAACCGGATTTTGATGTCTTCTCCATCTTATTTTTTGTTCTGACGAGAACTCTTCCTTTTGCTCTTGCTCCTCGCTCGCCCATGGGTCTTAGGAGGCTGGGAGCACTCTTGTTCTTCTTAAGAGGAAGAAGCAAAGCTTGAGATGTTACTCTCAGCCTGTTTGATCCTTCTGGCTGCTCTTTTCTCTTTTCCTTCTGGCCTCAATTCTGGGGTCCCTGTTTGGGGACCTTTGAGGAGCTGGGGTGGGTTCCAGGATCGCTTTCCTTTACGCTTTTTCTTCTTCATTTATTGGGAAAGCAGTCGCTGGTGCCTCTTCCTCTGGCTGGAACTGCATCTGCAGTTGGGATTTTCCCCAAACTTTCTCTCCTTTGCCGAATTATGGCAAGAATGAAAGGTATGGTATGGTATGGTATGGTATATTTAGAGACAGAAATACAATAAGTTTTTACAAATATTTAAAATGCAAAATATTTAAAATGTTAATACATATATGTAAAAATAAATGGTAATAGTGGTGAAATATTTTGTTAAATTAGCGGAGAAGAGCAAGATATGAGTATGAGTAAGATAAAATATAAGAGTTTCCGCCGGAATTGTCAGAGGATCATATATTTATAATCTAAACGTTAGTTGTTTTAACTTTGATATTACACATTAATAGGGTTCGTTTTTGTATAAAATCATATTATTAAATTTTTAGAAAAAGTTGTTCACATTATTATTAACATTGTTAAATTTTAATAAAACTATATACCATTTTTGGTCGCATTCAATCACCGCAGTATCTACTTCATTCCAATTTGAGTTATTCTTTTATTCGTTGTTATTTATTTTAGTCCTGTCTGGTTATTTATTATAAACATATTTTAATCACTTTAGTCATTATTTATTCACTTTTTGTTAATATTATTTACTTCTCTCACTTTAGATTATTTATCAATAGTTTATTTTAGTCACTTGTTTTAATCACTTTATTATCCATATTTATTCGCTTTTCTACTTTATTTATTCCCTTTTCGTTATTATAGTTACTTTATTATCGCTATTTTTTCTACTTTATTTATTCACTTTTCGTTATTATAGTTACTTTACTATTGCTATTTATTCTACTTTATTTATTCATTTTTCGTTATTATAGTCACTTTATTATCGTTATTTATTCACTTATTATCGTTATTCACTTTCCGTTATTATTTATTTTTCGCACATATCACTTTATTATCATTATTTATACATTATTCTACACTTTTTCGCACTATAGTTCATCACTCAATTTCCGATGTTTTTGGGCCATTTTAAACTTTTGGACATATTGACGGTGTGAATGCACGAGTCCGGGACGAACATGGCGCGCTCCATCCGTAGTCCTCCTATTTCCTTCGGTCCACTTGTAGTCGCCACGGTAGATGCCTTCGAGCAGTTTTCTACGTTTCCCTTTGGAGGTTTGCACACAGATGCGCCGAAGACTTTGAGATTCACGTCCTGGGCGTCGGAGAAGAAACCCTGCAGTAGGATATCCCTTTTTCTCCGTGAAGAGTACTCCAGGATAGCCTAGGATTTTGTCCTTCATCTTCTTCTGAGCTTTTTTCCACTTCTTTACTCTCTTACTTCTCTGTTTCTAGTCTCACTTCCGTCTTATCCTTTGTTCTTTGTCGTTTTTTCTTCGGGCTCTTTTTTGAGTTTCCGTTCTTTTCCGTTTCTTCTTCCTCCGTGGTTGCTTCTTCCTCTGTGTGTTTTTGTTGTTTTTTTTATCTTCATCTTCTCTGTTTGGGTCTTTTTCTTTTTCATCGTCGACAAATGGAATATTTAATATTTCCTGCGACGCGGGTTTGGGCGGGAACCACAGCTTTTTCTCAACCCCGTTCTTAATGCACCCGAAAAGGTGCCGGGGTTGGCTAGGTCCTCCAGGTGAGCAACAATGACCATAGTCATTATTTATTTACACTCACTTGGCATCACCAGCTTTGGTGCCGGTGTTTCGGCGACCGTGGTTCTTGTAGTCCGCTGCTGCTTCCGCGTAATTCTTTGCCTTTGCCTCCTTTTCCTTTTTCGACTTTTCGCGTTTCTTCCGTATTACCTCTTTGCGGACGGGACACCTCATGGCCAAGGCCCTGTGATCCTCTCCGCAGTTTAAACAGCGTGTTTTTTCTGAGACACACTCCTTCCATCCGTGTCCTGGTCTGGAACAGAGAGAGCATGTGACCTCGGCCGCTGTACATTCCCTCGTGGGTTTTTTTTTATACGGCTAGGCATCTGAAGCAGCTTTCTATTTGGATGTACTCCTCCACTTCGTTCTGTTCAGGGACTACTTGGAGGTAGAACCCCAGGAGTCCCTCCTTCATAGCCCTTTGCGCCATCTCAGTGCTTGCGAAGATAATTTTGACTATGTTTTTGCCGAACTTCTCCACCTTGGCAATTTTCGCTCATTTTTGGTGCTTAGAAAGCTCGGCCTTGATGTCTTTACAGCTGTTGTCCGTGAAGAAGGGGTCGAGCTTTCTGAGGATGACTATTCGACGAACCATGATTTCGTGGGGGATGGAAGCTTCAAGTCCAATCATCCGAAGGGGCTCTTTAGCTTCATCGGACACGATCTTCTCGACGTCTTCGGAAGTCCAACATAATGGTGCCCAGCCGTTGGGCATCTCAATTAGTCCTAGGATGGTTTGGAGGGGGATCCGTTTGACGTCCATGGCGGGTGACCCCATGGCCCCCTTTACGTAGCGGTACTCCTGTTTATTCGTTATTCTTCTTCCGGATAATTGTCTCCTTTTTATCCCCAAAAGAATGTCTGGCAAGGGCGTCTTCCGTTTTTACCATTATCACTTCACGATGAACACTACTACTAAGTACTTAAAGTATCGTACTCTACTTCCAGAATGCGAAAAATTTAGACATAAAATTGTCATGAAATATATGTTCAATCCTGATTTTGTATCGTTTAAGTTTACGGAGAATGACTATATATAGAGTAGCATTTTGTCGCTAGGGCAGGCCAAAATTTGAATTATTTTTTTTTTACAACGGAGAGCTGTGAGCGCGCTAAAGGACAAGTTCACTTTTCATTAGAGTTAACGTTAACTTCAAGAAAGAAGAAATATATGCGCCCTCTGGACTGATTGGAGATTCCTCCTGTTTCCAGTGGGCGGAATGCTCACTCTAAAGGGGTATTTCATCCTTAATTCCTGCTTATTCTACGCTTTGACTTCCACTTACTTCACCGACTAAAAGCAACATAACACGACCACCGCTGCGCCCAGAGCCACTTAAAGTAGGGTATAGTGAACCTCGGAAGGAAGCCTCAATAGAGAGCGCGAAGAAGAGAGGTCCTTACGACCACGAGACCAAAATTATGTAGGGGCGCTTCTTAGCTTAAGCCTATTTAGGTAGGGTGGTCGTGAAGTGCTAAAATTAGTAGGTATATAGGGAACCATAAGCTGCTAGGTGATAGGGAACTTTTTCACTGTCCTTTTTTACAGATTTAGAGAGGAAGGAAGAAAACAAAAATAGGCTTCGGAGGAAGGGAGGAAGAAAAGAGCGCCTAATCGCTCGACTAGCAAAAGGATGGAGGATCATTCCCCTCTAGGGAAATGAGGCAGCCTGGAATTTCTACGAGTACCTCTACGGACAAGTGACCAGGAGATCAAACCGGGCAAAGCAAAACTCTGCGAGACATTATTTGGAGAGATAAAAGTAGCCCTCGTCAAAATTATCGACATCCCAAATGGTTACATGGTAATTGCAAGTAAGAAAAAAGAGGTAGGAAAATTAGTGTCCCAGGAAGAAATAGAGACACTAAAGAGAATAGGACTAACGCCCAAAATCTCGCCCCAGATAACTACAAACAGAAGTATCATTTGCAAGAAAGTCGACGTCTAGGTTGGTTTTTATGACAAAGAGAAAATGAAAGAAGAAATCCTAAAAATCATGAAGGCATAAAAATAAATGAAATAATTAAATTTGGCCACCACACACATGTCTTTAAAATTGTACGTGCAACAACAGATATCGCAGCAAAGATATTTCAACGAGGATTGCTCATGTTTAACATGAGAATTCCACCAGAGAACATGGAGCGCGAAAAACGTATTAATATTCAAATGTGCTTCCACTGCTATAATATGGAGGACCACTTGACGCATGACTGCACTGAGAAAGATACAGTATGTTCTGAGTGCGGACAAAAGAACCACGAATGGAGACAGTGCAAGGAAAGTACTAAGAAATGCATGAACTGTCATGGGCCACATAGGACTATGGCAATAGCATGCCCCAAAGATAGGATATAATAGAACGAAAGGAAAGAGAAGCGAGAAACGAAGAAGAAACTAGAAGAAATGCAACATATGCAGGAGTGGCTAAAGCAACTGTGAAGCAAATGCAGGAAGCACATATCCATCGAACTGTGCCACAAGGGGCATCAACAGAAGTGCTCACATGCATACTTTATGCCCCTGTGATGAATATTGGGAAACTGGGCACCTTCTCTACGACACTCAATACAATGCTAGAAAAAAAAGGGAATGAAGAAGATGTGGTTCCCTGACAACCCCCCTCATATGAAATCCTTAAAATCAACGTCGCCTCAGCGTCGGCGCCAACGAGCAACGAGAAAACATACTACTGAAGAGAACGCAATTTCAAACATGTCAGTGTAAAGTTATGAAGGAAACAAAATATTACGCATGGAAGCACAGTAAATAAAACTTAAAGTCTACAGCGATGAATGCTTCCCCCTCCCGAGAGGCAAGAAACAGGAAGACATCATTAAGGCAATTAAAGTAGGAAAATGCAAATGGGCATTCAAAGGAAAAACAGGAGAAGAAGACGAGGAAGAAGTACAAAAACTCTTAATGGAGGATAAAATTCAAATTTACCTTGGCGACTGCGTTACTCTCTGCCATTCTACATTTCTAAGCATGAAGAATGGTAGGTTTAAATGCAACGAAGCAGAACCCAACAAGAGATCGACCCGCCAGAAGTCCAGAGATATCTAGACAACCAAACTTAATAAACGATGGAACCAGAAAGGGAAAGAAAGCTCAGCATTCTGCAAATCAACACTCAAGGATGGATCGGTAAAACATCGACATTAGGAAATAATTTCAGAGAGATCGATCCAGATATAATATTAATATCAGAACACGGAGTGAATCTAAAAGAAAAAACAATGAAATTGTTCGATTACACCGTCATAAATGCGAACCCTTCAGGCGAACGTTATAACGGGGCGACCATAGCAATAAGAAGAGTGTTGAAGTTAAAAAAGTTAATAATTTAGATGAGGCCGTAAAAATTGAAACATAATTAGCGCCAATAATAGTAGCCACGAGATACCAAACACCAAGAAAAAATTACCTTTCCCTGCACAACCTATTTAAAATCTTTGTCACAGGTTTCCAAACCATCTTTATGGGAGATCTCAATGCCAGGTGCAGTGCACATGGATACCGCTCCAGAAACAACAGATGAGCTAACTTAGAAATGATGTTGGAAAGAAACATTTTCAAGAGAATAGGGCCAGACTTCCCAACATATATTACAGGCAATGCAGCTACAAAACCAGACGTTGTGTTAAGTAGCTTCAATATGCCATACAACATCCACATGCAACCAGTTACCTTTGCATGTAGAAAGCATGTTGGAACACATTTGCTCATGAATCAATAACCGATACAGATACCCGTACCGGCGAGGAAGGATTACAAGAGAGCAAACTGGGCAAGTTATACACAAGATCTTAATAACTTTATCCCAAAGGATCTCACTGACGCCAACTCGGAAGATATTGATGAGGAGAACTCAAGATTAACAAGAACGATCACTGAGGCGGACGAAAGATATATACTAAAGATAAGATACTGTACTCTTCCACATCCTCGATGGAGAGAGGAAATGAAGAGAAATAATAGGCAACTAAGAGGAATATTCGAACAAATAATTCTGCATGGACCGAATAAAGAGCGATAAGAAGAAATCAGAAGACAGAGAGAAGAACTGAGGCATCTCATAGAAGAACAGCAAATAGACGAAGAAAGAAGACCAAAAGAGAACTCGAGACTGATAAATAGTGTAGAGTGGTCCCCTAGAATAATATTATTTCCCCACCTCCTAAGATATTACTTAGAGAGAGAAAGAGAGCCGTTACTCTCCCCTCCTCTGACTTCACCCTTTTTGGGCTTGCCGCCAGGTCACCACAAAATTCACACCGAGGTATGACGCTGAAATTGAAGGCTACCTCCTCGCCGTCTCAATCTTTTCTCCTCCCACCCCTCGGGTCGGGAGATTACTCATCTATTTTTGTAGGTTCGCCGCGAAGAGCTTTTATGGCTCCAGCCACTGGTCGTCCGTCTGGCCACTGATCCCTACCTCTTACGCTTTCCCGCAAGGGGACGCTTGGTTTTCACGGCCGATAACGATGGTTTGAGAAGGTCTCTCTTTCTTCCTGTTTTGGAGAACTCCAGGTATATATGCACCCTCCCAAGGATTACAGACAGATTTGGTTAAACGACACTTCCCCGAAAGAAGTTCGGTTCAACGAAGCTCTCTCTCCCGAGAAGTGTGAGGGACTGTTGCAAGCCACGGAAGAGCTGGACATCACACCTTTATCTTCGGGTCAGGGAGAAGAGTCTCGTGAGGCAACGTCAGCCTTTCTCAACCGCCTTCAGATCAAGGATTGGAGAAGCCGTCCTCCGAAGTTCTTCTGGTGACCTCTTAAGGACAAGCGGCCCGATAGCTCGCTCGACCCGAGTTTAGAGAAGTCATCTCCCCCCTTCGAAGTTCGTTCGGTGACCTCTTGAGGACAATAGGCCCACATCTTGCAAAACACAAGTTTCGAGAAGGTAGCCCAGCCTGCCGCTGGTTTTCGGCTATCCCCGTGATTAATCAAGGTCACTAAGACCTCCCTCCAAGTTTGCCCCGCTTTACTCTCGAGGTTCAAAGGAACTAAATTACTCCCTACCCTGGTTATCCAATTAGTATTTGGAACCTAATTCCGTCTTATTCATATACCTATATATATCCATATTTATTGTTGTGCCTTTTATTTAGTGTGTATTAAAATCTATTTTTGCCGTTGTGTTTGGAATATTCCTTGGTCACGTAGCTGCAGCTATCTATTCAAATCACACTCTTAGAACAATAACAGTTGTCGCCTTGCTTAGCCTACCTTAGTGCCTGTGTGCGCATATTCCCGTACACTTGGCCATACTTCGACAAATAGACTTAAAGGCAGACCCCCGAGAGGAAAAATAACAGTTAAGAATGAACGGGGAGAAAAGATCCAAGAAGAGAGGACCACAGAAGAACTTTTTCGTTATCAATGGAAATCAGTGTTCTCCATAACACCAGAGGAAGACGAAGACTTCAATCCAGAGATAGACGAAATGGTCCACACAGTCTTTTGAGAAAACATAAACAAGATCACTCCAGCACCAAGTGTAGAGCGAGAAAGGGAGGAAATTCTGGGTACAGGGGCCTACATAACAACGGAAGAGATCAAAGGCGTAATACAATCATTCAAACAGAAAGCGCCAGGCCCCTCGGGAATAACCAGAATTAATCTTACCAAGGCACCTAACATAATCATCAGAACATTAAATAATATGTTTAACGTCTGCTTAAACACCGGTTACTTCCCTGATAGCTATAGACTAGCTGAAATGATATTCGTCCCAAAGCCAGGAAAACCACCAAACCACTTCAGCAGTTACCGACCAATATCGCTATTGAACTTCATGGGCAAAGTTTTCGAGAAAATCCTTAACAGAAGACTAAAAGAATATCTTGAAGAAAATGACCTTTATAATGATTATCAGTTCGGATTTAGAATAGGCATAGACACCACAATGGCACTTGGCATAATAACTTAGAAAATTGCAAAGGCCAAAGCAGAGAATAACTACACCGATCTGGTCCTGAGAGATGTAGAAAAAGCATTCGACAAAGTCTGGATCAGAGGAATGCAAATTAAGATCTTAAATCTCCAGATGAATAGCAATCTGGAAAGAATCCTCTGCAATTATGTCACAAAAAGAAGAGCATATGTGAAGATAAATGGTTATTCAGGACCAGAATTCGAATTCGAAGCTGGACTCACGCAATGGGACTGTCTCAGCCCCACGCTATATTCAATATACACAGCAGACCTACCACCACCAATAATGCCTGGTTGCCTAAACATACAGTTTGCGGACGACATAAGCCAACTCGTCGTCACTCCGTACAGGAACGTACGCTTTCAGGCAAGGACAACAGTTTTAGAAATCAGCAACATCAACAACTACGAAAGAGATTGGAAGATAAGAACGAACAGGAGAAAATTTACAATAATCCCAATCTCCAGGAACAAAACAGCTGAAATTGTAGTTGAAGATTAGAACTATAGATACCAGAGTGAGGGCAAAGTGCTAGGACTCAGAATAACAAAAAGAGGCTACAAACAACATATAACAGAGAAAAAGAACAAGGCGATTCCGATGCTTAACCTACTGTACAATCTAAGAGTGTTAGGCATGAAAAATAAAAGAAAAATCTATCTTGCACTAGGAAGAGAGGTACTACTATACCCGCCAACTCCTATCAACCGTGAAACAAGGACGAAAAAATTGGAACTCCAGAGAATACAAAATAAAGCTCTCTACCTAATCACCAATGTACGTAGGAGAGATAGGAGAAGACTGCAGGATCTACACCAAGAAGCAGGATTAGAAACACTCAACATCAACATCAGGAACAGAGCGGAGAAAATATGGAGGAAGATAGACGATCTACTTCCGATATTTGCAGAGCACACGAACACCAGAGCTGGAGTCTCCTTTAACACTCGATTACCCCGCGGCGGCCAACAGCTAAGACTCGAGGAGGTTCCCATGTTTACTTAAGCAGAAATTCAAAAAGAGAGAAGGAACAAGCATAACGATAAAGATATTTACCAGACTATATACAAACCCAACCAACGAAATAACCAACCAAGACACCAGATTAATACCCTAATAAGACAATCGAATTTAAACAACCTAAATAGGAAGAAACAACCTACTAAGAAGACAACACAGATCAAAAGTGCAAACAGAAATAATGCGAAAAAAATGTACTAAAAGTGTAATAAGTAAACTATATTAAAAGGTTTAACAAAAATGATAGTGAAGTGAAAGTTTATTGTAAAACAAGTGAACAAAGTGAAACTAAAGTGAAAAAGTGATAACAACAAGAGAAAGTGAAACAAAGTAAGAAAAGTAAAAAAAGTACATAACAATACATAAACAAAGCTCAGAGCTCAGAGCTAAGATAATTTAAAAAGGCATGAATGCTACAATAAACACATGAATGAAAGATGAAGAGAATAAGGGAACAGAGATTAGGCAGTCCTCCCGCTTCTGTATGAGGAACATAGGTGCTACAATGTGAGAAAGGAAGTAAGAATGATGAATAAATGCATTACGGTGGTTCGGAATCCACGTTAATCAGCAGGTCTTTCTTGTCCCTCGGGCAAGGGTATTCTACCCTTTCCACCTTTGACTACCAAGGTTGCTTAATCTGCCTTCTCACCAATTTGTCCTCTTTCAACTCAAAACCTTCCGTCTCCCACAGCTATAAACCCTCTTCTAAAGCTTGTTCCGGACTTTTCCCATTAAGCACTTCACTATCGGTTCACTTGAACTGAGAGTCAGAAGTGTGGGGAGTTTCTCCAGGAGCAAGTCGGCCGCGGGCCTCGTCCTCTTCTGTGCCTCCCCCCCTCGATCATGGGAGGGGTACAGAAGGGAGGAGTAAACGCGAGCCGTACCTTTTCTCCCCCCCCCAAAAAAAAAAACACAACAACAACAAAACAAACTGAGGGCAATTATTTCTTGGGTAATTTAAAACGAAGATAGCGCCGTCATTTCCAAGGTTTTAGAGCCTTCTAATCAAAAAGGTTTATAGAAGCGATGTTATTCAGCTCATTGAATTACATAGGAATACCTATTTATTTATGCAATTCTGAAGAAATTTATATTTGCCCGAGCGCATTTATTCAAAATGACTTGTGAAGGTGGGTGCGACCTTAATTTCGAGCGTTTATTTACCAAAGTTCTGTGCAAACACGAGTCTACTGTTGCATTTATAGTTGATCACGGTGTTCTTAAAGACAAATATAGCTGTCCTAGGTGTAACGCTATTCTGAAATTGAATAATTTAGGTAAATTTCGGCGTGACAAACGCGTTTACTGTGCAAGGATTTTACACGGTGTTGAGTTCAAACTTTAGGGTCACGCTTCATTTCATTTGCCGATTTCACCATTTTTGGAAGTCGGTTAGCAGGTTTTATCCGCCGGCAGAAAAATTATAATTTAAGGAAACGAAACTCTTTTGTTTAACAATCGCCTTATGCATTTGAATCTGCGGTAGGCTTAAAATTAGGAATATTACGAGTTATTTCTTTTAGATTACGGGGGAGGTGGAGGCGAAGCCCCCCATTTCGAAAGTACCTAAAAAATGTTAATTTTGGGCGCAAATAGCCTAAAGTCGTCTTAAATTACCATTTCCTGTACATACTTCAAGACCAATCCACGCTCCCGCCAAATAAAGAGGCTGATATCCAGCTCAAAATTTCCTTTACCTTTAGGGAAAGCTACGATCACACTGGTTACCCAGCCTACCAAAATACAAGAGAGAGATATACCATTCTCGCACCCATAAGCTTGGCCATTATAGGAGGCTGGAAGAACCGTGCACTTGATGTCATTGTCTACTAGGAGTTAAAAAACAACAAGTAGGCCAAAGATACGAAAATATGGATCAATCCGAATGTGAAGAGAGACGGCAGAGGGTGTTGACCCATGAGCTACTTGACTTTCTAGTTTAACTAAGGACAATTAGTAGTAGAAGATGAAGCTGATGGTGACGAGTGACAAGAAGCAGAGTGTAACAAAAAGGTTCATGACGTAGAAACCCCAGAAGAAAAATAACTGCATGTCTGTCTATATTTTGCTGCTCTTTTGCAGTTTTATTGATGTTACCAACATAGACCCGATGATTGAGATTGAGGCTGAGGATTAGTAGAGCCGGAAGAAGCAAACGAATAAAAATGCTTTACCTCAACTGTCGTGCTGGAATCTCCTTCGTGGTTACCTTTTTAGGGAAAGGATGAGCCTCCCGCGGTGCCTGGCATGGTCGTGACGATGCCCACGTCTGTACCCTTGCCACGACTTTAGGTTAAGGTGCTCCTTAAATTTCCTCTACCAGGGTGCTCCTTGCCGATGATGGAGGCACAGTTACGGTATTGTAACTTGTCGGAGGTGGGAAGCTCATTCATGTCCTAGACCTGTGAACAAGCAGAAAATTTAGTATAAATGTTTGGGTCAAGACTCGCAGAAATGCTTCCCTAATTAAAGTAAGGGGTCGAAAATAACCCTTCAGCTATATTGGCAAATTCCCCAAAAGTATGAGACCTACATATTGTCAATAGGAGTGAATATGCTCTGGCATAGCTCTCATGAATATCTCCTTCAGGGGCAGTTGAAATAACTTAGATTGAGTACCTAAAGCCACAACGGAGTCCGGGAAGGAGCACCCTGGTAGAGTAAATTTAAGGAGCACCTTAACCTAAAGTCGTGGCAAGGGTACAGACGTGGGCATTGGTACGACCATGCCAGGCACCGCGGGAGGCTCATCCTTCCCCTAAAAAGGTAACCACGAAGGGAATTCCAGCACGACAGTTGAGGTAAAGCATTTTTATTCGTTTGCTTCTTTCGGCTCTACTAATCCTCAGCCTCAATCTTATGCCTGCGGTGGATATGAGCTTACAAAGGTACTAAGAGGTAAACTCTGAGCGATGGCCACAAGCTGCTGATATTCAGTGAGGCCGTGATCGTCCATGAACATCTCTGATGCACCTAGCCATTCGATTACTTTGTCTTTTTCGAACGACAGGAGATGCAATGAAAAGCATGCGGGGATGGAGGAAGTTGGACATTGTGTCGTTGAAGGAACGTGTATTATGGCGAGGGACATCGTGGACGCCATATTGACGGGCCAATAAGTGGCCGAGGAAGTCGTGAGAGTGATACATGTTGGGGCAGCCATCAATTGTAGGGACGAAGTTGCCAGATGCGGGTGAGCCCTATCGTTGGGGGTTTATGTTAACAGGTTCTATTTCAGCCAAAACGAGAAAAAAAATCAAAGGAAATACTAAAAAAATTGGTTATTTGAATTTGGTGAGTTAAGTCGATGTGAAATAATGGATAAAACACAAATGAAGACAGAAGATAAAGAAGATATCCGAGTACGTAACCAATTAGGTCTAAGTCTCAGTGAACAACGTGAGAAATCAAATTCGAGACTCGATAGGCAAAACAAGTTTTGAAATTAATTATATTTAATTTTTTACTGTAAATCTGGACACTGATTTTATAGAGGAGTATATTTATACCTAAAAGCTCTACCATAATATAAAATATCAAAGTTAAAAAAAGTGGGAATATGTGAGAGCACGCGACTAAAAAGTCGCGTGCTCTCACATATTCTGATTTATGACCTTACGACCTCCAAAACTGTAAATAATTCAACGACTAAACTTAAGAGGACACTGGGAGTTATATCGTTCGAAAAAGAATGTAAGACAACATAAGGGTTTCACTTTTCGTTAGAATCGGCCGAATAGTTATGATGGTATTGCCCCCCCCCCCAATAATTCATGGGCTAACCTTGGGAGAACCATGGAACCTATATCATTCGAAAGAGAGTGTCAAACAACATAAGGGTTTAGAATTTCGTTAGAATCGGCCGATTAGTTACAATGCTATTACACATAAAAAAAGAAAGAAAGCAAAACAGGGACCGACCGACCGACATAGTGAGATGTAGAGTCGCCCGCGACTAAAAAAAATTTTATTTACAAGAATAACGAGAAAATCCGCGGCATGAACGGAATTAGAGTATGAATGGAGATAGGTTAAAGTATTCGAGACGATGATTGGCTTAAATTTCACATAAGGTAATACCCGGAATCAGTTACATTTAGGACAGCAGATTCAGTGCTGTGTCCAGCGTTAAAACCAGACTGTACGACAGTTTATTTTGAAGGAGGACGTGCGATCAAGAACCCAAGCTGATAGCAGCCATTCAGGGACGAGAGTTTAGATATTAGACGCTAGTTTTTTAGGTCTTTTGGACCCAAGCAGGGTTTCATTTGGGCAAAGAACAGAGTGTTTAGGTGTTTCAGACCAGATGAAAGGGAGTTGGTAAAATACCAAGGGGGTGAGGGAGAAACTAGGAGGAACTGATAACAGAGACCGATGGAATGATTGAAGAGGAGAACAGCTTTATTGAGGAAAGAGGTAATTTCTTCAGTAGACACGGGTACAATTGAGAAAGAAGTCGGGGTGTAGTTTGAGCACTAAGTGGACTTCATATGGATGAATATGACCATTTATGTCTTCGCCGCCCCGGAGTTCATTGAGTAGGGGGATTTTCTACCTTACTTCCTGGATTAAATGGACTCCATATGGATAAAAGGGACGATCAGGGCATGTTTAAGGAGCTGCGGGGCCCCCACCCGTATATATATATATATATATAT
Source organism: Ceratothoa steindachneri (assembly GCA_963969495.1). Classification (NCBI taxonomy): domain Eukaryota; kingdom Metazoa; phylum Arthropoda; class Malacostraca; order Isopoda; family Cymothoidae; genus Ceratothoa; species Ceratothoa steindachneri. The sequence goes on along the minus strand of OZ018322.1, from coordinate 101,818,319 downwards.
ATATATATATATATATATATATATATATATATATATATGCTACCTCACCCCCACCCCTTCCTTTTCCTTTGCAGAGAGGGAAAAAGGTATCTGAGGAATTTAAAAGAACTGCTAGTATGGCTCAGAGGACTCAACTGAAACAAGGTCTGCTGACCAAAAAGTCGCCTGCTCTCACTTATTCTGATTTATGACCTTACGACCTTCAAAACTTTCAATAATTCCCGGATTAACTTTGGGGGGACCTTGGCCATTCTATAATCAGAAAGCGAATTTAAAACAACATAAGGGTTTAAAATTTCGTTAGAATTGGCCGAATATTATGATGTTATTGCCAAAACAAATCCTGGGCTAACCTCGGGAGGACTTTGGTAGTTATATAATTTGAAAGAGAATGTAAAAAAAAACATAAGGGTTGCAAATTTCGCTAGAATCAGCTGAATAGTTACAATGTTATTACAAAAAAGAAGCAGAACGGGTACCGACTGACCGACATAATGAGATATAAAGTCTCCCGCGACTAGACTCGCTCGCGACTAAAAAGAGGGTTTTATTTTGTACGCTTTTTATTCCTTTTTAAAGAACAACACCGCGTACTACCATAACATAATGCCAGACTTATTATACTATGCAGTATGCTCTAGTGTAGTTTTCTATATTTTTCTTATTTATAGTAATATCATATATAATAATATAAAAATCAGGAAAATGAATAATTATTTTCTCTCGGCCTTCTGTGCCTAAGGGCAAAAACGTAATTATTACTATTTTTTTACATCCCCGCGGGGCCCCTGAATCGCGGGGCCCGTAGCACATGCTACATGTGCTATTATGCTAAACCGGCCCTGGAGACGATGTAAGACATCCTATTATGTTTCCTTGACTGAGTGGATGGAGTTCATACTTATGAAAAGGGCTTTAAGTTATCATAGTCTAAGTCCTTGATGGAATGGACTTCATACGGATGAATAGGATGAGTCAATACATTACACTTTAGTTCGGGACTAATTGGACCTCATATGAATGAAAAAGACTTCATATGGATGAAAAGAAGAGGATCAAATTTATATAAATGTATCTCCTGGACAAAGATATCCACTGTAGATGCAAGAATAAGTAGCTATTATATGGATGCGGTCTACGTTCTTGAATTATGTGAACTCCATACGAATGAAATGGGGAATTTAATTCGTTATATGTGGACTAAGTGGAGTTAATATGGATAAAAAAGACGATTTTAATTCACCACGATGTAGATACTACACAAATTGGACATCATAAGAATGAACAAGACGATTTAGGTTATCAACCTGCACTTCCTACACTTCACACGAATAAAAGGAAGGAATTGAATTCTCACATTAGTTGCTGGGCAAACTGGACTTCATACGGATTTCATACTGGTATAAAAAGCGGATTTATTTCACCAAACTATAGTTCCTGGAGTAAATGGACTTCATATATATAAAAAAGATGATTTAAGTCATCATACTATAGTTTCTGGACTCAGGAGACTTCATACACATGAAAAGGGAGATTTAAGTCATTGCACTATAGTTTCTGGACTTAGCAGCGGAATTAATACATATGAAAACGATGATGTAAGTCATCACACTAAACTTACCGGAGTAAGTGGATTTCATACACATGAAAGGGATGATTTAAGTCATCACACTATAGTTCCTGGATTAAATGGACCTTATATATATGAAAAAGATGATATGAGTCATCGTACTATAGTTCGTGGACTAAGTGAACTTCATACATGAGAAAAAGATGATTTAACTCATTACACTATAGTTTCTAAACTAAACGGACTTCATAGGTATGAAAACGATGATTTTATTCATCACTCAATAGTTCGTGGACTAAGTGAACTTCATACATGCGAAAAATATGATTTACGAGGAGCGGTCAATAAGTTTTGCAATTCGGATATAAGGAAACGAGATATGAGGAAGTGTTTTATTATTTTTCAATATAACTACCCTCGACTTGAATGCACTTGCGCCACTTGTCCCTGAGGCTTCAAATTCCCGATAACCAGAAATCTCCCGACTGCTGTTCAATCCACTCTTGGACGGCGAGCTGGACATCTTCATTGTCCCCAAAATGGCGTCCACGCAGTGCAGCCTTGAGCTGGCGGAATAAAAAGTAGTCGCTAGGGGCCAGATCTGGACTGTAGGGGGATGGTTGAGCTCCTCGAATCCGAACTCGCGCAGGGCATCTTGTGCAACTCTGGCTTTGTGGACAGGGGCATTGTCGTGGATGAGCAGGACACCGCGTGTCAACTTGCCCGCCGCTTCTGACGGATGCGCTTCTTCAACCCAGCCAGTTTCTCGGCATAATATTGGCCTGTGATGGTCCTTCTACGAGGCGCATAGTCCACCATCAACACTCCCTCAGAATCCCAGAAGATGGTGGCCATGATCTTCCCGGCTGAGGGTTGAGTCCGGAACTTGATGGGGGTCAGAGAACCCCTGTGCTTCCAGGCCATGTTTTCGAGCTTGGTCTCGGGATCCCAGTGATGGACCCACGTTTCATCACCTGTCACTATGCGTGACTCGAATACCGCCGGGTCTTGGTTGTACAGGAGCAGCAGCTCCTCCGAACTTTGACGACGTTGAACTCTATCATAGGTTGTGAGGTTTCGTGAGGTTTCTAGGGACCCAACGGGCAGAGACCTTAGTCATGGCCAAATTTTCGTGGATGATGTTGATAACACTTCCATGTGATATTCCAAGTTCTCGCTCGATTTCTTCGACCTTCACCCGTCGATTTTCGAGGATCATCCTCTCCACACGGGCCATATTGTCCTCGTTGGTCACGTCTGACGGGCTCCTGGACGGGGGTCATCTTCTAGGGACTCACGACCATGGCGGAACTCCCTATTCCAGCGAGCAATGGTTGCATAGGGAAGGGCGGTGTCGGTGTACACTGCAACCATGCGTTCATGGATCTCTTTTGCATTCTTGCCTTCCTTGGTCAAAAATTTGATCACTGCGCGGTGCTCAACTTTCTCCATTGTTGAAAAATTTGTGACTGACGATCTGCGATCAGCTACTGCTTCTTAAATAGACGAGGCAGGAGCGTGCAGCTGCAGGTTCTGACTTGTCATAACTTGTCCTAACACCCCCACAAACAGCCATCCCCCTTCCTCTGTTTTGCCCTACCGATTCGCAAAACTTATTGATCGCCCCTCGTAACTCATTACACTATAGTTTCTGGACTAAGCGGAGTTCATACATATGAAGACGATGATTTAATTCATCACTCAATAGTTCATGGACTAAGTGGACTTCATACATATGAAAAGGATGATTTAAGTCATCACACTATAGTTCCTGGACTAAGTAGACTTCATACATGTGAAAAGGATTATTTAAGTCTTCACACTATATTTCCTGGACTAAATGGACCTCATACATATGAAAATGGCGATTTAACTCATTACCCTATACTTCCTGGACATTTGAAAACGATGATTTAATTCATCACTCAATAGTTCCTGGCCTAAGTGGACTTCATACATATGAAAAGCATAATTTAATTAATCACACTATAGTTCCTGACTAAGTGGACTTCATACATGGGAAAAGGATTATTTAAGTCATCACCCTATAGTTCCTGGTCTAAGCGGACTTCATACTAATGTAAAAGATTGTTAGAATAATGCTAAGAATCAGAAATCCCCAAGGTTTCTTTTTCGATCTAACTGAACCTAACCTAAATTAACCTATTCTTGATTAGGTTGGGTTAAGTTAGGTTAGGTAGAGTTAGGTTTAATTAGGTTAGGTTATATTATGGTCTCAAAATCTTGGGATGTCTCATCTTTACAAGATCCTATTTCTTCATAGATTTACCGGGTTTTGCAAAAGTTATTTTACACTCGGTTTTGTCTCATCTTTCGAGAGGTCCACATCTGAGATAGAAGAAGAGGTCCACGTTTCTTTCATTGTGTGCAGGTGTTTCGAGGACCTGAGTAGAATCGAGATCTCTATTCTCCTGCGTGCGAGCCACAATAAGTCGACATTGCCAAGAGGCTCAATGTCAGTCGGATGTCCGTCCACAGAGTTGCCCTCCCTGATGATGCTCGACGTCTTGGCTTCGAATGGCAAGAAGATGCCCCTGATGTAGTTCTCGGCGGGTTACAGGCTTATCACGGCAGATTACAGGTGCATCTTGGCCACGAAAGTCCTGCCCTCTGTGAGAAAAATCACGAAGGCGGACTACGTTTTTCAGCGGGACGGTTCCCCGACCCAATTGGCCAAAACCGTGCAAGAGTGGTTGGGGTCGAACATGAACTTCTAGCCGAAGGACCTTTGGCTGCCGCAGTCGCCCGACATCAATCCCCACGACTACAGCGTGTGGACGCATGCCGAGAGCAAGTTCTGCAAGGTCCGCCACAATACTATCGACCAGCTGAGGTCCTCCGTCAACCGTGCGTGGGCCAGCGTGAGGAAGGACTTCGTCCGCAACGTTCGAGGCTCCTTAAGGTCTCGACTGGAACGCGTGGTCACCGCCGATGGCGGCCACAATGATTAATATTACAATTCAAACACACATTTCCATCTGAAAACAATAAAAACGTGTCCAACTGCATCAAAACTATCATTGTGTTCTTTGTTAAGAGTGTCAGTTGTAACGAGTGTAACAGGACCTTTGCAACACCCGGTACATCAGCACTCTTCCACATCCTTGCTTGCATGAGCAAGCACACCCTTGAGTACATGAGTTCTTTTCCACACCGTTAAGTTAGCTCTGTTCCGTCGAGATAGCTTAGTCCTGGTAATATTAGTGAAGTGATTCATTGGATTATTTTACAAAGCGTGGGTTTCCATTTCTCTATTTTTTCGATTGTGTGTTCATATTTGGCTCCTATCCCGTAGATCTAACACCACAGCTATGGCATTAGTATTTCCCCCACCACACACATCAAGAACTTTATTTTACTCTACTCGTTTGTAGATTTAAACAGTTACAGGGAACTTAAACAAGTAGTTATATAATTTTGCATTCGAAGGGGAACCCTAGATTTCCTTGCTTCTTCCGTGTGACAATAAACTAGTTTTTATTTGGATAATTGCACAATTGCCTGTAATCTACAAATAACGAAAATATATTCTTTATAGCACGATTTTCCGAAGTGTTCATTAATGGCCGTTTGAGCTAATCTCGATGAATCCCTTTTTGATGGATAAAAGACGAAACCGTGATCTTCATATCACTTTGCTGATCAATTTTATGAAAAGAACCATACCCAGGCACCATTAAATAAGTCAAAGGATAAAGATGTCACTTGTAATGTCAGGGACAGCAGTTTCCTGTTGCAGGAGTTCAGGATCGAATGCCTCTTTGGCTTTTAACCTCCTGCGAATCAATGAGGTAATCAGAGATTTACTCCAAAACGATTATCCCGTTTATTACCACAGATCACCCCGTATTATTTCCTTTGTTACCCTTTAATGAATCGTGGGTTTAATAAGGAAACAAAGGCGGGGGAAATAAATTCCTGGTAATCAATACACTCCACAAGGTCGTCCTCAATTGAACATTCAATTCAAAACTATTTAAAATTACTATTTGGGGATTGGCTTATGGCCTACTGGCTAACCCCAGTAAGTCAAGGGGGAGGGTATTTAAGTTTTTGTTTCAATCTATTTACTACCTTTTTGCGCGTAACTCTTTGAAACATTCGATTTCCCACTTGGCTCAATAACAAGAAGACTACCGACAGAGCGTGGTGAAGTTGGTAGTCAACTTCTTTGTTATCCTCGATGTTTGATGACCGCAACTTCCCTTTCATCTGTCTCGTATTGCCTTCTCTTTTAATTGAATGAATACTCAAAACTAAGAGGATTCGGTAGTAGAAATAGTATTTGTGGTTCGCCAACCTGCCTTTATCCAGGCGGATCCCGATCGGATAAGAAAATATACATAAAAGTCAGTATGATAATTGCTGGTGAGCCCGAGGGCCCCAGGGTCCGGTCCTCTTTGGGGGGAAGGGGGAAAGGTGCCATGAAGTATTATGTTTTGACACCAAACAGCGTTAAGGTCGAACCTTTGTCGCCCCGGGGCAGAGGGACCTGTTTTGCGTCAGAGGTATGTGGATATAGATACCTATCGACAGGAATCCTTGGAACAGAGAGCGTGTGTCTGTGTGTTGCACTGCGAATACGGGAGAGGAAAGAAAGCAGTGTTATAATTGGCTATGTGTGTGATGATAAGTGTAAGATCTACCCCCCCCCCCTCGAATATAGGGGTGAGCACAGCGCGTCCACCAATTGGTAGCCACATCTTTACGTGCGCTCACGTTTGTGTCCGCTGTTGCCGGATTCGAACCCCATAGAGCGATATTGGCAGACCAATGCCGCATCCACTCCGCTAGCCAGCGCTCTAAAAAGATTCGGTATCGACGGGGAATAAACGCAGCTATAATATAGACCGTATTCGTAAGCATGGCAATGCCTATACCCTACTGGCCCTGCCTAAATTTTTGATTCATGGTAGGAAAGTCTCATGTGTGGAAGAAATTCACTTTGTTCTGAAAGCAAGACTAACCCCCGGGTATTCTTTGCAGATGGCATCAAGAAATTACCAGGAAGATAACAAAGGTTGATTAAAAGTAAAGGCAATTGCTTTCAACATCTTTTTTGCCACTAAAGATTAGTTAAAAATTAGAGAATTATTAAATACAGAGTAGCAAATACTATTAAATCTGCTCTATGGTTAATAGAAAAAGTCGAAAAGGTAAGAGCATTGGAGGACGTTATGAGCAAAATGCAAGTACGTTAATCCTATAGTATTCAAAAAATTAAATAGGTGTTTGTCCGATTTATTTTTAAACGCGTTGGTTGATGTGTTTGGAATTACATTGCCTGAAAGCAAATTCTAAGTTGAAACGATTTTATTGATGAAAAAGCTCCCACGATATTTGTTGGATAGCGCTTTAATTTCAATTTAGGACCTATTCGAGTGGTTTTACGGGCGTCTAAAAAGTGAATCATAATTCATATATGGTAATTTTTCAAAATCTTCAAGACGTCGCTCATATATAAGAACCGATCCATTACTATCAACTCCTAAAAATTTTAATATTAGTTTCATGGTATTAAAGACTTGAAGAATGAACTAAACAGTCTGATCCTTTTATGGCTTTGTTTCTCAGCTCCGGAATGAGGCTTGTACCTTTTGTGATTTCATAAATTTTCAAAGGTCTTTTGTCAATTGTCAGGTTTCACTATTATATGTTAAAACGGAGAACGTATTGGTAAAATCAATTTGAAAATATGGATACGGGTTGATACCTGTAGTTCTTTGAGTCTTTCTTGTCCCCCTTTTTGGAAAGAAATTTTCCCCCCAAGGGTTAGTTCATTGTATCGTCATTTTTGTTTCCTTTGAACATCAAATAAATATAGTGGCATGTATTTCAATGTAATACATTTCTCAAGTCTTTATAAGGTCTATTGTTGTATCATCTTCTCCAGGTGCTATATCATTTTTCATGCTCTTGAGTACGTGCAAAGATCTTCCTCTTTTCGGTTAAGACTTTCTCCCCATTTATTGTGAGATTGATATCTTATTTTAACGTGTCTATTGTGGGCCTAAAATTCTTGATAGAAATCCTCAACTATTTCAAGATTTTTCTAGATAATTTTATTCTCCGGTTAGATATATAGTGTTAGCAGTGATTCTTTAACAATCGTTAGGTACTGTTTCATCTGTTTTAGTAAACGTTTAAAACGGTATTTTCACTCGACATATGTCATATATTTTGTGTCCTTCTCTGAGTCGTTTCATACTAACCTTGCTTAGATTAGTATCTTTTTCTCTGATTTTTTTTTATTGCATTTCATATTCGCCTATCGAAAAGGTATTGGGTAGACTCGCTGAATTTAATGCTAAATTTAGTTCAAATTCACTATAATAATAATGAAATTCACTAAAATCGTTTGTTAGTTTAATTGTTTTTGTTCATTTTTTACGAATTCACGATATTATTATGTATTATTATTATTAGTCCTCATATATTCTTTCATACAGTAAGATATCTTCCATAGCCCATATGTGGGCTATTTCTTCCCTTATAGGAAAATGTGGTCACATTTTTAACATTCTGGTGTCCTCTTTTAACATTCCAGTGTCCTCTTTTAACATTCTACTGTCCTTTTTTACTTTTCGCCTTAGTGACACCACTAATGTCCGATTTGTAGTTTGTTCCATGTAGAAAGTAGAGACTGTAGGTATTGTTGCGGGGAAGGTGTATTATATGTGAACCTTGAAGAAACAAGTTCTTACAAACAGTAAGAATTTGAACGCCTTAAGAGATAAAAAGTTCAAAGTATGTCATCCTTTCGCGAGGTCAGCTGCTGAGGTCACGGATTTTCCTATTCAAGGAGAGAATGAAAGATAATGGGGCGGGTAATTATGATAATTAACAAAGACATTCAGATACATTACTTTTGAAATATTCGAGTGGTATTCTGGCAGTAGGTAATGATCCATTCCAGTGAAAATTGAACCGGACAACCGCTAAAAAGAAGACTTTCAGGAAGATTAATCTTCTTATCTTGCGTACAAAAACCTCCTAGGCTACTTCTGTCCACGTATGAAAGAAGACAAGTTTCTGTTTATTACTAAATAGAGACAAGTTTCTGTCCACTTGGTAATGGAGCCAAGTTCCTCTCAATTTGGGAATGATGACAAGTTTCTGCTCATTTTTTGCATGGAGGCAAGTTCTGTCCACTTGCGCGTAGAGGTAAGTTCATGTTCATTTGTGCATGGAGACAAGGTCCTGTCTATTTGTACATGGAGGCCAGTTCGTTGAGGCAAGTTCCCATCCACTTGTTCACAAAAGCAATTACTTGTCCACTTATGCATGGAAACAAGTTCTTGTCCAATTGAGCATGGAGACAAGGTCTTGTTCATTTGCGTATAGTGCAAATTCATGTTCACTTGTGCATGGATGCAAGTTAATGTCTTTTTGTACATAGAGACCAGTTTGTTGAAGCAAGTCCCACTACACTTGTTCACAAAAGTAGGTACTTGTTACCTTATACATGGAGACAATGTCTTGTCGGATTGAACATAGAGACAAGCTCCTGTCCATTTGCGCATAGAGTAAAGTTCCTTAATGTTTGTGCATGAACAAGAAGTCAAGTTACTGTCCCATTTTGCTTGAAGGCAGGTTCTGTTTACTTGTGCATGGAGGCAAGTTCCTGTCCACTTGTGCGCTGAAGCAACTTCTTGTCCAATTATGCATTGAGACGAATTCTTGTCTGATTCAGCGTGGACATAAGTTCCGATCTACTTTGACATGGTTAAAATTTCCTGTCTACTTGTGCCTGGACACAAGTTCATGCGTATTAGCACATTGAAACTAGTTCGTGTCCACTTGTTTACAAAAACAAGTTCCTGCTCACTTCTAAATGGAGATATATCTCTGCCGTCATGTTAAAGGAGACAAGTTCCTGCTCACTTGTTAAAGGAGGCAAGTTACTATACTTTTGAAAGGAAACAAGTTAGTATTAACATGCCTATGGGAGACAAATTCTTATCCACTTGTACATGGAGGCAAGTTACTGTTAATCTATGCTTATAATCAAGTTCCTCTCTATTTATTAATTACGACAATTTCCTGTCCTCTTGCGCGTGGAGATAAATTCCTGTCCACTTGTGTTGTACATGACAAGTTCATATCAAATAGTGCATTGTATAAAAAACAATTTTTGAAGACAAGTTCTTGCCCGGATATGCATGGATGATATTTCTTTGTTGGATGTGCATAGAGACATAATCTTGGCTGGATGTGCATGGAGATAAGTTCTTCGCCTGATGTTCATGAAGACAAATTCTTGGCCGGATCTGCATGGAGACAAGTTCTTGGCTTGATGTTAATGAATACAAGTTCTTGGCCGGATGTGCATGGAGACAAGTTCTTGGCCAGATGAACATAGAGGCCATTTCTTTACCGGATGTGCATGGAGACAAGTTATTGGCCGGATGTGCATGGAGACAAGTTCTTGGCCGGATGTGTATGGAGACAAGTTCTTAGCTGGGTGTGCATGGGGACAAGTTCTTGGCCGGATGTGCATGGAGACAAATTCTTAGTCGGGTGTGCATGGAGATAAGTTCTTCGCCTGGTGTTATTGAAGACAAGTTCTTGGCATGATGTGCATGGAGACAAGTTTTTGGCCCAATGTGCATGGAGCCAAGTTGTTGGCCGGATGAAGATGGAGACAAGTTCTTGGCCGAATGTGTATGGAGACAAATTCTTAGCCGGGCGTGCATGGGGACAAGTTCTTGGCCGGATGTGTATGAAGACAAGTTCTTAACCGGGTGTGCATGGGACAAGTTCTTAGCAGGGTGTTCATTGAGAACAAGTTTTTGGGCGGATATGTATGGAAACAAGTTCTTAGCCAGGTGTGCATGGGGACAAGTTCTTGGCTGGATGTGCATGGAGACAAGTTCTTATCCGTGTGTGCATGGAGACTGGTTCTTGGCCGGGTGTACATGGAGACAAGTTATTATTTTGAAATGAAAAAAATTCCAGTACACTTGCACATGGGCACAATATTTTATCAACTTGCGCAGGAAGACAAGTTCCTGTCTACTTACGTATGGAGAAAAGTTTATGTATGTTTGTGTATGAACAAGAAGATAAATTCCTGTCCCTTTTTGCTTGAAGGCAGGTTATGTCCACTTGTGCATGTAGAAAAGTTGGTGCATACACGTTCCTGCCTTCTTGTCAATTCAGACACGTAGGTTCCTCTCTACTTGCGGATGAAAAATGTTCCTGTCTGTTTGCGCAAGGAAATAAGTTCCTTTTTTGCTTGTTCATGGTCATAAATTACTTTCTACCTGTATATGGGGGCAAGTACCTGTTTACTTGTACATGGATACAAGTTCCTGTCCACCTTCACATAGAAACAAGCTTGTGTCTTTTTGTGCAGGAAAACAACTTCCTGTCTACATTGGCAGAGAGAAAGTACCCATCAACCTGGTCATGGTTACAAGTTCCTGAAGGCATTAAGGCATGGAACACAAGTTCTTGACCGTGTAGTACAATATATCAAACTAAAACGTAGACACTACTTGATGCTATGTCTTTGGGAATAGTGTGGCTGTTCATTCTCAGTTTGTGCTCCTAGACTCTGGAATGCCTTTCCTGCTGAAGTCCGATCCTCTCCCTCCCTTGCTACTTTAAACGTCTCCTGAAGACTCATTTCTTCAGAATTGCCTTCTTTCCCCACTAAACTTTCTCTACACTCGCTACACAACCTGCGCTCTGGAAGGGCTAACAGCCTTGAAGGGCGCATTATAAATACTTATTATTATTATATCTGTAAACGATAGAGATCAGATATCTAAATTGCCTGCGAGCGGAGCACCGATTTTGAATCACTTACCCCGTGGGCGATCAGAAGCGATCCAAGGTTCCAAGCACGAAGGAAGGAAAGCATATCAATGGAGGGGGTCATTTTGTATGCTTGCTGCACCTTCATAAATATTGCCCAATTAGTGCACTTGAAGTATTTGGATCTTTATACTATTCTAAATTTGGGACGGGCTGGAGCATTAACTTGTAGTGGCGGCTCGTAGCTAAAATTAGTGGGGGTGCTGCATCAGAATTTTCTTAGCATTGTTTTAATATTGGGTGAAAGGAAATAAACATATAAACAGAAAATTTATAGATAAACTTGATAAAATTCTAAACAGAACAAAATCAAAAATCTTTTTACTTACTAATAGCATAAATTGTTGCATTTCAAGCTTGATCCATTCATTTAAAAACGAAATCCATTCTTGTTTTAATTTGTGCCGAAAGATTAATTATTTTCTCCTTGATCTCTGGATTACTACTGAGGATTTTTTTTCTCCATTGAAAGCACTGCAAGTGCATTTAGTCTTTCAGAATTCATAGTGCTCCTTAGAAAAGTTTGTATTCTTTTCGGTGTTGAAAAGCAGCGTTATGCCTCTGATGTATTCATGGGAATAGTCAAGAAGATTTTTATAAGTTTCGTAATTTCACTAAGAACATTATCTAGATTATTTTCCGAGATAAATTTCAGCAGTTCAATTAATTAATCAATCAATCAATTAATAAAAGAACCGAAAAAAATATGAATCAAATTCTATAATTCATCGCATTCAAGAATATAAAAACGTTTTAAAGCACAACACACGCAGAGTCAAAACGAAACACTACCTTGCACCAGCACACCAGGGGCGGCACTGCGTGAGCCACAGTGCTCTCTCTCCCTAGCGCGCAGCTTCCTTTCTCGGACATGTGAGCATGCGCACAACAGCTAAACACCGCGTCGCTGGAACTATGAAGCGCACAGTTCTATACAAGGATTTTTGCATTTTTTCATAAACTAGGGAATGGCTACTGACATTAAGCTTAAGGGTTATATAATGTACAAATATAAAGAAATAATTAAAGAAAAAAGGACTCATTATATTCAATGTTATCAATAATATCAAGTGGAAATAGGGATGCCGCAGTTCCGCAGTGGCTATACATGAGCCGCCACTGGGCCTTTAAGGTTAATTCAACCATGTGTGACGGGGAAAGGAACGCTGGAAAAAAGACCCCCTCCACGCATACTCATATAAACAAATAACCTCTCTCTTATGGCGAGATTGGCTATGACCTGATGATGAGGAAAATTCTGAGTTACAGAAGTAAGTATGACGCTGCCCTCGTATCTGGACCAAAGGCATAAGGGGTGTTGCAGCAAGGTGCCTTCATCTCTCTCGCACTGTTTCTTGCCAGACAAATGCACTGACAAAAAGATAGAGGGTCAAATGAATTTAAAACCATCTAAACAAAGATTCGAACCAAGACACTAGAGGGATCTTCGTAGAAATATGGCATAAAATTAAAACAAAAAGTATAAATTTTATTTTTCAACCTAAACTAAATTGAGGTCAAAACACTTTTGTTTAAATGGTTGGTAAACCATTTAAACAATTTCTATAAAATTGACGACTCTGATAATTAAACCAAGTTAAAACAACTCTGTTAAGATTATAAACAAAAGAAAAGGAGTTCCCTTCATGTTTTTTTTAAGGTTTGCAAAAAAAGTCGGATGGGGGCTAGGTCAGGACTGGACAGAGGATGTGAGATCAACTCCCACCGAAATTCTCGCAAAGTTGATTTTGCTAAAGAAGCAGAATGATAGATAGCATCGATGGTTCTTTGCTCTTCGAGAAAGTCAACAAGTAACACACCTTCGGCATCATAAAAAAAAACAGTGGCCAATACACTTCGTCCTGATCGTTCAGACTTTGCTATGAGAGTCATCTGCTCTTTGTCTTCAAGATCATATTGGTAAATTCAAGTACCCGATTACAGTTTTTTGCAAAAAAGCATCGGGATCTTTATCCCATTTTTTTCAAAATTTGCAGTGAAAGAGTAGCTCTCTTCTCCAGCTGATTTTCGCGCAACAATTTTATCACCCATCGAGCAGAAAGTTTCCTGAGCTTCAGTAAGTTAGTCAAGATGAAATAAACTGAACCTGCCGATATGTCCAATGTGCCTGCTATCATTTACATGGTTAATCGACGGTTCTCTTCAATTTGTGCCCGAACATGATTGATGTTTCCTTCACTTACTGATGTTGATGGTCAGAGATTATCGTCTTCAACCTCCTCTCTGACATCCGTAAAGCGATTTATCCATATTTAAAGTGTCTCCATAAACTTCTATTAATGCATCAAAATGATCTCACTTTCCGCCAACAAAGCTTGACCATAAATTAATTATAGGTATGTCCTTGTTTCACCTTTGATGGACTCCATATCACTGAGGGGTCTCAATTTAAAGTTCTGCCATGTCATGATGAAGCAAAGTAATTTCTGGGTACGTGAATGTAAAAATTGAAATGAGTGTATTTAGAATTTCTTGCGTGTGACAATTTTTCTTTATTAAATATTTTCAAAAATATGATGAATAGGTAAATGAAATTTCCATGGTACATAAAGACATGATTTAATATTTTATGAAGATTTCATATGATACAATTGTATATTCAAGAAATTATACTAAATAAAATATTGACACTTGCAAAATAAGAGAACGATTTTTTTCCTGCACATTCTAAAAGTTTCTTGAACTCATCCGGCAACATTTTGATCAGTAGATAAAAACTGTACAACCTCCATTGTTGTCGTACTCACCCTGCAGAGATACCACACACATGAAAGAGGCTCCTGAACTCCGTCAGATAATTGTTTGCTTAAAGACTTCGGTGAGGACTCTTTCTGCGATTTCGAAAAGAGGTAGGATGATTCGAGAATGTGATTTCGCGCTTTCTGAAGTTATATAATGAAAACAAAACCTATAAATCTCCTGCAAAAGTCGGTCGACCCCGCATAACCACCGTCCAAGAAGATAATGAAAAAGAAGTGAGCAATTTTACAGTGCCCCATCGCTTCAATGCATCTGGTCTAAAGGTTCCTTCTCCAGCCACCAAACAAATCGTCAGTAAGAAGTACCAGAAGGCGAGACTCGAATATGCTGAAACTCACGTTTTTGGGAGAAATGAAGATTGGCAGAGAATTCATTTCAGCCACGAAAGTAAATTCATTTTAGTTGGATCTGATGACAGACTCTTTGTTAGACGCGCTGCAGGTGACAGACTCAAACCTAACTGCGTTAAAAAAAAAATCTGCCAAGCATAGAGGAGGCAGGTAAGGGGATGATTTTGTTTGAAGGTGTTGGTCATCTGGTACGAATAATTGGAATGGTAAATGCGAATGTGTACCTAAACCTCATACAACATGTTATACCTTCACATGAGCATCTCTGAACCTTCAGCAGTATTTATGCAGGACAAAGCTCCATGCCCATACTGCAAAGCGAGTTGAATACTATTTCGAACAACAAGGTATCGAAGTAATTAAGTGGCCTGATCAGAGCCCGGACCTCAATCCAATTGAGAACCACTGGAAGATCATTGGAAACAAAGTTTGAGACCAGCCTTCAACTGTAACGGATGTATGGACTAAAATTGAGCAAGAATGGAACAAAATACGTCAGAATTTCGCAAGAAGCTGGCGAGGCTGTGTGGTCGTCGTTGCGGCGAAGTAATAAAAACAAAGGCTTCAACACCTCCTATTAAGTTTTTCAAGTTTCATCGTTGTCAAATCTTGCTTTGTTTCTAGTGTATTTGTTTGCTAAGCAATTCTGTGATTGATCGTTATCTTATTTCGCACGTTTCCATATTTTATTTTGTAAGTTTATTTACTATAATCTATTGAATATACGATAGTATAATATGAAATCTTCATAAATTATATTAAATGCATGCCTTTATGTAACTTGGAAATCTCATTTACCTACTCATCATATTTTTCAAAGATAAAACAAAATCGTTCTCTTATATTGTTCGGTAGTATATATATATATATATATATATATATATATATATATATATATATATATATATATATATATATATATATGTGTGTGTGTGTGTGTGTGTGTGTGTTGCTCCTGTAATAAAGGATAAGCTAAGAAGCTTTAAAGTTTTAAGCAAACAAGAAACTAAGGAATAATATCCGTTTAAAACTATCCGATAAGGTTAGTATCCGCTCACTATTGTTTGTTGTACCCAAGATTTTGTATCCCTTTTTTTCCAAATTTTAAATTATTTAATTTCCATTGGTGATTTTTTTTTATGTAACTAAAGTCTAGCCATACTCCATTTTAAAATCGTTTTACAATCTCACTGTCATCTCCTTTATTCACATTTTTTTATTGTTCCTTATTTTCTTGTTTGTCTAAACCTTGAAAACCTCTTAACTTTTATTTTGTTTTATTAATTTGTACATTCAAGTACCTGAAGATGGGTAAAGTGAAAACCTGAATGAAACTGTACAAAACAAATGAATCTCTCCTTTTACGTCCTTTCGTTATCTTGCAAATGATATATATATATATATATATATATATATATATATATATATATATGGTCATTGGGAAGATGTCCTTGAAGGTAGGACATTAATTGTAGAAAGTAGCCATGAGCAATTGTCTTCTTATCACTGGTCGTGTAAAGTAAATTGTGGGAACTCTGCTCTGTTTCGTGCTTTTTATTCAATAAAGGAAATGTGACGACTGCTCCGCAAGAAAGCCACACACGTTTCTAAAGTTAAAACAAAAAACGTGACTGAAACATTTTATATATATATAAAAAAAAACGCGCGACTAGAAGAGCTCTTTTGGAGGTCCCATAATGGCGAGGCTTTACCACTAATCGCTTTAGGAGGCAAAGAGCAGCGGGAATAATTTTCCTTTTCAAACACAGACTGCAATGAGCTACCTTGTGGTAAACTACATACACAAATATACACAGATTTGCTTCTTCAGATTTGCCGATTGACAATCACCTTTCGAGTTAAAAATTACAATTTTTGTGTCTATTTATGGTTCAATAAAACGCCAATTACGGCAAATTACAGAAGTCATTAAAGACACTAGCAGGTACGCTACTCTTAAGTGAGGCAACAGTATGGTCAGCCAATAGTGCTAATTTGCCTATTTGCTGTAATGGCAGAACCTGTAGCGTGGCGAGATTGCAAGCGGGCGGCTAATAAGCTGTACTTGACTGGGTTTGTGGAGGGGGGGAGGGATTCATGATGGCCGGGTAGACTAGACTGCGGGTACACTGGTCCCAGCAACGCGGGGAAGGTGTTCACCGCACGCTCCGCTTGTTCTTCATTTTTTTATTGTCCTTGTGCCTACATCCCTTAATCAACAATGGTGCCCAGAGTCGGGATCGGGTGGAGCGTTACTCCTTGTATAACGTTTCCAAGCGGCGTTGGGCTTTATTTTAATACGCTCCACTTTTAGGAAGGGAGCTCCGTAGCGTGTCGAGATTGCAAGTGGCTGGCTTATAGGTAAGGTCTGCTTGATTGATTCTTTGGGTACTCACGATGACCGAGTCAATTAGGCCACGGGTACACTGGTCCCAGCGACGTGGGGAAGGTGCTTACAACTCGCCACACGCTAAGTTCGTTCTTCATTTTTTCATCGCCCTTCTTCTCTCCTATCCCTCTATCCCCAAACCCCATTTCTACAACAAATTCTTAGGGTGGTTGGATGTATGGCATGGAGTATTGTTCTGCTGAAATATAACTTTATTTATTGGTGTTGTGGATGAAATTTCTGGATAGCTGGCTCTAAAACTTGGTATAAGTTATGGAGTTCATTCTGCCCTGGCATGAAAACTTCTCCCCTGGCCATGATGAAGACATGCAGCCGCATACCATGATAGAACCACCCACATGCTTCACAGTTGGTATCACACAAGAAGGGTGAAATACCTTTCCAAATCTTCGCCTCACAAAAGTAGCCACAGAAGTGCTAAAAATCTAAAATAATGCTACCAAAAAGTTGCATTTTTAAATAAGTTTCTTCCAGTATATATTTAAATGGAATTACATAAATTGGATGTAAAAACAATACAAAAGTCTTTCTTACATACCTGATAATTACTTTCATCTCACTAGAACATTAGACCATCGCTCATGTGTCCAATATCTTTACTCATTGGCCCATCGAAAACAGTTTTTTTTTTTGTTGACCTCAGATATCCACGTCTTTTTCTCGCCTTGGATCCTTTAGCTCTTATTTTTTATGTTTCCTTGTATCCTTTTAGCCCTTATTTTTTATGTTTCCTTGTACCTTTTTAGCCCTTATTTTTTTTTTGTTTCCTTGGATCCTTTTAGCCCTTATTTTTTGTTTCTTTAGATCCTTTTAGCCCTTATTTTTTATGTTTCCTTGAATCCTTTTAGTCCTTATTTTTTATGTTTTCTTGAATCCTTTTAGCCTTTATTCCTTATGTCTCCTTGGATCCTTTTAGCTCTTATTCTTTATGTCTCCTTCTAACTGTTCTCTTAGTCTCTTGATATTGATTTATTGTGGTTTGTGTAGCATATCTTGAACATTTTATTTTGGGATTTCTACTTGTGCTAACTTCTGACTAAAGAGAAGTTGGATTTGAGCTCTCTGTGTTTCTGTAGGTTCTTTAGTTTTAGTCATATTACTTACTTAGAACGATATTGAATATAAAATAATTATAAATTTAAGCTGATACATAAGAAATATTGGTTAAATTAAAATCTTAGAAAACATACCATTTTATTAATCACCAATATATTAACAAAATATTAAAACATATTAGCAAAATACATATATTTATCATAAATATTTATGAATAATATGCTAAATTATAAAAAAGTTTAATTAACTATGTTAAATATACAAATCTATACTGGGTGCTTTATACTTTTGGCTAAAGGTGTATAATTCTAAAAGTTTCTCAAGTTCTACAAATCATGGTCTAAACGATGGCCAGTAGAGCAGTGAAATAGAAGAGGTATTACTTCTTATCTTGTAATTTACGAACGGTGTTATAAAGGAGGAAAGTAAATCGGTATTACTTTCAAATAAATAGCATAATTATGCGCATTAGGCTTGAAAGCATATATTATCTATTATCACTTAATTAATGGTGCTTTTGGTAAATATTACTAAGGACACTGAATATCGTTTGTGGAGCGAATTATTCTGAATGGTTAGGGAATCCAAGTGGCAATAAACGCATTTTATACAGTATAATATTGGTAAAAGTAAGTTTTATTTCATTTAAATTATCGCTAAAATAAGCCTTTTATAGGTATTTTGCCAAAATTGCACTGAATATCACTTCGTCCTTTTTTTCTGTATGTCATCTTCACAATTGACGCTCCTGAATGTCAAACGACAAATGTTGAGGAAACTATCAAGGCTTTTTTAGGATTTTCCTTACGGATATTATTCACTTTTCACATTTTTCCTACACGTAGTTAATTTCAAGGTTTATTCGTGAACGTCTTAGGCAACAAATGTAAGAGGGAAATGAGAAATCCTAGGCAATGACGTCCTTCTTTATTGGCGTTCGTTCGTCCAGAGCTTCTTCAGGAATAACAAGAGATAAGTAGACTTTCGAGTTTATATACTTTCCGAAATGGACACAAGCCGCGATCTCTTTGGTTTCTTCTGTCCTTCTCTTACCTCTTGTATTAAGAAACAAATTAAATTGTTTTAAATAGGGGCAATGTAAATTCAAATCCATTGAATTTTACTCTTAATTATATGAAAATGGATACCCTGTGGTCACCAACGTTAATTCGAGAAATCAAATGTAAAAGCGAACGAGAACGATCTAAATGGGTGCGAATGTGGTTTTCATACCCAAGAAACAAACGGAGAGAAGAGGCAACCAGAGTCTACCAAGCTCGTCCCTGTCAACTCCCATCCCTTACTCAATATGAAACAATATGCACATATTGTGGGGGCAGATAGAAATTAACTATCGCTGCCCCCTATGCTAGTCCTTTCCATCGCTGGAAAGGACAATCACCCAACTTTTCCGCGACGACCCGCAACCATCAGTTGTGACGGGATAAATACCTTTTGGATTTTTTTGTTGGAGATCTTTGGTCGTTGAGTAGAGAAATTTCTTGTCATTTAGAGTCTAAAGATTTATAGACAAATTCAATATTATTAATAAGGATATGACTCCATAGATATGTCTTTCGTAACGCTCACTTGAACAAGGGGGAAATAATCTAGTTTGTATAGTGCAAGGGAGTATTTTGACTTTAGAATATTGTGTTTAGCATTATTTCTGATCTTTTAAGGTGAAATAGATTTCTTGTCTCTTTTGTAAATAAACCTCAATATTACTCAACATTTTATGTCGCTAGTGGGCAGGTGATTTATTATTTTGGGGGTCAGTTTTTGGTGCCTGAGTTTACTTTTCATTTTGTAAATATTAGATTAAGTGAAAGTGTAAGGGTCAATAAGTGTAGTTGGGGTGTGAGAGTTTATTTTGCTAGGTGTCCAGGATAGTCCAGAACCACTTAGGTAAGGTAGGGCCTCACAGGAAGCAAATAAATTTATAAACATTTTCCCTTGGTAGATTTCTTCATGGGTGGGCGCGATAACCGATAAATCGATAATCGATAAATCCAAAATTATAATACAATATTGATTATTGACTATATATAGCATTATTTTATAATACAATAGTAAAAATATTTGAATACTGTTTCTTAGTTTCTTACCTGGTGAGGCTATCCTTCATCTCCTCATAGGTTTCGAGGATCCTCCTTCCAGCTCAGACCTACCTATTTCTGCCTCCAAGGCACGCGCGGCTCGCCCCTGTGCTAAACTGGACCCAAAAGCTGAACTGAAATTATCGATTATCGCTAGTTTGGAACCAAAAGTATCGGCGATACCGATTAATCGATAACGCGGAAAAAATGTCATATAACCCGATATCGTTATCGCGATAACGCCCACCTATGGATTTCTTGCCCTTAGGTCGGGAATCTTTGTGCCCATCCCATGTTGGTTTTCAGAGGTCCTTTGTCGCTTGGTGGAAGCACCGTCCATCCCGGGCTAAAGTCTCTTGTTTCTAAGGTTTTCCATCCTTTGTTTACGGGCCCTGGGGGCGCGCTTCATAAATTCCTACGCTTCCTCCTTTGCCCTCTATTTGCCTCTGTTTTTCTTCCCTTCTTTCTACTGTGCTGGGACAATATATAAAATATAACCCATACGATTTTAAATCCATCGAGGGATGTCCCCTAAGTGTAAATGACCTCAATATATATATGAAGGATCTTCAGTAAATAAAAATGACCTCAAAGTACACATGGAGGATGTCCACTAAGTAAAAATGACCTCGAAATACATATGAAGGATCATCAGTAGGTAAAAATTACCTCAAAATACACATGGACGATGTCCACCTGTTGAAACTGACCTCAAAACACATACATATAAAAGATCTTAAGTAAGTAAAAATTACCTAAAATAGTCATGGAGGATGTCCACTAATTGAAAATGACCTCAAAATACATATAAAGGATCTTCAGTAAGTAGATGTGATCTGAAAATACAGATGAAGGATGTCCAGTAAGTCAAAATGACCTCAAAAATACATTTGAAGGATCTTCAGTAAGTAAAACTGACTTCATAATCGACATGGAGGATGTCCACTAAGTGAAAATGACCTCAAGTATTCACACTTAATTTGGTATTTACCAACCAACGAGAACAAATTAATTACTTGCATTTTTGTGAAAGTGAAAATGAAAAATAATTTCAGCAAATTTGATCTTGAATAAAATCCTCATTTTCTGGTAAGTACGGAACGAAAACGTAAAAAACCTTTTGTCCAACCCATTTAATTCCTGGGATTATTTTTCTAGAATACACCATTTTTACGTACCCGTTTCTATTCTGGTAAACTTTAATCAAATTTATATTTCAACATAATTATACAAACTTAGGATCAAGGCTAGGGTCAGGAACAGAATGTGGTAGTAATCCTTGATAATACAAGTCCAAGAACGAACGAAAACCTGAGAAATAAGAGAGTAGTAAAATTTTGAGCTTTGCTTATGGGGGTAGGTAGCTCATACACGGCATTAAGCACATAACCAATCACAACACCTCTGTTTTTTCTCTCCCTGTCTTCACACACACAACATAGCCACTCTTCTGTCCCGGAACCGACCGAAAGGATATCTATGTCCAAACACCCCTGACGTGGAATGGGTGAGGTTATGAAGGCCTCTTGCTCCCTGTCAAAACACAATAATGCCCCCCCCCCCACCACACACACACATAACGACGTCCGATCACTTGTCCTTAGTCTCATTCTGATCTTTATGTGAATTTCATTATCCTGTCAGGGGATCTAGGCCACGATTGAAACGGTATGGGTGAAGTAACTAATTCTCCTCCCTTGAATCGTAGGAATTAATATATTTTAACCAATAATTATCATCAAATTGGCATAAAATTCTTTATTTAATATTTTATTAAATGAATAAAATATCACCGAAGAGAAAGGAGGTAAGGAAACCGGTATTGAAGGAAGTTCAATTTTTCATTCTTTGAGAAGGACGACACTAAGCAAAAATGGAACCAACATTATTTTCTTTAATAAAAAAAAAAATGAAATTAACGAATGAAAACAATAAGAATACCTTGTTCCATTAATACCAGCAAGGTTTGCATTCAAGGACCAGTGAACAATATGGCACATTTAAGAGCTCGGTGCTTCCGAATGTCGCCAGCCTCAGGGACTTTTCCATTAAGTCCGAAGGTCCTCAAATTGTGAGTCAAATATAGATTAGCAAAGCTTAATTTTAGTCGAAATTATGCGATATTTTTTACTATCTGTTTATAAGATCACAAAACTGATATTAAAAAAAAACAGGTCTATTCTACGCTGTATGAACCGTAGGTCCATTCTATGCTGTAGAAACCGTAGGTCCGTTCTACGCTGTAAGACCCGTTGGTCCATTCTACGCTATATAAATCATAGGTCCATTCTACGCTGTAGAAACCGTAGGTCGATTTTACGTTGTAGGAATCGCAGGTCCATTTTATGCTGTAGAAACCGTAAGTCTATTCTATGCTGTAGAAACCGTAAGTCTATTCTATGCTGTAGAAACCGTAGGTCCATTTTACGATGTATGATATGAGCCGTAAGTCCATTCTACTCTGTAGAAACCGTGGGTCCATCCTACGCTGTAGGAATCGTAGGTCCATCCTACGCTCTAGAAACCGTAGGTCCATTCTACGCTCTAGGAACCGTAGGTCCATTCTAGGCTGTAAGAACAGAATGTAAATCCCCGAGATGATCACTTAGATTTTAAAACCACTTCTGTTAATAGTCCGGATTCCAATCTGAGTTACTGCTAAATTATGCAAGGTCCACTTTCATGCTGAAGGGTTTTTCTTTTTCACTAACCATTCGTTCGGTGTTGTAAGTAGTAGCAACTTATACCTACAGGGAAGTCCGCCTAAACAGGCTGCGATATTAGAAATGATTTCCTCTCGTCGAGCGTTTATTAAAGCGTTAATGACTGATCGCCAATGCGCCGAAATGGGAGAGGTGGGTAACTTGCAATTATAATCAATTATATTTTATGATGATTTCTCAGCCCTTGAAAGAAATGACAAAAAGATTGCAACTACCGTCAGGCGGTGGGAGAGATGGTGTGAATTTCATTAATTGGTGGTGAGAGAAGCGAGTAGGACGCGAACACAATCGTCCGTGGAAGAACTGAGAGGAACTCTTTAACCCTATATTAGGAATTTAGTGTTTTAGTGTTATTTTAGTGATTGCCACACATTAACAGGATTTATTGTGCGAGATTTAGTTATTTATGTAACAAAATGACCTTAATTATCGCCACACTTCTTATTTTGATCATCATTGGGGACAGTTTACAGGCCAAAACATACGTTTCAGAGGTAAGTTCAATCAGTACCTTTACCCATGATAGTATAAATTTATTATAAATCCCTGTGAATTTTTAATGCCACGCCACAAGCGAAAAATAGAGGGTTTTTTTTTAATATGTTACGAATATTCTTGCTTTCAGGAAGTTTGCTTTAACAGTTCTTGGGCATTTTTTCTATTCCATATCATTCTAATCAATTTTCTGCTCCCTCTTCTCTCCCTTATTCTTATCCAGCTCCATGATGATGTCCTCGTTGGATTAGACAAGTTTCTCTTTAGTTAACAGTTAGAGAATCCTAGTGGGTTTATCCTGGATTCTATGAAAATAACTATTAAATGAGACTATTCGGGTGTAAGGTATATATGATGATGCCAAATGGCGACTAGGAGATGAAAGTATCACAAAGTTAAGTATATATTTCTGATTGGAGTCTGGAACGCCAGCGAGTCCTTCTTCTCTACTATTTTGTCGTTTCCTGCACGATACCCCTCGTCCTGAAGACGAGATTTCCTCCTGACCGGATAAAGAAATCCACATAAAGATTAGAATGACGATCGCAGTTGGGCCAGAAGGCGCCAGAGACCGGTCCGCGTACGGGGTGGGATTGTGGGGGAGGGGGTGTCAGGGTAGTGGTATATTTTTTTGAGACGTGATCGTGGAGCTATTCAGGGCCCCAGGGTGGTGGGGGGCACGATATGTTGATCCGCAAAGACGGACAGGGAAATGAGAGCGGTGCTCTCTTTGGCTCTGTGTTGGGGAGCTACCTGACCCGCGGTGATAGTCCCAGCGCATTCTCCCAATAGGTGGCCAGTTTATCACCGAAGTTTTATATCTACGCTCGCTGTGATTCACTCGACACCTTGATGTCTCATATCCAAGTTTGTATCTATCTGGCGTAACCCGTAATTGGGAGGGATAGGGGGGAGATGCACTAATAAAACTATGTTCCAAATCATCGAATCATCGATGAATAAGAAAACTGCCGCCATAACTGAAGATGCCTAGTGAAGATTAGTGCAAGAGCATACGGACGCTTTACATCATGGGGCCTTAACCACTTAACAAACCTAATTGTAAACAAAGTTGACAAAATGAGATATTTTCCGTTAGTTCACGAGTAAAATCCGATGGTAAGAGTAAAAAAAGCCGTAATTTCTCGGGATAATTTCTAAAATACAGCATTTTTGTATGTGCACGTATATACTCGGCAAAATTATTCAGAATCCTACATTCGATCCCGAGTAGATAAAGGTAAATTCGTTAAGTGATTGATGACACAAATGAGTAAAAGATGCGATATAAGTACAAACAAGGTCAACAGACTTAAGTCGCGTGCTCTCAATTATTCTGACTTATGACCTTCAAAACTTTCAACAATTCCCGGACTAAACTTGAAAGTACGTAGAAAATTATATTATTCGAAAGAGAATGTAAAACAACATAATGGTTTCAAATTTCGTTAGAATCGGCCAAATAGCTATGATGTTATTGCCAAATAATTGACAGACTAACCTCGGGAGGACCTTGGCAATTATATCATTCGAAAGAGAATGTAAAACAACATAAGGGTTTCAAATATAGTTAAATTCGGCCAAATATTTACAATGTTATTGCCAAAAAACCCATTGAAAAGTAAAATGGTTGCCATCCGACCAACCGGCCGACCTACGGACGAACATAATAACTTATAAGAGTCATGTGTATGTGAGTAAAATTCTAAACATTCGTAGATATATGGAAAGTTATACAATTCATGACTGGTTGTATAAAAGTGATAAAAAAGAGAAGTGATTGAGAGGGTTGTGATGAAAATCCAGGTAAAGGTAGTAAGGGTTGTATTCGAACTATTATCCTTGAATGAAATTTACCAATTACAGAGGGAGGGGGCACTCTTTTCAGTAGGGGGAGCGGCGACTGTAGCGAATCCTTGAAGAAAAACAGAAAAGAAACGACCTTCATAGCTCATTCCCACCTCTGGAAGTCATGAGGTCAGTTCTGGTTATGAGTATACAGAGAGTCTGTCTACATAGATGGGGGATGGGGAGTCCTGCCCTTCGAGTGTGATTATGACTTGCTAGTCATTGTCACGGTGCTCATTTGACATCTCGAACGTCGATCTATAATATGGTTTACCCTGTGAATAAATTCCATTCCCTCCCCTAAAGTTGTAGGTCACCGGGGAGAAGAATGGTGTCCCGTTCCTTAAAATCCAGGTTCTTTTTTTCGCATGTGGATTAACTGCGATCAAATTCGAGATCAAGTGAATAAGAAGAGGTTGATCATTTTGTCACTCGATCACGTCTCTGTAACAGCTTCGCGGATCAAACAAGAAAACCTGAACTTTCGCTCATTTTGAAACGAAAGAGAGAAAGTGAATCCAGAGTTTGTATTCCTCTGTGTCCCGTTCCATTGAGGCACAGATATCAATCTCTAGTTTCGGTTTTGGGCTTCGAGGTTCTTCGGAAACTTTGATTTATTATTGAGAAGAAAGGGCATTGGTTAACGAGGTCATAAGCGTTTCAATGTTAAAAGGTGTAGGAGAAAAGAACAGAGAGAGTAGAGCCACGCCGAAGCCAAATTATCGGGGGTGCTTAGGAGAGAGAGTTAGGAAACTTTTTTGGACATACATAGGATCCCCGAAACTAAAATCAACATAGCTTCTTAAAAATACAGAGGAATAAATAAAGCAATAAAAAATTAATTCATGAATTCGCTACTAATTTTCATTCTGCGAGATCTGAAATTTTGAGTCATAAGGAGAGAAGACAGGATTTTCGAATGTAGTGTTGGTGGTTTTGTTATGGGAGTTGAAGAAAAGTAACAATAATATCGAAAAGAGAAGGATGTTTATATTTAACATTTTTTCCGGATCATTCCTAGAAAACGACCACCAACCTATGTATCTAGGAATGATCTTAGGATTGAAAATTTTAAATAAGTAATAATAAATGATAATAGGATTAAGATAAAAATATAAATACGCTACTTAGGATTGAATTTGGTTAAGATGATATTGGCTAGGTTAGGTTAAAATAATCTAATTGAACCTAACCTGAACTAACCTAAGCTAACCTGTAACCATACCTAACTTAAACTATATGGCATGATAGATTCGGGTTGAGTCGATTGGAAAATTTCTGCCATCATATTTCTCTTATTTTTTTACCCCTTGAACTAATATTTTACTTTTTTTTGTCAGTTTAATTGTGTTTGTTTAATTTGTTTGTGTAATTTTTTAGTTCTTTAATAAAAGTCAGCTTACCGATTATTTTTAAATATACCAAATAGTTTCTTGGGGGTCGTCAAATATGCTATTTTAGGGGGATCCTCTTGAATGGAATTTTTTTGTGAGTCATTAATTAGGAATGGTTTTCTCGGTGTTCGTTGTCTAGGGTTTATCTCTCTTTTTTCTCCAATAACTCCGATTTGCCTTCTATTTTGAGGACTTTCTTAGTGGTACTCGTCCACCTTTGCAAGTCTTCAATTCATAGTAACTCAACTCGACTAAGAAACGAGGAATGAAATAAACGTACATAGTTTTACATCCCAAGTAAAACTGTTGATATGAACGGCATCAAAATGAAGAGTATTTGTCAGTAGTGATGCGTTCTTGTATTTTTACCCAATTACTGACTACATTTGCTGGTACAACCACCCAGACTGTTATATACCAGCCTCCATTTCTAAATGGGTTAGTTAAATGGAGATATTAAATAATCACCTTTATTCTTTGGCCTCACACACTGTAGTCAATATTTCGAATCCGGAGGCTTCATTACAGGACTACTTTCGAGGCTGAGACCATTTTTAATTTGTGGCTCTAACGGTAGTAGGATGGACTTGGGTTCTAGTTTGAGAAAGTCTTGACGAGACCTCGACACTTGATGCTCGTTTATTTCTCAATGATATAAATTTGTTCCTCTCGCATCAAATTTTGACAGTTTGGGGAAAAGGTTTCTTCCACTGGGCTTATAATGGTAATAATAAGAGATTTTCTCTAAACAAAGAACCCGTCTCTCAACTAAGAGAAAGCTAGAGAGAAGAGGTGGGTCTTAAGGCACGTTTGCACCGAGGGATGGCCATGAGCGTATGACAGCAGGCAGCTCATTCCACAATCTAAGGGCAAATATCGAGAGAGTATGATGGCCCATATAGCACAGACGACTACGAAGAACAATCGGTAGGAGAGCAGAGCCCGAGCGCAGAGTTCTGCGGGGTTAGGATAGGGTCCGTGAAAAGGAAGGTAGGTAAGAGTAGGGATGTATAAGGTCCTAAAGGTAAGAAGGACCTTAAAAGGGGATTCTGTATCGAAAGTGGAGCTAGTGCAGTGCGTGAAGCAGGGCAGTTGCACGAGAGAAACGTCTCCGGCTGAGAAGAGCGCGGTTTGCAAAGTGATGAAGCAGTTGTAAAGATGGAATATTGGAAGGATGTGACCCAGCGAGAAAGGAGCTGGAGTAGTCAATGCGGGAGGTGGCGAAGTCCTCAATGGCAAACGCAAAGCTGCTGTGGTCAAATTGTGAGCGGATGCGGCTGAGATGGCGGAGCAGATGCGGCTGAGATGGTGGAGCGGATGCGGCTGAGATGATAGAGCGGATGCGGCTGAAATTACGGAGAAAGCACAAAGTGGGTATTCAAACGTTGATAACATGAATTTTGAGAGATAAATGACTGTCATATTGATACCCATACTTTTTTACTGTATCAGAAAAGGGTGCATGGGAGGCGCCAAGGTTGAGGTTAAGTTTAGCTCCCCTAGACTCATTCCCACCAAGTCTTTGCCACTTGTTCCTCCCTCTTCTCCCTTACCTCACTGATATTTTGAGTATCTTCCTCTCGTCTGGAGGTTAGGCTCGGCATTGGGAAAGAGGAGGCAACGAGGTCTTGTATTTCCATTTGTGTGAGTGATGGACGAAACAATGAGAGCGAAAGAGAATGTAATGTTTCAAAATGAGAGCTGTTAAAATATCCTAGAAAAAGTAAGGTTGCAGATGTGTTAAGGAAGTTAGGGCAAACCATATTCCGAAAGCATTAAATTTTAGTTATGATCTCATTAGAAACTTTCGTCATTCTGATGCGATTTCGAATACTTCAGAAAATACCTAAAAAACTATATCTATAAATTTGGAACTCGCTTAAGAATTGGTATTAATTTAATAACACGACAAAGAACATTAACAAGCGCCCCTTCATAAAAAAAACCATGTTTAGTATTACATACTAACCCACAAATGTATACTAGTACCTTCATGCTCTCGTTTTTTATTCATTTTTAAGGGGGTCTAAAAAAAATGAAATTAGATTAAATTTTCCTTAAAAAAAATGGAATCTGCCTCATTATTTTAGATTTAGATTGAGAATTTAGATTGAGCTTTTAGATTTATTTGATTTACGTTAAATATCCAAATAAAATATATGAACACTAATACCACATAAAAAACATGTTTTAATTAGTATTACATACTAACCCACAAATATATACAAGTTTGATCGTAATGCTCTTGTTTTTTATTACAAATTAGGGGGTTTAAAAAGAAAAATGAAATTATATTAAATTATCCTTTAAAAATATGGAATCTGCCTCATTATTTTAGATTTAGATTTATTTGATTTACGTGAAAAATCCGAATAAAATAATGACCTAAAATGTCTCCAAGTGTACACACCATCTACTAGTACCCCGGTAAGGGGGTAGGATGGTATAGGACCGGCATTTCTCCTGCTATTCCTAAAACCTAGAGTGGCGACACGCCCTCCTCAGCCCAGCGCCCCGAAAATGGTGCTCTCTCTCTCTCTTAGGTTATCCTTTGCTCCTCTTTTATATCTCCCATATTTTTCGCGCCTGCTTAGACCCAGCAGAGGGTGATAGAGGGTGTTAACGTTTTTAAAAATAATATACACGGAATAGAGCGTTCAGCACGAGATCTCTATCGACCGGTGGTGGGAAAATGCAAGCGCTGGTAAGCCCGAACGCACCAGGGGCTCGTTATGGGGAGGGGGTAAGATTGATTTTGATACCGACTAGGGATTGTGGAATCTTTCGGGGTCCATGGCAGGGGGGGCTAATCCGTCCGAGGGATGTGTACCTCTTTCGGGAGCATGAGTACCCCGTCGTCAGGATAGGTCCGAAACGAAGGAAAGTGAAATAATAGCGGTGCTGATTGCTTTTGCACTGAGGACGTCTTTAGGATCTACCTACTTCCGCCGAGGAGGAGCAAGCACCTACCCCTTTAGGCAGTGCGTCTACATACGCTGACGTTTTATGTCCGTGCGCGCTGGGATTGAATCAAGAACCTCGACGCCATAAATCCACGATGTATCCACTACGCTAGAGAGAGCTTCTGTTTACATCTTGACGGATATAAAACATCACTGTCGATAATTTCCTAGTTATCAACAAACCCCAAACCAGTAATCAAATGTAGGATATAAAATAACATCATGAAAGAAAAAAAGAAAGTTATTTCACTTAAAAAATAACCCGTTTTCATACAATTGCTGAAGCAAATTACACCTTAAAATCAAAAGTAGGCAATAATGCCCATGAAGATGAATATAAACTGAGTTTATCCTCGAAAGACAGAACTACTGGATTTTTATTTTACCGCTGTCGCTATTACAAGATTGTATGCGAAGTTTATTCCATAGAATACAGGAATTGTCTAAAATTTTACTTGGGTAGGCGGGTAAAGAGTTGCATGTACGCATTAAACATCAAGCTTAATATACATAATTATAATGCACAGAGCGCCTTGCTTGTACACGTACATTTTTGATCCTGTAATCAATTGGGATAGTGCTCGTTCTATTTCAAGATGTATTAATACTGTTTCAAGAACTATTTTAGTGTGTATAAATTACATCCACAACTTCAATATACTTTCTGGTCTCTTCTCTTTAGATCCAATCATCATGCAATATATTCCGTATCAAAAACAACAGCAAATATTTGCTTCGATTTCTTGTGTGAAAAGACCTCTGTCCCCTCACAGTTTTAAACCCTCCCCGATGCCTCTGTACTCATTTCCCAGAGAGGTCTTTGATAATAAAGACAAAAGCGTTCGGAATTAGATTGTTCCTTTTTCCTGCTGGGTTTAATATCACAATTAATTGTCAGTGAGAGAAATTGCATACACGCAGTAGCCTACGTATAGCGTCAAACGAATTTCTGTTGCCATAGAGGCGTCTTAAGTACAAGACTATCTGCGTTTATTCACTGGTCAAGACTTTGTTTGTACTCTTGTATTTTACTACCAACATTTCAAAATTCTAGAGTTAAATTTCGGGAACGAGCAATTGAGTATCCTTTACCGCTCACCATTACTCGGTACCGACCATTAGCAGGGTGTCCATTAAATATGGAATACAAAATATAATTAAACAATTTTTAAATATGTGGTCTGGGAGAAAAAGTACGGTTAATATTTCGAAAGCTGGAATCACTTAAAAGCGTAATTATTCTTATTATGTCAAACGCATGTTTGCGAATGTATATAGATGACGTCATTTTGTATTTTACTGCCAACATTTCAAAATTCTAGAGTTAAATTTCGGGAACGAGCATTGAGTATCCTTTACCGCTTTTCTTTACTCGGTACCCTCCATTTGCAGGGTGTCCATTAAATATGGAATCTAAAAGAAAATTAAATATTTTTTAAATATTTGATCTGGGAGAAAAAGTACGGTTAATATTTCGAAAGCTGGAATCACTTAAAAACGTAATTATTCTTATTATGTCAAACGCATGTTTGCGAATGCATATAGATGACGTCATATTGAAGAAGTATTTTAGACCAAAATTATGAGTGACGTCACATTGGAGACATATTTTCAACCAAGCTTTTTTTATCACTTTTTTCTATCTCCCTCTGTTTGGATTTTACAGCTTTGCCCGGTGACTTATGTTGGATGTTAAATGTATTTTTCAGACCTTAATCCTGCCCTAGAAATCTTGGTTGTTTTTTTGTGTTTTTTTTGGGGGGGGCGGGGTATTCTAGTTTCAGCCACGCCACTAATCTAATGCGCGGTGTTATATATTTATTTCTTCCTAATAGATACAGTACTGGCTGAATTGTTATGGATTTTTTGCCCCAAATATTTTTTCTACAAAAATGCTAATAAAACTAATTTGTTTGGTTGCCAATATATATATTTTAAAACATTGGCATAGTGTTAAGTCTCTACATTCATTAGTAAGCAGTTTGGCCACCCTTAGCATCCATGAGTGCTTTAACACATCTTGGCGTGGCATTGATCAGTGTTTTGCACATTTTCTGGATTCGCTTAGATCTGAACCAAACTTCAATGACACAGGATATGAGTTGCTGTTTGGTCGTAATGGGATCTGTGTGTATTTCATCTTTTAACATACACCATAAACTTTCAATCGGATTCATGTGCGGGGAATTTTCGGCCCATGGAAGCAGCTGAACTCCATTTTGTGCACAGTATGCCTTCACTGATTTTGGTGTATGAGATAGGTCCGAGACTTGTTGGAATATCCAAGGTCTGTCGCCATAATATTCCTTTATTTGAGGCAGTAAACGACCTTTAAGAACTTCTATCTACTTTTCTTGGTTCATAGTTTTCTTAACAATGTGCAAACGACTTGTCCCATGCTTCAAAATGGCTCCCCACGCCATGATTTTCGTTGGAAATTTTAGTGTTTTCCTCAGACATTCAGCCATATAAATTCTTCTTCAGGTCGCCTTCTTACACTCTGCACGCGGTCATCTATCTAGCATTGCAATCGTGGATTCGCCAGAGAAAACTACCTACAATAGTATAAAATACAACATAAATAGTTGAACAGACATAGAAGTATTGGGAAAGCCATTGAAGTAATGAATCATCAAATAAACTTTATGGTTTGAAAAGATTAGAGCAATTACAAAAATGCGGTAATAATGTTTTCTTATGAATTACAGGTAACTGGTTAGCTAGATGTTTCATTCTTACCTTTCCCCATTGTTCTGAAGTCCCCGCAAGGTGATTCTTTGCCCAGTTATAGCGTGCCTTCATCATTGTTTCCGTGAGTCGAGGCTTCTTTTTCGCACGATATGATTTCAATCCAGCTTCCGAAAGCATGTTATTCATTGTTCTTCTGGCAAAACTAGCACCTTGGGCTACCAACTCAATAAAAATCTTCCTGCAATATGTTCTATGTTCTTAAGAGCCTGTTGTATTAATTTTCTATCTGTTCTTGGAGTTGTTTTTCGTTTTCGACCACATTTTCCAACCTTTTTTGAGTTTAAATCTTTGCCGTTATCATTTTTATTTCTCAATAACACTGACTGTTTGAGTTGAAACACCTAGTTTTTTTGCTATTTCTTTCTGTTATAATTTAGTTTCTTTCAGTAAAACGTTTATTTGTCCAATTTTTCGAGGACTCAAATCACTGTTTACCCATTTTAGTTTAATTCATTTATAGCTAAAAACTACCTGAAACACACAAAATCAAACTATTAAAATAACTAATAAACTATCCGAAACACTCAAAAACACTATTGTCAAAAAATCACAGGTTAATAAAGACACATTAATGAAAAAATGACACTCAATAAATATCAGAAAACAGCCCATTTGCTCTCTAAAGCCAAGATACCAAATGATGAGATCTCATAACTGGCTGTGACTTCATTGAAATGGTCCAATGCAGTGTTGTTCTTTCACTGTTAACAATTATACTTACAAGTAACCTAAGGCTCCGGAAAATAAAAGTTAAATAGTTGCTGGGTGTTAATACATAAAATAAATTAATTTGCACTCAAGGAAATTTGGTTTCACTAGCTTTTTTATAGAAAAAAAAGACAAATTTTGGAAAAATCAATAATAATTCCGCCAGTACTGTATATCGATTAGCATTACATTGAGGTAAACGTTGCTTAAACTACGACGAAGAAGCCTTTAGGTAAGATGTTTAAACGGGGTTAGTTTTTAGATATTTTATCTAAAGAGTTCGTACTGCACTGTTGTCTAATCCCAAGTTTCGCGAAGGTTAATAAAAAAAAACCCACACAACACCGAGCCGATATGGACTGCACGTGCCAAAGTTTCGATTAATCTATTGCTTCTTGCAATGCTGCAGGTTATTTGTCTAATTCTGTTCTTCTTTTTTAGCGGTAGGAAGCAAAAATAGGGTAAAATCGAGATTGAGTCCGATTTCGACGGAATCGAGTTCAAACTCTGGTTTGCCGCATTTCGCCTTTCAACCGCCTCAAAAGAACAGCGTTGAACCAAGCGCACAAAAATGCTACAAAAAGTAATATAATATACAGATAAAGTGATCACGGTAATCTAAATATAATAACCAAAAGTACCTAGATTTTTTTTTAGAAATAACAAAAGAATAGGTTTAATACAATATCTTAATTTTTAAAAATTGCATTTTTTTACCTTGATCAACCCTAAATTTTCGTGTACTTCCATGAGCACTTTCCATGATTTCTTGAGTGGGACTGTTATTAGAACTCCGTTAATCCTTATACATCCATGATGTCCACATGAATAAACATAAACCCAATAGACACGTACATTTGTTTCTTTCTAATGTATTTTCTCTTTAAAAATTATTAAATTTTCGTTAGGGTTGCTTTTGCTTTAAAAAAAAGAAGTTACCCCTAAGCAAAAAGAATCCGTTGGTTTTCTCACACTCAAATTTAACTCTGTGGGAGATTTTAAAGAAGTTCCGGGTGTTTGTTATATAATTTCCCTGACAGGAATCTTTAAGGTAAAATAAGTAGGGGTGCAATGTACTTTTGATTATCACCTACTAACAGGCATCTATTATACGATCCTGAACGCGAATCTTTGGCGTTAATAAGATAATTAGCAGACGCCGTGTCCCGGATCAAAATTAGGTTGTTTACAACATATGCTCGTACATTCAGAATGTTGTGGGGGGTTTGTTTTCTGGGAGAATTGAAACCTTATTTTGAAGACCTTGGTCGTGTCAAATTCTTTGACCTCGTGCCTCAAAATGGCTCGTGCAATTTGTAAGTTTCCATTTCCATTTCGATGGACGTAGAACAATCTTTAGGAGAAACTAATTAAAGATTAATTTTATTACCTTTAGTGGTAATTCTACGGATGAAAAACTCCAACGCAATCGAAGTAGTTTTGTTATATTTATATATATTTTTTTTAATACACAAAATGCTATAGTGTGTATATATATCTACGATATGCACTATATACAGTATATCTACAATATATATTACTATATATCACTTTTACTAATTAAGGCGAAGAAATTTCTAATAATGATTTGATAACGAAAAATAGATTAGCAGAATTATTATGGATTTTTCCAAAATTTGACTCAAATAATGCTTGGGTTAGGGGGAGGTTTAGCTTGTTAGTTTGTGTTTTTATTACGCTAGGTTAATTTTTGTGGGTTCGTTTAGTTTGTTTTTAGTAATTTGTTAGGGATCGTTTGCTATTTTTCCAGCAGAAAAAAAAACAAAACAACAAGCCTATATATTATAGCCACACGCGATGACATAGCCTTTTCCACTTTGGGTAATTAGACAGATTAAAACTAAGCGTGTTTAAATAACCTACTACCCCTAACCTCCTCTTCCCCTAAATCGCTGAAAGTTCACCATGGCCTATTTAAACACAATCAGAGAAAAGTACACAAACGTCAGCAGGTCGCTAGCCTACCTTCAAGAAACGCCAAGATGAAAACGGACTGATACAGTTTCCTCTTCCCTCGGACTTTGCGGAATCTTGCCTCATCAGTCATTAATAGTAACTTTCTTCGATACTATTTTGCCTCTTCAACTACATCACTCGGTTAATGGCGTCAACCATGGCCACGAATTAGGCAGAGTTACTCAACCTCGCGTGACCCCTGGGGTTTTTAGCTTCCTCGTCAAATGCACAGTAATTAGACACCATACCGTGATCGCTCACAAGAGGTGTCTTCCCGCCCTTATTACCTTCCTACTTAGGGGCCATAGGGTCAAGTCTACCTATGGGATATTCTTAGAGAAGGAAGGGGGCGCTTAGCTCCCGCTAATAGTTGCCTCCTTCGGCACTTGATGGTGCCACCAAGGATTAATTTCGCGCTTAGTAAGCTGGTAATTATGTATGAGATCAATCCTAAACAACGACCACAGAGAACTTTCCTGATTAATGACCCCCAAGAAATTTAAATCCAAGAAGATGACCCCCCCCCAAAAAAAAATAACATAGTTGATGGCCCCCAAGAAACTTATTTGTATATTTTAAAAATAAAATCTGTAAAATAACTTTTATTGAAGAACAAAAAAAAATACGCAAACAAATTAAACAGACACAAATTAAGAAAAATTAAAATATTAATCCAAGGGGTAAAAAAAGAAAAAGAAAAATATGATAGCAGCAATTTTCAAATCCACTCAAATGGAATCAATCCTGCCAGATAGGTTAGGCTAGGTTAAGTTAGTTTGGTTTAGTTTGGTTTGGTTTGGTTTAGTTTAGATTTAGTTTAGTTCGGTTTGGTTTGGTTTAATTTAATTTAATTTAATTTAGTGTAGTTTAGTTTATTTGAACTAAATTCAATCCTAAGTAGCACTTTTTCTTTATCTTTTTATCTTAATCTTATTATCATTTATTATTACTTATATATAAATTTCAATCCTAAGATCATTCCTAGATACTGACCCCTCAAAAAAGCTTCATCCGAGATAATGACCCCTAACATAGGCTGGAGTTCGTTGTCTAGAATAGATCCGAAATATGTATAGGATCACCCCTTCCCCCCCACACACACCAAGAACAACTTCTTTGTTTTGTACTTCATTTATTTAGTGTTGTTTAGTGCTCATCTATCCTAGTGGGAATTCAAACTTCAACATGGGGTAGAAACCACTTTCCAACGCAAACTAAAGTACTCAAATTAGGTAGGTATGTCAAGTTGTTGGATAGTGGCCCGATTTCGGTTAACTTTGCAGCAGCTTACCTAGTGATAGCTAAAGAGAGGAAGCAGGTGCTCATAAGGATGTGCCTCTTCTCTAGAGTTCTGATAAGTGGCGGTCATAGTTGGTTTTGAAGCCATTGACGCTGTTATGACATTCTCCGACACCAAAACACTACAGACAATACAAACCACAGCCCAACATCTACACTACGAGACGAACATCCTAACAATCAAAAATCACCTAAAGCTACATGCATCACAACTCAGGCAAAAAACGCAACATCAAATCATCCCCTCCACCACATCACCAGACAACCTCCCAATCACCGACACAAAAAAAAATAAACCATTTCAAAAACAACAACAACTACGCCACCAACTTAGACACATACCCTAACACAACAACAGAAGACACAATCAAGCAAAACATGAAAACAATCCACTCTCAGATCACACAACAATACTTGACGCACAGAACCCACAACAAAATATCAAGAGGACCACCTCCAACCATACACAACACGAACAAACATTCACAAAGCAGATCAGAAGAACACTAGTACATATACGAACAAACAAATCACCACTCCTGACATCATACATGCACCAAATATCTCTCAACACCAATACAACACCAAACTGCCCTAAATGCCTAACACAGATACATGACACCATACACCTCTTCAACTGCCCACGGATACACACAGACCTGGGTCCGGTGGATCTCTGGGAGAGACCCCGGGAGACAGCGGGTCTGCTCCTGCGATGGTCCGGGGAGCTAGGGTGGGGCCTGGAATAGGTGTGAGGGTCCCCGACCCACTGTCGGGGCGGGGACGGGGTCTTCACCACCACCACCACCACCACGCACTATAGCTAAAGGGCGCCCCATATACACTGTTCCACCCGGTACTTGGAAGAGTGACACCCCCTCCTGGCCCCAGTGCCCCGGGTAGTCACAAATTAGACATCTCCACTTTGCCCCCTTTTTGTGCCACTTTCTTTACACGCTTCTTTTCACCTATTTTTCTTGGCCGGCCAGTCACCTACCAGCTTTCGTCCACTCATCCATGGTTGAAGGGCGGGGGAGGCTGGTTCCCCATTCCCTCTTGACCCCATTATCGGTAGTGGTTTCTAACGCCCCTACATCATTTTCTACTTCTACTACCCTCATCTTTCTCCTACATGTGTAACTTTGCTGCGCCTGACATCTGGATGATTGGGTGCCCTCTCGGCCCCAATGCTTGCAAGATCATCTGCGGGTATACTTGTATATCTTTCATACATTTTCATTTCCTCAACTTCACTACTCTCTGTACAGATTTTTCCTTACCTACTTTCTGCGTGATGCGGCCTCGTTGCTATTGCGCATCCATTTTGGGCCAGAAAATCCTCGCGTGAATTTATTTTTATTTATTTTTATTCTTATTTATTTTATTTTTCTTATTTATTTTATTTTTATTATATTTTATTTTATATTTTATTTTATATTATATAATTTTTATTTTATTTTAGTATATTTATTTTATTTTTATTTTATTTTTATTTTATTTCTGTTTTATTTTAGTATTTATTTTCTTTATTTATTTTTATTTATTCCGGACAAAGCCAACGGCGAAATCTTACGAGACACGTTAAGGGGTTCTTAAAATAAATGCTTTCGTCCCCTCCGGGCCCCAACATTTCAATTCGCCCTCTCGGCCACGCCCTCTCTGTATTTTATACCTCAACCCCTCTCTTTACGGGTGTCTCCTTACAAATTTTCCGCGTGGGCCATTAAATTCGATGAGGGGAGGGGGGGCGGGCGATCCATAAGATCATTCCAATTACGTAAACGCCCCCTCACTAGCAGAAATACACGAATTTAATTCATATCTCTAAGTTTAATTCATTTCCTTGTGTCAAAATCAGTTCAAAAATGTTGCATCAATTCAAGGTCAAAATAGTGGCAAATAATTACCTGGTAGTCGTTGTTTTTTACTTGGTTTCGGGTTTTTTTGCCAAGGATGATTTGGTTTTGAGGGAGAAGGCATGGTTGATTAACCTCAGACGATCACGATGGTCGCTATGAAGGAAATTAACGATTAATTATAGTAATTTGCTGGTTAGGTAATTAAGTGTACAAAAGAAAATGAAAATTTAAGGAAGTTCGATAAGTTAAAATCGAAAAAAATGGCACTAGAATAAGGAAGAGAACCTAAGTGCTTCCCGCATTAAAAAGAAGGAAGTCTGTAGCATTCTGTAACGATTTTTTAAACATAATTTATGTTTTTAGAGTCGGAATAAATTTTTTATATATTGTGATAATTTTAAATAATTTAAATATATTTATTAGGGTTTCTTAGCTTGCTGTAGGAAAGACTACCGCGAAATTACGAGTAAAAAAATTATTTAGTTAACCATGCTTGCGACTCTATAAGTTAAAGCAGATTAAAGAGACAAATAAATAATAATTAAATATGATTGGTGGACAGAACAGTAAATGTGAAAAAGAGAATAGGCCTGAACAGTGGGTGTAAATTTATGCCAGTGAAAAAGTCACAGGCTAAATATTTTACCTATCTTAGGAGATACAGGATATATTTAATCCTAGAAACATAGATCTAGAAAATCATGGAGGGATATAGTGGTGTTTTAAAAGGTTGAGCTTGTAGTGAAATCATTAATTGTGTGAGAGAGGGTTGCCCATTTTAATTAAAAATTAAGTCGAAGATGGCATAAACTAAGAAAACTGTAAATATCTACTCAAAATATGATCCCTTTGCATCAAAATTCCATTTCTATAGTTTATTTTAGGCCTATGGTTACACATCCAGTAAAAACACGAATTATGTCTTACATATTAAAGAACGTTTTATTGTAAATAGGGAGTTCAAGAGCTTGAAAAGATGGTTGGGGAAATTTAAGGTTAATATGGAGGATGTAGCTAAACTTCATATCCAATTATCTAAGCTGCAAAAAAGCTAGCTGAGAGGCGCGGGGACCTGACATTCTTATTTACCAGTATTGTTCTTCTTGGTCTATTTAATGTCTATTGATGATTGACTGACATTCCTATGAACTAGTATTGGTCTATGACTAGTTGTTGTCCATTGACCAATGCCTAGAATTCTTATGAAGTAGTTTTTCATTCTTCCTGTTATCGTATGAGTTCCATTTTTCACCACAGGTCACAATTCTCTTAAAAAATAGATCCATCTTCTCTCTCAGACCATGCGAGGAACAGACTTCAAGACGTCGCAATTTCTTAGTTTCATTGAATTCTTTTGAAACCCAATTTTCGAATTTTTAAGCTTCCGCATTTCCTTGATAGAACGTGATATGGTAGCTGCTGAGGTCCTTAAGTCTTCAGCAAGTGACCGAACTATTGGCCGTGGGTTATTGGTCACTACAGCTCATAATTCACCAGTAAGAACAGGTTTAGGGGCTTCCTAGAGGTTCAATATTGATGTTCATATTTCCAAACCTAAACTTGTGAACTATCACCGAGCAGTTCTCTCCACAGTAGGGTTCAACTTAAATGCTTTTGTTAATGATATCAGAAACTTGAATAGCAATATGGCTCAATTTACATTTGTACTTGAAAATTATTCTAAATTCATCAGGATATACGATTGCTGTTAAGGGGGATAGAGGGCTCCAAAAACATTCATTTGCCCTCTAAATTGAATCTGCAAAACAGAGGGAATTGAATCAGTAAATCATATTTTAGCATTTTCCTTCATGATGCAAAAAATGACATTCCGTGTAAAATCACCTAATAGAGATAAAGTAGTTAATGGATATCTACAACATTATTCAATCACCTTTCCCACGGAAACACCTCTCTGAATGACTCACATGCCCCTTTGGTGGAGCGTATAGTTAGTAATTTGGTTAGAGCTTATAAAATTTGGATGGGGACGATAAAATTACATGTGGACGATTATTTTTTATTCACATCGAGATACAGTAAGGGGTTATCTATATCATTTTGTGAATGTTATTCAAAAACAATGTTAACAAAATTTTCTGAGCTTTTAGAATGTGCTTAGATAGAAAATTTCTGCCCCAAAATCTGATTGTTGAATAGGGTAAAAATAGGAAAGCCATAAATAAAATTTAGTAACGGGACGATTCGGATAAAAAAACAGAATCTCAGAGGAAATGATCGAATAAATTTTAATAATACTTAAAGGACAGTAGGTGCGAATTAGGAATAATGACAAAGATGTATAACTAGAATGAGTTCGCAATCAATTGAGAATTTAAATAATGATTAATGTATACAAAACAATATGTGAGTCATCTCCAGGAGCTGGAGTTGTTATCTCTAGAGTCACGGCTCTAGACAACATACCTATATAAATGATTCCCAGGGGGCGGATCCAGGAATTTTCCAAGGGGGAAAAGCAGGTCCTCGCAGATACAAGGGGCTTAGGCGACTGTAAGCTTTCCCTTGACTTTGTTAATTCATCTAATTTAAAACACATTTTCAGGTCTTCCCCCGCTCTCCCCCCTCCCATCCAGCACATAATTAGGCCTCCTAATTTCGCCTCTTATACATAGGGGCTTAAAATAAGTAGAAAAATAGCAATATGAGCTATATTCGGGGCTGAAGGCTACTCCTATCGTGTTCCGGGTGGGAGGGGGGTCATAAAAGACGAGTAATTCCAAATAGGGGGGGGGGGACCCGAAAAGCCGCTTGCATGAAGCTTTTCATGGTTAGAATGGACGCCAACCTAACGTTGTGAGGATGTGGTTTAGGATAATGATGATGTTAAGATGAGGATGATGATGATGATGATGATAGGATGAGGATGATGATGTTAGGATGATCAGAATGTTAGAATGATGATGATGATGTTAGTAGTATTATGATGATGATTAATTCAACAACAAAGCTTAGGAGAGGTAGAATAATACGTACACTTAGGAAATAATTTGATTTTTGCTGGGAGTATTTTAAAGGAAATAAAGAGAAAAATACAATTACGCTGCAAAGCTTTGGTCCACACCTTCAGAAAGACTCGATGCCTAAAATATTAAGTATTGGATCAATTCATCTAACCATTTTTAAGAAATGGACATGAAACTTAGTGACCCTTAAAGAACGCAGACCCATTCGACAAATCTGAGAAACATGGAAGGAGTAATGCAAGGAAGAATAACCCGCGGGGAGCATTAAAATACATTGAAATTAGTGGGTGACAGATATTGTAAAAAGTAAAAATAATAAAACTTCTGAAGTGGAGATGGGCAAGATAGATTGCTAGACGAACGGCATAAGTCCTAAATTGACATATCCTCATATTTTTTTTTCTGAATTGAATTTATTTTGAAGCTAAGGGGGGGCGGGATGTATAGCCCTATGTATCCGCCTTTGATTCAGGAATGAAATAAATAAAATCAAGTTAGAGGGACTGATTGACTTCTAAAGGGAAAATTGGGGTTAATCGATTAGCCACAATTACAACTATAATGATCATATTCTCGATGAAGATTAATTTATAAGAGAATAATAGAAGCAAAAGGTTAAGAAGAGAGACGAGGGCGAGGGAAGAGCTGTTGGAAGTGAGCACGGGTACAGGAACAACAGCTGAGATTTTTTGCATTGGGGAACAACAGCTGAAATGTTTTCCCATGAGAACAACAAATGAGACTTTGAATTGAGGATCAGCAGCTGTTTTCGCATTGAGAACAACAAATGAGACTTTGAATTGAGGAACAGCAGCTGTTTTCGCATTGAGAACAACAAATGAGATTTTTTGCATTACGGAACAAATGAGATTTCTTGGGCATTGAGGAACAACAGCTGAGATTTTTTGCATTGAGGAACAACAGTAGAGATGTTTTCGCATTGAGAACAACAAATGAGATTTTTTGCATTGAGGAACAACAGTAGAGATTTTTTACATTGAGGACAACAAATGAGATTTTTTGCATTGAGGAACAACAGTAGAGATTTTTTACATTAAGGACAACAAACGAGATTTTTTGCATTGAGGAACAACATTAGAGATTTTTTACATGAGGACAACAAATGAGATTTTTTGCATTGAGGAACAACAGTAGAGATTTTTTACATTAAGGACAACAAACGAGATTTTTTGCATTGAGGAACAACATTAGAGATTGTTTACATGAGGACAACAAATGAGATTTTTTGCATTGAGGAACAACAGTAGAGATTTTTTACATTAAGGACAACAAACGAGATTTTTTGCATTGAGGAACAACATTAGAGATTTTTTACATGAGGACAACAAATGAGATTTTTTGCATTGAGAAACAACAGTAGAGATTTTTTACATTGAGGACAACAAACGAGATTTTTTGCATTGAGGAACAACAGTAGAGATTTTTTACATTGAGGACAACAAATGAGATTTTTTTGCATTGAGGAACAAGAGCTGAGATGTTTTTGCATTGAGGCAGCTCGTAGAGAAATATAATGAGAGGCAGAAGGTGCTGCACATCGAGTGTGGTTCTGTGGTTTAAATGTGATAGATGAAAATAGAATAAGAACAGTCAAAGCG
The DNA here is from genome assembly GCA_963969495.1 of Ceratothoa steindachneri. NCBI lineage: Eukaryota > Metazoa > Arthropoda > Malacostraca > Isopoda > Cymothoidae > Ceratothoa > Ceratothoa steindachneri. Next base: position 101,775,587 of record OZ018322.1, on the reverse strand, counting down.
ATAAATAGATTTTTGCCGAATGTCAAGAAGATGAAGAGAATGATTAATATCTCTTTCCGCAGAAATAAACGCCATATCACGTTTTAAAGGGAGGAATAATAACTTGAACCTGAACTTCATTACTTATTGATCTAGAGAAAGCTTAAGATTGACTACCAATGCAGGAAGTTTGTAAGTGGATGAGAGAAAAGCTTATTTTAGAAAATGATGGATCTGATGATGTTCGAAATCAAGGAGGAATCCTTAGGTAGTATTGTACTGATTGACGACAATAGATAAGGAGTAGTGGAGTAGTGACGAGAAGCACTGGAAGATAGAATGATGAAAATTAGTAGGAAGAAAACAGAGTAGGTTTGGTTCATTGGGGAATATCAGGTAGGTGAAGTAAAACTTGGGCTTATATGTTGAAAAGAATGAAAGCATTTAAGTACCTGGCATCTCATGTGATAGAAGGTGGAGATTTGAGTGGAGAAATAAACCACAGGATTTAATCAGTTGTGAATAATTGGAAGAAAATGTCGGGATTTTTATGCGATAAGATCAGAGCAGGAGTCAAAGGTTTAGGGATTAAAACTTTGTTAGGCCAGCAATGATATGGTGCAGAGGGATGGTCTATGGAAAGGCCACAAGCAAGAAAATGGTGAGAGCTGAAATGAGAATGTTGCGATAGATGTGCAGAGTGACTAGGTTGGACAAAATTACAAACGAGAGAACAAGAGGGGCAGTAAAATACAAAAGGTATCGAAAGAGGAGAGATTGCACTGGTATAGGCATGTTATAAGAGATGAGGATTACTTTGACAGAACAAGGGTAAATATGGAAATGGAGGGGAAAGGGAGAGGAAGGCCAAGATGGGCCTATTAGTTTTCATGTATATAATTTAATATTTCTTATTAGTTTTTCTTGATAATGAATGCGTTTCCTCCTAACTCCAATGATTGTTGGTGGATCTGTGGCTATATACACTTAAAAGACTGACGTCATTGGATAGCAGTATGTAAATGTAATAGTGGACAGAGCCACGGTGGTACAGTGATACTCGTATATTTGGAATTCTTAAACCTTTATCATTTGTGATCTGACATCATGTGGGTATGTGTGAACACCGGCAAATCAACATACACATTTCAGGTTTTGTACACTTGAGTACACATTTTTCATAGGTGGATATTTTTTGAGAGAGAAAAAAATATTTGGAACACCCCCTTTTTTAGCTCAAAATTTCTTTTTTTTTTTTCAATTTTCGAGCCAGAAATATATATTTTTTACACCATCAGAGTTGGTTTGTTGTTATAAGTGCTTCTAAATACATTAGAGTTGAGTTTAAACTGAAGGATAATGACAAACAAGTGAGGACTCCAACTTTTATTATGTAATTGATACATACTATTGGTCAAATGATACATTAAAATCATGCTTTATCTCAAACGATGGCATGAAGTCACGGGATTTTAGTACCGCCGAATCCTAGCAATCTCTTGCTTCTTTTCCATAAACTTCGCCAGAATCTTCCGTCAACATTCTCGCACACCGCTCCACACTTTGAGAATGGCAGCCTGGAATGTCAATAGATAGTGGCTAGTCGACAATATTTTGCAGGTTCGCATTAGATAGATGCATTGTAAGTGGTGGCTCAAACCTGCACTCCTCTTCGGGGAGAAGTAGATCTGTTAGGTTCTTAGCATTCTTATCTATTTTGATGGCCTGAAATCATGTAACTCTTCCACATACACAGTAACTTCTCGAATCTTCTTGATTCTGCCAATAACTAATTTCCTGTTTTTCTGATTAACGTGTGCCAGCATTGCCCAAAGGAAGTTCTCAGGAGATTTTAGATTCCCCCCCGCCCCTGCATTTCGGACAGAATTTGATGTAAAACCAGATGGGCCCATAATGACACATGATAAACTCTGTAAGGACATACAACTTATTACTAGGTTTTTCTATTGCCACATACAGTCTTCGACATATTCTGTTGGCAGTGGTGAGCCATGTTGTACGAAATATTAGCCCTGGTTTCATATGTAGGTCATCGTCAATTACACCACTTCTAATAGCACTGCTAATTCTGTACAGGTAAGCTTGTTCCCGACTAAGCTCATTCACATCTACATCTGGAATAGGAACTCCTTGAACAATACATTGAAAGCCATTTAGGGATACTGGTAGAGTTTCACAGGTTGTTAAGGCTTTACCAAGTGGTCCTTTCCATTGAGTTCTAATTTCTGTTGGACCAATATATTTCCTGCACAGGTGATTCAAAGGAAGCTCATTTGGATGCAAGCTGCAGATGATCCACTGTAAAGGACGGTATAATTGACATTCCAGTCCTCTTACGGATCCATTCTTGCAGCCAGTATTAGTTGCCGTGCTCTCAGCTCCCACTGCCTTTATCTCATCTTTAATATCATTTTGAAAACGCCATTTTATCAATCCGTCTGCAATAAATGCACCTGTTCCTCGTTCAATAGTTAGATGATCTTAATAGAAAGTACCAGGTTCTCCTACAAGCACATAGTTATCTTGAATTTCTTTTGATCCATATCATTTGTTTTCTCTTTCTTCTTTTTAGTTAGTATTGTGTTTCTCCTCCCATCAAAAAACAAATCAGTAGTTTTCTTTTCTCCCAAACATTCAGATTCGGTGAAATTCTGTTGTGCCCGCCAGACTGTGATGATCAATTACATGGGAGCGGTCTTCTGAATCTATAATACCATAGTCGAATAGGGCTGTACTACTGATAGCAGCAGCTCTATTTGACACAGAATACCGATCTGCTTCCATAGCAATTGTTGGTATTGGTATGATGTTGCTTTCTATTCTCGCAGACTTTCTTCCATTCATGATCAGAAATGTCAGAAGATGAGGTTTCTTCATCCAAGGCTTCGTCTGAAATTGTAGTCTTTTTGTGACTTCTTTTTCACTTCTTTCCTGAATTCGATTTTCTCTGATTTTCCTTTTTTTTAATCATGTGACTTGTTTTTACATCCACTCCTCCAATTTTCATGTGACGCCCAGTTCTTTGGTCAATAAGAAATTCATGCTCTCGACGTGGCACTTTCATGTTCTTTTTACACTTGCAATCCAAGAGATCGGCACACTGGTAGCCTGCAATATAAAAAAGGTTGACCCAATGATGAGATAAACTTCTTTCTCTTAGTGGTATTCATTCCTTGTTTTGATACCACGGACGCTTCTTCCACCAATAGGAACATTTGGTTTTAACATTCTGGATCGGCTGGACTGGAATACTGGCTTTTTCCAAATCTCAGTAAGGGCCTCGGATACTTCAAGAATAACATCCTTGTTACTCTTGTATTTATTGTCTTGTACATACTGAATATAACTTACAACCTGTTTGTTTTGTTGGCAGCTCATAATTAATGAGAAAGCTCGGGAAGTGGGGAGCCAAAGACACTGTAACTTGGTGATGTTCTAGTTCTTTCACTCATGTGATGAGTGAATCTTTAACATACATTCAAAAAGGTGAATCCATATCCCTCCATAGGAAATACTCTGTAAATATCTCGTAAATTCGTCATACATCTATTAATTTATAATTCCCTCCGAGTAGTTAACAAACAAGGAATTCCTCAATCTAAAATTGCCTAAACCTTAGATCCATAAGGAGTTAAAGTGTAAATTTTGTTCCTGTACTAAAATTACCCATTCCTAGCTTCGAAGACGAGAACCATAATAACTTAATACAACCAGCCTCACCCTACGGAAAAGAAGATTTTTAAGCAAAATTTGGTCCCCGAAAAGGGGTTGTTACGATTTTTTCAGATTCTTTTTTTGTCTTCATTTCCAAATTTTGGATGGTCTTCTCTACAAAACCTGAAATATGCCTTCAAATGGGTTGCGACACTACGCCCTACTGTCCAAGTTGTCTTCCATTTTCCCAGGGTGTGCTCAAGTGATCTCGAATGGAGTGTGTATAGATACTCCACCCAGAAGACTGACCAGGTGGTCTACTCAGGTGTGTGACAAGGTGGTTTGTCGCAGTTATGTTCCAAGAGTCTGCCCAAGTAGTCTGTACGGGCTCTGACCTGGGGTTCGTCTATGTGTTTTACCCATGGGTGTGTACGGGATCCGTCTAGGGGTTCGTCTGTATTTTACCCATGGGTACTGTTACAGGATTCGTCAATGTGTTTTACCCATGAATAGTGCCTAGGGATTCATCAATTTATTTACCCATGGGTCTGTCCGGAATCTATCTAGGGGTTCCTCTATGTGTTCTACCATGGGGTTTGCCCAGGCCTTTCAAGGGAAGCGAAAATGCCCCGGGGCACAGGAACAATCCAGATTGGTTTCAGCGCAATCTGGTATTTTTAGCGAAAGTAAACCACCACAACAATCAATTGCACTTTCACTTACTACAGAAAGGATAAAAGGACAGAAAGATGAAGAAGAAGAAATAAATAAGAACAAGAATGGTGAATAAGGTGAAATTGAGAAAGAATGAAAACCTCCGTCAAACATAATTAATATATACTGGGAAGATACAAGTCACCAGGAATGAGTTGGCAAAAACGATCCCTGCCCTCAAATCTACATACCTAGTATTTGAACCCCCTCGAGAGAGGGAGAGGGGGCACTAAAGTAAGAGATTACCCTTGAACACATTCTCGATCTTGGGAAGCGACCATTAAAACAAGATCGACAAATGTCGAATTTATGTCTTTAATTTCCGGTTTCCGGAACCCCAAATTATCCTTTGGAATTACCCCAACGGGGAAAATAATAGTGTCAAGGGAAATGTCGCTATATGGATGTCCTTGGAGGAGGTTAAATGACCCTGGCCCCTGCCCCCTGCTCCTCCTCCCCTCAAAAGGGTTAAAAGTTTAAGTTTGGACATTTAAACCATTATTGTCCTGTGCGTACCTTTTGGACCGGGTGACATGACCTTCTAGACCCATCACTATGGTTGGTAAGGTTCTTTATAGGATTCTTTTGGGATAACTTAAATTTCCTTCCACCTGAGCGAGCTTTAGCGGGTAGGATATTCAATAAGCTAAACTAGAGAGCTAAAATGTCCAATAGACTAAACTAGGGTAGCTGATATGATATTAAATTGGCCATTCAAGGTTAAACTTAGGTTAGGTAGAGCAAACTATAATACCAACCTAACTTCTCGTCCAAACCAACTTTAAACAACGCAAAAATAAACAATCAAAACAACTAACCTAACCTAACTTCGCCAACACCGGGACAAAAAAAAATTAATCAAGCCAAACATCCTTCGGTACTTTTTATTTTCTACACATTTCACTTCCCGTAATTCTTCGTAAATTATGATTTATTATTTTAATTTCAATATAAAATCCTCCCTCTCAGACCCAGGAAGAGATTGCATAATTGCTCAAACTTAGAGGAGGATGTTAATTAGCGAAGGCTTAGGGGTTAGGATGCTCAAATAACTATCCTGAGAAGGAAAATGTTCAAGTTACCCCTTTCTTTTTCTAAACCAGGTTTTTCTGTTTTCGTTTTATTCATTTCCTTTTCCAACTAGTGGGGGCGAATCGCTTCCGAGGCACCAGGAATTTCGCATTCAATTCGAAATATATTTTTCAATTATATAAAGCGCTTATTAGATCTCAGTCGGAATATGCGGTTCATTTTCGGTCTCTTCATAAGAGAAAAGAAATTTTTAATTTAGAACGTGTTCAAATTATAGCGACGTAATTAATTCGCGGACTTAGGAAATACATCTTAAATTTAGAACGAGTTAACTTAAGGCGACAAAATTAATTACCTAAATTAGAAAAAATACCTTAAATTTAGAACGCGTCAACTAAGAGCGATAAAATTAATTCCCTAACTTAGAAAAGCTATCTTAAATTTATAACGCGTTCAACTTAGAGCAACGAAATTAATTCCCGAACTTAGAAATAAATCATATGAAGCCAGAGGGAGGGAATGGCGTCGTTTGCGGGGTCAGTTGATCGAAGTTTTTATAAATACTAAACAGTTTCCCTATTATAAATTATGAGTTGATATTTGAATTAGATAACCTAGTGGTTACTATAAATACTAGCTATTTGCTATATAACTGAGCAGCCACTAGAAATAACGACTTTAAACCTCTTAAACAATGATTTAACCCTACGATGACACAAAAAATTCTATGATAAAATTACTTGGATATGAAATGTTTTCCAGACCCACCTCGTTCAAAACAGTTCACTGAGTAATAAAATTCGTAAATATTACTTTAACATATAAACCTACAACTGAAAAACGATAATACATTTAATTGATACTCGATTTATCATATTTTTCCTCCTTTCCCCGTTCCGTACACTTCTATCTTCTCTCCTCATTTATTTTCCTCTTGTGAACTATACTCGATAGATCTTAGGGTTGTGGTAGTCCGGTCTTGCGTAGTCCTGTGACAATTGGGGCGGAGCTGGATGAGTTTTTGAGCAAATTACGAAAAAAAAGTCACAAACCCTCTGTGGCGCGATGAGTGTGAAGCCGGTTTGTAGGCTCGATTTGAACTGGGTCTTTTTAAGAATAGTCAAATGGATTAACCTTAGGTCCACCTATCTCAGCGATTCAGTGTCGGGGGTTCTAATAGCGTCATCGCCTTAGAGCGGGCAAACCAGCAGGGGAAAAAGACAAATGGACAAGTAATTGGTTCTTTTATTTTGTCACAGCAACACAAGAAAGGAGAGGTTGACAAGGATCCACCAGGGGCTGGTAGAAAAGAGCGGCAGGTAGCGATTGGTCACTTGAACGATGTGGATGAGTTTTGTTCTTTTGGATTCGGGGAAGACATCACCCTGTGTTCATGGACATCCGAAAACCTACCAACCCTTCAAAGGTAACTCCTTATTCTCGTAATGGGTAATATATGGTGTGTAAAGGTGTGTTAATTTAGCAAGAGTCGTATATAATTCCTTTAAAAGCCTTTTTTAAGTTTTAAAAACTTCATCTAATTCATCCAAAAGGCTTTATTATTATTATTAAAGGTTTTATACAATTCAGCCAAAGGCGGCTTTTACTATTAAAAGCTTTCAACCTCATCTTAAGGTGTTTTTTTTTAATTATCCTTCATATAATTCATTCAAAAGCCTTTTTATTATTAAAACTTTAAATAATTCATCCCAAGGTTTTTTTTTATTATTAGAACCTTGATATAATTTTTCAGATTGTTAGCTTCGTCAGTAGCATCTTGGACTTTATCAAACGGCGCAAACTCCCTTTGGGTTGGAGGACCTCTGAATGACACAACAGGAGACTTGAGAGGTTAAACCAAAAGAAATACTTTTATTAAACCTTTTTTTCCTCATTTATTTCTTTATTTTTACCTAATTGAATCTTTTTATTTCCCTGAAGTATTATCAAAGGGCTGAGTAATGCGAAAGTATGTTGGCCATAATATAAAATTCTTTGTCAGTTGATATTTTTTAACCCATTAATGCCCAGGGTCCTCCTATAAATAGGACATCCGAGTATATAAAAAATAACCTCGTATAATTTACCCGCAGCTGTTGTTATTCAATTTAAAGGACATTTTAATTTTTTTATTAATTATGCGTTTTTTCGATAACTTTCATATTACATCATTTTAATGCTATTTTAACTTTAAAATCTGACATAATTTATGAATTATAATAATAAAAAGTAAGGGCGTTTATCGGTTGTCCCAATGCCTGCATATGATCTGGACCTATATATCTTCCCCATATTTTCACTTCCTTCACCTGCATCATCTTTACATATCTTCCCTTACAAAATGCCCACGTTGATTTTCTTTTTGTTTATATTTTGTTTATTAATTGGTTAAACCATCTTTAATTTTTATGACAGTAACCTTACAAAGTTACCAATCGAGCAAATTGAATGTTCGTTTCCACATCTAGGTACTTTCCACATATAACATTCTAAGATGGGGGTGTAATGTGTTTTACTGCCAGACACTATTTAGCGTCTTTTAGCATTCCTCACAGAACAATGCTTTAACTATACCTTTTCACTATCTTCCTTGAATTCAGAGGAAAACTTGTCTCCCAACATCTCCATGAAATTCATGGTCTTCAATGACATTTCCTAGACACTCAAAGCTGGTTTGTCAAGTTCAGCTAAACTTCACCGTCTTGAACACACTTAACATTAGCTTCAGCACGCACTCGAGCACACTTAACGTTAGCGTCCTCACGTAGTCGAGTACAATTAACTTACCTTCAGCACGTAGTCGAGCACACTTAACGTTAGCGTCCTCACGTAGTCGAGTACAATTAACTTACCTTCAGCGCGTAGTCGAGCACACTTAACGTTAGCGTCCTCACGTAGTCGGGTACAATTAACTTACCTTCAGCACGTAGTCGAGCACACTTAACGTTAGCTTCAGCACGTAGTCGAGCACACTTAACGTTAGTGTCCTCACGTAGTCGAGTACAATTAACTTACATTCAGCACGTAGTCGAGCACACTTACCGTTAGCTTCTTCAGGGAAGGGAGTCGAGCACACTTAACTTTAGCGTCTTCATGTAGTCGAGCACACTTAACATTAGCTTCAGCACGTAGTCGAACAGACTTAACGTTAGCTTCTTCAGGGAGTAGAGCACACTTAACTTTAGTGTTTCCAGGGAGTCGAGCACGCTTAAGGTTGGCTTCTTCACGTAGTTGAGTACACTTAATGTTAGCTTCAGCACGTAGTCGAGCACACTTAACGTTAGCTTTTTCAGAGAGTCGAGCACACTTAAAGTTAGCTTCCTCCTGTAGTCGAGGACACTTAACATTAGTTTCTTCATGGAGTCGAGCACATTTAACGTTAGTTTCAGCACGTAGTTGAGCATACTTAATGTTAGATTATTCAGGGATGCGAGCACACTTAACGTTCGCGTCCTAACGTAGTTGAGCACACTTAACGTTAGCTTCAGCACGTATTCGAGTACACTTAACGTTATCTTCAGCACGTAGTCGAACACATTTAACATTAACATAACATAAAACTAAAGGATAAAAAAGACACTAAAACCTATCAAAATCCTCCCAATCAGAGTATCCAAAAGCCCATAAGACACCACCATCTTATAATCTTCATCCATTGGATTGCGTTATCAGCCATCAAACAGTAGGCTCGTCATATTGAGTAAGTATATAATACAAGACCTCAAACATGAAAATACTAATAAAAACTTGGCTATAATACATATATACATATAAGGCCTCCAAATCAGGTTCTTTATACCGGGTGACGGCCAAAAATGTGCCCTTTTTATAATGCTGCAATTTCTTAGCCATTAAAGTTTGAAGCTAGAAATAAGTATCATTACAAAGAACAATATTTTTTGAAATTTTAGTAACCAGCTTTATAACATTTGAAATGACCAACACCGGACTCAATGGATTTATCAATACGATTAGCAAAATTTCTTATTGCATTCTGCAAAATATTGACATTGATGGATGCGATGACATCTCTAAAATCATTCTTCAGTTCTGTGATATTAAATGGTGCAGCTCGAAATAAGCTTTCTTTTAAGAAAAATCCATAGGAAGTATATAGTCTAAAGGTGACAAGTCAGTTGACCTGGCCGGCCAGGGAAAATTTGTCCTATGCTACATTAGTCGTTGAGGAAATCGAACCATTCGTCAGGATATGTATTATTGGCGAAAAATGCTTTTAAGCAGGTCAAGATATCTGGCAGCGTTAAATGACTGGGCTTGTCTTGTTTCATGGTCCTCAAAGAAATAGGGCCCATAAATCTTATTTCCACTTAGTCCACACCATATCTTTGGGGATTGTAATGGTTTTTGAAACTGATTATTTGGCTTAGTTATTGACTACTTTCGATAATTATGTTTATTTGGCCTTTCAGGTGAAATTATGTTATTCAATACTAATTCTTTATCATCGCACATTTCTTTAACCCTGAAGCAAAATGATGACCTTCGTTGCTTATCCTGCATTGAGATTTCTTGATGACATTGACTTTTTGTATGGCTTTAAATTAAGATCTTTTTTAAGAATAGTTCGCACAGCTTCTCTGTTCAAATCTCTCTCAGCAGCCAATTTTCTCACTGACTTTGAGTCATCACCATCAATTAAAGTCCTTACCTTGTCAATATTCGTTTCCGTCCTCACGCTTTCCTTATAACCGGAATTTCCTATATTTAAATTACGAATTATGCTTTGTGGATTTCACCTGGCGTACTTTCGATAAATTGTTTTTTTCTCTAATCGTATACCATATCTAGCTTGAAAATGACGAATTGATTTGATTATGGAGCCATGTCGAATCATTAATTCCACGACAAACCTGTGCTGTTCAAAAGTTAATTGTGCCATTTTGGGGAGCCTAAAACAGAGCAGTTTAATATCTGCGTAGATAGGTTATCCTAGGCTGGGATAGACTATCCACCTCAAGCCTAGGCTACCTAAGCTAGCTAATAAAATTTGAAATATAGTTTTTTTGTAATGATACTTATTTCAACCTTCAAGCTTTAATGGCTAACAAATTACAGCATTATAAAAAAGGGACATTTTTGGCTTTCACCTGGTATATGCTCTTCCCCCATATACTTGTGTAGTTTTCCTTTGAATAATGTCAAACTTGAGCTATTTACAACAAACCCAAGTAATCAATTACAAAAAACTACTACCCTATTACTGAAATAATATTTCCTCAAATCCAGCCTGCATCTAGATTTTTAAATTTTCCAACAGTGACCCATTGTCTTATCATCAATCGCCAGCTCGAAAAAGTTCCCTATTTCTAATTTATTAATATCCTCAAACATTTTGAAAGCTGGATCATATCACCCCTTAAGTACCTCCCTTCGAAGGAAAACATTTTATGCCTTCAATCTATCCATATATTCACGGTGCCTCAAGGAAGGCATAATTTTTTATGCTATTCTCTCTACGGCCACCCCTTAAGTACCTCCCTTCGAAGGAAAACATTTTATGCCTTCAATCTATCCATATATTCACGGTGCCTCAAGGAAGGCATAATTTTTTATGCTATTCTCTCTACGGCCACCCCTTAAGTACCTCCCTTCGAAGGAAAACATTTTATGCCTTCAATCTATCCATATATTCACGGTGCCTCAAGGAAGGCATAATTTTTTATGCTATTCTCTCTACGGCCACCAGAATATTGATTTCCTGCCTGTGCCCTAACTTACCTGTATGACTAAAATTTCTCTTGATAAAGCTTAATACCTTATTTGCTTTATTTCTAACCTCTAAACACTTCCCTAAGAACCTCAATGGCCAATCCATTACTACTCCTAAGTACATTTCATATTCAGCAACCGAACCAACAACATTCCATTTCATAACTAAAATCTCTATTATAGTTGTCCATGTGAACAACGTTGCATTTTTGAAGGTTGAATGTCACCTGCCAGTTGTATGTCCATACAACCATTTTATTTAAAGCATTTTGAATTGTGAATTTCTTCTGTATATACCCCACACTGGCTGCTAATTTCGTATCATCAGCAATCATTGCTATTTTGCTTTTAACACCTACCTCTAAGTTGTTAATGTAAACCAAGAATAATAAAATAAAAGATCCCTGAGGTACCCCACTGTACCCCACTAATAACATTCATTCATTGCGATTTCTCTACATCTAGTACTACTCTCTGAGTTCTATTATTTAGCGACCCAATTTAAAATATTACTAGAAACTCCATACATTCTCAATTTATGCACGTCTCCTAGACGAACCTTATCAAAAGGTTCCTTTATCCAATTGCACTGCGAAGTAATAATCTAGAAATACCAGCTGATTTGTCAGGCAAGATTTATCTCACCTGACTCCATGCTGGCTATCATTCAACAAGCTACTACTTTCTTAAAAGTCTACCATCCCTTTTTCTAACTACCACAAGTACTTTACATATTATTGAGATTAGATCTATTGGTCTATATTTATTAGCCCTATCCATCCTTCCCTTTGTGAAAATTAGAACTACATTAACTATTTACCAGTCAAGCACATTAGACGATAGTTTTACCTCCCGTAGGATACCATAGCTTCTTTAGTGGAAACTATCAACCCCGTATGCGAACTAATGGATATTTACTCGTCCTCGCAGTCCCTAGCATCCTAACTTTTCATGTGAACTTCATCAACTTCCACACAATTCCGCCTTCTCTGAATTAATCTCTCTTTCGCGAACCTCTTTTCAGAGTCTGATCGAAATGTTTTAGTGAAATTTAGTTTCAATAATTTTAATGATCGAAAACTGTCTAAATATCTTACCCCTTGTTCGAATACTTAGTGTTCAATCTTTCTTGATGTGTGACCTTAAGTTTCCTGCCTTAAGTGTTATATATTTTATAATTCTCCACTGAGTAAATTAGAAGAAAATACCTGAAAATATCCTTATTTCAATTCTGCATTTCTCTCCAGGCGGATACGCCTTTCATGAGACATCGAGTATCCCTAGATCTCAAGCAAAAATTGCTGCAATGGTCTCTAGTCGCCTACCAAAAACTGGAGCCCATGGGAGATGCCTTAAGTTTTGGTACTCGATGGATGGGCTGAGTGTGAATTCCCTGAAAGTGAGGGTAAGACCTGAAGGAGGTGAATTGGCTTCCGTCATCTGGGAAACGAAGGACTCTACTAGAGGAGACTGGAGGGAAGCTCAGGCACTCTACACTTTTACAACGAATCACTCCGTAAGTTACCTTAATTAATTATTATTAGTAGTATAGACAAAATAAATTACCCCCTTCCAATTCTTGGAAAAGTTCTTTGAGCCACTACGGTAGACCTAGAATGTAGACTTACGTCCTGTGAAACCTGCCTGATTGGGTATAAAGGAGGAAGGCCAGAAGCTCCAAGGAGAGTACCTTGAAAAAAAAGGAAAAATGATGGTAACACGTGGAGCAAAACCTGAGTAACTTTAGTCCTTTACCATGGCAACAGGTGATGAATGGATTAGTGGTAGCTTCAGAAGATCATAAAAGTACCAATTCCCCCAGGTTCTCTGTGGGTATCCGCCAGTCATGCTATAAAAATGGCTAAAAGAGATGAATAAGTTCATCATTGTGGACTTGCCAACACTCCATGGTTACCTTAAGTGGATCAACGTGAAAAAATATGTTATTTGGTGAGTTAAGTTGTTGTGTGGGTCATTATGAGAAAGAGTATAGCCAAAAATATGCGAAAAAACGTTAAAAGATTCAAAAGCATCCAGGTAGAAAAGCTAGAGATTCCAGTTTGTCTAAGCGAGATTCCAATGGGATAAAATCCTGAAAAGAAATGTTACAGTTTCAGTAGCTGGGCGATACTTTCGTTGTTACCTTTTTGGGAAGATATGCGCGACATCAACCGCGATGCGTTTGCATTTGTGACGCGCCCACTACATTGAGTTCCTCAGGAAAAACAATTTCTTGCTTCTCAGGAGCCACAAAGTTAGACTTAGGCCTTAGGGTGTACCTAAATTATTGATTACCTGCACAAACTGCACCCGACAAAAACTATGGACGTCATAGAGAAAATGAGGTAGTGGGCTGAATATTGAGCCCTCCTCCGATACCTCAGGTAGACTCGCCCTTCATCAGCGTGGTTGAGGATGAAGCCAAAAGGGCAGAGTAATACATAGGGAGAGCAACACATATACAGTAGAACCAGATGATGCCAGGTTGAGTACCTTTTGGACGATGGGAACCTTTACCATTTCCATGGACTGGAAACACAATGATCCAGTCACCGTTCAGCCTCTTTCGCAGAGTGACAAAACATGGCAGAAAATTATTCACCAATTCGATGAGAACCAGAAAGTAGACGGCTGCTTAGCATCTGGGCACAATTGAGCCTCAGAAGGCACCATAAACTCGAGGAATAACGCTCCCATTAGGCAATCCCAAAGATCTTCGGACACCTTCGTCCAAACCTCAGGTTACAGGAGAAAGAATAACAACCTGTACTCTTAGCCAAACTTTCATGGAAACCCGCAGCTAGAACAGCCCTAACTCTACTCTTTCCCCATCCCTTCACTTTTTGGATTGGGAAAGAGCTGCTTAGATGACCAAGATACTGGATTACGTCCAAGACATCCCGTTTGAAGTCCTAGGCGATGGAAGATTGTTGACACCCAAGCAAGAAACCCTCGAGAGAACCGAAAAACTTAAGGACACTCCAATTCGGGAGAACTCAAAAGTTTTAGTGGAAGAAAGCTTGAGAATGCTAGTGCTATAATCTTTAACGGTAAATGATGGTCAGTGTCGCCCATTCCCTTATTTTGGGCCAAGAACCATACTAGAACGCTATATTTGGTTCACAAAATGTTGGCGATACCACAATTATCGAAATTTAGGTAGGCGCGTTTACCTAGGACCTGATATTTTCCTTTTTATTAACAAGGAGATATCATTATTGTAATGAAAGGACAGGGTTTGACAAGGTCCCAAACCAAACCGAGATCATCGCATTCCCAACGGACATTATTCAAATTGGCAAATTGGTGCCTATGATACGGCTGGATACTGGAAGGTCTCGAATAAACGACAAAAGAGCTTCTCCCAAAATTTCTAATTCCAAAACAGCTAGTTTATAAAATGAGCTAGTTAAACAAAAAAGGTATACCTAAAATAGCTAGTAAGACAAAACGACTATTGGGATATAATTACTGCTACTTAACTAGCTTCTCCTCCCAAAAGTTATGGTCCGTAGAATTTTTCAATGTAACCACACCCAAATCCTAACATAACCTAATTTTAATTTCATTGATACTAGTTCTATCGGTACAAGATAGTTTCTCGCTAGCGTTTTTTTTTGTCTCACTAGCTATTTTGGCAGGCAAGCACATTCGGACTAATTGTTTTGGGCCTCGACATTCGGGGAAGAGCTCTTTTGGGATACTTCAAAAGGCTCAAACCTTCCCGTACCACTTATTCATAAAGTGGATAACCAGACTGACATTTCTCAATAGAAACTAATATCCATCATCTGGGATCTTCCGTGAGCGTTTAATGGGATAATGGCCCGGTGGCTAGACCAGGAGCTATCCATCTCCATTCTAAATCGAATTTCAGCCGATAGATGGAGTTTCAAAGTAAGCATGGGTTGTGCACGCTCTTATATAAACGGA
The DNA here is from genome assembly GCA_963969495.1 of Ceratothoa steindachneri. NCBI lineage: Eukaryota > Metazoa > Arthropoda > Malacostraca > Isopoda > Cymothoidae > Ceratothoa > Ceratothoa steindachneri. Next base: position 101,760,524 of record OZ018322.1, on the reverse strand, counting down.
AAATACAAGAAGCAAGACATAGCATGATGTCCATTCACATGAGAAAAGCCTTTGACTTCATTGCTAAAGGAAGAGTACTTAGCGCATTAAGTAGGCATGGTTCTATCGAAAGCCTCAAGGATAATTTATATACCGAAATCAATGTCGGCCTCTAAAGATACGAAAACCTTACTAAAGTGGGAGGAGTGACAGGAAACGGACTTTTGAATTAACAGATAAGTTCAAAAAGAGTCAGGGAGTAATTATGTAGGCATGGTTAAAGTGATTGTGAACATCCTGGAAACCAGAGAAAGAAGAACGAAGAAACTATGAAGCAAGCAGCGCGGTGTTGGGTGATAACAGACGGAAGCAGTATAAAATGTAGTACCATGCAAAAAGATCAAAAGGCCTGCATTTCCATCACATCTTTCATAACATTTGTGGGAGAAAACCCACAGTTTACAAAATTGGTGTATGATAACCTAAATATGTAAAGTGTGTATGGGTAAAGGCTATGCAAATTTAGGTGAATAAATAAAAAGTTATCAGCAGATAAGCAATTTACTAGAAAAATTGAAATGTCCAAAATGATCTAAACGCTTAGGTTTGCATAGAAAGTACGTTCAGTTCATATTCGTATATGTGAAGTCATTCTCTTACCAGCTGTCTCCCAGGTAACATGTGTAAGAAATCTATCATGCCACCATCTGTCCGTGAGCTGCGCCACCAAGATGGTCTTTCAATTAGAGCCATTGCAGGGTCTGTCAAGCGCTCCAAAAGTATAGTCCATAATATTCCGTCAACCTATGGCAAAACAAGTTTATGTAAGGCTGTTAAGCCATTACTCAAATTTTGAAGAAGACCCGTTTTAAGATGGTTGCAGCAGCTTCCCGGGAGATTAAGTAGTGAGATATTGGCCATCAGTATCTCTATGTAGGTGTTGTAACGTCAGATGAAAGAAGACGATCTTGATGCTCGCACACCCGAGGTCAAAAGGGAAGACCAAGCCATCAGTTCAAAGAACTAGAAGGCTTGTCTTGCATTCGCCACTTAGCCACGTTACATGGAAGTATGATCAATTGAGCCAAGTCCATTTCAGTGACGAATTGAAGCTCAATTTGTTCGGATCCGATGGCAGGAGGTTTGTTCGGGAAAGGAATTGTCATGGTCTGTGGCGTGATTTCTGTAGAAGGTATTGGGCCACTCATGCAATTACGGGGCACAGTGAATGAAAAAGTGTCCAAGGAATTGCTACAACAGCATGCTTTGTCCCACCTACGAGCCTTTAAAGCACAACCTACAACTTTCATGCAGGTTAACGCCGACTGCCACACGGCCAAATCAGTGAAAACGTTCTTGGATGACGAGGACATCACTGTTATGAAGTGGTTTACTCAGAGTCTGGAGCTGATTTCTATTGAAAATGTTTAAAGACACCGGAGAGAAGTCTCAATCGAGGAATCCGTAAACAGTTCAAGAACGCTGGCAAATTCTTCAAGATCAATGGAGCAAGACTAATGCACAAGAGTTTGAACATTTAGTTCTGTGGCAGGAGATGGGAAAAAATTATCGAGAATAAAAGCCTCTAAAATAAATACTAATTAATTATAAGTTTACAAATATTTTCCACTCATAATTTAAGCATTTTATTCCAATATAATTTTTTCGATCGGATAATTTTGGACACTTCATTTTTCTAAAACAAAAGCCTATCTACTGATAACTTTTTATTAATCCAAATTTGATTAACCTTTACCCATACATAGTTTTAGACCTGGGAGTTATAGTACACTAATTTTGCCAACTGTGGGTTTTCTCTGGCATAAGTTATGGAAGATATGATCACAATACAGCCGTTCTAATCTTTTTGCACGGTACTGTATGGTATGTGTGACAAAGTCTGACATGCCGGTCTTTTGCATCATGAAAGTATCCTCAGGTGGGCTGTCACAAAATCAGTCCTTGCTAGATAGGACAAGAGACGTGAGTCATTCAAAAGGTAGCTAGACCTAGTCTGTTGGAAAGGTGGTCTCTTAGACCCCGAAATCACTAACACTTGGAAGGTTGCCAAATAGGATACAGTCCATATAAAAAAATACTATTTCTATGGCCAGTCAGTTGTAGTGAGCAGAGAAATAAAGCGAGCGGGATAAAGCTTCGGTGGAATAAGGGTTTTCTTTTAGACTCAAAATGGTGCAGTCGATTCATCGCTCGCCAACGCAGGAAGCCGTTCGCAACTCGCATCACACTATTTTCGTTCTTTATTTTTTCATCGCCGCCTTTCCTACATCTCTCTATTTACAATGGGTGCACAGACTCGAAAGGGAATCGTTATGCCTTGGATGACGTTTCCAAGCCACGTTCGTGGTCTTCATTTCTTCATAATACGCTCTCCTTCTAGGCGGGGGATGTGTATCGTACCGAGAAGTGCAAGTGAACGGTTTAAAAGATTCTCTTGAATTAGTTTCTTTTTTTGAGATTCAGGATGGCACAGTCAATTCACTGCTCGCCAACGGTGATTCGGCTAAGCAGGAAGCCGTTTGAAACTCACATCACGCTACTTTCGTTCTTTATTTTATCATCGCCCCCCTTTTCTTACACCCCTTTATCTACACACTCACGCTGCTACTACTAGGATTGCAAAGGCGTCTGAAGAGGAAGCCACCGTAACATGCTTAGAGGCACCTTCAATTTCTACGGGACATCATATCCATCGATGATACAATGACCCGGATAAAAACCAATGGTGGAATAGAAAGGATGCCGGATGGTCCACGTCCTTAGGAATAAAACAGGGTCCTGCTACTACCCTTTTCTCTCCTTTAATTTTCTGCCCCCAAGAAGCTCTGCATTAATACACTGTGTTATCCATCCGCTATATTCGAAGTAAATAAAACACTATAATTACACCTTCTTTACCTTTCAGATCATCTTAGAGGCAGTACCAGTGCCTAGAAATGACCCTTTCAACATCTTCCGGGGCCACATTGCCGTGGATGATTTGGGGATCAGATCAGGAATTGAATGCATCGGGCTCTGCTCTTTCGAAGGAGGTCTCTGCGACTGGTCCAATTCCCTCAACGACGACTTTAACTGGAAACTGGTACGAAGTCTCGAACGATGTATGGTTAAACAAACCATTTTTAAAAATTAAGTATTTTTTGCTTGAGTGGTTGTATTAGCTTAAATCTACTTCCATTAGTGTTAAATTCAAAATAATTTATTTCTGCATAATTTTGTATGTTTATGTTTTAATTTAGTGATGAAGTTTCATCAACTCCACTATAAATAAATATGGTTGTTTTATATAGTTCGAGGTCTTGGGCCTTCATAAAAGCGAGTCTATCAACTAAGTAAAAGGTTAAGAGAAGAGGTGGGTCTTCAAAGCAAGAAGGAGGGGCGGAAAAAGAGGACCGTATCGCAGCAGGCGACTAATTCCACATTCTCGGCGTAAATATAGAGAAAGCACGATCACGAAGCGGATGCGGTTGAGATTACGAAGAAAAGAGAGTTTTGAGAGATAGCTGTATCGATAAAAGAGGACATGGCAGGCGGCAAGGTTAAGATAGTTAATAATATTTTTGCACCGAGTCACATCCACAGAAGGGTTTACTAGCAATAACATTTTTGACACGATTGTGTTTCAGAAACTTGTCCGAGAGCCATTCAGTGATGATTAGCGGATAGTGGGTTTTTAAGGGCCTCAGCAAACGAAGCTGGGGTAAAGGCAGGCGAGGATCGAGGAGGAGGCTCTCAAACGGCAGCCCCCCTCCCCAATTCCAGAACCGTTTATGTTCATATTTCTTTTTTTTAAGCCATGTTTGTATTCTGCTATTAAGAAAGAGTTATGTAATAATATATGTTTTTTTAAACAGTTGCGATCGAATGTATCTTATATGATACATGTCCAAAATACAGATAAATCTCAAAAATAATTATTATGTTCAGTATTATACTTTAACTGATGGTCCAAACACTACAATTCCTAAATTTCTGATGTGTGAAAAAAGAAATCTGATCTGAGAGGGTTCGTGCTCACTTCTTTATGAGATGCTGCTAGTTATTATCAATGCTGTATAGGATAACCCTTATTAATCACCAAGGGCATTTTCTTACACTACTCAAGAGGTAGGAATTCAGGTTCTTCACCCAACTCCACCCAGAGTTTTTATCTTGGATCTGCCACTAAGGGAAGGAAATAGATTTGCGTGTCATCAAGCTAAAGTAAAACAATAGACCAAGACGAAGCATAAGAGCATCAAAGGAAGCAACAGGTAGATGCAAAGCAGAACCTAGATAGGTATCTTAGTTTTATGGAACAGCAAATTGCTCCTTCGCGGGCAAGATATCATTTCCAATATGAAGAGATTGAGTATGAATTGCTCCTTCGCTGGCCGAGATATCGTTGACAATATGAATAGATTGAGCATGAAATGCTCCTGCGTTGGCAGAGATATCATTTCCAATATGAATAGATTGAGAATAAATTAACCCTTCACTAGCGAGATATCATTTCCAAAATGAAGAGATTGAGGATGAATTGCTCCTTCGCTGGCCGAGATATAATTATCAATATGAATAGATTGAGTATGAATTGCTCCTTCGCTAGCAAGATATCATTTCCAAAATGAAGAGATTGAGGATGAATTGCTCCTTCGCTAGCAAGATATCATTTCCAAAATGAAGAGATTGAGGATGAATTGCTCCTTCGCTGGCCGAGATATCATTTCCAATATGAATAGATTAAGTATGAATTTCTCCTTCGCTGGCAGAGGTATCATTTCAAATATTAATAGATTAAGTATGAATTGTTCCTTCGCTGGCCGAGATATCATTTCCAATATGAATAGATTGAGTGTGAATTGCTCCTTTGTTGGCCGATATATCATTTCCAATATGAAGATATTGAGTATGAATTGATCGTTTGCTGGCTGAGATATCGGATCCAATATGAAGGTATTTAGTATGAATTGCTCCTTCGCTGACCGAGATATCATTTCTAATAAGAATAGATTGAGTATCAAATGTACCTTATCTGGCCGAGATATCGTTGATAATTTTAATTGAATGAGCATGAATTGCTCCTATGCTGGCTGAAATATTATTTACAATATGATGAGATTGAGTATGAATTGCTCCTTCGCTGGGGAGATATAGTTTCCAATATAAATAGATTGAGTAAGAATTGCTCCTTCGCTGGCCGAGGTATCATATATAGAGTGAATAGATTGAGTATGAATTGCTCGTTCGCGGGCCGCGATATTATTTCCAAGATAAATAGATTGAGTATGAATTGCTACTTCGCAGGCCGAGATATCATTTCCAATAGGAATAGATTATGTATGAATTTCTCTTTTGCTGACCGTGATATCGTTTTTACTAGGAATAGATGAAGTATAATTTGTTCCATCGCTGGCTGAGATGTTACCGATATGAATAGATTAGGAATCAATTGCTTCTTCGCTTGACGAAATATCGTTTACAATATAAATAGATTGGGTGGGACTTGCTCCTTCGCTGGCCGGGATATCATTTCTAATAGCAATAAATTGAGTATAAATTGCTCCTTCTCTGGCCGAGATATCATCTCCAATTTGAATAGATTAAGTATGAATTGCTCCTTCGCTGGCCGAAATATCTATTCCAATATAAATAGATTGTGTATGAATTGGTCCTTCGCTGGCCGAGATATCATTTCGAATATGAATAGCTTTAGTATGAACTGCCTCTTCGCTGTCCGAGATATCATTTAATTTCGAAATTGCATAGATATAGTATGAATTGCTCCTTCTCAGGCCGAGATATCATTAACAATATGCATAGATTCAGTGTGAACCGCTCCTTCGCTGGCCGAGATATCATTTCCAATAGGAATAGATTGAGTTTGATTGCTCGTTCGCTGGCCGAGATATCATTTCTAATATGAATATATTGAGTATAAATTGTTCCTTCGCTGACCGAGATATCATTTCCAATATAAATAGATTGAGTTGGAATTGCTCCTTCGCTGACCGAGATATCACTTGCAATATACATAAATAGATTCAGGATGAATTGCTCCTTGGCTAGGCGAGATATCATTCCTAATATGAATAGATTCAGTGTGAATTACTCCTTCGCTCGTCGATATAGCATTTCCAATATGAATAGATTGAGTATGAATTGCCCCTTCGTTAAATGAGATATCATTTCCAATATGAATAGATTCACTTTGATTGTTCCTTCACTGGCCGAGATATGATTTATAATATAAATAGATTGAGATGAATTGCTCCTTAGCTGGCCTAGATATTATTTCCAATATGAATATCTCGAGTATAAGTTGCTCCTGCGCTGGCCGAGACATCATTTTCAATCTGATTTGCTCCTTCGCTGTCCGAGATATCATTTTCAATATGAATAGATTAAGTATGAATTGCTCCTTCGCTGGACGAGATGTCATTTCCAATTTGAATAGATTAAGCATGAATTACTACTTCGCTGGCCGAGATATCATTTCGAATATGAATAGATTGAGTATGAATTGCCTCTTCGCTGGCCAAGATATGATTTCATTTCGAATTTAAATAGATTGAGTATAAATTGCCTCTTCGCTGGCCAAGATATGATTTCATATCGAATTTGAATAGATTGAGTATGAATTGCTCCTTCTCAGGCCGAGATGTACTTTGCAATATGCATAGATTCAGTGTGAACTACTCCTTCCCTGGCCGAGATATCATTTCCAATATTAACCGGTTGAGTTTGATTGCTCATTCGCTGGCCGAGATATCATTTCCAATATGAATAGATTGAGTATAAATTCCTCCTTCGCTGGCCGAGATATCATTTCCAATATAAATAGTTTGAGTAGAGATTGATTCTTCGCTGGCCGAGATATCACTTGCAAAGTGAATCGATTGAGTATGAATTGCTCCTTTGTTGGCCTAGATATCATTTCTAATATGAATAGAATGACTATGAATTGCTCCTTCGCTGGCCTACGTGTCATTTCCAATATGAATAGATTCAGTGTGAATTAATCCTTCCCTGGTCGATATATCATATGCATTTTGAATTGCTCCTTCCATGAATGAGATATCATTTCTAATATGAATAAATTGAGTATGAATTGCTCCTTCGCTGGCCGAGATATCATTTCTAATATGAAGAGATTGAAAATGAATTGCTCATTCGCTGGCCGAGATATCATTTCCAATATGAATTGCTCCTTCGCTGGCCGAGATATCATATTCAATTTGAATAGAATGAATATGAATTTCTCCTTCGCTGGCAGGCATATCATTTCCAATATGAATAGATTGTGTATAAATTACTCCTTTCCTGGCCGAGATATCATTTCCAATATAATAGATTTACGAGGAATTACTCTTTGGCTGACCGAGATATCATTTCCAATATGAATAGATTAAGTATGTTTTGCTCCTTCGCTGGCCAATCTTTCGTCTACACTATGAATAAATTGAGTATGAATTGCTCTTTCGCTGGCAGAGATATTATTTTTAATATGAATAGATTTAGTATGTATTGCATCTTCGCTGGCCGACATATCATATCCAATATGAATAGATTGAGTATGATTTGCTCCTTCACTTGCCGAGATAACCTTTCTAATTTGAATAGACGAAGTATGAATTGCTCCTTTGTGGCCGATATATCATTTCTAATATAAGTAGACTTAATATAATTTGCTCCTTCACCGCCCGACATATCATTTCCAATATGAATAGATTGAGTATGAATTGCTCCTTGGCTGGCCGAGATATCATTTCCAATATGGATAGCTTGAGTATAAATTGTTCCTTCCTTGCCCGACATATCGTTTCGAATATGAAAGATTGAGTATGAATTGATCCTTCTCTGGCCGATATACCATTTCCAATATGAATAGATTGTATATAAATAGCTTCTTCGCTGTCCGATATATCTTTTCCAATATGAAGAGATTGAGTATGCATTGCTCCTTCTCTGCACGAAATATAATTTCCAATATGAATAGATTCAGGGTGAATTGCTGTTTCGATGGCCTAGATTTTATTTCCAATATGAATAGATACAGTATGAATTTCTACTTCAATAGCTAAGATATCATTTCTAATATGAATACATTGATTATGAATTGCTACTTTGCTGGCCAAGATATGATTTCCAATATGAATTGCTCCTTCTCAGGCCGAGATATGATTTCAAATATGAATAGATTTAGTATTGACTAGTAGATTGACTATGAAATGTTCCTTCGCTGGTCGATAAATCACTTCAATATAAATAGATTCAGTGTGAATTGCACTTCGCTGGCCGAGATCTCATTTTCAATTAGGAATAAATTGTGTATGAATTGCTTTTTTGCTGACCATGATATGGTTTCCACTAGGAATAGATGGAGTATCATTTGTTCCATCGCTGGCCTAGATATCATTTCCGATATGAATAGATTGATAATCAATTCCTACTTCGCTGGCCGAGATATCATTTCCAATATAAATAGATTGAGTAGGAATTGCTCCTTCGCTGGCAGAGATATCATTTCGAATATCAATAGATTAAGTATGAATTGCCTCTTCGCTGCCCGAGATATCATTTCATTTCGAATTTGCATAGATTGAGTACCGGATTGACCAGAGTGGAAGGTAAAACACCTGATTCCGTTCTGTGACCTACCTTAAAACCAGACTGAGAAATATCATCAGCGTTGGAGGAGGAGAAGTGATTTAGAATCAAAACTGAGTTAAGGATTGGGTGGTAGGTTACGGGGTTGATGGTATTCAGGTCTGGTTTCCTTAGGAAGGTTGAACAGCCGAATGTTTTGAAGTCAGGTGGTCCTACTCAAGACGAGCTGGTATTAAAAATACTCGGTGAGGTAAGGGAGGGCCTGCCGATAAAATCTTGAAATGAATGAGTCTAGAGTAGAACAGGTCTTCATGGAAGAGAGAAGGAGGGAAGTCATTTCATCTGGAGACACTGGGGGAAGAAAAAGAGGTTTGGTTGAGGGTTAAAAAGGGTGAGTTACCTAGTGGCGAGCAATAGAGGCAGATGGCATGTCAGAACGGATATGGACTATCTTGCCAGGAAGACAGAGAATTCAGCATGTGGGTAGGAGTGAGAAAGTGGGAAGCCAAATGTGCGGAAAGATTAGCAAGAAGAATGAAAAATGTGCTTGGTTTTTGTTTTCTGTGTGGATACGGCGGATGTGAGCCTCACGACGAGTAGGAGCATCACGGTCAGACTTTATGAGAGCAGTGTAGGAGTGAGTAGCTAAAAGGTAGGATACGAAGACGGTTGTCTATACCCCTAACACAAGCATATCCAAGTCGTCCCTCTCATGGTCGTCTGTGTTTTAATAATTTAAAATATTATCTGAAAACCGCGCATTAGTGGCGAGTTGGGAGAGGAAGAGTGGATATATGGACGTTGAGACTGGAGGATTTGGCTCTGGCAAAGGAGTCGACGGACACGTTCAGATCAGTAAATGTTAAGCCAGAGTCTACGGGATATGGAAAGAGGCAAGATCCTTTGTTATCTTTGATTAATGGAAGACTGTCGCCAATGAGAGACCTTTGTGGCAGGGTGTGTGCTCGAGTTAGATTAGAGAAGAAGTGAGTAGCAAAACTAGATGAGGAAGTGGTCATAAATAGCTGTGATTTGGTCAGTTCTGGTGAAGTAATGCTTAGGGAAGGAAGATGCTTCTAGGTCAATTGTATTTCTATGTGTATGACTGAGAGTTGAGACAGATTGAGAGAATGAATGTAGCGTTTAAAATGTACAGAGGTCGAAGATAGGAGTGGGTGTATTCTGGAGATTTTAATATCTCCTAGAATAAGTAAGCTAGCAGAAGGATTAGAGAGGGCCATGTTCAGAAATTCACACATCTCATAAAAGAATCTGTTAGTGGGATAACCTGGGGGCGATATAAAACCCCCAGCTTTAATTGTATGTTTTGGAGGTAAAGTTGTAAGCAGAGCTTTGAAAGTATTAGATATTCAATTTGAATGATAGCTGGAGATGTGGCGGTAGTTAAACAAATTATTAATATCCTTTAAAATGAGTATTCTTGGCAATAGCTAGTTAAGCCTGTACGTATAACGAAAATAAGCTCATGTGAAAGGAGGACCACATCCTAACCTCGAAATATAACCATAGAAGAAACCAGTTTAATATTTTGGTATCCCCAGCAAAATAGAGTTCGTTCTGAAATCTCTAAAGGAAGGCAGCATAAGCAATCCATATTCCTCCAGGGGAGATCGGAGCGAAGTAAATACTGAAAGTTTGAGTGTGGAGTGTACCAGGTGCTGCAAGAGAGTATACTGTTTTCAATTTAAGTGTTTGGAATTGAGAATATGGTATGAAAGGAGAAAGATCGAAAGCTAGAGCAGTGACTTAGACATCCGTGAGGGATGTTGGGTGTGAGAAGGGAAGAAAGAATAAGGAACGAATGGGTGAGTGGTATATATGGTGTGAACGAAAATGTGACTGAGAATGTTCTGAGGTGGTCTATACTGGAATGTAAGATATATCGATATACACTTGTGAAGGGGATATCCTGGTATGCAAATTGTTGGAAGAATCATTAAAAAATAGATTGATTATGTAAATGAGTGATTGGGAGAGAATGTAAATTGATTATGTAAATGAGTGGGAGAGAAAGGATTAAACGCGGGGCAAGTAGATGATAATTTGTGATGAGTGTGCATGGAGGGGGTTTGTAAAGAGGGTGTGCTTCGGGCCTTCTACCCATGGATGAAATATGACGGGCCAAAATACTAAATCGCGCAACACCCAATCACTATGGCCTAATTTGGGGTAAAGAAAATCATGTGTGTGAAAGAATGAGCAACTTTTAATGGACCCCTTGTAATATTCCTATTTTGTGGTAATCTCATAATAAAATAAATATATTCGCAGGGTCGTGGCACTCAAAATCCTATTACGGGACCGCCGAGAGATTACAGCAGTTCGATGTCGGATGACTTGGGAGGAGCGTACATTTACATCGACTCTTCATTTCCAAGACGCCCCGATGACATGGCCAGACTGGAGAGCATCGATTTCCAGGCCACAGGTAAATCTTAGAGGGAAATATCATTTCATTGACAACTGATTAAATACCATTCGATTTAAATTGAAAAAAATGCCATTTTTTTTTACAAACTTTATTAAAAAAAAACAATTAGTATCCAAATATATCTATTTCCATCCTTGGGGTGGGAAGAGAAGGGCGAAGATTGTTAAAGAAGGCTGTAGAGTGGGAAATCAATGGTTGCTTCTACTTAACTAATAACCTTCCTTTCTTCTTACAAAGGCTGAAAACTCATGCAGATAAGGGGGTTCCACGAGGTTGATTGATGTAGCATTGGCGCATCAACTGCTTGTATTTGTTATGACAGGGATATAACGTCGCAAACATGATATTGGGTCCAGTGGTCCAGTTTTCACTTTTGTCTCAAGAGAAACATCTGTTTCGGATGAATTTTGGTGAAATTATTTACGGCTTAAATCAAAACATAGATACAAACATACGACAAATTCAGAGATCAGAAACGGAAGATGGAACACAAGCAGAGTTATATTGGGGCATCTTGAATGGCAGAGAGGAAGGATAAAAGATTGTCCATAGAAAGCAAAGGGCCCTCGAGCAGAACCAGATATAGGTTATATGAAATCTGGGAGAGAGGAAAGATAAAAGTCGGCAAAGGGGGACAAGATCTTGGGGATAGTCTACAAACAAGTGATATAGTGAGGCTGAGGCGACAAGTGATGCAGGCGGAGAAAGGATGGTAGGATATTAGGCGACCCATATGTTAATATGGAATGTCTCAGGTGAGGGAGGGTTAGTATCACGTCTTCATGTTGGGAGTGGTGAAGGAGAAGACACAGTATCCAGCTCATCGCTTTGTTTGTTGAAGTTAGGGCGATGATTGCCATTTGGCAAGCCAGTGCCCGGTCAGGATCTTCTTCAGGTGTGGGTGTAGGTTAGTAAAAAAGAGGTAGGCAAGGTTAGCCTGATCGAAATCAGGGCTGCCACTTTTGTTACTTAGCTAAGCTTTAAAAGCTGTAGAAATTTGAAGTTTGTTAACTTTTCAAGACATAGTATAATGAAAATAGCAAATTAAAATAAAATGTCACGCTCGCTAAAAATCCTGTGGCAGCCTGGATCGTAAGCTACTAAGCCTGTTTGGTCAGCAGCCTCACTGCCAAGCACTCCAACATCGTCTTTCGTTCATTCCACCTGGAATCATTGCAATAGACATTTTCTCGTCCATTTTCTAGATCCGAACAGTCCTCCTTGTATGCGATTTTACACCTTCATGTCTGGAAAAGGCGTCGGCACACTTCGAGTAATTCTTCAAGATGTTGGTAACAGGAGAGAGCGAGTCGTTTGGGCACTGGCGGGGAACCAAGGATCCCGATGGGTCAAGGCGCAACTTCCTCTTTCATCGAATACCCCTTTCAAGGTGCATGATGATCCGTTGTAAATGTGGGCCTTTGAAATTTACTTCTGCTGACGTCAACGTGTTCACTGATGATTTTTCCATTTCAGGTTATTTTTGAAGGAATTATCGGAACGCCGAGGCTGGGAGACATTGCTCTGGATGACATCACCATTGTAACCGGTCCCTGTTCCAGTAAGCATCTCCATCTACCGTCCTTGTATGTAAACATAATCTCTCTCCCTTACTTGACTTGAAAGACGGCCAAAAATTGATACAGGCCCCAACAAAGTTCCATTATTTTAAACAGGTAACAATGACGAACTAACCTAAACCGATACGAAGCCTTTATAAAGGTAAAACGTAATAGTACACTAAATATAAATTTTGGTTGTTTTTTAGGTGAAAATTTGTCGTACCTTATATCTCAGGTCGCGACCTACAGTACCACCCTTCACTAGAGAAAAAACTACCAAAATCTACATTTTTCTTGAAAATTCACATTTAATTTCCATGAAAATTGTACAGAGTATTCATCAAAGTTTGCCTCTGATATATATATTGTTTAACTTTCATTTCATAGAACAATGAATAAAACGTTATTAGGAAAGAAATGTGTATTGTAAGAAAGGATGCATCCAAAACTAGATAACGATAAGCATAAATTCAGCCATATTCTGAAAACAACATAATTATCTCATAGACAATTGAATAGAATATTAATCAGACAGAAGTATGCAATGCTTTATTATGAATGAGTTGAGCAAATCTTTGGCCACAGAACTTCACACCAATTTGTCGCATTGGAAATCGGAGGCCAATTTCAATGAATATGAAATGTAATTAATTATCAAGGAAATTAATGAATATTTTTAAGAAAATGTAGATTTGTTTTTTGGGGGGCTCTGGTTTTGACAGTACTCTATATCAAATAATGACCAGAGAATATTTTGGATAGAATAGATGTACAGGGTGGTGCAAAAGAATGGTGGATTATCAAATAATGGACCTTTTTTGGTATGTGGTACTGGGGAATGCTCATACGATCGTAGCTCTCGAAAACCGAGGAACCGGGTTCGATTCCGACACACCGGAACAAAAATCTGCGCTCGTATGGAGCAGCCGCCATCGATGCGGTACATCGAGTATGATGCACACGTGGAGACAGCTCTGCTGAGTCATGGCATCGCACGCATGCAACACCGCTGTCACATCCTTCTTCCGCTCTTCCCACACACGACACACGGCTGATGGAAGGTTTTTCATTACCACACTCCCCTACCGTGGGAGGTTAGCCATCCATTGGGCCACGAATAGTTCTCTGCTCGCTAGTTGCGGGGAAAGCCATTAGAATCACTCTTATTGCCAACGGTCATACCATGTTTAAATCACCGCTTCTCGTTCTTTCAGCGAAGTTAAGTAACATTGGGCCTTGTTAGTACTTGGATGGGAGATCGCCTGGGAACACTAGGTGCTGTTGGCTTCTCTTTACTCTCTCTCTCTCTCTCTCAGAAAGTAGAGGGAGAGGTGACGCCCCCTTGTCGCGGGAAGAGAGCTTGTGTATACCTTTGACTTTTCGAGCTATGTCGGCGGGGGTACCTCTTCTGGGTACCCCTGGTAGGGCTTTCCTTGTCGATTTGGTCGGAAACCAGGTTCCAGACTAAGTGCGTCATTCATTCCTTTTTCTACTCTATCCTTCTCCTTTTTAACTTTTATCCTATCTCTCCCACCTATACAAAAAGAAAAAAACAAAAAAAAAGCCTACTCCTTTCATGTCACTCTTTCCCTTTTTTCCCTCTATCTACATATAAGGACCTGGCAGCTACGTCACACGTCAGAAGAGAGGCTTTGGAACCTATATAAACAACGCCAATCGACGTTCACTGGTTGCGAGAGACTAAGACTAGAGGTGTCCTAGGCGTTGGGGCACGATGAATGGGATGAGGGTAGTGCCCCGTTAACCCCTTCCCTGGCGCGTAATTATTGACCGTTCCCAGTGCCCGTTGACGGGTGCCTCTGGTAGCATCGGCTCGAGGTGACGGCCCTTTGTCCCCAGGATGGGGACAAATAAAAAGCCTTGGGTCGAGTCTCTTGGTGGGGCAGATATCCATTGAACGCTGCTCCTAGATCCTGGCCGTTGTGAAGGGAACTAGTAGGAGTTTAGTAAGGGGCGTGCTTCGTTGTTGTTCACCTGGTGACAAATCGATGGCCCCTTCGGGGACCGTCTGTGCTGCTTGGTTGAGAGCCACCACACGCTGAGGCTTGATGACTCGGTCGGACGAACAGCAGCACATGGAGCGTGCCTTCTGAAAGATCCGAAACGTCTCCGATCGATAGGCGGGAGCGACTCACGCGGGGAGAACTCACCAACCCCCTTTTTTCTATTGATTGGTCACAAAGTTTTGAAAGAGAGAAAGTGTTCAAAATGACAGGGAAAAAAGGTCCAGCTGCACTCAAATATACATGTGCGATATGACAGAAGGATAAGTGGTGCGTGGACTTCCCGGAAGGATGTTTTTCGAAATGCCACCCGGGAAGTATATGCACCGACTGCATCCTTAAAAGAGAGGTCCGAGAGGCAGTGGCATACTGCAATGAACTCAAGGATCTCTTCACAACCTCTGAAGAAAAATCTAGGGCGCTGGAAAGTAAAGTACAGACCCTAGAAACGCAGCACGCGCTTCAGATTCGGCGTCTCGAGGAAAAAATCATAGAGCTAGCCTCTAAACCAGAGGCCCAGTCAGCTCAAGCTCGAGACGAAAGTCCCACTGACTTGGGTGGTTCCGCCGATGTGACTCCAGCCCAAGGAGGTGAAACTGCATTGGCAGCCCCACTTCTGCCATGCGGAGCCAATGAGAAGAAGAAAAAGAAAAAGAAGAAAAAGGACACCTTAATACTGCTCACCCCAGTGTAGAGGATTCGAGCGTTACTGGTGCGCAAGGGAAAGTGGAAAGAGAAGAAGAGAAAAGAGAAACGGAAGAAGAGAAAACAAATGAAGAGAAGAAAAATAAGATGAAGAAGAAAAAAAAGAAAAATGTAGAGATACAAGAGGAAAGCGGCAAGTCGCTTCCGATGGGAAAGAATAAGTCGCCTGCTAACAAATGTGCAAGAGCCACCCTTATTGGTGATTCTGAAGCACGGGGCCTGCAGTCCCTGCTAGCGGCCCGCCTTCGCACTAGTGTGAAGGTAAGCAGCCTGCCAGGATGTGGTAACCACCACATCAGAGTAGAGGCTGAGAAATCACAGATTTCTGAGAGCTCAGTCGTTGCTCTGATGGTCAGTGGAAACGACCTCTACCTGAGAGGAGGTAGGGTAGGCCCTACAGATAAAATCCTCCACACGGTCATGGGTGCCGTGGACGACTGTGGGCTGAAAACCCGCAAGCGTGTGGTAGTCGGGGTGCTACCGAGGAGAGGTCCAACACGGACCGCTCACTCGATGAATGTGTCTTTAAACCGGCGGCTGGCAGATTTGTGTACGGCAGAGGGGGTCTTTTTTGTGGACCCGTACCGCACCTTTTATGGTAGAAATGATCTCTACCAAAGGGATGGGGTACATCTTTCCTTTAAAGGAAAGGCCTTTTTGTCGAACATGATCCAGGATGTCGTAGAGAGAGGACCGAAAGGAGTATCCGGCCCAGAGTGAGGGCGGACGTACGCCAGTACGCCCGTGTCACTCCAGGAACGACCTTCTCAGAGGTCGCAAAAAGGGGTGCCTCGCCAACAAACAAGCCGGGAAACGCAAGAGCGTAGGGAGTCCTACAGTCGGGGACTCCCTGAAAGTTCTGTTCAATGCGAGGTCAATCAGGAACAAGTTTCCTGAGCTCCGTGGCCTCGTAGCGACGGAAGAACCCGAAATGGTAGCCATAACAGAATCGTGGATAAAAACCTCAAACCAAGACTTTGAAGGCGAATTCACAGTTCCTGGCTACCAACTCTTCCACAAAGATAGGCCAGACAGAGAGGGTGGTGGTGTAATGTTGTATGTCAAGGATACAATCAAATCTACGAACTCCAACATTATATCCGATCACGAGCTCCTAGGCGTTGACCAAGAGATAGGTACTGTCAGATACAGGACCCTGGTGCTTTACAGACCCCCTTCCCAACCCGTTGAGAAGGACAGGAAACTGTACCAGCTGCTGGGTGAGCTTGTTTAAGGCAGAGTGTGCATCGTTATGGGCGATTTCAACAGACAAGTTGACTGGGAAACCAGAGCAGCCTGTGGCGAGAGCGCGCTACTCCTGGAGTTCGCCAACAACGAGTTCCTCACTCAATGGGTCAGAGAACCGACGAGAGGAGACAATATCCTCGACTTGGTCTTCACCTCTAAGGATGATATCGTTGAGGATGTCTCTGTAGGCGAAGAGCTCGGTGGCAGTGATCACCAGCTAGTTAGATTTACCGTCAAGATCCCGAAGGTAAGGTTTGTTGCCAGTCAATCAAGGAAACTTGACTTGAGAAGAGCAGACTTTGCAAGCCTTCGCACTGGGCGGCTGACTGATGTAAGGCTAGCGGTATGCGAAGAGGTTGAGGATTCGTGGAACAATTCAAAAATAAATTCATGAGTCTTCAATCAAGTTGCATCCCTCTGAAATGCCTTCGTCGGTCTTCTATTCAACCAAAGTGGTTTAATCGAGAAATCGGCCAACTGCTTAGGGAGAAGAGAAATGTGTACCGGCGATCGAAGATCTCGGGTGCTTTTGACGAATACCGGAGGCTAGCCAGCAGAGTGAAGTCAAGCATAAGGGCGGCTAAGCGTACTGAGGAACTCCGAGTGGCAAGACTCTGCAAGGAGAATCCCAAGGAGTTCTTCGGCTATGTAAATAGCCGTAAACCAATCCATCGTAGGATTGGGCCCTTAGTGGACGAGGAGGGTGCATTAACTCAGTCAGATGCAGAAAATGCTAACCTTCTCAATGACTACTTCTCCTCAGTGTTTACTAAAGAGTGTGGTCCCATCCCCCAGCCCACGGATTCCTACTCGGGGAAAAAGCTGGAGGCAATGGACTTCACCGAAGGAGAAATAAAGAAAAAGATCGCTGACCTAAAGACGAATATGTCCCCTGGCCCGGAAGAAAGCGTGCGATGAAGTATCACGACATCTGTGCGCTATCTTCAACATGTCAATCCGGACCGGATGCGTTCCTAGAGACTGGCGTGAGGCGGAGGTGACTCCGATCTTCAAGAAAGGAGCCCCCAGCCATCCGTCAAACTACCGACCTATCAGTCTGACTTCGATAGTCGGTAAACTCATGGAAAGCATGATGGTGGACAAAATAACGTCGTATTTAGAGTCAACCCTGCTACTGAGGAGTTCCCAGCACGGCTTCCGAAGGCAACGGTCATGCCTGACGAACCTTGTGGAATTCTTCCACTTCGTGTTCAGTGATCACGATCGGGACAAGGCGGTGGATGTGGTTTACTTAGACTTTCAGAAAGCCTTTGATAAGGTAACACACCGCCGCCTTCTCCGGAAAGTGCGAGCGCTGGGCATAGACGGAAAAGTAGCCGGCTGGATCGAGAACTGGCTAAGTGGCAGACAGCAACGGGTGGTGGTGAATGGACAGGCTTCTGAGTGGGTGCCCGTTATTAGCGGGGTGCCTCAAGGTTCTGTCCTGGGACCACTACTATTCATCATCTACGTCAACGACATGGACGGTGACATGGTTGCCAAGATTTCCAAATTTGCCGACGATACCAAGCTTGGTATGAACGTTGCAAAGGATGGAAATACTGCCTGCCTGCAGGAAGATCTTGGGAAGATTAGGGAGTGGTCGGACACGTGGCAAATGCCTTTTAAACGCGAACAAATGCAAAGTAATGCATATCGGCCACAGAAACCCCCAATCTCATTATATCCTTAAGGGCACTGCTCTTGAATCGAGTGACACTGAGAAGGACTTGGGTGTTACTATTACTAGCGACCTCAAGTTTTCGAAACAGTGCATCGAGGCAGAGAAGAAAGCCCAAAGGATGTTAGGCTACATAAAGCGCCAGTTTAGGTACCGTAACAAGGAGATAGTACTTTGTCTGTACAACTCCCTCGTTCGGCCGCACCTGGAGTATGCCGTACAATTTTGGAGTCCTTCGTTTCGAAAGGACATCGCAAGGTTGGAACGCGTACAAGCTAGGGCAACCAAACTGATTCCCTCTATCCGACATAAAGGTTATGAGGATATACTAAGAGAATTAAATCTGTTCTCGCTGGAAACCCATAGACTGCGTGGTCAGCTCATCGAAGTTTTCAAAATACTTCGAGGGTTTGACAATGTTGACTACCGGGATATTTTTACACTGAGTGAGAACAGAACGCGCAATCACGGCTTCAAACTTGAACTGAAGCGTTACAACCGCAATCTGTGTGGAAATTTTTACACTTACAGTATCTGCGGTATGTGGAACGCACTTCCAGTGGAAGTTGTCAACAGTGAATCTGTTGACCAGTTCAAGTCAAGACTAGACAAAGTCTTGAAAAGTGGCCGTTTAGGGACGCAAAACAATTGAGCAGCCATGTGCCCGCTCGATTGCTAGTCCAAAGGTACCCTCCTTGAATGGACCGTAAGGTCTCCTAGGGTACTTCTTTTCCTTGTTACTCCTTGTTACCCCCCCGATGATGACTGGCCCCATGCGCCGTCAGTCTTGCGGCAAATGTCATTTTGAAAATTATGTGAGTTTCATTGTCCTGTCGGAAAAAGGAAGGGTAGGGCAATTAACGCGACCATAATCCATCCTGTTCTTGTTGATCCAATATTGTAAGTGGGAAGGGTCGCTAAACCCTCGTATTAATCCAATAGGGGTAGGGAAATGGGTCGTTAATCGCCTGATGTTAATCCATTATGGTAAAGAAGAGGATCGCGAAACTTCTCGTGTGAATCCAATAGGGGAAGAGGAAATGGGTCGTTAATCACCTGATGTTAATCCATTATGGTATAGAAGATCGCGAACCTATTATGGTAAAAGAGAAGATCGCGGGCTTCCCTGTATGAATGCAATAGGGGAAGCGGAGATGGATCGTTATTCGTCTGATGTTAATCCATTATGGTATACGAGAAGATCGCTAGCCCTCTCGTGTGAATCCAATAGGAAAAGCGGAGATTGGTCGTTAATCACCTGATGTTAATCCATTATGGTATAAAAGATCGCGAACCTATTATGGTAAAGGAAAAGATCGCGTGCCCCCTTGTGTGAATGCAATAGGGGAAGCGGATATGGGTCGTTATTCGTCTGATGTTAATCCATTATGGTATACGAGAAGATAGCGAACGCTCCCGTGTGAATCCAATAGAGGAAGCGGAGATGGGCCGTTAATCACCTGAGGTTAATCCATTATGGAAAAGGAGAAGATAAGCGAACGCTCCCGTGTGAATCCAATAGAGGAAGCGGAGATGGGCCGTTAATCACCTGAGGTTAATCCATTATGGAAAAGGAGAAGATAAGCGAACGCTCCCGTGTGAATCCAATAGAGGAAGCAGAGATGGGTCATTAATCACCTGATGTTGATCCAATATTCTAAAGGATAAGATCCCAAAACCTCTCGTGTGAATCCAATAGGGAAAGCAGAGATGGGTCATTAATCATCTGATGTTAATCTATTATGGTAAATGAGAAGATCGCGAACCCTCTCGTGTGAATCCAATAGGGAGAGCGGAGATAGGTCGTTAATCACCTTATGTTAATCCATTATGCTAAAGGATAAGCTCGCAAACCCTCTCGTGTGAATCCATTAGGGGAACCGGAGATTGGTCGTTAACCACTTGATGTTAATCCATTATGTTAAAGAGAAAGATTGCGAACCATCTCGTTTTAATCCAAAAGGAGAAAGAGAAAGAGGGGTAGATTTTGAATATCCTGCTCTTAATCAAATATGGTATGGGAGTGGATCGCCAACCCCCTCGCGCTAATCCAATAAGGAGAAGGTGTATTAATCAAGAATCATCTGGTCTTGATCCAATATGGTAACGGAGTACGTCGTGAACCCTTTCCTGATAATCCAATATGAGAATAGGGGTGGGTTGTAAATCCCGTGCGTTAATCCATTATGGTAGGGGAGTGGATCGCGAACCTCCTCGTTTTAATCGCATGGGGACGAGGTATGGGTCCCGACTCCCATGTTGTTAATCTAATATGGTATAAGAGTTGATCGCGAGCCCTCTCGTTTTAATCCAATAGGGGAAACGGAGATGTATCGTGATTACCTGTTGTTAATCGAATATGGTAGTGGAGAAGATCGGGAACCCCCTCTCGATAATCCAATAGGGAAAAGGAGGATGGGTTCCGAATCTCCTGGTGTTAATCCACAATTGTATGGGAGTGGATCGCGAATCCGCTCGTATTAATTCAATATGGGAATGGGGATGGGTTGCAAATCCAGTTTGTGAATCCATTATAGTAGTGGAGTAAGTCGCGAACCACCTCGCGATAATCCAATATCGTATGGAAGTGGATCACAAACTTCCTCCTGTTAATCAAATATAGGAAAGGGGGGTGGGTCGCTAATCCCCTGATATTAATTCAACATGGTATTGGAATGGATCGCGAATCCCATCGTGTTAATCCAATATGGTATTGTAGTGGGTCGCGAATCCCATCGTGTTAATCCAATAGGGGATGTGGAGACTTACAGTGGACAGGAAGAGTGAGGTCTCCTCGCTGATACTGAATAGTAGTGAGGTGAGTATGTCTGAGGAAAGGGCATTGTGGACTAATAAGGTTTATCATAGACAGTATTGATAATAAATAAAAGCATCTCATTAACGAGTGAGCACCAACTCTTTCAGATCCGAATTTTTTTCCACGTCACCGTTTAAAAAATATATATTCTATATTATTACATAACTTCCTGAATAACAAAATACAAGTAAATCTTAAAAATGAAATACAAACATAAAATGGCCTGAAATCTTGGGGGGGCGGGGCTTCATTCCCCTAGCCTCCCCTTCTGGATCTGCCCCTACCCCTAATACACACCAAGCAAGTGGGTGAAGAACATCACCCTAGTCTGCCCGATACCCAATCAATGGGTTGAGATATTACTGCTATCGTAACCGCATGATATGAATACTTTGATGAACTGTATAATGATGATATTTAAGAGGAAGCGGGTGTGAATGAAATGGGTTCGAGTGTGTAAATCGGGTAGAGTATTCGAGTGTATGAAACCGATGATAAAAATGCTTTGAGCTCTGAAAGGTGTGAAAAAGGTGAAAGGTAGCTGAGGTAGATTATAAAGTAGCCGAGTGGGTACAAAGTGTTGACGATTGTGTATTGAATGGATGTGGTGGTTTTGCTGTGATGCCTATGAAAGGGGTTGACTATCTGAAGGAAAAAATGTTGTGTTAGTAAAGAGTTATAAAGGTAAATGAGAGAAAGGTGGACACAAGAATTGCAGATTATTCTGGGTTTTAGTATGGTGTTTAGTTGAGTTTTTAGTTAGTTTTAGTTTATTCCAGGTTTAGTTTTCAGTTTTTAGAGAGTTTTAGTTTATTCCGATTTTGGTTGTAAGGGAGTTTTAGTTTACTCGGAGTTTAGTTTAGGGTTTGGGTTTTTAGGGAGTTTTAGTTTATTCCGGGTTTAGTTTTATGCTTTTAGGGCTTTTTAGTAGAATCCGGGTTTAGTTTTTGTTTTTTTAGTGAGTTTTTTTATTCCGGCATTAATTTTGTTTTTATGGAGTTTTAGTTTATTTGGGATTAGTTTTTGGTTTTTAGGGAGTTTTAGTTTATTCCAGGTTTATTTTTAGTTTTATGGAGTTTTAGTATATTCGGGGTTTAGTTTTGGGTTTTGTTTTTTCGGGAGTTTTAGTTTATTTCGGGTTTAGTTTTTGGCTTTTATGGAGTTTTAGATAATTCTGGATTTAGTTTGGGGGTTTTAGTGATTTTTAGTATAATCCGGGTTTATTCTTTTGTTTGGGGGGGGGGGAACTTTAATTTATTCTGCATTTAGTTTTTGTTTTTAAGGAATTTTAGTTTATTCCGAGTTTAATTTTTTGTTTTTAGGGAGTTAAATTTTATTATGGGTTTAGTTATTGGTTTTGGTTTTAGGGAGTTTTAGTTTATTCCGGGTTTAGTTTTTTTTAGGGAGTTTTACTTTATTATATGTTTAGTTTTTGTTTTAAGGGAGTTTTAATTTATTACAGGTTTAATTTTTTATTTTAGGGTGATTTAGTTTATTCCGGGTTTAATTTTTGTTTTTAGGGAGTTTTAGTTTATTCCCGGTTTAATTGTTGTTTTTAGGGAGTTTTAGTTTATTTCAGGTTTAGTTTTGTATTTTATGGCGTTTTAGTTCACAACAAGTTTATTTTTTGTTTTTAGAGTATTTTAGTTTATTCGAGGTTTAGTATTTGGTTTGAGCTTTTAGGGAGTTTTAGTTTATTCCGGACTTAGTTTATTGTTTTTAGGGGGATTTAGTTTATTCTAGTTTTAATTCGGGGGTTTTAGAGATTTTTAGTTTATTCCGGGTTTAGTTTATGTTTTTTAAGTTATTTTTAGCTTATTATAGGTTTAGTTTTTGGTTTTTAGGGAGTTTTAGTTTATTTTAGGTTTAGTTTTTGTTTTATGGACTTATAGTTCATTTCTGGTTAGGATTTGTTATTATAGGGAGCTTTAGTTTATTCTAGTTTAGTATTGGGGTTTATGGATTTTAGCTTTATTCCCTTTTAGTGTTTGGTTTTTAGATAGTTTTAGTTTATTCCTGGTTCATTTTATGGTTTTTAGGGAGATTTAGTTTATTCTAGGTTTAATTTGGGGCTTTTAGGGACTTTTAGTTTATTCTGGGTTTATCTTTTGTTTTTTTGGGGGGGGAGCATTAATTTATTCTGGGTTTAGTTTTTGGTTTTATTGACCTTTAGTTTATTCCAGGTTTAGTTTTTGTTTTTTAGCGAGTTTTAGTTTATTCTATTGTTTGGGGTTTTGGTGGATTTTTAGTTTATTCCGGTTTTAGTTTTTTATTTTAGCTTATTTTGAGTTTTAGTTTATTCGAGGTTTAATTTTTGTTTTTTAAGGAGTTTTAGTTTTTTTCCGAGTTTAATTTTTGGTTTTTATTCGGGGTTTAGATTTTGGTTTTTAGAAGTTTTAATTTATTCCAGATTTAGTTTTTGTTTAGTAGTGAGTTTTAGTTTATTCCGGGTTTAGTTTATTGTTTTTAGGGAGATTTAGTTTATTCTAGGTTAAAATTTGGGGTTTTAGAGGTTTTTAGTTTATTCCGGTTTAGTTTGTTTGGGGGGACTTTTCGTTTATTCCAGGTTTAGTTTGGAGGTTTTAGGGAGTTTTAGTTTATTTTAGGTATAGCTATGGGTTTTTATGGAGTTTTAGTTTATTCCGGGTTTAGTTTTTGTTATTTAAGGGAGTTTTAATTTATTCTAAGTTTAGTTTGGGGGCTTTATGTTTATTCCCTTAAGGTTTTTGGTGGTTTAGGGAGTTTTAGTGTATTCTATGTTTAGTTGTTTTTTTTTAGGGAGTTTTAGTTCATTACAGGTTTAACTTTTTTGTTTTTAGAGTGTTTTAGTTTATTTGAGGTTTACTTTCTGTTTTTTTTTTAGTGAGTTTTGTTTTATTCCTGGTTTAGGTTTTAGTTTTTAGTTACTTTTAATTTATTCCGCGTTTAGTTTATGGTTTTTAGGGAGTTTTAGTTTATTCTAGGTTTCGTTTTTGGCTTGGGTTTTTAAGGAGTTTTAGTTTATTCCGGGTTTAGTTCTTTAGTTTCTAGTGAGTCTTGCTTTATTTTAGGTTTAGTTTCGGGATTTTAGGGATTTTTAGTTTATTCTGCCTTTAGTTTTGATTTTTAGGGAGTTTGAGTTTAGTCCGTATTTAGTTTTTATTTAGGGGGAGAATTTTAGTTTATTCTAGATTTAGTTTTGGATTTTTATGGAATTTTGTTTATTCCGGTTTTATTATTTGTTTTTTAGGGAGTTTTAGTTTATTCCAGGTTTAGTTTTTGCTATTTTAGGGAGTTTTAATTTATTCTACATTTAGTTTGGGGGCTTTATGTTTATTCCCTTTAGGTTTTTGGTGGTTTAGGGAGTTTTAGTGTATTATAGGTTTAGTTGTTTTTTTTTAGGGAGTTTTAGTTCATTACAGGTTTAACTTTTTTGTTTTTAGAGTGTTTTAGTTTATTTGAGGTTTACTTTTTGTTTTTTAGCGAGTTTTAGTTCATTACAGGTTATTTTTTGTTTTTAGAGTATTGTAGTTTTTGGTTTTTAGGGAGTTTTGGTTTCTTCTGGGTTTAGTTTTTAGTTTATAGTTACTTTTAATTTATTGTGCGTTTAGTTTATGGTTTTTAGGGAGTCTTAATTTAGTCCTGGTTTAGTTTTCGTTATTATAAGGAGTTTTAGTTTATTCCAGGTTTAGTTTTTGTTTTAAGGGAGTTTTAGTTTATTCCTGGTTTAGTTTTTGTTCTTATAGGGATTTTTAGTTTAGTTTTGGTGTTTTATGGATTTTATCTTTATTCCCTCTACTTTTGGGTTTTTAGGTAGCTTTAGTTTATTTCGGTTTATTTTATGGTTTTTAGGGAGATTTAGTTTATTCTAGGTTTAATTTGAGGCTTTTAGGGATTTTTAGTTTATCCGGGGTTTATTTTTTGTTGTTTCTTTGGGGGGAGCTTTATTTATTCTGCGTTCAATTTTTGTTTTTTATTGAGTTTTAGTTTATTCCGTGTTTATCTTTTGTTTTTTAGGGAGGTTTTGCTTATTCCAGGTTTAGTTTTTGGTTTTTAGGAAGTTTTAGTTTATTCTAGGTTTAGTTTGGGGGTTTATTCCGGTTTTAGTTTTTTACTTTAGCTTTTATGGAGTTTTATTTTATTCCAGCTTTAATTTTTGGTTTTTAGTGAGTTTTAGTTTATTCCTGGTTTAATTTTGGTTTTTAGTGAGTTTTAGTTTATTCGAGGTTTAGTCTTTGTTTTTTTTTGTTTTTTAGGGAGTTTTAATTTATTCCGGATTTAGTTTTTATTTTGTAGTGAGTTTTAGTTTATTCCGGGTTTAGTTTATGATTTTTAGGGAGTTTTAGTTTATTCAGTGTTCACTTTTTGGTTTTGGTTTTTAAGGAGTTGTAATTTATTCCGGGTTTAGTTTTTGGTTTATAGTGAGTTTTAGTTTATTGTTTTTAGTGAGTTTTACTTTATTGTTGCCTTAGGGCCCCGTAGACACACCTAGGGAGCGCGGTGCCCTTACTAGGGGCCGCCCACCCCACATAAGAGGGGGAGGGGGCAAGTATTATAGCTGGGAGGCACGCAACTGCGGGGGTTAGTTGGGGCATGGAGGGCACGAAGCTGCAGGGGGCTAGGGGTTGGTAGCGCACACAATTGTGAGGGGTCTGGGTCATGAAGGGAACACAACTCCGGGCGTTGGGGTATGGAGGGTACAAAACTGTAGGCGTTGGGGCCGGGAGGGCACGCAAGCCTTCAAATGAAATTTAAAACATGGTTGTCCGCGCCACTTATGAGACCTCCTTGCGGGGGAGAAGGGGAAGGGACTATCGATAGTAAACTGAGTGCGCCCCCTTTTCAATCTTGGGTAAGATCTCCGACCGAATAATGAAAATCCCATAAAGATCGGAATGACACTCGATTAAAAACCCGCATTGGAGGGGGAGATGCAAACAGGGCGGTAATACTGCGCTTTGTTACCCTCCTTCCCCCAAGGACCAAAGAACCCTCTTTGTTCCGAGCGGGAGCCATTCGTTCATCGTCAGGGGAGTGTGGACATGAAAACCCTGCGAACGAGAAGAGTGATATGTTGTGTGTGCGAAGTGAGGATGGAGGAAGAGACCACGATGCAGTGACTGGGGAAGGGCAGGGCGGCTAAATGGATGACATTGTGTATGATAGGCCTGCATGGAGGGGGGAGGGCTTAGGAAGGGGTGTGTCTGGGGTTCTACAACACATGGAATTCCATCATTATGATGTAACAATGGTGGAGGAAACGTAGGCGTAATTTTATGCCCTCCTGTCCCCACCTGTTGTGAATCTTCTATATCATCTTCACCACTAGGTCAGAAATGCCTTCGTTGGTTGACGCTGCTTAGTTCCAAATACATAAGAATAGAACAGTTTAGAAAAACGCGAGTTCCAGGAATCTCTGGAATGTTGGGATGGTGTGGAGAGTATGGTGGAAGCAGAGCGTTCTGGGAAGGAGGGAGTGGTTCGATGTAGGTGGGGGTGTAAGACAAGGCTGTGTGATGCGGCCATGGTGTCATGGATCGAGTACTGAGAGAAGCACGACTGAGAATGAGAGAAAGGAGGAGTTTTTTTTTAATAGTTTAGTACCCTCTTTCACCCTTTGGTGGGTATAGCTAGGCAAATAAGGGGGGGAAGTAATTATATATGGAGGGCTCTACATATGTTGATGACCTGGTGTTAAGGGGTAGGTGTGGGAGATTAGGAAATGTTGATCGAAGCCTTTGGCCCGGTATAGATGAGGATGGGGCTAAAAGTAAATGTAGAAAAGAGTAATGTATTTGGGGAGTGAGAAGGAGGGTGGAGTGTGAGATCCTAGTCCGTGGTGTCACTCCGGAACAAGTGCGAAGTTTTAGGTATTTGGGATGGATTGTAAGTGATGGTGGTACAAATGAAAGCGATGGTGGTACAGATGAAAGTGATGGTGGTACATATAGAAGTGATGGTGGTAAAGATGAAAGTGATGATGGTACAGATGAAAGTGATGGTGGTACAGATGAAAGCGATGGTGGTACAAATGAAGCTGTTTGAGACCACTACTAGTAAAATGGTATAGGAAACTCTCTGCGACGATCGGAGCATTCGTGAATGGTAAATGTGTGAGTGTGAAATGGGCCAGGACGTTACATGAGGGTATGATGGTGTCAACGTTGGTGTGTATGAGTGAAACTATGGAAGAATGAAAGATATGTGATTAGAGAAGTACAAATGGGGAATTTGATGGGTAAATGGAGTGAGGGAGGACTGGGTAAGAGATGTAATGTGAGCGCTGTTGTGGCAGAGTATTCTGAGATGGTATGGGCATGGAAGAAGAATGGATGGAAATGGAGTTGTGAAGATAATATACTTAGAGTGAATGTCAGGTAGCGTAGAAGGTTGGATGATAAGGTGGGTAGATCATGCAATTGGTTAGGCTAGAAATGGCTGAAGGAGGAACAAATGGATGACAGTGCATATGGTAGATCTGCATGGAATGAGGTCGCGAGGGGGCATGGAAGAGGCCTTGTCCTCAGGATAAACCTGCCTAGAGATGCTACAGAACATTGAACTCCATCACTATTATTGGCATTTGTGGGCAAAATGGTGGGTGCCCTTTGCTTAATAGAGCATAAATGGAGTGGGTGAGGATGAAGATGAAGATGTTTGGTGGCTTCCATGCATGCCAACCTCTCTTTGTAGGTAATTGGTTTAAACTGAATAGTTGAAGACAATAAATTAGTGAATTGATGAATTATAGATTTCTCCCCTCTATCAGCTCTCCCGACTGCTGCTTCACCCCCTTCCTCTGGCGATTGCACCTTCGAGGAAAGTACATGCGGATGGTCGAATCCCTCCGTCCGACAACGACTGGACGACCTCAATTTCATTCGTGTCCAAGCCTCCGAATTCTCATTCCCGAAACAAGATCACAGCACACGCAGTGAACAAGGTTCGTGTGCCGGTTTTCCTTCTCTAGTTAGCAAGCGATTCAGTGGGAAGATCCGTTTTTCCACAGCCATTCTGAACTTCAGTGCAGTTCATAACTACTTGGTTCACTGGTAAAATCCATCTTAACAGGAGTACGAGCAATTCAGTGTGAAATACACGTTTTTCCACAGCCAATCTGAACTTCAGTACAGTTCATAACCACTTAGTTTACTTTCAAATCCATTATGACAATAGTACGAGCGATTCAGTGGGGAAGACCCGTTTTTTTTAGCCATTCTGAACTTCAGTACAGTACATAACTACTTGGTTCATTGGCAAAATCCATCTTGACAGGAGTACGAACGTGAAATAGCTAACTGATAAACGACGCGTACTCAATTTCATAATTACGTCGGCCGCACCAGCGCTATGATAGATAAGTTATGGAAACGGCACCAAATGAAACTCAAAGCTCACAGATTGAATCTCGGATATTTACTTTCTTCCAGCGACCCAGGTCAGCCTTAGTGTAATCTGGGTCGGGTCGTGAGCGATGGAGTAGCTCAATTTCATCATGTAAAATACTATCCCACTTGTAGGACAATCCCAGGGTCTTCGGAGTTAATATTGTCTCAGTTAGTCTATTTTGGCCTTCCGTAGAATCCGAGACATTTCTTTATAGAAGGATGGTCAACTTCTATGAGCCATACGGGTCAATGCTATGGGATAAAAAAGGAGTAAGAGATAGGAATGATAAGTTGTACCAGCCATTTCACGCGTCTTCGTTAGTCATGCCAACTAGTTCCTCAACGTCTGGTTGGTAAAAAATATTGCTGCTACAACTAAGAATCAAAAACTAACGAGGACATCTCCGACATTTTACAAAATTTGAAAGAAGTATTTAATAAATTGGTGAAGGAAGAAGAAGTGAAAATGTGTACGATTTAAAGCCGCATATTCAACTACGGGCATTGGAGGGCACACAATGTCTAGAGAATCAATGTGTAGAAACTATAATAGACCCCCCCCCTTTATTTCAGGGTTTTACATGGGTTTGGAGAACTCTGACAAGAAACTGGAAGGCGATAGATCGTGGTTCATTTCGCCGCTTATGAGTGGACGGAGGCAAATCAAGTGCATTGCCTTTTGGTAAATAAAATTACTGTAAAACTTAGGGTAATCCCCAAATCTCTCAAAAGTAGGAAAATTTCCTTGTTGAGAAGTAAAAAAAACTGTGGGCAGTGAGAACGAATAAGTTGAGCAAAATAATAGAAATCGTTGTCTTTTCCAATAAACTAAGAAGGATCACTCATGGTGATAGAGTACAAAGATGACATTTACAAAACCGTAAGTACTTAAATGACTGCCTTAAATTTTCTTACTGCGGAGGGAAATTAGGATTAACCTGTCTAAGGAGATTTCTATAACAGCCGTCGGAGTCATGTGAATAGAACAGAAAGAAGGGGAAGATGAATTAATAAGAATGAGACAAATAATTGGAGGGGACAATAAATATGCTACAACACTCAATAATCCAAAGTACAACCAGGTTCCTGGGGCAAAACACAGAGGGCAATAGGAGATCACGTTCAAGAATAGTTTTTTTGGGTTCTTCAAATGATGACCAAATATCACTTGTTCGTAAGATCTTCCCCAAGGATCGGTCATTTGTCAATTCCTTTCTTAGTAGATGGGGGAAGTAGGAACCTGTTATCCAACATCATACAATTTTTGCTCTTTTCTCGCCCGAGTCCTTCTCTGTGTTCCTTTTTCAGTGTCCTGTTTTTCTGCAGGCGAATTTTTGCCCTTCGTCATCTGTGTTATGCTTTACTGCTCATCGAAGGGTTCTTTTATCCTCCTTTATCGGCGGGTCCTGCTTATTTCCCTTCTACTAGGTCCCTCTATTTTACTTCTTTCCACAGACTTGTTGTTTGTTTCTATTTCACTGTGGCCTGCATTTTATCCCTCCTCTAGGGGTTATTGCTCTTTTACTCCTTTTCCAGCGCTTCCTGGAAAAGGAAGCGCTCTTTTGTTTGGGCAGCTCTTTCACTTGTTCCTTCTTTTTGCTCTTCTTCCACTGGATCTTTTTTTTTTACACCTATTCTACTGGGCCATATTTTTGGACCTCTTTCACCAGTTCTTTGTCGGTGGCAATCTTGTAATTTACATTCTCTCTCTTTTACTTAGTCACAATAAAAGGGTTTGAGTTTGTCCTTGAATGTGCCTGTACTCTGTATAGAAACTTGTTTCTTGACCTCTTGGTACTTAGGCATATAATTAGCAGGAAATTCGATTGTAGTCCTTGTCAATTTAAAGGCTTCTTCATGTATCTTTACCTTTCACTTGTTGCCTCGATCGCTTTATCACTCCTGAGAAGGCAATTCCTTGTAGCATTATATCGCTTTCTTTTTATTTCTCTTCAATTGAAATTTTCTTCCTCTCGGGAGGCCTTGCTGATTATCAAATGCTCCAAGTACTATTTTCTTATTTTTAATATTCCGTAGCCTAGTGCTCGAATGAGTCTGAACACTGGTTCCAAGGGTTACTTGAGGGGTTCCTCTAGATGCTGTTACCCTAACAGGTACTTGATGTTCGAGCCGCTGTCGGAAGATAACGAGCCGAATCTGGGCTCGTTGAGCGCCTTCATGAAGAGAGAGGACACGTTCGGATCCATCGTCATCACCCCAATCTGGTCAGTCCAGAACTTCCAGGGTCTGACCTGGAATTACGCCCAGGCCCCTCTCAGAGCAGAAGGAGACTTCCAGGTACATTGATAACCATCAAGCACAAATTTAACTTTCATTATGTTATAATAGAGAGGTGAAAATGGCGATAGAGGGAAATTGGTACATCCATTCAGACGAAAAGAGATGACAATACAAGGAGAACGGAATATGGGAGGGAAAACAAGACCCAGGGCTGAAACTATTCCACAGGAGGACTACTTGTTGAGTCATTTCAACCATGTTCACCTAGAAAGAAAAGAATAAAAGGAATAATAAAACAAAGGTTAATATGGGACATTAACTACAATAGAAAATCTTGTTAACCCAAAATACTGCGGGTGAGAGGACTTATGCATACCTCGAATAACAACTCATACAAGGGGACTAAGTAGTAACTAACTCAAACCTGGTTGAGGAAAGAGGACGGGTTGGTTAAGGAGAAAATATGAACGCTGCCCGATGGTAGGTCAGTACCGACCTCATAATCCTTTATTTTGCAGGTCGTGATCGAAGGGGTATGGGGGTCAGCCATGAGTAAAGGGTCAATTGCTATCGATGACGTTTCCATTTTTGAAGGAAGTTGCCCGAGTAAGTATGGCTAAATAAGAGTTAAGGTTTCTTTTATATATCAATTTATCTTGGAAGATATATAGTAATGGTTAATCTCCCTGGGGGGGAGGTTCAATCTAATAGCACATAGGGCACGCTGCATCTTAAATGAGTACGGTAAACTGCATTGTATGCAGCGATGGTATGCTTAGTATAGAAACGATTAGCCACATTCACACTGCATCGGGACCCTCTATGGGACGCTCCTCATTTACAGCAAATGACTGTATCTAACAGCCCCTAAAATGACTGTATCAAGTGGGTATTATATCAGTAACGTCGTCGCAGGACATGGGTTTCACGGATCCTTGCGATCCTCTATATTTTACAATTGGAGAATGATGAAGTGTGAAGATGGATGACCGTTGGTACGAATTACGAATTAATGTAAGTGTTTGTGTGTTTGTAAGGGAAAAAACATGTGTGGATAGATAGAAAGAAATAAAAGTCGTGAAAAGGAAGGTAGTGTAGGAGATTTGCAAAGGGTTGCAAGGCGCCTGGTTATCAGGCCTATCGCATGACCGTTGCTCTAGCAACGGCATACCACTGCTGCATACTTTGCAGTTGATCGAATTTTACCACAATTAACAACGAGGGAATGTTTTCATTGTGCCACAGTTGTGCCGGAATCAGCTATCGTGAGGGCGGGGGACTGCACCTTCACCCGAGGTACCTGTGGCTGGCGTAACGTGTCATCAGACCCACAATTTGACTTCAGTTTCGCTATTCCGTCGCAACGCCTCCTCAACATTAATGACCACACCTACGGTGCCCCAGGTGAGCATAAGTGGTGGAGTTCGTGGCAGAGCAGTGGAAGGGCATGCGACAGCGAGTGCCCTAGGGTTCAAATCAGCGGCTAAGTTACCTCCGGGGATTGAGGCATTTTCCAAGCCCCTGAAACGGAAAGTACGGGGAGGAGAGCTGCTTGTCTTAAAAGAAAGAAACATCTAAGGAGTAGTGGGATACGAACCGACCCACTCTGAATCGCCGATATACATTGCCCGAGTGTCCCTGTCTTTATAAAGACTCGGATTAAATAGTGCCTATAAAATTCCTGCTTCGTAGCCACCATGATACAAATCACAAATATCTCTCATTTGTTTCATAATTCCTTTCTTTTGCTCATATGGTAAGAGGTAAAGTTGCTAAATTTGGAATACCTAGTCAACCATTTCAAGGAAATTTAATGAGTCCATTTCTAGCTTCGCCCCAAATGGGCGGAGCTAGAAATAGCGTCAGAATAAAATACCCAGTCACATGCCTATAGAAAATTTAATGACTTCATTTTTAGCTACAAAATAGTCCTAACCCCAAAGGAAAGGGATTGCCCCATTAGATCCAATTCTTGACCTAAGAAATTATATAAGCCCCGCCCCCGATTGCTAATTAAATCATTCATATTATATTTGAGTGAGTAATATAAAATGCCTATATCATATTTTAATTCAGAAAAAAATCCGCTCAAAATGATATATAATGCAATGCGATGCGATGCCAATTAACAATGTGACTTTATTCCATATTTAATGCAAAATTCCTTTGATATTAAAACGGAATATAATTTCTTCATTGATCACTTTAACAATAGAGCTTAACTCTACTCAAGGGAAGATTAAGGTTGTATTTTAGTTACTCCTATCTACTAAGAACTTGTTCCCGGGGATTTAAATTCGCCTTCCTGTCCGAGTGACGAGGGTAGCCATTTCAGTCCTTGTAATGTCCCTAGGGTATGGCAACAAAGTTGTTTCCAGAGGATTTCATTATACCCTCCTGACCCCACCATCTTAGGAGTGATGAGACAACGACACTACCTTTATCTTAATGCATTTTTTTTTTCTATCCCTCCAGTTTTATGATTCGTTAAATATTTAATAACAACACCCCCGTTGGATTACATAGGTTTTATTCTTGCTTACCTCATCAAGTCAAATCGAGAATCTGTAGAGAAAAAGTTAACCCCCATTTGCGATCAGGTAGTCTGAGCGGGTCAATGTGCGCGCTTTGCATCTTGTTGCTTTACAGCGGGCTACGTTTACTTCTACAATGACGTCATCAAGTTGAACACCCGCAAATTCCGACTGCAGCTCGTGTCCCCAGTCATTGAACCCCTATTGGATCGTTCATCGCAATGTTTCACATTTTGGTTTACCGGATTTGGAGAGGACCCCAACACTACGTTGAACATCTACCAGAGAAGTGCTGATCTCGACGCTAACCAAATTATAATCAATCATAATAATGATATTTTGGTAAGTCGTTTTAGCTCGTGGAAAATCAATTCCCTTTGTTCACTTTCAAACAAACACACGAGTACGATATTTCACTGTGGCCTAACTCGGTGCCACCAGACACACTAACGAAAGATGGATTCCCACCGTAATATAGAAGTGAAATGTGCAAGAATAAAGAGAAAGATCAGTGTTAGTAAACTGTAGGCGACAACCTACTACTATCACATAAGTTTACTCCATCCCACATCTTGTGGCCAGAAAACATTTTAATATATTTACATTCAACAGCGCCAGAAAAGCATTCTTGTATGGTGAGGAAGGAATAAATGAGAACTGATAAATAGCAATAGAACGAACAGAGATAAAAGCTGAGGAAACATCTATTTAGTTTGGTTTATGTTGCAGTTTCCAATGAATACAAATTCAGCCCAATCCATCTCCTTTCGTACTAGTTATAAGTATGGTTGAACGTTGTTAGAATAGGAGCTAATTTTGAAAATTATGCATGGATATAGAAAAAAGAATTAAGAATAATTAAAAAAATGTAAAAAGCCACTAAACATTGAAACTTCTTTGTTAATTCTTCGAAACGTTGCCTACGTCACTCTTAATTCAGTGATTTACGGATGAGTTAAAAAGTTGGCAAGTTTCATCCCACAATGTCCAAAGCAATGTTCCAGCTAAGCAAGAGCCCGTGTATTTACCATCATACCAGTCAAAACAATCAAAATAAGTACAAGTGGGAAGTAATAGAAGAACAACTTCATTCCTTAGGTACAGATGGCACCTAAAATAATCCTTAATAATCTTTAGTTTTTCTGAAAAATAGTAAACCTATACAAGTGATCATTTTCCCAACTCTTTCCAATCCTATTTCGCTCCGCTTTGTCCAAACTGCAGCCAACACGAAAGATTTCTTCACACTCAGATCACTTACACCTTACAGGAAGAAAGAGTATTACAATTAACTGATACACCCTCACTCTCTTTTATTCATTGGTCTTCACACCCGTATTCTTTCTCTATTGTCGAAGATTCTCATCCCAGTTGCTTCATATCCACATTTTTCCCCTCGCTCGAACGTTCACCTCCCGTGTCGACCCCAGAACGAGGCAGAAGCCTTCATGAAAAGAAAATAACCCATAAAAATAACGATTGAGAAAAGGGGAGTGATTAAAAGGTCGAAGAAATGGCCTACTTTGATCCCACCCATTCGGCGAGGGGAAAAAGGATATATTCGGGAAGCGTAGGTCCATGGCGAGAATTTGAAGCCTTGAAGCGGATACTTCGTGAGATACTTTCATAATGAGTTGGAACCCCATTTTTTATGCCAGATTTGGAGCCACCAACCACCGCGAGATCGTTTGGTTCACCGGTGGCTTTTCGGGCAGGTGTCACTCATCTCCAGCTCCAATTTCCAGATTGTCATCGAAGGCGTCTCGCGGAAGGGCGGTTACGCCTTGGATGACTTCAAAGTGTACAATGGCGCATGCGCAAGTAGGTCCAGTGAGCGTCAGAGTTAAGACTCGTTGATACAGAAGTTATAACATAATTTAATGGATGACAAAAGCGTCAAAGGTCTATCAGTTTATTCTGGATAAGACTTATATAGTCACTAGGAGGTATGGTTATGTGAAAAATATCGATAAGGACCTCACAAAAGTGCGTGAAGGATGCAAAACTGTCCTCAAGGAAAGAGGAAACACGCCTTGGGAAATTAGTTAAGTT
Organism: Ceratothoa steindachneri; assembly: GCA_963969495.1. Taxonomy (NCBI): domain Eukaryota; kingdom Metazoa; phylum Arthropoda; class Malacostraca; order Isopoda; family Cymothoidae; genus Ceratothoa; species Ceratothoa steindachneri. Next base: position 101,725,251 of record OZ018322.1, on the reverse strand, counting down.
CGAATGGACATTGAATTCGTGCATCCACTTGTCTAAGCTTTCTTGGTTGGGGTGTGGGACGAAGGGGGCATTGCATTGGTTGGACAAAGTTAAAAGAGTTGCGCGCTCTTCTGATCTCCAAGCCCCACGTAGTCTTATACTTTGGGTACTCGTGCTATATACTCCTTATCCAAGTTCATTAACCCTGACCTCTTCTATTTAAATAATATTAAATTGTAAATACTTGCAGTGGCAGCTTTTCTAAGAATATCTATTCAACGCACATAAAAATGCAGGATTGTATACAAAGTTTTGTTCGATAAATAACATTTATTCAACAAAACCAAACATAACTAATCTACAGTGGCAAACCCATATATGCCTATGCAGCCTATGTAGCATTTTATAAATTAACGGAATTTCCGTAATCGTGGAAAACACATCTTATTTAACGAAACAAATAAACCGAATTTCCGTAACAATCAAGGGCCTCAAAATTACAAGTATATCTGCTTTCATTTCGGGAACAAATCTTTGTACACCATCTATAGTTATCATCATCTTATTTAACGAAATTGACCACATCATCCCCTCAAATCTTCAACAACATTATAATAACTTACTCTATTTGTCTCTTTTCCCAACTATTATATATTATACGTCTCTACACTACTCTATAAAATTGCTCGACATCATTTTCACTGGCTCGCTACAGCATAACCGAGTGCGAACACCGCTTCGGATTACAGAGAAGTTAACAGCCAGATCGGGTATGGTTATGTTGTTGCATTGCTCCTCTTGATCACATGATCCCTGCTTCCTCCGACGGCTTGAGGATTAGGGGAGACAGCTTTTGATCGATGGTGGAGAAATCTAAAGCTCTCTTCCCCTCCCTTAACCTTAGGGAAACCAATGTCGCCTTCTCCGTTACCGTCAGTAATGTTGGTGTTATTTTTGACGAGCAACTCTCGTTCAAATCGCACATCCATCGTATCTGTAAGTCTTCCCTCGGTTTCCTCCACCATTTCTCACGTGTTCGATCCCATTTTGATCGACGAAGCCTTGGGACTGCTATTCATGCCTTCGTCACCTCACGCTTAGACAACTGCAATTCTCTTCTAGTGAATCTTCTCTCTTCGTCACTTCGCCCCCTACAACTAGTTCAAAAATATGCTGCCCGGCTCCTCCTTCGCCTCCGCCAGTTCTCTCCTTCGATGCCTCTGTTACAGGAGCTACACTGGTTACCTATTCGCTTCCGTACCCACTATAAAATTCTTCTCATCACCTACAAGGCCCTAAACCTCGAGGCTCCACCTTATCTCTCGTCTGCCCTCTCCCGTCGCCAAACTCCTCGGGCACTCCAGTCTAACCTCGCTCCCCTCCTGAACACTCCTCGTTCTGTCCTCTGCTCGATGGGTGACCGTTCCTTCTCAGTTTGTGCTCCTAGACTCTGGAATGTTCTTCCTGCCGAAGTCCGATCCTCTCCCTCCCTCGCTACTTTTAAACGTCTCCTGAAGACTCATCTTTTCAGAATTGACTTCTCTCCTCTGTAAACTTTCCCCACACAACCTGCGCTCTGGGAGGGCTAACAGCTATGAAGGGCGCATTATAAATACCTATTATTATTATATGTTGTTGAATTGCTCCCCTTGATCAGATGGTCCCTGCTTCCTCCGACCGCTTTTGAGATTATGAGAGAGCTTTTGATCCTACAGCCTATACTGTGCCATCCCGCCCCTTAACGTTATCAGAATTAAGTGGGGCCGCGATTTCTATGAGTCTGATCTGAGGGAGCAGGTTAGAGTTTAACAAGGTTAAGTCACCGGATTGAGCCCCGATTCGGATGACCCCCACAGCGGCTGTTATGCGCTAGAGACAGCATTGGTTCAGATCTCACATTTAATTTGTCGTTCCAACAGATAAATAAATAAAAGGCTTCATTAAAGTGCAGATTGGTAGTAAAACTACCAAACCTTTTTCCTCTTCTTCCAAATATCCTTGAAAGGATTGCCATGTTTGTCTCGCTAGGAGATAGGAGAGACAATGAGGTCAGACCGTCAGTTTAAGGCGAGATTCAACCACTCAATTACTCGTAAGTCGACCATCCATCTGGTAACCACACCCGAAGCGGTTCAAGTTTGCTGAAGCGGGAAAACTGTTGACTAGAGCATAGTTGTCATGAAAAGGTACTTGTTATCGTGTATGGAGGTCGGTTCATTGTGTATCTTTCACCCTTCCCCGATGGCTAGGGCACTCTCATTAGTATAGTGGATAAGTGTTGAACTTCTAACGCTAAGCGAGAGCGGACACAAAACTCAAGCGTACGTGAGGGAGCTGATTGTCTATTGGTAGATGTGCTGACCCACTCCAGTCAGGGGTGGGTACCTTCTTACGTTATCATATAGCAGGCCGAAAATATACACTAAACTCCCAATCGATCCAACCCGCTTCCTACACTAAATTGGACGTGAAAACTCGAGGGAGAAATGAAACGGATTAGATATACAGTCCTTTATTTACAAAAAATAATATGGGGTAAATATTTACAAGAGATATGGGGAGATAAATTCGAGATCTCGTTACTAAAAAAAATCCTATCACCAAACAAACAAGCGATAATTGAAAAAACCCTAAAACAAATACAACAAAATAATATGAAATTGCATCAAGGAGGCCTAACAACCACACTTGATGCAAACAAACAGGAAAGACCTCACGTGGTACCAGCGGGGGAAAGTCCTGCCGGCTGCCACTCGAGTAGTCACAATCACTGCCTAGGTCTTACTAAAAAAAAGGCTGGCGCCTCCGAGCTCGGTATAATATAAATCGATCTTGTCTCACTTTCAAGGCTATAAAAAGAAAGCCCCTTCCGTCCTATCAGGACTCATAATAAATTCAATTGATTTACTGCCTAACTTTTCGACCCTAGCCACTCTTTACAAAAGGTAGTACTAATTATCTATTGCAATTTAATAGAGTGGTGGCGCAATATTAATAAATAATTAGCTGAGGAAGAGAAAAAAAATTAGACAATTCATGAAATCAAATATACGAATATATATATATATATATATATATATATATATATATATATATATATATATATATATATATATATATATATATATATATATATATAATATCTCTCCATACACACATTCTTACAGAGGGAGGGAGAGGGTTTTGGGAAAGGGAGAATGGCCCTTCACACACACTCACATTCGCTCCACCACACACTTCCTTCCTTAGGCCATTCGACCAGTCATTCACAATACACTTTTAATCCTTACTCACGGTACTTTTTATACTCAATCACGCACTTCTGCACCCATTCACACTCGTATACTGGTCCCTGGCTACGCGTAGCAATCTGTCGGGGTTGTTCATCAGTCGTCCTGTTAGTCTCCTCGTCACTATCGATCACGTCGTCCACCATACTCTTAGCCTTCATTACCAGTTCTCCCATCTCTCGACAGAACTCTTTCATACTCTTCCGTTCAGAACCTTCACTCTTCATACCCCCATTCATCAGCTCCTCACTCACAGCTCTCATCCAACTCAAGGTACACTCTTGCGAAACAGACAAATCACTCACATCCCATCTACTCTCAGTGGCTACACCGGAAACCCCTTCAACTGGTTCCCACCAGAAGGCAGAAAAGTCAGTCACCTCCTCATTCTCCACATCAAACTCAGCTCTACCCTCACCATTCGTAAAACCTGAAAAATCAGCCACACTAGGTTCATTCTGTCCAAACACACTATCATTCATACTGTTCCCAAAACCAGAAAAATCAGCCACAGGCAGCTCACTCACTCGTCTACTTACACCAGCCAAATCACATACCTGCTTATGCAAACACTCAATCACTCTCAAGCTTCCCATACCAGAAAGACTCTGCTCAGACTTACTTCCATTCGTACTTGCATTCTTCCTTTCACTCTGTGTACGCCTTTCTACTTCTCGAGACCAAGACAAGCTCTATCCCAGACAGATCCATACTATCACACTCCATCTTATCATCATGCACCTTATCTCTCTCTCTCTCTCTCTCTCTCTCTCTCTCTCTCTCTGCACAGTTCATACAACGGATGGCTCACTAGGTAGTCAGGAGGTTCTCTCCACCTCCACCTCCTCAACTGACTCTGATGAGCCCGCACTCTCTCAGGCGCACCTTCATTCAAACTCTCCAAAACACACGTCACACCATTATGTCAGACTCTCACAACTCTATACGGTCCTTCAAACTTTTCACTCATCTTTGACACATTCAACCTACCTTTTACTTCTTTTACCTTCAATACTTTTGCACCAATTTCAAACAAACGAAACCTTTCACGTGCCTCACGCCATACACTCTGCTCACTTTCACTCAAAGGAAACCTATCTTTTAGTCGCCTTACATTCACCTTTCGATAATCCACACACAGACGCAATCTTCCATCCGGCTTACGCACGGGGCCAATCGGACTAATCCATGCACTTTCACTTTCTTCAATCACCCCCAATCGTTCTAATTCCACACACTACTCCTCAATCTTATCAGCAACCGGACGCGGGAAATGTCTCGGCTGCTGATAGATTGGGATGTCCTCCTCTAGGACAATCTTGAATTCCGGAAGCTTCGCAACCCCGAAATCCAGATCGCCCTTACTGAGGACCCCCTTTCGTTCAAACAGCATTCGATACACATCCTCCCTTTCATACTCAATCAAACATTTATCCAATTGCACCATCCTTTCCACTTCATTATACATCCATTCACACGTCTTTTCATTCGCAACATTTACCCTGACATCCGTGCTATCATCCATACCTACCTCACGGCCAGTGGAGAGGTGACCCAGTACATCGCCAACTTGGATCCCCCTCACCAGCCCTTTCATTCTGGGGTCCGCCTGCACACATACAAAATGATCATTCATTCTCATCAAGCCATCAAATACACAAGCAACACGCCTTACCTTATAACACGCATCCTTTCCATCCAATATCACAGTGTTCTCACCCACATTTAAACTCACATCCTTACTCCAACTCACTCTAATAGACACCCTTTCACCCTTCACAAGCCTTACACTCTCCATAGCAGTCACCTCAATACCGCTAATCATACTCCTCAAAACACTACCATCTTTCCCTACATACAACTTATACATCCCATTTTTACCAATTTTTCTCTCAGTCTGATCGCTCCCAGGATGCATAACCATACGGTTCACTTTCATAATATCATACCCAAAAATCACACCATATCAATCACAGAGAATTCACACTCATTCATCAACATACCATGCATTCGAACAGCTCACTTTATCATTCCAATCACAGGTACTCTCATACTACCAATCCCTACCAAACTACCTTTACACTCAGACAGGAGGGCTTTATCACTCAGCTTGTCATACACGTCCTTATATACCAAGCTCATCTTGCATCCAGAATTTATCAAAGCGAAACACTCAATCCCGTTCAATTCAACCTTTACACTCAGACAATCATACTTCCTACCAGACAGCACTTTCACACTAGGCAGACTTACCAACGCATTACTAGCACTCATGCACTCATAGGATACTTCACCAGGTACCCTCGTACAATTCAGTTTTCCGCTTCAGACTTTCTATTCACACCTTGCGCTCTCAGTCTAATCAAACACTTTTCACTCGAATGTCCTTCCATCGCACAATAGCTACATACATTCCTCTGGTAACGACACATCCTCGGATAATGACCAGCCTTTCTGCAATTACCACAAGCATACTTCATACTTCCCCCAGCAGTCGCTCCAACATTCAACTTCGGACAATCTCTGTTCAAATGGCCTCTTTCTTTACATTCAAAACACTCTTTCTCACACTTTCCTGGCAATCCTTTATCATATTCCCCTTCTTACCACACCCAAAACATGCACCAGACGTCCACCTACATTCCGCCAACATATGCCCCTTCCTTTGACACCTACGACATTCCACAATCTTTTTCACACCATTTGACCTCTCATTTGCTGGGACATACCTCCGTTGCTCCCTTATTTACCCATTCACGCGTTTAGCACTCATTTGTCCCTTTCCATTTGCCCATCCTCCATCCGACAATCCAGTCTGCCGGCCCAGGAAGCTCGACATTACCCCAGCTGGCGCAGCCCTCAGGGCATCCCGATAGCTGACTAACTGCTGCGGCGGAAGAAAGCTCCTGGGCTTCATACTTCCAATATTCACACTGTACCATCCATCCTCGTCTAAATCACTTTCCTCATCAAATCGCCCGTCTTCCAACAGTTCCAACACATCCTCTCACACCAACAGTTCACCTGTCAGACTCATTCTCTCCTTTCTTTTCCCATTCAGCCATCCATTTATCTTTCGCGGGACTGTATCACAGAACTTTCTCATCAATTGCTTACATTCATTCACACCATCATCACCATACCTCTTTCTCGCCATACTCTCAAGCCTATGTGCATACATGTTCACACTTTCACTCTTCCCCATGCGAGCCTTCTCAAATTCATTCACCCTTTTATACTTCACACTTTCTTTCATTCGTTTCACTTGCCCAATCAATCGCTTCTTCACAACTTCATACCTTGGCTCACCCATACTCGTGATCACGCGGAAAAACTCTAGCACCTTCCCTTCCAAGCATTCTCCTAATACATTCACCCAATATTCCTTATTCTCCGGGTTCTTGAGCTTACAATAACGCTCAAATTTCCCGAAGAATTCATCCACACTCATCTCAACATGCAACCTAAACTTATCAACCTTTTGCACTTCCCTTATCAAAATACCTTTCCCCACATTCACTTCATTCTCACTTGAGCTGCTCTCACTCATGCCAATCCTACCATCACTCTCCCCTCCATCCGAGTACAACGAGTCCACACTCTTTCCTATCACCTTCCCCTTTGATTAAGTCTTCCTTCCTCTCTTATGTTCCACCCTCTTCCATTCTCCGTCCTTCCTATCACTCTCAATCATCCTGTCCTCACTAGACTCGCACGCACTCCCATTGATCCCATTAGTCTTATCCCTTTCGGTCGGAGCAGGGGTCAGGGTCGAGGGTCCTGGGGCCGGTCATCATGTCATAGAGGTTCTTCATTCGTTGGTCGACCTGATTTTGTCTCTCGTCCATTTCTTTCCTCATCCTATCTGTCTTCTCATCCATACTCATCATATCACTCTTCAATCCCTCAATCATGCTTCTCAGTATCGTACATTCCTCCTCTTTCTATCTCAACTCCAACCTGAGTCTCACAATCTCATCATGGAGGCCCTGTTCCACAGAGGCCATCCTCCCAGGTTAGTAATAAAGGACAGAAGAAGGTAAAAAATAATCAACTACGTACAATCTGATGACGGACTTCAATCCAATCCTGTCACGCTCCCGGTTTTGAAATCTCACGGTCCCTATTCGGGCGCCAAATGTAGCAGGCTGAAAATCTACACTAAACTCCCAATCGATCCAATCCGCTTCCTACACTAAATTGGACGTGAAAACGCGAGGGAGAAATGAAACAGATTAGATATACAGTCCTTTATTTACAAAAAATAATATGGGGTAAATATTTACAAGAGATATGGGGTAAATAAATTCGAGATCTCATTACAAAAAAATCCTATCACTAAACAAACAAGAGTAATTGAAAAAACAAAACAAATACAACAAAATAATACGAAATCGTATAAAGGAGGCCTAACAACCACACTTGATGCAAACAAACAGAAAGGGCCTCACGTGGTACCACTGGCTTGAAGTCCTGCTGGCTGCACTCGAGTGCTCACAATAGCTGCCTTTGTCTTACTAAAAAAAAGGCTGGCGCCTCCGAGCTCGGTATAATATAAATCGATCTTGTCGCACTTTCAAGGCTATAAAAAGAAAGCCCCTTCCGTCCTATCAGGACTCATAATAAATTCAATTGATTTACTGCCAAACTTTTCGACCCTAGCCACTCTTTACAAAAGGTAGTACTAATTATCTATTGCAATTTAATAGAGTGGTGGCGCAATATTAATAAATAATTAGCTGAGGAAGAGAAAAAGAACATTTTAGGCAATTCATGAAATCAAATATATATATATATATATATATATATATATATATATATATATATATATATATATATATATATATATATATATATATATAAGAAAAAAACATCTTTCCATTCACACACACATGCTTACAGAGGCAGGGAGAGGGTATTGGGAAAGGGGTGGGAGAATGGCCCTTCACACACACTCACATTCGCTCCACCACAATTACGCATATAGCCAATCACAACACTGTATGTTTTGCTTCCTTCTTCTTCACATACAGAATTTCAAGCTTCCGTTCCTGAAGTTTCCGGATGGGTATTTATGTATCCCTCCACTCGAGTGTGAGGTGGAAGTTAAGCTACATGTGTTGGGGTTAGTTGCTGGATAGAGTCCCGATTCGGGTTGTTCGCACGGCGGCTGCCATACGTTGCAGATCCTCGTGGTTTAGATTCCACGTTAGTCAGTGGGTCCATGCCTCGCTGAAAAATAAAAGGCATACTAAATGAGTACAGATCGGTGGTAAAACACTTACCATTTTCCTCTCTCTTCTCACTGGTTGGAGTCAACAGCACACTACTCTCGGGCATTTCACCCTTCCAACGAGTACCGACCACTTGTGCTGTCATGAATGTCATTCTGGTCTTCACGTGAAATTCATTATCAGGTTGGGATCGGATCTACGATTAAAAAGGACAAACTTATATTAAATCTAACATTCAGAATTCGATCCCACGGAGATTATTCAGGATAACCTATCTGAACTTAAATTTCTACCATTCTTGACGCATCCAATCAATACAGAAGTGATCCTTTGTTGCTAATCTTTTTTTTATCTCTCTTAACGCGTAATTATATCTAAATTTGAGCTTCTTAACTCCACTTGATTGGAATTTCTCCTTGTACACGACAGATGTCGCAGCTAAAACAGTTATTTAGAGAGGAAAAATAATGTTCCAAAAGCCCCATAACCTATACCCCTTTTGCTATATTTATTACTCCATTGTGGGTAGGAAACCCTAATCAACTCTTTATCTTTCAGAACGCCCAAGAGATGCTCATGGATTTTTGTGAGGAAGATTTAACATTATCATTTGAAATTAATTACAGTAACTCTTCTAAATATTTTACCCGACTTCGTGCTTTTCTCATGATAAATAATCACTTTCTGCATAGACAAAAGTTGTAAACTCATTTGGTAGGGCGAGTAAAGCTGCAAATCAGTGAATTTGTACAAGAATAATTGTAGGAAATCACTGCATTGGACCAAAGAAAAAGAACCAAAACTGAAGTGCAAGCGTATATATATATATATATATATATATATATATATATATATATATATATGTAAAGTTTCTCGGGTAAACTATAGCCATATATAATTGTACCAATACAAAATCATTATCTTAAGCATATTTTCTGTACATAATGTTGCTATTTCTACTGAATCTAGGTTAAAACTATATCTTTAAAATACCAAAGGTTGAGTTTGAGTTGTACTAAGTGTTACCTCTAGATATCGAAAGGCGCCGCTCGTGCCTCAACATACTTGCTTTAGTAGCCCTTATCTATCGGTGTTTATTCACTCGTGCCCCTTTTTATGTCCATTATATTTGTTTCTTATTTCCTTCTGTCGGGAGCGAGTAAACGACCAGATCAGCTTCCATTGCCGTTTGCCAGGACTTCAACAGATCCACGTGTAGGGTCGGCGCTCGCGGGAGCGATAATTTGGGGAGGTGGCTCTCATGGTTTAGTGGATAGGAAGATGGGTTTCTATGCCTGAGGAATCGGGTACAATTCTGAGCGAAGCGGGTAGAGGAAATTACGGGGCTCGTTGCGAGCGCCGATTCTTGCGCATAGGCGTAGGCATTTTCATCCACATACGTCATTACTTACATGGTCAATCGCAACACCGCTCATTTCCACATGTTTCCTGGGTGCACGCACAACGCATCTCTCCGGTCTCTCAAAATCAGCCTAACGGGTTTTCTTTCCACACTCCCGTGACGTGATATGGGTGGCTTTTCCTTGAGCCACAAATGGACCCAACGAGGATCAGTCCCTGGTTTTCTCGGACTTGTTAGTGAATGTTATTTTGATCTTTATGTTGGTTCCATTATAGGGGCGCGGGTCCTCCCTAATAATTAATCCAATTAGACCTGTAAATATTTTATGAGTTTGTGGTACATGTCCCACTATACCCTGCCCCCCTTCCCCTCCTCATGACTTTTCGAGTTGATGGTTGCGGCTGTAATGAGTGCTCCAGTTTCTCTTACGCTACTGACCTCGATATTCACCTTCTTCGCTTTATCTCACTTTCGAGAGGTTACTGGAGATTTAGGGCCCCTTCTCATGACGCCGCAATTTTTTCTGACCACGAACAGAACTCATTCTCAACATGGTCGCACTGAAAGTCGCGTCCCGTGTGAATGGTTCCGTTAGTTTCCAAGGAAATAAATCGTGGTGTGACCAGCTTGGCCGGGCACAAAACGCCTTGCCTCGCCACTACGTGTTTACATGGGCACGAGCGGAACCATTCACACTACACGCAACTTTCAGTACTTAGGGCTCTTTCTCAGGTGCGGATCTAGGGGAAGGGCTAGGGGACCGAAGCAAACAAATAAGCAATGCTGAAATATATATTAATTAAAGAATTAGAGGAGGGATATGTGTAGTCTAAGATAAAGTGTGTATATATAGAAAGAGAAGTGGCGGATCCAGGCTAAATATTCGTGAGGGGCTAACCTGAATTTCCCGATCTGAGGTGTCTGAGAAAAGGCCATTTATGATTAATAAGGATTATCATAGACATCATTGATAATAAATAAATAACAGCATCTCATAAAGGAGTGAGCACTAATTTCAGACCCGTTTATGTTTATATTTATTTTTATGCCATATTTGTATTCTGCTATTCAGAAAGAGTTATGTAATAATATAAAATATATATAAAACCAGTTTTTCAAACCGTTGCGATAGAATGTATCATATATGATATATGTCTAAAATACAAGTAAATCTCAAAAACATAATTATTTTGAGTATTATACTTTAGCTGACGTCCCAAAACTACAATTTGTAATTTTCGGATGTGTGGAATAAAGAAAATCGGATCTGAGAGAGTTCGTGCTCACTCCTTTATGAGATGCTGTTATTTATTATCAATACTGTCTATGATAAACCTTATTAATCACCAATGGCCTTTTCTCAGACTACTCAGAGGGAGGAATTCAGGTTACCCCCACAAATTTTTAGCCTGGATCCGCCACTTCTCTTTCTATATATACACACTTTAACTTAGACTGCACATATCCCTCCTCTAATTCTTTAATTAATATATATTTCAGCATTGCTTATTTGTTTGCTCTTTTTTTTATTCGGGAAAAGTTCTTCTTTCTTCATTTGGGAAATTCGAATTGAGATTTGAGGCGAAATCCAACTTTCATGCAAATAATTCAACCGTCTCATCTTTTTAAATATTTTCCAAAATGGCTGTATTATTAGGGAGGTAGATTTTGCTCCTTTAACGCTTAACATAATTATTTATCTAGTGAACGCAGTTCTTGCCCACGCTTATGATAATTATTTATCTAATAAACTCAGCCCCTATCGACGCTTACAATCGGTATTTCTTCAATATAACTTAGCCCCTATCTACATTTTCAATACTTATTTCTTCAATAAACTCATGCCCTATCCACGCTTAGAATACTTATTTCGCCATGCAACTCAGCCTCTATCCACGCGAACTTAACCATATATTTTCTTTGGAAATTTCAAATCTTTGACTTTACTTTTCGCAACGTTCAACAATCGCTTGTGATATCGAAAAATATGCTTTTCTTCTTTGCATCTAACGTCTCGATCTTGCTCGAGAATTCACTCTGGCTAGTTGTAACATTAGTAGAAAAAAAGGTTGGAGAAGAACCGTCTCTCTAAATGTACCGCGTTAATCAAGATTTCGAAGAACGAAACCGTCACCAGGTTTCAGCAATAAAAGATAGATATAAGATTTAACGTTTAAATGCAATAAATTTAGAAATTGCAGACATCTTAATACGATTCTGATTGCTGAGAACGTTGGCATGTGTGTATGCAACTAACAAAGCATGTAAGATTTGTTAGTTTTAGCCCCTCCAACAGCAACGAACTAAGAACCAAAAATCCTTTTGATTTAACCAACTTATTTTCATATCTTTATGAGATTTTAAAATAAAATACATGTAAAGAATTTATTTTTTATTTACCTGCTTGTTGTAGTCTGTCATTGCATTATACATATATAAAGATAGTCTAAAACATATTTACAATGCAACAGTATTTACATTGCACATTTAAAAAATTCTTACAGTGAACTTGTACATTTTTTACTCCTATTCAAATTTTTTTTTATAGAATATTATTTACACTTTACGAATTGAAATATACCATGAAAATGGTAAATATCCCAAGTTTATTTCTATATGGTACTAATTTATAAATATCGCTATTAAATATAAAAAAAATTGCACAACGGAAGTTCCCCCACCCCTATTTTTTTAATACGGGATAAATCAAAGAAGTTTGTAGTAGTCAATCACTGTGGAGGTGAATTTGAGAATATAACAGCATTAAAACCAAGAAGAAGATAATGACAGGAACGATTTAATTGTCATTTACATACTTTTGTCAATTACCCTCTACTAATTCTCATACCGTGAAAAAAAACTATTTCGCTCTCTTTTACCCCCAAATCTCTAGGCAGTGTAGGGTTAAAAAAAGATGAGGAAAATTAAGGCAAACCTGAATAAATTTTCTATTCAAACGCTAACTGGCAATAATGCTGAAACTATTGATTGGTCTGATCAAAACATTGCGCAGATCATAAAACCTCAAGTTTGGAAGGCTTGCTTGATAATTAAAATTGCATGATATAATCAATAGTACTCGCAAAATACAATCTATGTAGTGGTCTAGACAATAAGAAATAAAAAAAAACACCTGAAAAATCAAAAATTCCCATTGACAAATCCATTGAGGTATTGTTCCGTGAAAGTGGCGAAATTTAATAGTTACAATTTAAGAAAATTATCATTCTGATCCGTTCCTTTACATGTCTTTATCACATCCCGAGGTCGGTACATACAGACGAAATCACTTGATGTTTCGTGTGCCGACCAATATTATACATATACGTTTGTTATACGTACAGGATTTGAGGTTCATATGTAGGATAAAATGCACATCCTAATGAGGATGTTGAAACAAGACTTAGGAATGACAGATAAAGCTGATAGATGCCCGTCATCGTTGTAGAGACTAAGAAATTTAATCCAGTATTGCAAAATAGCTGTAATTAGAAGGGATATAGACTAAATTTACATTTTTTCAATAGCAAGGAATTTATTCCCTCGTGTTCAGCCCACCCAATCCACGCGAAATATTGAAACAAATCATAAATGTTTTGACATTGAGGCGGATTTAAGGGATGGTAGTTTTGACAATGAGGCGGATTTAAGGAGTGGTATTTTTGACATTGAGGCGGACTTAATGAGTGCTAGTTTTGACAATGAGGCGGATTTAAGGGATGGTAGTTTTGACAATGTGGCGGATTTAAGGAGTGGTATTTTTGACATTGAGGCGGATTTAAAGAGTGGTAGTTTTGACAATGAGCAGGATTTAAGGAGTGGTAGTTTTGACATTGAGGCGGATTTAAGGGATGGTAGTTTTGACAATGAGGCGGATTTAAGGAGTGGTATTTTTGACATTGAGGCGGACTTAATGAGTGGTATTTTTGACATTGATGCGGATTTAAGGAGTGGTAGTTTTGACAATGAGCAAGATTTAAGGAGTGGTAGTTTTGACATTGAGGCGGATTTAAGGAGTGGTAGTTTTGACAATGAGCAGGATTTAAGGAGTGGTAGTTTTGACATTGAGGCGGATTTAAAGAGTGGTAGTTTTGACAATGAGCAGGATTTAAGGAGTGGTAGTTTTGACATTGAGGCGGATTTAAGGGATGGTAGTTTTGACAATGAGGCGGATTTAAGGAGTGGTATTTTTGACATTGAGGCGGACTTAATGAGTGGTATTTTTGACATTGATGCGGATTTAAGGAGTGGTAGTTTTGACAATGAGCAAGATTTAAGGAGTGGTAGTTTTGACATTGAGGCGGATTTAAGGAGTGGTAGTTTTGACAATGAGCAGGATTTAAGGAGTGGTAGTTTTGACATTGAGGCGGATTTAAAGAGTGGTAGTTTTGACAATGAGCAGGATTTAAGGAGTGGTAGTTTTGACATTAAGGCGGATTTAAGGGATGGTAGTTTTGACAATGAGGCGGATTTAAGGAGTGGTATTTTTGACATTGAGGCGGACTTAATGAGTGGTATTTTTGACATTGATGCGGATTTAAGGAGTGGTAGTTTTGACAATGAGCAAGATTTAAGGAGTGGTAGTTTTGACATTGAGGCGGATTTAAGGAGTGGTAGTTTTGACAATGAGCAGGATTTAAGGAGTGGTAGTTTTGACATTGAGGCGGATTTAAGGGATGGTAGTTTTGACAATGAGGCGGATTTAAGGAGTGGTATTTTTGACATTGCGGCGGACTTAATGAGTGGTATTTTTGACATTGATGCGGATTTAAGGAGTGGTACTTTTGACACTGAGTCGGCTTTAAAGAGTGGTAGTTTTAACAATGAGGAGGATTTAAGGAGTGGTACTTTTGACACTGAGGTGGCTTTAAAGAATGGTAGTTTTAATAATCAGGTGGATTTAAGGAGTGTTAGTTTTGACATTACGGCGTGTTTAAAGAGTGGTAGTTTTGACAATGAGCAGGATTTAAGGAGTGGTAGTTTTGACATTGAGGCGGATTTAATGAGTGGTATTTTTAACATTGAGGCGGATTTAAGGAGTGGTAGTTTTGAAATCGAGGCGGATTTAAGGAGGGGTAATTTTGACATTGAGGCGGATTTAACAGTTGAATAAAACTTTCTGCGTATGAGAAATTTTCGGGTAACGATAGATTAACTTTGGGGTGCCAACTACAAGCAGTAGTTTAATGGCTTGAGCTAAGGGGTCAATTTAGTGCCGGACTGGGGCCGCCGCTGTCAATAAAGCAACCTAAGCTTCCCCCTCCCTCCTTCAAATGAAAAATAAATGCATATTACACATTAAAACAACAAGCCGTTATACAGCTTGATCACAGCTAGAATCTCACTCACTTCTATATATATATATATATATATATATATATATATATATATATATATATATATATATATATATATATATATGTATGAAAAAAGGTCACAAAGTGAACGTGAGTCAAACTTATGCAGATACACCCTCAAAGGAAAAGTGAAAAACGATTCCGAGCGCTTTGGTCTTTATTCATAAAGACCTTTTCAAGGAATGAACAGGAGGCTGGCCTTACATTGCCTTAAATGGTGGAGAGGGGGGTTAGGTGATTAGACTACCCACCTCAGAACCTTAATTAGGATTTCAGGATGTTTCAGGATTTTGTACCCCCTAATTAAGGTTCAAAGTTGGGTGGTCTAATCCCTCATTCCACCATTTAAGGCAATGTAAGTCCAGCCTCCTGTTCATTCCTTGAAAAGGTCTTTATGAATAAAGACAAGAGCGCTCGGAATCGTTTTTCACTTTTCCTTTCTGGGTGTATATGCATATATATATATATATATATATATATATATATATATATATATATATATATATATATATATATAATATTACTGAGCATATATAAAACTGATGCATGACAAAGTATAAACTTATTAATTTAAAAATGCACTTTAAGATAACCAAAGAAAGTAACTATCCTGAGCATTCTAACTTTTTCTTAGTTTTACTAACTCAATATTCTTAAAAAAAAAATTGTCATAGAAACTTTAGTAAATAAATATTACATTTAACCCTACAAGTAATGTAGTCTCACCACTGACTTCCCGTAATATCCAAGCGTTTATTTTTCTTCTATTGAAACAATCATCATTTTACTAGTGAATGACTAATACGTACTTAGTGACGTGTCACCAGATAATTGTTAAGTTGGATTTCTTACTGACCTGTATAATGGGTGCCCACAAAGGTGGCGACGTATTCGAACTGTGACAAAGTTCTTCAAACTACTATCTTTGTTTACGTGTCCGTCACCATCGCCAGAGGTGACATGTTGCCATAAGTACTTAGGCAAACGGGATAATCTCTAAAGAGTCAACATAGTAGCAGATCAACTTAAGCCTAGAGATGTTGCCAATAATAATGGTGGATTTATACTAACTTGCAGATATTTAAAAAAAAGGTTAGATTTTAAAAGTAATTTATTGTTAAATAGTTAACTTTGTCGTAAATGGTTTGGGAAATTAGTTCGTAGGATTTTTGTTTTCTCACCATTTCCGACTACCACCGATGACCTTTTAGATTTCCTTTACCTTTGGAGCAAAACTTTCTCAACAAGACCTAATTCTCTTTCTTGCATCCTCGGATTGCACTAGTATGGTTGCTAGAAGAACTTAAATATCATTATTATTTGGATATTTAACGTCAGGTTCCCAATGAAAAAAATGTGACAACATAATTTAGTTAATTTGAAAAAATTGTTTTGTTTAACCCAAAACAAAAATAGATACAACACATTTGTGACTTATTAACGATAAAAACAATGTTTTACTTAATGATGGGAATGAATTTTATTAAAAAGGGAATGAAAACAATCAGATAACGGAAATGATAATAATAACGATATAGTTATAATATTAAAACAAAAAGTCAGCCGAAAACCCTGAGATAAAGTGTGGACAGCAATACCAATATCCGTATCGCATTGTATACAAATTTCCTCGAACAAATTAAGAAATTCTCTTACGGCAGCCATGGATTACATCACAGCCGGACAGTTCAAAGTCCTGGTACATTTTTAACCTGCATCCGACCAATAGGTGACCTATTGGTCGGAAGGTAAAAATGTTTTCTACCCATTAAATGCAAATGTTATAATAATATTATATATGAATATAAGTGAATTAGATTTTACATACTTAATTTTTTCGAGGTAGGATGTATACATTTTGTACACGATTGAAAGCTTAGAAATTTGAAACTATTTATACGCCTTAAAGACGTAGCATAGACTTCACTTCTAAACGCATCACACATATGCAAAAATAAACATTTCGGCAACATTTATTTTTAAGATAAAGTTTTAAGTTGCTCTAAGGTTTAAATAAAACGGTGAATTACCATTAGGAGTACATATGCTGTAATCCTCGCTCCGAGCCTTTGGGAGATTGATAAAAGCCTATTTCGCATCAGGCATAGCCTATCTAAGCTACCTTTCGTTACTTTATGGAATATATGGCAAAGATTTTAGAAATTCGTTAACTATTGCTTTAAATGCTGGGATATTCTGTAATGAATTGGCTTTATAAATACAGGTAAAATATAATCAATAATTGCATCGCTGAATCTTTTTTAAACTATGGACGGAGTTTAATAAAAATACAATTTAAATAACTACGATTTGAGTGGGCGGTCGAAAATTGCTGATCTCGGTAGAATATGGCCTCGATATCAGTATTGCTTTCTCAGAACAAGTACTTAAATTGCTGATCTCGACAGAATATGGCCTCGATATCGGTCTTACCTTCTCAGAACAAGCACTACGATTCGCGAATCAAAATATTATCGACACTTGAGGCTGTACAACTTCCAAAAGGAAAAAAAAAATGCTTACGCTTACAATAAAACAACCATAATATGAGAATTTCCTCGATTACGGAGTTCGTTGGGGTTTCCAACTTTAACGTTGATGACATTCGATCATTTCTTTGATGGATTTGCTATGCTTTAATTTGCTGCTTGCACCATGATGTGGCTGAGATGGGGTCTGTCCTTTCGGGTTGGGTCGACCTAACACCTTAGGATGCTGATGAACTCCATTTGAAGACTTGGAGATTTTCGAGGACGACTTGGAGGTGATGTGTGGAGCCGGTACCTGGTTAGTGGTGTAGACACCGGACAGGGAGTAGCGACACGGTGGAGTATTATTGGCGCTGTCTTCGGCAGAATTTAGCGTCGGTTCCTTACTTGACAGTGACGCTGCTGAAGGCGATGTGGGATTGGGAGAGCTGGAGGAAAACTTAGGGGACTTGGCGTGCTTTGGAGGCCTTGAGGTGGACCTTGAGGTGCCTTGTGCCAGGAGGGATGAGTCGGAGCAGAGGGCGGCGAGGAGAGGAACGTCGAGTTGATTACCACACTCTCGCACCTGCTGCAGCGTGACCCGTGGGCGGCTGCGGGACCTACCAGCATTTCTGGCTGGTGAGGCGTCCCCAGCCCCGTCCCGGCTATGCTCAAGAACCTCCTGAAGAAGGAGCAGACAGAACCCGGAGTTAATTATAAACGAATTTCCTGTCACTTTTCGAAGAGCGAAGTTAGTGATGGGCGTAGGTCACGCACCAGTAGGCCTCTTCACTCTACTATTGTTAAGACCCACCATTCATGCACCCTTTCCCTTACTACTTCACTCGATGTTTCAGAACTACAGTCTAATGAGTAGGCTCCATATTCGACACTTAAATTCTTGCGTTCCTCTCTATGCAGCAACTCTCAATGGTTTTCGGTACCATTCACTTCTCTTCCTAGCTGCAGTCTCTTACAGCAACTTAAGCTATAGATCTCTTTATGATTTCACCTTTTATTCATTTTATTATGTTTGTCCCTATAACCTTTCCTTCTTTCTAAACCTTTCAAAGAATTGAAATCTCCCAGGAGAGCAACCTGAGAAGAGTAGCATAAACTGCCCATAATATTTCATTAATCATCTACTCTGGCAGATATTTATTGGATATTAAATCAATTTCAACGCCATTGGGTAATGCAGGTCGCCTCAATAATCACCTAGGGAGGAAGATCGTGGGGCAAAGGTATCCGTGACTCAACATGGTGTGACCCAGGCGGAGGTGAGCCAGCACCTCCGCTTTATGACGGGAGTGGTAGAAGGATGAGGCCTAGTAGCCAAGGATGAGTTTAATGAATAGACAATGCCTTTCTGCTTAGAAAATCATAACTAGTAAACGTATATATTGATTTTTCAAAGCCTAGGTGACTTTTGAGACAACCTGTATATTCGAAGCTCATTTATTGAAAGGATTCTTCACTCGAATAGTGAAATTAACCAAACCGCTATGCAGTGAAAACTAATGTTCAGATACTATTGCTTAATATTTAAATGAGACAAATTCTAAATTTGTCTGTATATTCCAGGTAGTGTAGAAGTGATACCATTTAAGATCGATTAAAGAAGTACTATTACATTATGCCTTTGAAAAAAAATATGCTAAATTACAGAATGGTTTTCATGCTGGGGGAGGTTTGTTGAGACTTAGCACAACGTAAGCAAATTAATTTGGGAGATACCATTGGGCGAAGATCACCAACGATAAAGTAATGCATGCTAGTAAATAATACATATAAAATGTCGGTACGCATGCATTTATACGTACTTTGGCTGCATCCTTACCTTTGGCCGGTAAGGAGGGGGAGGCCTCGATGGAACATTGATAGGATGCATAAACCCTGCAGAAGAGTCAAGTTCGTTGAGGCCTCGACTCGAAGAGGGAAGAGATTCATCTGAGCGGACCCTCATCACGGCAGACGGGCTGTGCGGGATTGGAGGCGCGTCGGCGTAAGGGTCTAGGCTTCCCGTTAAACTTTGCGTGGAAGCAGAGTATGTGGAAGGGGCCGATGAAAAGGACGAGGTCAGCGATTGCTGCGAAAAGTATCTTCCTCGGACCATGGAAGAATAACCGGAAGAAGATCCCGGTTGGTGGGTGGATGCAAGACTCTGGTAAGATGGGTAGGAGGAAAGAACTGCCCCTGTAGTCAGCGTTCCCGCTACATTTGGCGTTGATCTATAAATGAGGGAAGATTTGGGGCTTCGATAGGGTGGAGGTATTTCGCTTAAGCCTATAACGCCACTGGCACTGTTGCTACTGCCGTGAAGTTGTTGATCGGCATGTATCTGAGATTGGTTAGCAATCACTTGACTCTGTTTTGCATCCATGTATTCTTGCCGACTTAACGCTGGGTCCTTATGAGGATAAATGACATAATCGGCATCGGAATTCAGTTGTGCCTTAAACTGTTCAATTTGGCTCAGCGTCACCTGATTTGTATAGACGGTAGCGAGGGACGCCTGGGAGAGGTGTTGGCTGGACTGATTGCCTAGAGAATACGTCCCAGGTTCATTCATGCACTGATAAGCGGTGGGATGAAGTTCAGGAGACAGCTGGACTGATTGATTTCCTGGACATACACCGATTCCATATCCCGGGTGGGGTGTAGGAGGCGGTGGATTTTGAAAGAAGTTTCTAACCTGTGGCTGATATGAAATATTTTGACGACAAATGCCCGTATCCTGCTGTTCTGGTTGAGGTTGTAACTGATAACATTGTTGCGGGATTACGTGTAGTGGTTGAGCAATATTTTGAGCATGTTTGCCATGTTGTGGAAGTAATGACTGGTGTGTTTCAAACCCATGTGGATGCTGCAGTTTTTGAGCTTTCGAGGCCTGGCAACCAGCATAGGTTGGAGATGGTAGCAGTGGCACTCCGACGCCTTGTGCATGGACAGATGGTTGATAAGTATTCTCGTTTAAAAGCTGCTGATGAAGTTGAATTGTCTGTTGCTGAAGTATTTTCTTTTGATTTTTAAAATATAAACTTCTTGGTGTTTTGGAGGGAAGTTGTTCCGGGTGAGCTCTTAGTCTTTCTCTATTTAAATTGGAAGATGCATGAACATCTAAGTAATTGTTCGCCCTAATAATTGGTACCTGATGAAGGGGAAAATTGCTAAATTTATTTGTGCAAGGAGAGAACTCTTCTTTGTGGGAAGGGATAAGACTTAGAGGCCTAGGGTCGGGAAGTGCTACTCTTTGCAGTGACTGAATAGCATCTACCTTAGGCCTGTATTGTACTTGAGGTAAAGTGTGAATTTTAGAACGAGTTAATGGCACTGAACTAAAAGAAGGGGCTGTGGTAGCCGCTAATTGGGTATGAGCTTTAAGCACTGTAATTCGAGGCTTTGAAGTAATGAACTTCGCCGGTGCTTCAGAAGCGTCGGCAACAGTAGCTTCACTAACCAAAGCATCGCAAGATGACACCTGGGAAGCTTTCTGGAAAATGCCTGGTTTAATTTCCGGACTAGTAGACGGCGGATTGCACCTAGATGAAGCAATATTAACAGGAGTTATTGTTGTGATCTTCGACATAGGAACGGGGGAGGGTTGTGGGTACTGATTTGGATTCCCAGTGTTTTGAGATCCCATTATAAGAGCCCAAGGTAAAGCAGTGTTGTGAATAGGGTAGCTACAGGCGAGGGAGGCTTGAGCGCTCTCAACGGAATAATCTATTTGTTCTTCTTCTTCGACAGGACTGGATCTCTGACTTCTTATGACTTGTCCTCCCAAATTGCTTCCGCAATTCGGGTTTTCTATTTCTCTTGCGTTACTGACTAAATTTCCTGCGTCCACATCGTCCTCACTAATTTGTTGTTGACCCGAATGCGTCGCAGATTCTTGATATCGAAGCCCCCCTTTGTAAAAATCGACGTAATCATCGTTATTGTCTAGTGGACTAAAATCTTCTTCAGAAAAATTATACGTGGATGCAATAGTGGCATCTAGATCAGGTTGAGCTACCACTGAATCATCGTCTACAATAAACACAGAATTAGTGGGAAATATCTGATGCGGAGTTGCCTCAGAATTACCATAGTGCATATATAAACCATCTTCTCGCGCAATATCATCTTGAGCCTCCCCTAAAAGACATACATTGCAAGAACCACATCTGCAAGTGCTCCTCTCTCGCTCTCCATCTCCCTCATCGGATGCTAAAGATACATTATCGTCACAACATGTGGAGCAGCAGTTGTGTGAGGTAGATTGGATGTGGTGAACGCTGTCTGGAACATCATTCCCTCTCGCTACCATATCAGCTGCCATTGCCGGGAGGTCAGCTAGGTCAGGCAAATCGGGTGCCAGGGAAAGATCAGCCAACTGAGCTCCAAGAGCTAGCTCGTGCCTGTGTCGCGAAGGAACGAGAGAATAGCGGCTTCGAACGGTCGATGCGGAATGCTGAGATGACGAGGAATGGATACTACCACTTCTTCCAAATCCAGTTCCATCTCCACGTCTTGAATGGTTATCCCACGATGGAGAATTTAAGTCTGGAGATCCTGCTGGAGTATATTCAAGACCGCAGATACCTTGGTTCTCTGCAAGATAAAAATGAATCATTGCAACAGATCATTGCACCACTTTCTCGCCTAGATTTAACCTCAAAATTACAGAGGGTGAAATAGATTTTTAATCGCGACTCTTATAAGCTACTATGTCGGTACATAAGGGCGGTCGGTCGGTTGGTAACCATTTTATTTTTCAAAGAGTTTTTGAAAGTTGTGAAGGTCATAAGTTAGAATAATTGAGAGCACGCGACGTAGGTCTGTTGACCTTGTTTTTTATGGCATTTTGCAACTTTCTCATTAAGTGAATCAAATTTGCTCTTTGACGTGATTTTTTTTTAAAAAAAGGGTGAGGAATAATTTAATTGGTTCTGGTGAAATAGTAAACAAGTTTAGGTTAACTGTCACTCCAATTATAGGTATTGAAATAATCCACCCCAAAAAATATACAGGGATTTGAAGATAGATACAGCGCCTATCTCTGAAAATTCCCTACTCTTTTTCAATAATTACAAATAGCTATGGTCAAACATTATTTTAAGCTATAATTGGAGATTAAAATCATGGTAAAACTTTATAGGAACTTGAAAAGAAGTTCCTCCATTAAACGCTCCAATTTGGGATTGGCGTTTAGACAACAAATTAGAACCAAACCTTGATCAGGAGACTCGGTTCTTGTAGAAGAAGAGATAGATAAGGACCGTGTAATAGATGCTACACCACTTTCTATACTGTGTACTGTCGAAGAGCTGGCGCCAACTTTTCTATCCAAATCTTAAAAGTTCACAAAAAAGTATGAAATGAAATAACACCCAAATAACGTCAGTTGGAGAATCAAATCTACACTGACAATAATTATTCAAAGGACCATCTCAAAATCTCACCTTGGGTACCACCAAGAGAGAGAAGCTGGTCGGAGGAAGTAACTCCTGATGCTGTATTCGAGGAGGAATTCGAACAGAGAGAGATTCTTTGCATGCCTCCTCCTTCAATGCCTAAACAGCCCCCGAGAGTGGACAGAGAACCGACGGCTTCCTGGTAACTTGCGTCGTTGTAAAGAAAACTGTCTCTCTGTCGTCGATCTAGCGAGCGAAGGGAAGGATCAATAAAATAATGTCCTTAAATCCTTCATTCAAGACTTAAATTATAACCGTTGCCGATAAGAATCGGAGCGAATCAAGTCATTAAAAACCTACCATATATGTCTTATCTAGGTAAAAAAAACACCCAACATTTTTTCCACGCCAAATTACCCCTCCATAGGGGATGTGGCATCCAGTGAGGAGGCATCTCCAGGAGATAATAAAAAGCTCTACGGACACAGGCTCCTGAACCCAATCATGAACATATCTATCATGCACATGTCATTGAGTCAACCTCTTCTCCAACACTCATTCACGTACCCATCTGTGACGTCGTGATCTTATAACCTTTCGCATAGCTCTGCACTCTCGTATGTTCTTTTCCCAAACTCTGTTTGCAACAATTCTTGGTTAAGACTCTTAATACTACAAATGGCTTGGAGTTCCACGCATAGTGATGCTATTTATTTTGTCGGAAAGAGTTTGATATGCTATATTCTGGAGGGATTTCGGGTAGAAAACATTTCCTTCATAAGGATATAGTTGGAGAATTGTCTAAATACCATGACTGGAGGATCGCAACTGATCACAACTGCGCCATCTCTGATTCCGACTAAACTGATGCGTGAGGCGACATAACTGCAGAAGATGTCGACTTTTATCATCGCTGGACGTGAAGAAAGTAAGTTTTCCAGCATAGCACGGAGCTCGAATTTCAAACTTTTTTTTCTGAAAAGAAAGGGAAACATTTACATCTGAATATTATCGATGTTGTGATATTGACTTAGTTTGTATACAATTCCCAAGAAAAAGAACACAGTTTTCATGAATAGGGATATAATTCCCAAGAATAAATTCCACTCTATAAGAAACATTTCATTGAAAGGTGCTTTGAGAAGGATAAAATTAGTCTTACAAAGTCCCTTTCGCAGTGAGAAATGTCCTAATATTATTCGCATTTAAAGAATTATGGAAATAATTTAATAACTATATGGTGAATATGCCACTAATCTTTAAATTAATGTAAACGCCTAGGTAAAAATAACAATCTCCGCTTAAGACCTTCAAATCCGACTCAAAAGAGCTCGCCATGTTAAAATTGCTATTTTCGCAAGTCGACAAAGACCACCGTGGCTAAGCTGGTGCAGCCGCACCAACATTCTTGCGGTAGCCACAACCATCATCAACTCTAAACACAATCTCTAAATTTCCAAGGGAAGAGAAAGTGCAAGGGTTAATTTTGATCCCTGTCCTCTTACATTTTCTTCTTATGATCTTCTAAAAACAGGCATGATTACAGAGGGAGCATTCTTAATTTTTTTTTCTCCCTCAGCAAAAAATACACAACATATGTACATATATCCTTGCCTTGCAGGGCTCATGCCAGAACATAAGAACGCCATCTGTCGGAAGAATTTCGAAGAAAATCCAAGCTATGCCACCCAACCTAATGGCTTATGGAGTAATTTCCATGAAATTACACGAAGTGAGCTTGATCGAAACCATGTGCTTTGTGGACTAGTCGCCTGCTGCTGCAAGACAGGAAGCGCATCCTGTAGAAATGAGCTGTGCAAATATGTTGTCCGGTAGTTTTGCATAAGAAAATTCTCAATCCAGAAGCCGCGAGAATTAGAGAGACCACCTCCCCCCCGAAAAACTTCATTGAATCTATTACCTTGGGTGGGTACGAGGGAGGAAGAGAGAGAGAGAGAGAGAGAGAGAGAGAGAGAGAGAGAGAGAGAGAGAGAGAGAGAGAGAGAGAGAGAGAGTCGTGGCATTTGAAAAGAGAAGTACATGGATTAGATGTGGGGGATGGGAAACATGTTATAATAGGAACTGTGGAAGGTGAAAGAATCGGATGGGGGGGATAAGAGGTGTAGGGGTAATTTGGGGGATGACTGGCGGGCAGAAGCTGCCACTGTGTTACGCAAAAGATGCCAGGTAGCGCCATCTTATATAATATATATATATATATATATATATATATATATATATATATATATATATATATATATATATATATATATATATATATATATATATATATATATATATATATCCTAGATTATAGTTTTTGTATAAGAGGAAGCTTTCTGATCATTATAGCTGAGAAAATATAAAACATGATCTTGTGTCTGTTGTGTATGTGTAAGTGAGATGATCTGGCGTGTGTATACGTGTGTGCACGAGCAAGGGATATAGCAAATGGATATTTGTGTTTGGCGTTGTTGGTCGATGAGGGAGCGTGCGTCGGAAAGTGACCCGGGAAGCTGAAGGCGGCGGGGCCACGGGCCAGCCAGCGTAGCCCCGAGCTCGGTGGCTAATCCGCGGCCGGATTCCGGTGGCACGGGCAGCCGGGAGGGAGGAAGTCGGCGCCCGACGATTCCGGCCCCGCCAGAACTGGTCTTGAGCCGATTGGCCATCGTCGGTTGCGTGGCTGGGGTCGGGCGTGGGGAGGGGGGCGGTTCGGTAAGGAATGCGCTGGGGAGGATAGCTGCCCGGGTCGTCCACGCTTCGTGGACCCCGTCTGCCCAGGAAGATATGCGCCCTCTAATTTGGGTATACGCAGCACTGGTTCTGCGAGATCTATTGCAGCAGAGTCGTTCCTCTTCTCTCGTCCGTTGCCACCGGATACCCTGGAACGCTTTAGAATCAGCATTTGCGACCAGAGGAAACGAAATTTCCCTTCAGAACAGCGGGAGGGTACATACCCAAGAGGACAGCAAGTTCCACATGAAACTTGCCTGTGGTCGTCAGTACAACAGAGAGAAAAATGAATGGCACCAAACTTCCTGGGGAATGTACATCGGTGTGTACAGCCTCTCTAAATTACACTTTAGCGGCCTATAAAGTGTACTGTCCTGAGTAAGGAAAAGGGAGGAACTATAAGATGGACGGACCTCAGTCCAGAGTTCGTGCTATCTGGAGACAGCGGTCTTCAAATCTGATATAGTCAAGAAACTGTGTGCAGGAAGCTTCTCTACTTCAAGTATCTCACTGTATGACAGAGAGATGCGGTGTCAATGGCTAGGTAACACACCCTCCAGATGTTTAGATATGTAAATGGCGAATAAAATCCAAGTAAACTCTAAAGGATAATAATGATTTAACGGTAACTTAATTTCCTCCAAGAAGGGATCAGGCCATCAATGCCAGAAGACAATTTCGAGTGCGCAAATTCGAGGACGAGCGCAGCTGATCCTGGTTAGGTCGCCGTTCAGGACATCCGACCCTTATAAGTATGGGGATTCTCCCAGTCCACATAGAGGTTGATACATGAATAATTATTATATACAATCTAACTTCTCACTCTTGCAAAAGTGTTTTATATTCCTTGTGGCCATGAGGCCGCCGGGTGTAAAATTGAAGTTTACTTTTCATGACTCTAGTTACTTGAACCCTCAAACGGACAACGAAAGGTGTAAGCCGAGAGTGTACTTCATATTTAATGATGTCCACCGTTCAAAACAAATGATCGGTTCGTTGACGATACCTTCATGCAAAATGAGATCATCTCATTGCTGTGAAATTGTTATCGTAGATGACAACAGTGATCGTTTTCCAAGAGAGAATTCCAAGTTTCGTGGATAGTGGAAGTTAGGAATGTCAGAGAATTGGGGGAAGATAGAAAATAAGTGAAAAAGAGGACGAGAACGAAGATGGATAGTGATTACTGTACGGGCAAAATCACTTCCGCCGAGGGCACTAAGTGACGTTTGCACTTAACCCAGTGAGAAATAAGAATCTAAGCTCACTTATTGAAAATGTTGACAGGCCAGAGAGATTGGAGAGAAAAACTGCGGGATGGTTGTACAGCGTACAGTGGTCGCAACTCCATGGCTCTTCGAGGATGGTTATGAAATAACAACATAATTTGACAAACGACAAAAGCAACCAGGACATATCAAAATACAACCCCTAGCATTACATAGCCCCTAACTTCATTCTATAGACTGCATCCAAAAGACAATAGAGTCGTCTCTCGTTTTATAATACTACATTGATATACCAGCGTCCTCAAATCCGAGATGGTCACGAAACGGGGTTCGGAAGCTTCTACCCTCCGGGTATCTCACTACATGACAGAGATTAGCAGCGTAGTACCACCGAATGATGATGATAGGGGCTAGGTAATGTTTAGTATCTTAATGGCCTTTTAATAGGCCATGGTTTTTTTCTCATTTTTCTCAGCTGTCAAATTATATTATTTCACAAAGCGTTCCAACAGAATCGAAGAGTTTGTGGCACTATAGAGTGGAGTGTGAACATTTTCACGGTGTGTGTCTAGATTCTTCTTTCTCACTGGGTCAAGTGCCAACCCCAGTGCCCCATCTATTTTGTGCCATCTACCCAACTACTCTCCCAAGTACAATCAGCATCAGTGATCGTTCCTCTTCTTTTTCACCTTCTTTTTGTTATTCTACCCCCCTGGCTGAATTTCAAGTGTCGTGATGAAACCTTGGTGGTAAGTCCCACACCACACCCCTAGGACAGAACTAGGCACATATTTTGGATTAATAAACCAAAGGGTACGCGAAAAAAAAGAATAAGCAACGCATGATTAAAAAAAAAGGTATTTATCATAAATAGTTTTATTAATTTTCTTATTCTGCCCGTTCTTTCCCCCTTGTGTATTATTCTTCCTTTGATACCCTCTCCATGAAGCCATTGTCTCCAAAAATGGTCCCAGCCAATTACGGATCGGAGATATTCATTTTCCCCGCGGGAATTAAAATATTTGATAATGATAAAATATTCATTCGGTATATATTAATTAGATATACGATATTTGTTTTTCAAATTAATGTCATGTTAATATTATCTCCGCTATGTGATTACGCTAATTAGAGCGATATAATTATTCCTCTAACTGTATAGCAATTACTTCTTCATCTTCCGTTCCTATCTGAAAGATGAAGTCATTCGATGAGATTTGATCAAGGCAGGGCGCATGCGCCACGGGCTTCCATAAGAAATTGGCGGAGTCGAAGTGGGCCTAGAGGAAGCACTGAGGGACAAGAAAGAATTTTATACGTTATATCCATTTAACTCCATGTATTTTAGCTTTTTTTGAGAGATCATGTTTCTTCTAGGTCATTATTTTCCCTTTTACTCATTTCATCTTTTGGTTGACACGTGTATAGTTTGTAATTCACCTCTTAAAGGCCTAGGACGAACACATTGGTGGGGGATCATCTTCCTTGAATGCTTCAATCATCATTATCGTCACACCATCACCGCAGAATAAAAAAAACACAATCCTGGTCTATAGGTAAGGGATCTACTACACCAGCTCCTCCCAAGGACTCGAGAGTATTCTAATAATGACGTTTATCGGTTTGGAATTCGTAGGGAAAAAAGGAGCGAGACTAATGCACTAATGTAGGGATTAAAAGAAGTGATAAATATACATAGATAGACGAAAGGGGGAAAATTCCTACACTTTTGAACTGTACATTACCCGAAAAACAGCTGAACGGTCATCTGATACCTGGAAGAGCCTCATCCACGCGCGGCACGAAAGGGCGTAAAGCGTTTTAAGGGTCACATGAAGATGAAGTCGCATGTACACATACGTACACGCGCACACTTCTGCACAGCCCACTACGAAAAAATATCTACCGCGAAACAACTAATCGTATGAGATCTTTCTGCTCTGCCACTCCCTTATTGACAAAAAAAAAGTGAATTGCTACTATTTTTTCCGACCGAGGACAATCCGTGGTCACAAATACTATTACAGCAACGCATAGTTCCTCATCCCGCGGGTTCAAGTTATTCTCACAACGTATAAATACACCGGAATAAATGAGTGGCCATCCCCTTTCTTTTGCTGGCTTCTTATCCTATACGTGAAGGTATGCGAAGTCTATGCGCACTTCGTCGCTTGCCCTGTTTGGCTTCATAAATCTAGCCCCCCAAAATGAAGGCCAAAGTGAATTGCAGTGAAATGCTGTACTTAACGTAGATCCTTGAATTGATATTTTTGCTCATGTTACTATAGCGTTTTGAATACTATTCGCTTCCCTGGCTTAACACACGAGCTATGTGCTCTCCTCTTCGTTTGCCGCAATCTTTTAAGCCTTATTTGGGCAAACGCTTCACTCGCGGTGAAATTCCAGCCTATAGCAGGACTGCCTCCGGCTCTGCATTCCTACCGTGTCCATATGGCATTGATCGGGCCAACCTCCGACACAATACTCGGCTTACTTAAGGGTAAACGTTATGGCGTTTTATAGACATGGGCTCACTCAGATCAGCCCCATTGCAATTTTTGGGGTCTTTTCCAGCCATAAGGAACTTAATGTTGAAGGCTCAGAGATTGGGGAAAGGGTCTTTGAGCTTAGTGACGGCGGTTTGGGGAAAGAAAATGGTGGCGGGAGTTAAGTAGTTTTTCCCTTTGTCTCTCTCCTGATAAGAGCAACGAACGGACGGATTCGGACAAAACAAACCTTGGTCTTGAACATCTAAAGAAACAAAACTTCTCTTCACATTTTACAGAGACAACGAACACAAAAAAAAAACAACTCCAATACAGCGAGGGAAGCAGTCAAGAAAATACAAATTCCTACGCTAGAAAACCGAACCTCACACCCTTCTCTTTAATCACTCTAGATATATTTTACTCTTGTAAATGTATTTTTATTTTCTTGATTTGTTTAGTAGTAAAATACTGACCATTTTTTTTATGTAAATTTCTTTTGCGAATGGCACTTGAGATGCATTTAAGTACAGCGTCACCTATGTGCGTACGCCCTATTGCAATTAAAATCAGAGGCGACACTTACATCGAAGGAAATGCCATCAATATTTGACCAAAGAAAGGATTGCACTAGTTTTTTGGAGTATCGGCCACTCATTGCGTCTTCCTGGAAGGATCGAAAAGCAATAATGAACTCAGAGCCAAAGACAAGGAGGGAATTATACACACGAGGTAAACAATATCTCTATTACTTATATACTTAGTATGTGACAACTAAACAAAAATAAAACTTGTTTGTATACAATGCTAGGGTACACGAAATTATATATTTTCATACCACTGATAGTAAACTGATAAGTTATTGATAAAAAAATTGTATTGAGCGAAATTAACACTTCCACCTTTATTGAGATATATTGTGATAATTTTACCTCTAGTATAGATAAGAGATCTGAACTTTCTGGTGTAGATACATGGGACACTTGAGTCTCAAAAAAGCATTCCAGTTGAAAC
Source organism: Ceratothoa steindachneri (assembly GCA_963969495.1). NCBI lineage: Eukaryota > Metazoa > Arthropoda > Malacostraca > Isopoda > Cymothoidae > Ceratothoa > Ceratothoa steindachneri. The sequence continues at coordinate 101,694,699 of OZ018322.1, read as the reverse complement.
CTTGAACTCCCAAAAGGTTAAAGAGAGAAAAAAATTGGTTTCAAGTGAGAGTGAAGGAAGGGGGGAGGGATTTCCACTTCAAGTCGAGTACAGAAGAGTTTGGGTGAAAAACTTGGTCGCACTTTGCTTCTTTCTCTCTTATCTAAAAAAAATGTGGGGCTAGCTCAAAGCTAATTAGGAAATGCTACTAATACTATTAGTGTTATCTAATAATAAATAGCACTTGGAATTACCTCATAAATGTCTATTCCCTTATCACAGATGGATACAGCCACCTGGGATGAGGGATCATGCTTTTTCCTCCTTAGATGATACAGGTGGATGTTGTGAGGTGAATCTGTGGCAGACGCTTCTCGTATATACTGGGCGTGCGCGTCAGACGTAGAGAGACCTTTCAGCTTGCGGTGGAAACTTGGCATTCGGTCAAGGAAGTAGGAAGCAGTCATTTGGTGAAGGAGCTGAAAAAAAAGAGCTTTCAAAAGAACGAATCCGTCTACGAGATAAAGAGGATCGTCTCTCAAACATCTCGACCAGGATTATTACTCTTTTACCGTAAAGCCAAAAGAGCCAGAAAAGGAGGTTGTTGTCCAGTCCATCATCTGATATAACAACCACATTTCACTGCCACGGCTTTAACTCTTACACTAAAGGAAATGAAACGTGAAGGTTTAGGATCTAGTGTTTATTATTCTGTATGGGTTTGTATGTCCTTCATCAATGACCCATAGTACGCCTTTAAAAAATACGTGATACATAAGTGCTTTGGGCGAAAAAAGTGCATGAGATCGTTGCGAGATTTGAAAACAATGATCAAATGGATGGATCCATTGGGGAATTTTAATCACCAAAACATAGATTATGCGTTTTAATATTATTAGTTGACTCAAATTGGGAATAGAACAAATACAATTGACCGTAGTATTTAGAGGTGAACATCTGAGGAATTTGGGCTCCCAGAGAGCGATCTTTGATATATAGCGAGATTGCTATTAGTCCCTGGACCATTATGAGGATTGGTATAAGCATAGGTATGTTGAATTAGAGAGATGAAGCTGGTATTTCCATTCTTAATGTACACTACACGAACTAAAGTGCGCATTTGGGGGAGGGGGACGTTCTTGATGCCACTACAAGAGAATCCCCTGTGCGTTTCGGGGTTCTGGCAAGTATATAAGGGTTGCGCACCCTATTAGGGTCATAGGTAATACCAAGTAGTCATCTGTAATGGTTCCTCATGGGTGAGGTGTGGGGTGGGGGGCGGGTGTACCACACATTTTCCATTCCTTTTACCACTCAATGATCTCGTGTTGAAAAACCTTCAGTACCACACGTTCTCGTTCTAAATAAATAAATGCACAATAAAAATAATAAATGCAAAATAAATAAATAAAACCAGAATAAATAAATAAAAATATATAAAAATCAAAACAAGAAAATAAATTAAATAAATGCGAAATAAGTAAATTCAAAATAAATAAATATAAGTTAAATAAATCAAATCAATGCAAAATATATTCAAAATAAATAAATTTAAAATAAAGCAATCATTCAATGAGAAATAAAATCAAAATAAGTAAATAAATTCAAAATAAATAAATCAATGAGAATAAATGCAAAATAAATAGGACCATTGGTACTCGAAGAAGCCTGCATTCGACTTACCCACTGGGACACATAGGGTGAAGGGTCGAACTCGCATTCGAAATACTCCCTGGGGCACATAGGCTTAAGGGTCGAACCCGCAATCGACTTACCCACTGGGGCACATATGCCGAAGGGTCGAAGTACGTGCCCGAGTGTCTTTCTGCAATGATGTCACCGAGGTCGGCTTGAAGGGCGAGCGAGGCCAGTTGAAGTACGACCTCCTCTTGAAGGCTGTGCCCATAATACAACACGTTTTCTCTCAGCTGCAGGTAGTAGTGCAGCCTTGAAACATGGTCCCTGTAGTGGCAACGAAAGGCCTTCCATGTAATACAGGTTAGAGAGCGTGAGGGGAAGAGGGCAGCTATTTCACTGTATAATTATACAAGAGGATGATTGCATAAACACACCTGATGATGAAATTTGAGCTCAAGTAATACTTGACGCGATACTCGAGCTTCAGTAAAGGATTACCAACGTGGTCTAAACCCTGCATAAAAGGGAAGAAATTGGATGAATGTGGAATTTGGTCATTACAGCAATTTTGCAGCTTAACAAAATTCAAACGTTCTATTTATAGAATTCAAAGTAGAGGAAAATGTGTAAAACTCCACAAATCCATTGTTTAAAATATAGGTTACTATTTGAGTTAAACAGTAGAGCGGTTATTAGAAATAAAGGCTGTGAATTAAATGACCAAGCAGCGACTAAATATAACGACTATTTGAATTTGAAAACAGAGCGGCAGATAAAAACAATGTCTGCTGACCAAAAGTCGCGTGCTCTCACTTATTCTGATTTATGATCTTACGACCTTCAAAACTTTCAATAATTCCCGGAGTAACCTTGGGAGGACCTTGGCAATTATATCATTCCAAAAAGCATGTAAAACGACATAAGGGTTTCAAATTTCATTAGATTCGGCCGAATAGTTATGATGTTATTGCCAAATAATTCTTCGGCTAACATTGGGAGGAATTTGAAAATTATATCATTCGAAAGAGAATGTAAAACAACATAAGGGTTTCAAATTTCGTTAGAATCGGCAGAATAGTTACGATGTTATTACCAAAACAAAAAAAAAGCAAAACGGGGCTCGACCGACATAGTGAGGTGTAGAGTCGCCCGCGACTAATAAAGACTTATTTAGTCAAATAACCGAACGATCACAAGAAATAAGGGCTAGAAGAGTTAAATATCCGATTGAACACTTGAAAATAACTGAATTAAAAACAAAACAAGAGACCACTAGAGATAATAACCATATTAGTTAGAGAACTGAGCTACGATTAGAAATAACGGAACAACTACCGAAACGACGGATATTTAGGTTAAATAACTGAGAGACAAATAGAAATAACGGACTATAAATAACAGAACGGCCAATAGAAATAATGGATAATTAGTTTAAATAATCGAGAGACTACTAGAAGGGATATTTTAGTTATAAACCCGAGATGGCACTAAAAATAACGGCTAATTGTCTTAAATAACCAATATAATACTAGAAGTAACGGCTATTGGAGTTAACGAAACAGCCACTAGAAATAAATATTATTTGAACAAGATAATCATCGGTTACTAGAAATAACGAATATATGAATTAGATAACAGAGCGACGACTATAATAGTTATTTGAGTTAGATAGTCGATCGGCCACTAGAAATAATGGCTATTTGATTGAGATAATCGAACGGTCACTAGATATAACAGCTATATGAGTTAAATAACCGATTGACCACTTATACAAGACAGGTTGCCTTGTGGGTACCAATATTCAAAGAAGGCAAAAGGTGAAGTGTTAAGGGAGATTTCTGGGCTAACAGACGTTGCTGTTGAGAAGAGAGTGCAAAGTACCTTAAGAAGCAAGAGGCGTTCATAGCTGCCCATATAATTTAAGATTGAAAACAAAATCCAATTTCTTGTAATGATGTAACAACAGAAAAAAATACATAAATCATCATAAAAGGGGAAACAGTGAGTTTAATAAGATTTCTCTAATTTAAAAAATATCTTTCAAATGGATGTCATAAAGCTTAAAACATTGATGCACTTCCATGAGCTAGATCCACATTACACCAAGAATGGCGTCATATCTGATCCATTCTTGAATGCTAACATTTTGTTTAGGTTTGACTACAATACACCTAAAATTCTATTTTTTTTAATGATATATTATTTTTTATAGAATAATTATAAATTTATATTTGGGGGTATCACATTTGATGGACGGGTACATCAGAAGATAACTTGGAAGAGAGAGTAGATATTTGGGGTTACTCAAAGAAACAGGAATAAAGGTTGGTAAAGTTTCCCATAATTCCCACTGAGTCGACACTTCCCAAGAAGTAATTTTAGCGTTAAATTTCATCAAGCAAATTTGCGTTACCATAGAGACTAAAGAGCTTACGCGTAGCGTTAAATTTAACCAAGCGAAGTTGCGTTACCATAGAGACTAAAGAGCTTCCGCGTAGCGTTAAATTTCATCAAGCAAAGTTGCGTTGCCATAGAGACTACATAGCCTACGCATAGCGTTGAATTTTAGGCATAGTGTTAAATAAATCAACCGAATTTCCATAGCCATAAACTTCATAATTACAAGAACATTTACGTTAATTCATTAAACAAAGCTTTGCATACAATCTTGTATGTATACGAGGGAAATAAAAAAAAAGGTTTCGGGAAAAGTTAAATAATATGATAATTTCAAATCAGATCAGAATAAATTATTTTATTGACAATCATTTGGCTGTTTATACATATTTGGCCGAATCCAGAATGGAAGGGGAGGGAGTCCTGCGTTATTGTTTCTTTAACCTAACCTTAAATGTTTTGTTTCATTACTTTACATTGCTTAAGAAGCTAAATCCTATATTTTTTTCGGATTTTTGTAATGCCTCTTATATAAATGTCAGTATATATAGTAAAAGTTTTTTATAGTCAGTTAATACGTTTTAAGATAATTTTTTTTCCTCTTACTTTGTTTGTCATTTAAAGAAAATGGGACTTTCCTTCATCTGAGCATTTTCCTAGTCAGTTTACTACATTTTCTGTGAATTTTTCTTGTGACTTTTCTCCAACTATGGACTTATACAGTGTAGGTAACTGCTTTAAGGAATTAAAAGAACCCTATTCTCCATTAAACAGATATAATCAAATTTAAGTGGAACTAACATTAAATTTCTCATAAAACAAATGGAAACCACAGCAAATACTTGATTCCTTACGTGAATTTTATCGCTAAAATTAAAAAAACAACAAAAAACGTGAAGTTCATGGAAATATGCACTTAAGAAAAGTCTTTTATGACTGCATCAGAAGATTCACAACGAATTTAGAGATTTTTAATGATAACAAAAGGAGTGGAAGACCAAAAACGATACATGAAAACCTGTTGGTGCTGTTCGGTCACTAGCCAAAAGAGTGTGTCGAATTATAAGTAAATAATATAGAGTGCCCCTAAAGTCTTGACAGATAGGGAATAGCACAAGGTTCTACTCGTTCACCAAACCTTACCCCCCCTTGAGTTCTTTTTCTGGGGTATGTATGTATGCTAAAAAAAGTAGAAGGTGTATTCAATGAAAATTAAATATACGACACACCTGAGGGAACAGCGCTTCATAAATGAATGTGATCAAATTGACGGAACTCCAGAGTTTAATGCATTGGGTCCATCGGGTGAATCTCGCAAAGCGCATCGAACTTTTCATCACAAACGGTGGAAATTACATTGAAAATCTTATTTATTTATATTTCAACTTAATAAAATAAAGTTAAAATTAAATAAAATGTAGTTACATTTTTTAAATAAAGATATGCAATTTGCTTATGTGTCCAGACTTGAATGGACAGCCTGTAGTCAGTCAGATGTGTATATTTCGTGGTTCTGCTTATACCATTTTAGGGGCTAACTTAAAACTTTAGCAACCTATCTGTTCGGTAGCTGCCTAGAGCGTTGCTAAACATTTAGACAAAAGGTTATTAGATCTTTCTGTTGATTAGTGGATTAGCGTAAAATACGGGCTGATATATGTATCTATAATACGCTCGATCTGTTCTTGCGGCCATACGTCATTCACGCGTATGCGTAAACTGCCGGGCGCGGGCGGTGAAACGATTACTCATGGTAAGTATATTATATGCTATTATATATTATGATATATGATATTATAAGATATTATATGATAGGGAGACTGCTCAATTCATGAATCTGCCTTCACCCCACAAATAATAATAATAATCAGCAAGTAAATAAATTTTTGTGCCACAATATAAGAATTTCCAACAATTTGCATCTGTATTTATTTGAGAGAGGACTTTTTATGTGGGGCAATGCCGGGTACCACCTTGCAAGTATTGTATATAAGGAATGTGTTATGGTAATATTTTGTAATTATACAGATGAAGGATGGAGTGTGATGCTGCGAAACTAGTCGTGCCCTAGTGAATCAAAACAGTCGTTCTCTCTTAAAACCTTTGTTTTTCATTTCGGTTGATTATTTGGACAGCAAAGAACTTAATAAAGGTAATTTTATAGATATAATTTAAATCGAGGATCAAAACTTGATTTTTCAGTATAAGTCCAGGAGCAAAAATTTGGTCAAACTAATATATCCCAACGGGGTCAAATGTTCCGATAAAATTTAAAGCATAACGGTCAGTTGAAAAGGTCATGCCTACCATCTGAGGGCATAGTGAAGGATTAAGGATTACTTTTGAGAGACGGGAATTATGGTGACAGTGTAGAACATTACTAAGTGTATATATATGAACTAATATCAAAAGGGATTTGATTTCAATGTTTTCGATCCTCATCTACCAGGCCTTCAGCTGCAAATTTGGATCAGTTATGAAACTCGGGGCACTTTCATCCTTTCTGGAACTGAACATGCCCGATCTCTACGTGAATGGGCATGGTCGTAAGAGGATTTCTGGAAGGCATTTCTAAGGAAGAGCGCGGAAAATGGTCATCTTCTCTGACCTGTTCTTTCTGTTTTAGTTTGATTTGAGACAGAATCCCATACCCTTCCACCCAAGGTCAAACTATAGAGTTACACTAAGAAATAGGACACATTTCCACTTCAAGATCAAACTACAGAGATCCACTAAGAAACATTGGAGGTTTCCACTGCAAGGTCAAACTACAAAGTTTAACCAAGGAAACAGGGCACGTTTAAGCAGCAAGGTCAAACAACATTGCTCCACCCAAAAGAGGGCACGTTTCAACTGCAAGGTCAAACTACAGACTTGAACTAAGAAACAGGGCACGTTTCCAATACAAAGTCAAGCTACATTGCTTCAATAACAAAGGTAAAACTGAAGAAATCCACTAACAAAGAGGGCACGTTTCCACTGCAAGGTCATAGTACAGAGTTTCAAGAAGAAACAAGGCAATTTTCAACTGCAATGTCAAACTAGAGAGTTTACCAAAGGAACAGGGCACGTTTCTACTGTAGAGTCATACAACAGAGTTTCACTAAGAAACAGGGCAAGTTTCCACTGCAAAGTGAAAGTATAGGGTAACACTAAGAACCAGGTAACGTTTCCACTGCAGGGTCAAATGCAAAGTTAACAACAGAAACAGGGCACTTTTCAACTGCAAGGTCAAAAAACATTGCTCCACCCAAAAGAGGGCACGATTCCACTGCAAGGTCAAACTATAGACTTGAACTAAGAAACAGGACACGTTTCCAATGCAAGGGCAAGCTACATTGCTTCAATAACAAAGAGGGCAGGTTTCCAATGCAGGATCATACTAAAGAATTTCAGTAAGAAATAGGACACGTTTCCAATGCAAGGTCATACTACAGAGTTTCACGAAGAAACAGGGCACGTCTCCACAGAAATGTCAAACTATAGAGCTTCACTATGAAGAGGGCACGTTTCAACTAGAGGGTTAAAATTGATTTTCACTAAGAAACAGGGGACGTTCCAAATGCAAGGTCATACGACAAAGTTTCACTAAGAAACCGCGCACGTTTCCACTGTAAGGTCAAACTACGGAGATTCACTAAGAAACAACGGACATTTCCATTACAATGTCAAACTATATAGTTCCACTAGGAAATAGGCCACGTTCTCACTGCAAGGAAAAAGTATAGTGTTCCACTAAGAAAGAACGCAAGCTTCAAATGCAAGGTCATACTATTTAGTTCCACTAAGAAAGAGCGCAAGTTTCCACTACAATGTCAAACTATAGTGTTCTACTACGAAACAGAGCACATTTACACTGCAAGATCAAACTACAGAGTTTCACTAAGAAACAGAGGACATTTCCACTACAATTTGAAACTCTATAGTTCCACTAAGAAAGAGCGCACGTTTCAAATGAAAAGTCAAACTATTTTGTTCCACTAAGAAAGAGGGCAGGTTTCGACTACAATGTCAAACTATAGTGTTCCACTACGAAACAGAGAACATTTCCACTGCGAGATCAAACTACAGACTTTCACTAAGACACAGAGGACTTTTCAACTACAATGTCAAATTATATAGTTCCACTAAGAAATAGGCCACGTATTCACTGCAAGGAAAAAATATAGTGTTCCACTAAGAAATAGCACACGTTTCAAATGCAAGGTCAAACAATTGGGTTGCACTAAGAAAGGGCGCAGGTTTCCACTATAATGTCAAACTATGGTGTTCCACTACAAAACAGGGCAGATTTCCACTGCAAGATCAAAGTACAGAGTTTCACTAAGAAACAGCGCACGTTTCCAATACAATGTAAAACTTTATAGTACCACTAAGAAATAGCCACGTTCTCACTGCAAAGAAAAGCTATAGTGTTCCACTAAGAAAGGGCACATGTTTCCACTACAATGTCAAACTATAGTCTTCCACTACGAAACAGGACACATTTCAACTGAAAGATCAAACTACAGAGTTTCACTAAGAAACAGCGGACATTTCCACTACAATGTCAAACTATATAGTTCCACTAACAAATAGGCCACGTTTTCACTGCAAGGAAAAACTATAGTGATCCAATAAGAAAGAGCGTACGTTTCAAATGCAAGGCCAAACTATTTTGTTCCAGTAAGAAAGGGCGCAGGTTTTCACTAGAATGTCAAACGATAGTTTTCCACTACGAAACAGGGCACATATCCACTCCAAGGTCAAACTTCAGAGTTTCACTAAGAAACAGCGGACATTTCCACTACAATGTCAAACTATATAGTTCCACTAAGAAATATGTCACGTATTCACTGCAAGGAAAAAGTATAGTGTTCCACTAAGAAAGAGCGCACGTTTCAAATGCAAGGCCAAACTATTTTGTTGTTCCAATAAGAAAGGGCGCAGGTTTCCACTATAATGTCAAACTATGGTGTTCCACTACAAAACAGGGCAGATTTCCACTGCAAGATCAAAGTAAGGAGTTTCACTAAGAAACAGCGCACGTTTCCACTACAATGTCAAACTATATATTTCCACTAAGAAATAGGCCACGTTCTCACTGCAAGGAAAAAGTATGGCGTTCCATTAAGAAATAGCGCACGTTTAAAATGCAAGGTCACCTATTTTGTTCCACTAAGAATTAACGCAGTTTTCCACTACAATGTCAAACTATAGTGCTCCACTACGACACAGGGCACATTTCCACTGCAAGGTCAAATTACAAAGTTTCACTAAGAAACAGCGGACATTTCCACTATAATGTCAAACTATATAGTTCCACTAAGAAATAGGCCACGTTTTCACTGTAAGGAAAAACTATAGTTTCTACTAGGAAAGAGCGCACGTTTCAAATGCAAGGCCAAACTAATTTGCTCCAGTATGAAAGGGCGCATGATTCCACTACAATGTCAAACTATAGTGTTCCACTACGAAACTGTACACATTTCAACTGCAAGATCAAACTACAGAGTTTCGCTAAGAAACAGCGGGCATTTCCACTATAATGTCAAACTATATAGTTCCACTAAGAAACAGGCAACGTTTTCACTGCAAGGAAAAAATATAGTGTTTCAATAAGAAAGAGCACACGTTTCAAATGCAAGGCCAAACTATTTTGTTCCACTAAGAAAGCGCGCAGGTTTCCACTACAATGCCAAACTATAGTGTTCCACTACGAAACAGGGCACATTTCGACTACAAGGTCAAACTACAGAGTTTCACTAAGAAACAGCGGACATTTCCAGTACAATGCCAAACTATATAGTTCCACTAAGAAATAGGCCACGTTTTTACTCCAAGGAAAAACTAGTGTTCCACTAAGAAAGAGCGCACGTTTCAATTGCAAGGCCAAACTATTTTGTTCCATTAAGAAAAGGCGCAGGTTTCCACTACAATGTCAGACTATAGTGTTCCACTACGAAACAGGGCACATTTCGACTACAAGGTCAAACTACAGAGATTCATTAAGAAACAGCGGACATTTCCAGTACAATGTCAAACTATATAGTTCCACTAAGAAATAGGCCACGTTCTCACTGCAAGGAAAAAGTATAGTGTTCCACTAAGAAAGAGCGCACGTTTCAAATGCAAGGTTAAACTATTTTGTTCCACTAAGAATGAACGCAGTTTTGCACTACAATGTCAAACTATAGTGTTCCACTACCAAACAGGGCACATTTCTACGGCAAGGTCAAACTACAGAGCTTTATTAAGAAACAAGGCAAGTTTCCACTGTAATGTCAAACTATGTAGAGAGTTCCACTCAGAAACATGGCAAGTTTCAACTGCATTTCAAACCATAGAGTTCCACTAAGAAACAGGGCACGTTTCACAGCAAGTTTAAAGAGTAGTGTTTCCCTAAGAAACAAGGCACGTTTCGATTGTAATTTCAAACTATAGAGTCCACTAAGAAACATGGCAAGTTTCAACTGCAATTAAAACTATGAAGTTCCACTAAGAAACAGGGCACGTTTCACCGCAAGAGTATAGAATAGTGTTTCCCTAAGAAACAAGGCACGTTTCGACTGCAATGTCTGAGTCCCACTAAGAAACATTGCACGTTTTCTCTTGCAGGGTTAAACTATAGACTTTCACTAAGAAACAGGGCACGTTCCCAATGCAATGTCATACTAAAGAGTTTCACTAAGAAACATGGCACGTTTCCACTGCAAGGTCATACTACAGAGTTTCACTAAGAAAAAGAGCAGGTTTCCACTTCAAAGTCAAACTATAGAGTTCCACTAAGATATAGGGCACGTTTGTGCTGTAAGGTCAAAACATAGTGTTCCACTAAGAAACTGGGTAGTTACATTTGCAAGGTCAAACTACAGATTTTCATAGGAAACAGTGCAGCTTTCCTCTCCAATGTTAAACTATAGTGTTCCACTAGGAAAAATGGCACGTTTCCACTGCAAGGTCAAACTATAGTGTTCCACTACGAAAAAGGACACTTTCTACTGCAAGTTCAAAGTACAGAGTTTCACTAAGAAACGGCACATGTTTTAACTACAATATCAAACTATATAGTTACACGAAGAAACAAAGCACGTTTCAACTGTTAGGTCATACTACAGAGTTTCACTAAGAAACAGCGCAGGTTTCCACTGTAATGTCAGAGTTCCATTAAGAAACAGTGCACGTTTCCACTTTAAGGTCAAACTATGTAGTTTCAATAAGAAACAGCGCACATTTCCACTGCAATGGCATAAAATGCTGTTTCACTACGAAAATGGCACGTTTCCACTGCAAGGTCAACCTATTAAGAAAATGGAAAAATTTTATTGCAAGGTCAAACTATAGTGTTCCACTATGAAACATGGCACGTTTCCACTGGAAGGTCAATGTCGAGGGATGAAGGCGTGCGACGCAAAAGTCTCAAAAAGGTACACTTGTCTGTAAGCCAGGCCACCACTCTCGGCGCTGGGGTCGGGTACAATTGAATTGGAGGATGATAAATACCTTCTAACTAGAGTGCAATATTATTAAGGTTGGGTGTTTGAATGGGAATACATTTGCCGGGTTCGTCTCAACGGTTATTCAAAAGATAAACACCTCTACAAATATAAACTTTAATACAAATAATAATAAGAACAAGGGCACAGATAAATATGGAAATCTAAATAATTAGTACAACCAAAGAATATTATGACGGACTAAAATGAAGGAAAATAGGTCCGGGAAAAATATAAAAGTGATCCAATAAGTTGGATTGAAGGAAAGACTTAGCAAGTCTATTGGCGTTACACAAAATGGGGGAATTCTTCTTAGGACTGGGAACGGAGAGGTGGGACTTACGAGGAAAGTACTCCTGGTTACCTCTGGTGGATGAACTGGGAAGGTGGAAGACAAATGGCCAGGTCTTCGTCGATGGGGTCCCGATGTGAAGGCGTCCAGAGAAACTCCGAAGGTCGTTGAGATTATCTCGTCTCCAGGGAGAAGTAATCACAAATCGAGATTCGTTTGCTGGACGGCAGGAAGTCTCAACCAATGTAGTGAGACGAGAGAAACCCAGGACCATCTTCCGGTGGTGTAAACGGGGTTTCTGTAATCTTTCTCTGATCAGGGCGAATTACGCGAGCAAGATCTGCTGACGAGATCACAAAGGCAAGGGGAGCACTTCACGGGGGACAGATACTCGGATCTGGGCAAGAAGCTCGGGCTCTCTCTATCTAATGAGGCTTTGCATACATCACCTTAAATAGGAGCCACTGCCATGGTCGTTGGAAGGCTGTGGCAGCAAAGCGTCACAAGGGATATCGGACGCGTCTTAAGCAAACATAGACCTTGATAATTTTGGAGCATCGACGAGGCGAAAGGGAAATAAGCGAGATTCCTTTCTACACCAAAAGAGGGGAAGATGAACACGGCTGCTGAGCCTCAGAGCAGGACGGCGTTATCAAACTGGGGGAAGACGGTAATAAAGCACCTCAGATTAAATAAAGCAGCGCTGATCCGTCTCGACCAAGGAAATTCTGTATGATAAGTGCGTATTGAGTTTCATGCCTCCACAGTCAAAATACAGTTTCACCTTACAGTTTTCACTTCAAGGTCAAACTATAGTGTTCCACTAAAAAACAGGGCACGTTTCCAATGCAAGGGCAAACTATAGAGTTTCACTAAGAAACAGGGAATGTTTCCATAGTAATGTCAAACTATAGAGTTCCACTAGGAAATAGAGCACGTTTCAACTACAAGGTCCAACTACAGAGTTTCACTAACTAACAGCGCACCTTTCCAGGGTAAAACTATAGAGTTTCACAAAGATATAGGGCACGTTTGCACTTCAAGGTCAAACCATAGTGTTCCACTAAGAAACAAGGCAGGTTTCAACTGCAAAGTCAAACTACAGAGTTTCACTAAGAACCAGCACACGGTCCACTGCAAGGTCAAACAAAACAGTTCCCCTGAAAGTTAGGGCACGTTTTCACTACAAGGTCAAACTTTAGAGTTCTACTAAGATAAAGGGCGTGTTTCCACTGCAAGGTCAAAGTATAAAGTCCCACTAATAAACAGAGGAAGTTCCCAATGGAAGGTCAAACTATAGAGTTTCACTAAGAACCAGCGCACGGTCCAATGCAAGGTTGCAAGGTAAAACTAAACAGTTCCACTAAAAAAACAGGGCACGTTTTCACTACAAGGTCAAACTATAGAGTTCCATTAAGAAACCGGGCATGTTTACGTTTCCACTGCAATGCCAAATTCTAGAGTTCACTAAGAAAGAGGGCACGTTTCAACTGCAATGTCAAATTATAGAGTTCCACTAACAGAGCAAGTTTCCACTGCAATGTCAAACTATAGTGTTCCTCTTAGAAACATGGTACGTTTTCACTGTAAGGTCAAACTATAGAGTTCCACTAAGAAAGAGGGCACATTTCAACTGCAATGTCAAACTATAGAGTTCCACTAACAGAGCAAGTTTCCACTGCAAGGTCAAACTATAGTGTTCCTCTTAGAAACATGGTACGTTTTCACTGTAAGGTCAAACTATAGAGTTTCACTAAGAAAGAGCACACATTTCCACTTCAAGGTCAAACTATAGTGTTCCACTTAGAAACAGGGCACGTTTTCACAACAAAGTCAAACTTTAGAGTTCCACTAAGACACAGGGCGTGTTTCCACTGCAAAGTAAAAGTATAGAGTTGCCCTAAGAATCAGGGCACGTTTCCACTGCAAGGTAACAAGGAAAGTAAGTACCCTAGGAGACCTTACGGTCCATCAGGAAACAGGGCACGTTTGAACTGCAAGGTCAAACTGAGTTTCACTAAGAAACAGCGCACGCTTTCACTACAAGGTCAAACTATAGTGTTCCACTAGGATATAGGGTGCGTTTCCACTGCAAGGTCAAACCATAGTGTTGCACTAAGAAACAAGGCAGGTTGCAACAGCAAGGTCAAACTACAGATTTTAACTATGAAACAGCGCACTTTTCCTCTGCAATGTTAAACTATAGTTTTCCACTAGGAAAAATGGCGCGTTTTCACTGCAAGGTCAAATATAGAATTCTACTAAGAAACAGGGCACGTTTCAACCGCAAGGTCCAATTATAGTGTTCCACTAAGAAACAGGGCACGTTTCCACTGCAAGGTCAAATTATAGTTTTCCAATAAGAAACAGGGCACGTATCACATGTAGGATCAAATTTAGAGTTCACTAAGAAACAGGGCACCTTTCAATTGCAATGTCAAACTATAGAGATCCACTAAGAAACCGGGCACGTTTCCACTGCAATTTCAAATTCTAGAGTTCACTAAGAAAGAGGGCATGTTTCAACTGCAATGTCAAACTATAGAGTTCCACTAAGAAACAGAGCAAGTTTCCACTGCAAGGTTAACAATTAGTTACACATTGACTTCACACTAATCATGAAAACATTTCCAATAAAAAAACCCTTCTTAGGAATTTGTGAGGTGTCAAATCTAGGCCTTTAAGGAGTCCTCGCAACTCACCCGAACTCCCCCTCCCCCCACTAAAAAAAATGGATGTTTCGAAATTGCTTTTAACTAGAACAATGCAAGTTAACCTTACATGAATTTGAGAATTAAAGTCAAACGGGGCAATATATTAAAGAATTCCCAATAACTATACAACTATTTTTTAATAAAAAAATATGTCATAGGAAATAGCGAGGATTCGAAGCTCGACATCAAGCTTAGGATGCCATATGTTCTAACCACTGGTGATGCGAGTTGTGGCTGTTTTGAATTTTGAGGAATGTTTGTTTAGGTTCTAATCCTCAGCTAATTCCTAAAATAAGCATAGTTTTTATAAATTATTACATTCCCTAATAACGTAATTGTGACTTATTAATTGGATTCCTTTCATGTATGCATTGAAGTTTCTATATATGATTTAAAGCCTTCGAGTTCATTCACGGTTTGGGTATTGTTGTCACAATGGTCTTCATTGCCCTATAAGAAGCTAACTACTTTAACCTTATTCTTTGATATATTAAAAAAAAAATCATAAGCATATTGGAAAGCAATTAAGAATACGAATTAACTGATAAATTTATGAATAAATACTAGTTTTGAGTTTGAAGTGCTCGTTTATTAACTGAATCAAATACAGTTGATAGAAATTTGTCAATTTTTCCTCACATTTTAAGGGTATATTTATAATGAGAGGGAAAATCTAGGATGGAAGCAGAGAAATTCCAACTTTCAGAACCTAATGCTTTCTTTTGAAGGTTTGTAACCCACTCCAGCATGTCCCAAGGTTGACTATTGAGTCCTAAATGTCCTCGATTTCTTTTACCTTCCACATTTCTAGTAAGATGTCTCGCATTTATCGCATTTATCGCATTATGGGTGACTTCGAGATTAAAACTGACTTTTTCCTACGAGATTGGGAAATTTTCTAGTGGCGGGAGGGAAAGGCCTTTATCTGCCTCAATCCTTGTCAAGTTAGAACGTTTTTTTTTTTGTTTTTTTTAATTCGCCCATCCTGCGACTGCCTTCAAAGACCTAAGTCACCGCAATTAAAATTTCAGTCTAGTTCTAGGCTACTCTAAAATTTCCTAAGCAACCCCCCACCCCCCCCAAAAAAACCAAAGACAAAAACAATAAGAAGGAAGAACGAAGTTAGAGCGTAAGCAAATCAAAGATCCTTCATAAAATCGGCCTTTTCGAAGGGATGCCTACAACTGAACACAAATACGCAACGCCTCTCTGTCACGAGATGGGGCGCAGTAAAAAAAAATTAACGTTACCGTTAAATAGTTAGGGACAGTAAAGGTGAAAAATAACACAAATTTATAATAGCAGATATTCCCAACGCTGGAACTATATCATCTAAAGCTTGGACTCTATCTCCTGTCCCCTGTGTTAGCTCACTAGATATAAGACGACATGCAGAAAGTAAATAAGCAATTATACACATGTACCTCCATTTTGATTAGGTTATTACCATTAGATACATATCACGGAACATGGGGGGAATAAATCATCCCCTCTTGCTAAATTCGAAATTTTAAAGAGTACATCGGGTACAGAAGCGACTGATCCAGCGATTGGTAACTAGATACCCTAAAATACTACTTCTTACTATCAGTAGAAGAGCAGTACAATTAAGAGAAACTAGTCAACTACTAATTGAATATTCCGATCTAGTTTACCTGAATCTATTGACAGTATTCTTTAAAGATACGATGAAAATATTTCTTCAGAATTAGCGAAAAACAGGAGTATACTTCGCCATTATGGACTTGAGGCTAGGTGGTATATGAAACATGGTTTAGGGCAGTGATGCCCAACCTTTTTGGTGTCAAGGGCCAAATAGTGATCCCAGCAGCTCTTCACGGGCCGCATGGGATATACCTAAGATATCTACATATTAAATTCATTTATTATCCATTAATTCCACTTATTTAACTATAGCCATATTTAGTATAATAAAATAGGAAAGGATAGCGAAAAATAATATAGTACAAACATATTTTTATTCAACTTTGAGCAACATATAAGTATATAAATTCGACAAGACATCCTTTGATCCTTTGAAATGATAGTAAGATATATAAATATTATCCTTTGGATTTAATACATTCTGTGTTATAGACATATTTTCCTTGAGGTATGATTTTTCAAAGATGTTTTCTTTCATTAATGAGAAGGTTGGTATTTGGTTGCAGTTTTATTGTTGCCACCCTCAGGATGGAAGAAAGGTTATCATTAGTCAATTGGTTTCTGTATTTGGATTTGTTTAAGCTTAGTAGGCTAAATGTTTGCTCACAGATATAAGTTGAGCCAAATAAACCCTCGAATTTAAGTGCTTTGTTGTATAGATAGGGATACTCTTCTTTCGGTAACCATTTATAGAAATTGAGAAAAAAAATTCTTTGTAAATTTCTTTCAGACTTGTAGAATTTGGAAGATCGATGAGATCTAATTACGCCTCTGTTTCACATTCTTCTGGACATGCATTGAAAGGATTTTCAAACACCTGTAGTGATTTTTGTAACTTCCTGATGTCCATAAATCTGCTTTCAAAAACACTTTGAAGTTCTTCAATTTTCTTTGCGTATAAATCTGCCTTGTTGACAGCTCCATGTTTCTCTATCATAGATTTATATGACGGAAAATGCCCAAGTTCTCCTTCAAGAATAGAAGATTTGAATAATTTGAGTTTTCGTATAAAAGCAAACATCTGGCTAGCAAGGTCTGATACCGCCTGATCTTTTCCTTGGAGCTTGTTATTTAACACATTTATATGATGAGTAATGTCAACTAGAAAAGCTAGATCACTCAACCATTCAACATTTTCCAGCTCTGGGACTCTTGTTTTTTCTCATTGAGGAATATAATCATTTCATCTAAAAGAGAAAGAAATCTCTGTAATGTTTTTCCTTTACTCAGCCACGTAATAATCTGAGTAGTAAATCACATCTTTGTACTCTGTTTCTATTTCTTTCAAAAATAATTTGAACTGGCGATGATAAAGAGCTCGGGATCTTATGAAATTCACAGTAGAAATTACGATGTCCATCACGTAAGTAAAGCTCAAATGCTTGCCACATAAATTTCGCTGATGAAAAATACCATGAATTTTTATAAGTTCATTGTCATTCTCCAGTTGTTATTCTAACAAGGAAACCATACTGCATTTTTTCCCAATCATATTTGGAGCTCCATCAGTAGTAACCTCAACTAATGCTTTCAAATTCACTCCAATATTATTGAGATTTTCTAATATGCAATTAAGTATATCACTTCCTTTTGTTTGTCCTTTGAGAGAACTTCTGCCAATTAGCTCTTCACAAACAGTGAAATCATCAGAAACACCTCTTACAAATACCAATAGTCGTGCAGTGGAAGATATGTCTGTTGATTCATCTGTGGCTATGGAAAAATATTTAAAGCCAACTGCTTTTTCCTCCAATTGACCGAAGATGTCACTGGACAAATCACAGATTTTGCGTTGCATTGTGTTTCTACTTAAGATGAGATTTTCAAAGGTTTTGGCCTCATTGGGACAAAGCTTATTTACAACAATCAATATACATTCTTTAACAAAATCGCCGTCAGTAAAAGGTCGAGATCATTTAGCTATCAATTGAGCTATTTCGTAGCCAACTTCTGTTTAATTCACGTTAGCTATCTTAGTTGACTCTGCTAGTTTTTTCAACGGTTCAGCATTGCCGATCAAGCGTTGTAACTTTTGTTGTCTAAGTTCGCCTGTTAAATTTTCATAATCCTTATGGTTCGTCATGTAATGTCTTTTTAAATTATATTCCTTTGGAACACTAATACACGTGTGGCAGATCAAACATATAATCTTTTTAAACTATTTTCTATGAAAAAATGTTTATTACTCCAAACTTCTTGAAAATGTCTATTCTCATCTTCAAGCTTTCATTTAATTTTAACGTTAGATGTCCCAGCCATTAGAGGGGTTCAAATGCTGCAAAAAGAAATAAATTATTATTTTTTCATTGTATGTCATTATACGCACAAATGGTACACCTTTGTGGGCAGAGTTTCCTGGTCCTGCTGCCATTCAACATGACTTTGTTTCGATACTTTCCCAAAACTCTATATTAGTTCATTCACTATAACTAGAACAAATCTTTTATAACAAATGTGATTTTGGCCGTGAGACCAGGCGGACCGTAGGTTGGGCACCAATGGTTTAGGGAGTTGGGTTGAATGATGGAGAATAAGACTTGGTTGAATTAGATGGTAACAACAATTCAGAAAAATGTCCATCTATCGAAAATACCTTTGGCCAATATTTACAAGTTCATGAATTGAAATATATATATCTGCCTATCAATGGAAATTGCAGCGTTGCCATATTGCAAAAAAAGACCAAGGGAGAGAATATTAACTATCCCCTTTTCACATTTATTTATTTAGGTGAAAAGTGATGAAGTCTTATCCACTAGAGCAGGGGTTCTTAAACTGGGGGGCGCGCCCCCCTGGGTGGGCGTCAAGGGTTCTCAAGGAAGGCGTGGCGCGATCCAGTGTGACGTCTTTTTTGTTGGTAAATCTTTCAAAGGTCAGTTTGTCAATTCATTTTTTCAATTTTCCAGGTGGTTCACCAATACATAGAGAATAATAAACTCTGTAATAATTTGGTTCCCAGAGTTTTATCACATGACGCTGTGTATAAAAATGCTATTTAAGTGTATTATTTTGTGTGCCTCATCGGAGAATTCAGAGGGGACACGCGGCGCCTTTTCCCCACCTCGATGCAGCCTTTGAGGAAAAGCATCTTCTTCTGGAAGGGAAATTAAAGTTGCGAGTGGAGGAACACCTCGAGCTATTGAAACGAGAATTCGAGCGCTACTTCCCAGACCTGGAAAACTCGGAACTCCCAGAGTGAAAGTTGACGAGAAACCCCTTTGGAGTCAACGAAGACATCCTATCGGACGATCTGCAGGAGGAATTTTTGGAATTGAAATTCAACTCTAGCACAAAAGACGATTTCCAAACGATGCCTCTGAGCGATTTCTGGACGAAATACGTTTGCGTATACCCCAAAAGTTTGAAATGTAGCACTACGCACCTTGCTACCGTTCTCTGAAACTGGGTTTCCTACACTCGTGAATGTGAAGACGAAATCAATGAACAGGCTCGACTGTGAGGCAGATTTGCGATGCGCATTGTCGTCAACTAAACCTCGCATTCAATTATTGGCTTCAAAAAAACAACTTCATCCTTCCCATTGATTTTACTGATTGTGATTGCTCACATAAAAAAATGTTCAGCAGAAGCTGGTTGTGATTTGATGTGGAGACATTGTAATAAAAATATAAACTGCCCTTTTTACACACTCAAAAAAACAAACTTGATTTTTATGGATATGGAAATGGATGGGGAGGGGGCGCGAGATCCGATGAATGATGCTAAGGGGGGCGCGGCCGAAAAAGTTTAAGAACCCCTACACAAGAGTTTGGAGCGAGGTTCATAGAGTGGTGAAGTTAGGGGAAATAAGAAAATTAAAATATACATGGGCCGAGTAGACTATTTGGGTTGCTAGGGAGTGGGAACTACTTCGGTTGTTAGGGAGCGGGAATTACTTCGGTTGCTAGAGAGCGGGAACTATTTCGGTTGCTAAGGATCAGGAATTACTTCGGTTGCTAGGGAGCGGGACTACTTCGGCTGTTAAGGAGTGGGAATTACTCCGGTTGCAAAGGAGCGGGAACTACTTCGGTTGCTAGGGATCGGGAAATACTTCGGTTGCTAGGGAGCGGGACTATTTCGGCTGCTAAGGAGGGGTTATTACTCCGGTTGCATGGGAGCGGGAACTACTTCGGTTGCTAAGGATCGGGAAATACTTCGGTTGCTATGGAGCGGGAACTACTTCGGTTGCTAAGGATCGGGAATGACTTCGGTTGCTAGGGAGCGGGAACTAATTCGGCTGCTAAGGACTGGGAATTACTTCGGTTGCAAGGGAACGGGAACTATGAGGCAATCAACCGCTAGGGATTTGTGTTTCTGCAACACAATGCACGACCACACATCGCACGCGTCGTGTGTGATGCACTAAATATCTAGGTTGGGAGTTAAATCTCATCAGCTTCACTATTCAGACATCTTTTGACAACAAAATAAAAGTCTTCCTGTCTCTTAAATAAAAACCCTTAAGACTCTTAGCAAAAGAATTTTCGGTCTCTATTTGAGTGTGTTCTCAAAGAATAGTTCATTATCATTGTCTAAAGACCAAGAAAAAAGGAGGTAATCAGAAAGAGACACGTCAGAAGACTATGCCGGATGAGGTAGCAACTTCCAACCTAGATATATAGTGCATCACACAACGCGTGTGGTGTGTAGTCGTGCATTGTATTGCAAAAACAAAAATCCCTAGTGATTAGCGGTTCACCCGTGCTCGATGCTTTCGGATAAATTCACCTTGGACAATTCGCAATTATGCGGCGTATACGTCATTTTTTGTTGTCTCTAGACAATCAGATTTTGACGATGAAGGATTCTTTGATAAGACACACTCGAAGAGAGAGACTTCAACCATTTTTTTCTCAAAGCCTTAGAAGTTTTATTCAAGAGGCAACAAGAGAGAGAGAGACTTCAACCATTTTTTTCTCAAAGCCTTAGAAGTTTTATACAAGAGGCAACAAGAGAGAGAGACTTCAACCATTTTTTCTCAAAGCCTTAAAAGTTTTATTCAAGAGGCAACAAGAGAGAGAGACTTCAACCATTTTTTTTCTCAAAGCCTTAGAAGTTTTATTCACGAGGTAACAAGAGAGAGAGACTTCAACCATTTTTTTCTCAAAGCCTTAGAAGTTTTATTCAAGAGGCAACAAGAGAGAGAGACTTCAACCATTTTTTTCTCGAAGCCTTAGAAGTTTTATTCAAGAGGCAACAAGAGAGAGAGAGACTTCAAGCATTTTTTTCTCAAATCCTTACAAGTTTTATTCAAGAGGCAACAAGAGAGAGAGACTTCAACCATTTTTTTCTTAAAGCCTTAGAAGTTTTATTCAAGAGGCAACAAGAGAGAGAGACTTCAAGCATTTTCTTCTCAAAGCCTTAGAAGTTTTATTCAAGAGGCAACAAGAGAGAGAGACTTCAAGCATTTTTTTCTCAAAGCCTTAGAAGTTTTATTCACGAGGCAACAAGAGAGAGAGACTTCAAGCATTTTCTTCTCAAAGCCTTAGAAGTTTTATTCAAGAGGCAACAAGAGAGAGAGACTTCAAGCATTTTTTTCTCAAAGCCTTAGAAGTTTTATTCACGAGGCAACAAGAGAGAGAGACTTCAACCATTTTTTTCTCAAAGCCTTAGAAGGTTTACTCAAGAGGCAACAAGAGAGAGAGACTTCAACCATTTTTTTCTCGAAGCCTTAGAAGTTTTATTAAAGAGGCAAAGAGAGAGAGACTTCAAGCATTTTTTTCTCAAATCCTAACAAGTTTTATTCACGAGGCAACAAGAGAGAGAGACTTCAACCATTTTTTTCTCAAAGCCTTAGAAGTTTTATTCAAGAGGCAACAAGAGAGAGAGACTTCAACCATTTTTATCTCAAAGCCTTAGAAGTTTTATACAAGAGGCAACAAGAGAGAGAGACTTCAAGCATTTTCTTCTCAAAGCCTTAGAAGTTTTATTCAAGAGGCAACAAGAGAGAGAGACTTCAACCATTTTTTTCTCAAAGCCTTAGAAGGTTTACTCAAGAGGCAACAAGAGAGAGACTTCAAGCATTTTTTTCTCGAAGCCTTAGAAGTTTTATTCAAGAGGCAAAAAGAGAGAGACTTCAAGCATTTTTTTCTCAAATCCTAACAAGTTTTATTCACAAGCAACAAGAGAGAGAGACTTCAAGCATTTTTTTCTTAAAGCCTTAGAAGTTTTATTCACGAGGCAACAAGAAAGAGAGACTTCAACCATTTTTTTCTCAAAGCCTTAGAAGTTTTATTCACGAGGCAACAAGAGAGAGAGACTTCAACCATTTTTTTCTCAAAGCCTCAGAAGTTTTATTTTAAGAGGCAACAAGAAAGAGAGACTTCAACCATTTTTTTCTCAAAGCCTTAGAAGTTTTATTCAAGAGGCAACAAGAGAGAGAGACTTCAACCATTTTTTCTCAAAGCCTTAAAAGTTTTATTCAAGAGGCAACAAGAGAGAGACTTCAACAATTGTTTGCCTCAAAGCCTTAGAAGTTTTATTCAAGAGGCAACAAGAGAGATACTTCAATGATTTTTGTCTCAAAGCCTTAGAAGTTTTATTCAAGAGGCAACAAGAGAGAGAGACTTCAACCATTTTTTTCTTAAAGCCTTAGAAGTTTTATTCAAGATGCAACAAGAGAGAGAGACTTCAAGCATTTTTTTTTCAAAGCCTTAGAAGTTTTATTCAAGAGGCAACAAGAGAGAGAGACTTCAACCATTTTTTTCTCAAAGCCTTAGAAGTTTTATTCACGAGGCAACAAGAGAGAGAGAGACTTCAACCATTTTTTTCTCAAAGCCTTAGAAGTTTTATTCAAGAGGCAACAAGAGAGAGAGACTTCAACAATTGTTTGCCTCAAAGCCTTAGAAGTTTTATTAAAGAGGCAACAAGAGAGACACTTCAATGATTTTTGTCTCAAAGCCTTAGAGGTTTATCTAAGAGGCAACAAGAGAGAGACTTCAACAATTGTTTGTCTCAAAACTTTAGAAGTTTTATTCAAGAGGCCACTAACTAGGGGCATCTATTTTTGTTGAAAAAGATATCTCTGAAAGGGATAGGAACTATTTTGTATCAGATAACCAATAAATGCGTGAAATTCTCGTTTCTCTTTTCTTAGTTTAAAAAACGCGCCAACTTTTTGGTTACCTGATACTTAGGTTGCTGAGAGCGGGAATTACTTCGGTTGCTAAGGAGTGAGAACTATTTCGGTTACTAGGGAACATGGACAAATTTGATCACTAAGGAGTTGGAACTACTTCGGTTACTAGGGCCCGAGAACTACTGCGGTTGCTAGAGAGCAAGAAGTGACACCTAAAATAGTCTAAGTTACAGGTGTGTGGCAGCCAATGGGTTTTTTTTCAGCATTTGTTGTGGTAGATAATGTGAAAGGATTTTATTTTTATTTTGTTGTCGAAGTTAATATCAGAGTTTTTGTTGGAACCTTTGTCGTGGAAATCAATTTAAGGAGTTTTTTTTCCACATTTTGATTTGGCAGCCAATATGTTTCCTCTTCCTGTCTCTGGCATCCAATATGAGGAGTATTTTGTCCTTTGTCTTTTCTGAGGTAGTCAAAATAAGGAGTATTTTTTTCCTTTGCCTTTTTTGTGGCAGCCAATATAAGTAGTATTTTGTCCCTTGTCTTTTCTGTGGCAGTCAAAATAAGGAATATTTTGACCTTTGTCTTTTATGTGGCAGTCAATATAAGGCGTATTTTGTTCTTTGTCTTTCTGTGGTAGTTAATATACGGAGTATTTTGTCCTTTGTCGTTTTTCTGTGGCATAATGAGGTGGGGGGGAGTTCACCCATTGTTGAGAATACCAATATAATGAGCCATTTTGATCAAGAAAAATCACAAAAAAAGCCACAAGGACAAAATCATATTTGATTTAAATTCCTAAAACCAAGAAAGTGAAGTATTTTAAAATATGTTGGCATTAACTGGAGATAAAATTTATATATGAAGGCATTACCCGGAAGAATGCAATGCCCTCCATGATGTAAGTTTAGAAAATAGAGAATATCGACTCATTCCATATATAGGTAATGTTTTTAATGTTGAAGATTAAGACATTCAAGTCAACGATGTCACACCTTCTGGTCTTCCCATCGAAAACACAAGTTGCGAAGGCATTCTTGCGGCTGCGTTTAGCCACGACCAACTAATCTTTGAGGCGAGGTGTTAATGGCATCCCCCTTAAAAATCCTACGCTTCAGAGTAGGAAACGTTTGTAAAATAGGTAAACTTTGAAGTAAAAAATGAGATTGCAGTCTTATGGTGACCGCTCATCTCGTTGAAAATTCAGTGCTCTCTAATGTGGCCGCTCCTCTCGTTAAAAATGTCAGTGCTCTCTTATGGTGACATGCTTCTCGTTAAAAATGTAATTTTCTTTTTATGTTAACCGCGCCTCCCGTTAAAAATGTAACTCTCTTTTTATGTTAACCGTGCCTCTCATTAAAAATATCATTGCCTTTTTATGGTGACCGCTCTTCTCGTTAAAAATACATTGCTCTCTTAAGGTGACCGCGCCTCTAGTTAAAAATGCCATTGCTCTTTTATGGTGACGTGCCTCTCGTTGAAAATGTCATTGCCTTTTTATCGTGACCTCGCCTCTCGTTAAAAATGTCATTGCCTTTTTATCGTGACCGCGCCTCTCGTTAAAAATACATTGCTCTCTTAAGGTGACCGCACCTGAAGTTAAAAATGCCATTGCTCTTTTATGGTGACGTGCCTCTCGTTAAAAATGTCATTGCCTTTTTATGGTGACCGCACCTCTCGTTAAAAATCCATTGCCCTCTTATGGTGACCGCGCCTCTCGTTAGAAATGTTATTGCTCTCTTATAATGACCACGCCTGTTATTAAAAATGACATTGCTCTTTTATGGTGACAGAGCCTCTCGTTAAAAATGTCATTGCCCTCTTATGGTGGCCATTATTCGCAAAAAATATTCAAAATATTGCGACAAAACTATAAACGGCGTCTTCCGATACACCTCACTCTCTCTCCATATTAAATAAAAACACTGTACCTATACTGTATGTTATTGTTCGATATGATCTATGGGTTACCAATCTTTAAGTGCCAGGTTTTGTTGATAAATGACTTGGTTGTTTTATTGCATTACTTTACATCACTTTTAAGTCAGGTGAAGTAATGAAATAAAACAACTAAATTAATCTCTTCTTTTTTTAACATTTCTGTAATGGCATATTTAAATTTTATCTATTAAACTGTCAGTTATTTCATGTTTCGATTTTTTTTTTTATTATTTTGTTTGTCTATGGCATTTAAATTAAATGTGACTTGCTTTCTTGTATTTCTTTTTTTTGCGGGGGGGAGGGGGGGCAAAGGCAGATTTTTTTCGGACTTTTTTCGACCACGTTTTTCCCGTCTGTAGAGTGGCGTTCTTAATGGTTTCTCTCCTTAACTTCACAAATCTTTTTACGTATCTTAATATTACTTTTATATATCATTCTATGAAGGGGAAATTACAATAACACGTGACACGGCAGATGCTCAATAACCAATGGGAAATAATGAATGATACACAGGCGAGATCATCTGTTTAGAAGACCAAACAAGGATTAAACATAGATTAAGAAAAAAGGAAGAGAGGGATAACAAACGGAATTAAATAATGTGGACTCTTTTACGCGTTAAATGTTAAAAATCGACCACCGCCCTAACCAATTGGCTACAAACCACATTCCCGAGAAAGGATGCTTCGACTCAGCTTATAAGTAGAGCAGTAAAGGGTAATTCCCGATATGATTAGAACGAAAGCCTTAGTAAGAGAGACACGGGGCTCCGTAAATGAACAGCAAATGACAATACACACGCGACAAGGTCGATGCTAATTAACCCATAGTAAATAAGGAAAGATGATACAAAAAGGATTTCGTCTTTTTACACCAAGAAGGATCATACATATATTAAGAAAGAAAGAAGAGAGAGATAGCAAAGATAATAAAATGATATAAACTCTTTTACTCGTTAAGGAAAGTGAAATATGTGCGGTTTCTATGACATCGAAAGCCCTTCATTTATCCGGCCACTGCGTTATCCACTCGGACTTCAACCACATCCTCAAAATTGATGCTTCAAGACAGCTTCTAACCAGAATAGTGTAGGGAACTCCCGATACATTGAAGACGAAAGCGTTAGTAAGAGAGATGGGGGAAGGGGGTCATCAATGATCGGGAAATCCCAATAACACTTGACTTGGTAGATCAGTGGTTTTCAACCGGGGTGCCGCAAGAGCCAAGTAAAGGGACCCGGGAGCGACCAAGGAATCATTTTTAAAATGCCTAAATTGCCCAAAAATGTATTTCAAACTTTTATAAAAACATCTAACTAGACTTGAAAGTATTTTGAAAGTGGCTTCTCTGCATTTTGCAACATAAAAACAATGAAGAGAAAAAGATTGGAGACAGTGAATGCAGAAATGAGAGTTGCCTCGTCAACTACACGTCCCAATATTAAAGAATTATGTTATAATCATCACACTCAAATTTCCCATTAAACTTTTAAAGTTAAGATTTATTTATTTTCAAATTTTTATGTCTTATTTCGATTAAATTAGGTTAAATATCAATCGTGGTTAATTTTGAAGTGTTTTTTAAGTATTTATACGTAAATTATATAAAAAGGTTGAAAAAACACTGTCGTAGTTGCTCACTAACCCACAGAAAAATAAGGAAAGACTGATTCACAAGCGCTTTTGCCTTTTTATAAGACCAAACAAGGAGCAAACATAGATTAAAAAAGAAGGAAGAGGGAGAGATAACAAATGGAATAAGATAATATAAACTCTTTTACCCGTTAAAAGAGGTGAAAAATAGTTGCGGTTCGAACCTATACCGTCGACCCCTCTTTGCTTTTCAGGCAGCGGGCCTAACCCATAAGCTACCATTCTTGTTTCTTTTATTAAAGATGTATGGTCTTTAGTGGTTCTGTTTCAATCAATCAGCTTGTGCATGGGCCTTTATAAGACTAATATTTACTTCCTTCCAAGCACATCATACCATTCATTACATTCACTTTATTTTCATTCTTACGGTTACCCATACAAATTAATGGCAAGAATAATCCTTCATATAAAGCCATTTAGTACTTTATGACACACACTTCTTTAACACTCAACCAAAACATCCAAACATTCTCACTTCCGATTTACTCAAAGATGATATCCTTCTACATCCTTGGCGAAATCAATTCTTAGCCCAACTTTTCAAGTCTTATTCACATTTTCAGTTGGAGACTTCACGATTTGATTTGTTCACACACTTCGACTACAAACAACATCGTTCCATCTGGCATCGAACTTTAAAAATTGCTTCCCTCACATCCATGTTCCTCCATGTCCCCGATGAAAGTAAATGAGACACGATACTTTTTCCTTCTAGTAATGCGCCCCTCTCTAGAAAACTCTAGCTGCGTTCCCTTACGACTCATCCACGCCAAGTCCCTATTTTGATCGCATTTAGTGAGTAGCCTTAACTAAAGAATCACTATTAAAAGTTGAGATAAATAGGCGAAAACCTCGTTATTTCCTTTGAAACAATTTTTGGACTGGACTGAAGATGGACAATTTGGGGAGTGGACTGAAGATGGACAATTTGAGGACTGGACTGAAGATGGACAATTTGGGGAGTAGACTGAAGATGGACATTTTTTTTACTGGAGTGAAGATGGACAATTTTTGGACTGGACTAAAGATGAACAATCTTTGAACTGGACTAAAGATGGACAATTTTTGGACTGGACTGAAGATAATTGGGGAGGGGGGGGGGGGAAACTGAACTGAAGATGGACCTCTATATGCATTTACGAAATTGTCTCCTAATCAAACTCTTCGAAGGTGATATAGCGAGTGGGGAGGGTCCCCCGATATAGATGAAAAAAATGGCTACAAAATAAGTATGAACGACTAGCCTACTTGAGTTCTCGAAACAGTGCATTGAGGCGGAGAAAAAGGCCCAAAGGATGCTAGGCTATATTAAGCGCCAGTTTGGTTATCAGAACCAGAAGATTGTACTGTGCCTGTACAACTCACTTGTCTGACCGCACCTGGAGTATGCTGTACAATTTTGGAGTCCTTCATTGCGAAAGGACATCGCGAGATTGGAACGCGTACAAGCTAGGGCAACCAAGCTGATTCCCTCTATCCGACATAAAAGTTATGAGGATAGACTAAGGGAATTAGATCTGTTCTCGCTGGAAACCCGTAGACTGTGTGGTCAGCTCATCGAAGTTTTCAAAATACTTTGAGGGCTCAACAATGTTGACTACCGGGATATTTTCACACTGAGTGAAAACAGAACGCGCAATCACGGCTTCAAACTTGAACTGAAGCGTTACAACCGCAATCTGTGTGGAAATTTTTTCACTTACAGTATCTGCGGTATGTGGAACGCACTTCAAGTGGAAGTTGTTAACAGTGAATCTGTTGACCAGTTCAAGTCAAGACTAGACAAAGTCTTGAAAAGTGGCCGTTTAGGGACGCAAAACAATTGAGCAGCCATGTGCCCGCTCGATTGCTAGTCCAAAGGTACCCTCTTTGAATGGACCGTAAGGTCTCCTAGGGTACTTTCTTTCATTGTAACTCATTGTAACTCCTCTGTTTTTTCTCCACCCAGAATAAAACAACAAAACCTTATGTGAGAGTCCAACGCTCGACGATCATAGAAAATAGCCTAAAAACACCCACAGAATTCAATTTCATAAACTGGGTAAATCCATTTAACTTTCCATTTTGCAATTAACAATTTGGATCTGATTACACGCTTTCACTTAAAATAGAGTGGTACTTTCAGTGAAAATTACTTTTATTTTAGAGGTAAAGTTTACTCGTCTTAACCAGGAGTGTGATTTTCAGTAAAGAACTTTTAAAATGCTGGACCCCTCGCTAGCTGAGTGGCTAAGGCTTTTGGACTTCTTACGTCGAGGTGTCGGTTTAATCCCCGCGAGAGCGGACACAAAAATGTGTTTGTGTGTATAGGGAGCTAGTCGCATACTAAGCTTACGTAAGGAGCTAGGCGCATATTCTGTTTACTTAGGGAGCTAATCACAGATTCAGTTTACGTAGGAAGCTAGTCGCATATTAATCTTACCTAAGGAGCTAGTTGTCTATTGGTGGCGCGAGTCTAATGTGTGGGTGCAGAAGATGTGTGGAAGAGATATTGCCGCAAGGTCTCCCTGCAGGCATTGGGGCTGGGAAAGCCCCCTTCCCCCTTCGCAAGCACTGGGGCCGGGATGGTATGCCACTCCTCCAGGTTTCTGTTGAACCAGGAGCATCCCTCCCACTACCCCATCCAGATGGAAATATAGCCCGAGAGCAGGTTTATAGGGGGGGGGGGCTGGCACAGGGTCAGTGAGGAAGACAGGTAGGAAGGAACAGCGGTATGTAAGGGCTTTTATGTATCGAATGGTGAAGGAAATCGGGAATCAGGAGAGAAATATCCCCGATAGAGAAGTTCCGCCAGGCGGGGCTGCTAGGTGTTGAAAGAAGTGGAGACGGAGAAGAGTTGAAGGCTTTGTGTGATCCAGCGAGAGAGGAGTTGCAGTAATCAAGGTGAGGAACGCATGAATGGTAGTCTCAAGGCTGTTGTGGTCATATTGGATGCTGATGCGGCTGGATTCACGGAGCGGATGCAGCTGAGATTGGAGAAATACCGGATGCGGCTAAAATTAGGGAAAGCGCGGATGCGGTTGGGATTACGGAAAGAGCGGATGCGGCTGAGATTACGGAAAGAGCGGATGCGGTTGAGATTACGGAAATAGCGGATGCGGCTGAGATTACGGAGAAACCAGTGAGAGGATTTGTAAACGCCAACAACGTGAATTTTGAAAGAACCATCAAAGGCGACGCCCAATATTTAACTGAATCATAAAAGGGTAGGTGGATTTTGGTTTTGTATACAAAGCTTTGTTTGATAAATAACATTTATTCAAGAAAACTATTATAGAATTTGGGGATACAAAATAGCTTACACCTTTGGACTTATTATTAGTTAGGAATTTGAATTTAAGCTCTTTCATTTAAAAAAAAGAAGAAATAGGCTGGTACACATTTAACAAAGTAAAAACAGTTATTTACAAAATGTAGTTAAACCACATTCATTGTCCAACATATAAACTGCCATACAGGAGCTGCCTCGTATAGGCAGCTTCTGCAGACTCCTTTACTTATGTTCTTCTATTAAAAAAATATTCCAAATATTTGAATGTCAGTGAGAAAGAGAAATTAAGCAAGAGGAAGGAAGCGACATGGGGAAAATATCTCGGCAAAAACCAAGGAGGGAGGGGGCAAGGTGTAAAGAGAAGCAAAAAGTAAACCAATGGCTACGCGACAAATTCCAAAACCTTAAAAAAACCAACATTTTCTTTCCCGAAATCAAAAATGTGACCACATGGACGGGCGTGGGGGCGGGGAAAGGCGGAAAGCGCGGTGGAGGAGGGATGGGGGAGGATGGAGACGTAAGGATAAGAAGGACGGACCGAGCCCGCAAAGGATGCGGGGGAGAAGGGGGGGGGGGGCGAGGGGCGAATGCCACTCTGACAGACAGCGCAAGAGAGCAGAGGTCAAATCCAAACAGTCGATTTATTGGGAACAGAAGACCGACGGGGGTGGGGGTGCAACGACGATATAGGGCTGTTGAAGATGGATGAGGATGGGAAGAACACAACAAGCACTTAAATGAGACAATGGTAGGAGATCGGAGCATCTCTTCGAATGTTTCCATTGAGGTGTTCCGTAGGGGCTTTAGCTAGGAGCCTAACACAAAGGAGAAACAATAAATCAACTTACATTGGTCGAGGCTTTCCATTGACGAGAAGCGTATTTACTCAGTTTGTTTTCGCCGTCGACGAACAAGAATTCATCATCTGAAACGAAGATCGGTCTCGTCAGTCGCATAAGTCCTACGGTCCTGAGATTCCTTACGCACGCTCCTTTTAACAACCGTAAGAGAACTCTCATAGTCTAGAACTATACCCCTAAAAGACTGCTCCCCGTCCCCGAGAAGAAATCGGATTGGAAATATCCTCTTTATGGCAGACATTTGCCCTAACAAATGGCAGGTTAGACCTTCAGCGCTCGAACCAGTTTTAGTTTCAGCACTCTTCATCTGACTTATGGGACGCCAGGCCACTATTTTCCTGACGATCTCTCCGAAGAATTGCCTTGGAGCCATATGCCTTATACACGCAACGGGGTCATGCGGAATCAACTCTACCGCAGTGTACCCTTAACAAAAACAACAGTGGTACCAACCGAATCAACCAGTAAACCATAGGGTGTTTGGGGCTCTCCAAACCCCAATAGTTAGGGTTAATTTCGACGCCGAATAACTTGTCTGTTTACATTCGCGTCTCTCCATTCATTCGTCGGAGAAAGGATGTTTCTAATCACCTCCAGCCTCTCCTGTTCTCCAAATACCCCACAATTCTTTTACGCTTTTAAGAAAGAAAAAATAACCAACAGGAGGAGCTTCTGCTCTGATTATTTAAGGAAGAATATTTCTAATAGTTAATTGAATATTTGAGTGGTAAATTCATAATACACGTGGATAATGGGGGATACCGAAGACTTTCAGATATTGTAGACATTTGGGAGGTCATTTGTTGTTGTTGTTGTTGTTCTAAGTATCAGTCATAGTAGTTTGCGGAAGCAGTAGTTCTTGTTTGTTCTAAGCGGCAGTTATAACAGTTTGGTGAAGCAGTTGTTGTTCTAAGCTGCAGTTATGGTAGTTTGAGGAAGCAGTAGTTGTTGTTCTAAGCGCCAACTATGGTAGTTTGCGGACGCAGTTGTTGTTATAAGCGGCAGTTATGGCAGTTGGGGGGAAGCAGTTGTTGTTGTTGTTATAAGCGCACAGTATGGCAGGTTGCGGACGCAGTTGTTGTTGTTGTTGCAGGCGCCAAGTATGGCAGTTTGCGAAAGCAGTTGTTATTGCGTTCGCGGACTTAGGTTTGGTCATGCCAGTATTGGCGTCGATGCTTGCCATTCAACCCTGTGGCAAAGAGGGTTGAAAATTATTATTATTATTTGAAAAAGTGTCCGTAAAAGAAATTGATGGTTAGGTGAAAGTAAAATTTTATGAAACGCCCACGGCTCGAGTCCCCAAAAGAGGAGACTACTCGAGAATCTGGGAAAGTGTTAGGTACACAAATATCCCCAAGTGAGTTTCATTTACTTTTGGTCTACAAATGAGGGTAATAAAGAAGAAACAAAATAAATAAGTGGAATGGGGGGAGGGGGTCAATGTACTTCTGAACCTTCAGCAAACCAAATCAGTCTTAAGCTGAGCGAACGGAGCTTGGAACACAACAAAAAATATCAGGGTAAGAAGGATTCAAAGATCCGTCAAGGGTTGTTACCGTTATTATTAAGACTAACAAGCGAAAACCAACGAGGGCATCCCGCCATAAAGTTTGTCAGGAGAGATCTATACAACAAAGTGAAGATGGGGAGGAAGTGAAAACGTGGAAGATAGCCACAACCCTATTTCGGTCGTTGAGAGCGGGAGGGCACGCAAACATCGAAATGTTAGCTGCACCTTGGTTAGTTATTCAAGCTATGCCTGGAACCAGCGTATAGTGTCTCTGAGGAGGGTAATTAGAAATCATCGTATTTGAAGATCGATTTACGAAGAATTATTGATTCGATGTTATCTAACCAATGAAGAGGTCATTATGATCATAGACAATGAGGAGAAAAGGTTCCTGCAGGGCCCAAGGACCCGGAAGCAGTTCCCAGTAAGGTCCATATAATCCAGGACTCTTAATTGTACAGGTTGTCCCTAAAGTTTGGGCGCAGGCAAAATGCATATTTTCAATAAAAATTTAACTAAATTCTATTTAATTTGAACTAGATTTTATTTAATTGAAATATTAATAAAATTTTTAATGTGATTTCCACTGTTTGTGATGCAACAAAGTTCGATGCCCTTTGCGAGATTTACCCGATGCCTTGACTCCAAATTTCCATCCATTTGAGCACGTTCATTTATGATGCGCTGTTCCCTCAGGTGGCTCGTCTCTTTAATTACACCTTCTCCTTTGGCATAAATAATAACGTAGGGAAAGAAATCAAGAGGAGTAATAAAGTGGGGGGAACTATATAGGAGACCCTTGAGTACACCTTTTCCTTTAGCACACTCTAGGAATAGAAGTCAAGGGAAGGGTAAGGTCTGGTTACCGAGGAGACCCTTGTGATATATATGTCCAGCTTATAGGGACACCCTGTATTATTATTATAGATCTTTTGAATTCAGTTCTCTTTTTGGGCGAATGAATTCCGAGGCTTACGAGCGCAATTTTGGACTTGTATCAACGTTCGATTGAAATTCAGAGCAGTTCGCAGGATCCATTTTAAATTCAGGATTCCAGACAATGGCCATTTGAAATCCAAGGCCCCCCACTAAGCATGTTGGGAGGGGGGGGGAAGCCAATCTAACGCAATACATCCAACATTTGGGGGAAAACTCATGAAAAGTGTGTTTTAAAGGGAGGTGCGGTAATGGATAGAAAAAGGACGAAGACCATAAGGGATGAGTAGACCCTGTAAATCGTACCGTATGTCATTTGTGTATCATCAAGAAACTTCGACTGTTTTGCTCTCTTTAAGGGAGCCCTCGCTAGCCTAGTGGTTACGGCGTTGGATTTCCGACGTCGAGGTGTCGATTTCAAATCCCTGAGCGCGGACATAAAACTTCAGCGCATGTGAGGGACTAGCCTCTTATTGGGAGCATGGGCTAGGCCTTCCTCTGCGGGGATAGGTAGATCCTACCCGTCATCACGCACATAGCCATCACAGCAGCCGCTGTAATTTCCCTTTTCGTCTTCACAGCACAACATATGCACGCTCTTCCTTCATTTCTTATCATTGCTGATGGGGATAAACAATCATACAGCCTCCGGGCTCACCAATGATTGTCATTCTTATCTTTATGTGCATTTCATTTTTCAGTAGATGCATCTCGTCCAAGAATGAAAGAAGAATGACGCAACACAGTAGAAGTCCTCTCCTTGGGCCTATAAAGAACCATCCCTCGTTTGTTTATATATATAATAATAATACAAGGGCAAACAAATTCTATAATAGGCCCTCGAGCTTACATATTTAATAATCGGCCTTCGCATGTCTTGCGAAGGCTTTCTCATATTCATTTTCAGACATGAGCTTTTTCCTAATTCAAGATTTACTTTTTGAAATCCATTGGATTTGTCACTCGGCAATCCATAATGGGATCAAAGCAACAATTAAGCGACGCTTGTTTTTTTAATTGAGAGACAAGTCAACAAAACTTGTTTTGGAACACCAAAAGATATCCGTAAATGATAGGCCTACGAAGAAGAATTTGGGGCGGGTTGGCCAAAACTTATATTGAAGCAGAGTCTGAAGTGCAATAAGTATGAAATGACCGACCGATGTGAGAGTGCAACAGAAATATCAGATCACTATTACTACGTAAAATGTCTTAATTCGATCTGCAATTGTAAGTGAACAAGGTCAATGAACCGGTGTCAGGTAGTGACTGTTGGGGTAAAACTATCGTAAAATATAGGTCTCATATAATTAGAAGCTGCAGGACTGGAAAGTGTTGAGAATCACTTATATGTGGATAGAACAATGGAGTGTTGAGATTATTTTGACTCTACAGTGATCCCCAAAGTAATTGAACGCTTAAATTTGATTTATTTCCAAACAATGCTAGATGGAAGGCATTTATTTATCAAAATTCATGTATGTAGTCAGTTGACGATTTACTGTAGCATAGTGAAAAAACAATTGGAAAAGTAGGTGCGTGATTTTTTTTTGTACAAGCCATGATGGCGATGCTTTTTTAAAAGGTTTTGGACGCAATCTTGTGGATGCAGTTTATGGGGCGCTGTTGACTCAGATGACCTTTGATAGGCCCTTGTGGCTTTTGTCATCAGTTGAATTATGTTATGAGATAATTAATTAATTAGTGCATTAAAGAAATGTAACAGAATAACGCTAAGACGTTATCGTTATTATTTAATTATTATAAAACAAATCAGAAAACGGGTTTTTTTTTCTCTCTCTAAAAAAACGTCAAAACTATAAAAGTGACAAAATTAAATAAGAAAAAAAAATGAGAAAAGGGAAAACTTTCATGAAACACAGTATTAATTAATTAGCATTAATTTTTGCAGCTTTCAGATGATTTTAGAGCAAAATAAAACGTTTTCTGTATTGTTTTTAATAATAAAATAATAATAATAATAATTGAACGTTAACTTCCGTCACATTTTCAACGATCAACTATGCCCCAAATAGTCAATGCAATTACATTCTTAATCTTCATTCAATATTTGACTTGCTAATTCCTAGCAGCTAGCATAACTTGGAGTTCTGTAGGTAGATAACGCCATCAATCTTTCGGTTAATGAAACCAACATAAATATTAGCATGATAATCACTGGTGAGCTCGAGTGCACCAGGAGCCAGTCTCTGTTTAGAGGAGTGGATATTCGTTATTGACACCAACCAGTGAAAAGGTAGGGATTTTCGTCACCTCGGAGGAATGTGAGTGGGGGGCGCCTCAGGGGTACGTGAATACAAC
Organism: Ceratothoa steindachneri; assembly: GCA_963969495.1. Classification (NCBI taxonomy): domain Eukaryota; kingdom Metazoa; phylum Arthropoda; class Malacostraca; order Isopoda; family Cymothoidae; genus Ceratothoa; species Ceratothoa steindachneri. The sequence goes on along the minus strand of OZ018322.1, from coordinate 101,658,972 downwards.
TACCCATCGGCAGGATTCCTTGAAACAGAGGAGAGAAGCCTTGCGTTGTGAAGACGAGAGAAGAAAGACAGTGGTGTTATGATTGGCTATGTTGTGTGACGTGCAAGATCTACCACCCCCGCCGTGATAAGCAAAATACGTCCAACAAACGGTGGCCAGACCTCTACGTGCGTTATCCCTCGAGTCCGCTCTCACTGTGGATTGAACCCGACACCTAGATGCTAGAAGATCAATAGTTCATTCACTAGGCTAGCGAGAGCTACGCTGGGAGTTCTGTAGAAAAATTTCCTTTTCTAAATGTAGGCTTCGAAATACTATCTATAAATTCTGGATCTGATCAAAGTCTAAGGAATGAAGTGGGGTTTCCTTGGTTGGCGCTACAGCATAACAATTTTGTAGATAATTAATCCTTGTAGGGGGGAGGCGTTGTACTGTTAGTAAACACGAAGATTGTAACAAGTCACCTTGTGAGTCAAAATACTTCCAAAACTACACTCTTCTATCAACACAAATAGTTTCCAACACTCTCCACAGCCCTAGTCATTAGCCACGTTGAGATTGTCATCTATGTTGAACATCTTCACACTCCCTGTTAATTCTACGGGTTAAAATTTGGCATTTTCATGGACTTACAAGTCTCTTCCTTTAGGAGAGAACATGAACCACATTTAGAGTGCAGAAATGTGACCATTCTTTGACCATTTGGTAGGATTGAGGGATAGTCGTACAGTTACAGTAGAATTTTTCCTAGGAATGTTGATATTTATTAAACATTAATGGTATGGTTCTTTTAACCAGGGGATATACAATTCTATTAATCATGATCGTATGCTTGTTAATTAATTTAATAAACTTTGTATAATCAAATACTCTTTTGGTGACTATAAAAGATAGTGCAGTTGTTGATATTTATATAAAAGTCATAGGTGTTTCCAGGTATTTAGGAGGAGAACTATCTGAATGCCTCCTATTGGAAGACCCGTCTGCGTTGGACTAAAAATGATTTGTGATTGTAAAATGAGCGCAGACTGTTGAAGGTAGAGAATTAGGAGAGGTGGAATTACTCTTAGGTGTACTGGAATTCTGCTGGTCTTCTCTGGCGTCATGTTCTCTTGTCTGACATGTTCTCTTGTCTGTGATAATATTTTTTTTCTTCTTATAAATTAAAAAGAGCGAAATTTAGCGGGGTTTCTTTGCCACAAAGTTCGTGAGAAGATAAAAAAGATCAAGGAAGGGAAAGGTATAGAGCACGGTTATTAGATTTGTTCTTTGCTGTGTTTTCATAAACAGCAAGTTAGTAATTGACATTTCCCTATTGAGGAAAAACATGGTACCTGGAAGTAACTACAGAGAAACAACATGCTGAGCACAAGTAACTCCAGATTTATAACATTATTAGCAGAACATGTTGCTTGCAAGTAACTCCAGAGTGATTACATCATTAGAGGAACAACAGGGTGCTTGCAAGTAACTCCAGAGTTATTACATCATTAGAGGAACAACAGGGTGCTTGCAAGTAACTCCAGAGTGATCACATCATTTTTTGGCATGAGCGTTTATAGCTACCGCAAAGAGTGATGCCTAAGATGTTTATTAGCTTCAATTGTCATTAATTAATTACTTTTCATTCTCCTCGTTAAGTTCATTATGGACATGGTTTTGATCCACTCGCGCTTTAAGCTTCCCAAAAGGGACAATTGAAACTCACTGCAGAGCAAAACTTGGCGCGACATAGGATAGTCACGAAGGACGCGAAGAAGATTCCTATATTACCCGATTTTTACATTTTCCTAAGCCTTGCTCGGTCAATTTTGAGTCAACTGTCTGTATGTTTGATTAAACGACAGTGGAATGTTTGAAGTAAAAATCACATTATGGATTTATTACTGAATTCCGAGGCAACAAGGACCCTAAGATCTCCCCCTCCCAGAAAGTAATCCAAGGAACTCCCCTGTTTATTTATATGGCTGAGCTTTTGGTTATTGACGTTTCGAAATGATCCCCTGGCTTGGAAGGAAAGACAGATATGATACAGAGTTTGAAACCGATGTAGTTTGTATGAAATATGATCAAATGGAAACGAGATTTAACATTTTTTTCTCGTGATTTAAATATACAATAAAATATATAAACATAAATTCTTAACATTGTGGTATAAAATCAAACAAAACCCAGCCTCGACGAGGGTTTGCGGGAAACTGAAGACTCGCATTGTAGCTCGTGCTATTATATGTTGTCTGTGAACGTTCATAACCCAATGGGTGTGAATTGTATGAGTTTGCTTGATGTGTAGCATCTAGGTATGTGGCGGAATGTGAGAAAGGGTTATTATGATTATTAAATTTAAAACTGTGTAGAGATGATTATTGTGAATGGAAGACATAAGCAACAATAAATCACATTTGAGGGTTCGGTCTCCCAATTGTGGCGATTGAGAGTTTAGAGAATGTTGAAGTTGGTAAAAATGAAAATGTGTGAGAGGCACTTATAGGTCCGGAAGGCAACTTAGGTTGCAACGAACGAGAGGCCGCGCAATTCTCCTCATCTTGGCTTTACAATGAAGGTAGGGCTGGGGAAAGTAGAAAAGAGGGAGATTCTAGGCTCTACCATATCATCCATATTCATTTTCCAAGCCGAATCGCTGCTACACCACTTTTATCTGTACTCTCTCATAAATACACCTCAAATTCTCTCCCTTTAGCTTCTCTCCATTGTTTTCGATGTTGATTCTTTCGATCTTAATCCACCGATCATCACCTTTTCTTTAAATAAGCCTCTCTTTACCTCTTTCTACCTCACACTTTTCTACTCTCTCCTTAATTCATTTCCACACGAGTGCTAAACACCTTTTTAGTGCATCTATAATTTATAAACTTCCTATTGTTCAGTTCACATGTAAAAATCACTCCCTACATTCTCGCAATAACACGTACATAGTGTATCAAAATACATGCGTGTGTGTGTGTGTGTGTGCGCGCGCGCGCTGGCAATATCTCTCTCTCAAGAGTAACCCTGAAGCTACAGACTCGATGGCGCCTCGAATGTGAGGAATTAGATGGCAGGATCCTCCTCGCCTTAGAAACGCGTCCGGAGCTCCAGAAGACAAACCCTATTCTTGGTAACAATTTCAAATCACCGAGATTTTCTCCTACTTCAGTCGGGTTATTTTTTACAGTGGTCGTCTAGCTGCCACCGACGAGGGCACGCCAGGAAAAGAGATGGGGTAGTTGCTCTCACATAGGCTCAGTGTGTAACGATTTTCATCTCTGTGGACGTCGGAACGTTCCTTCTCGCCGCCCGCCCGTTTCTACAGCCTGAAAATTCGGCCTTTTCCTGGTTTCGTTAAGCGACAAACAAACACAGACACTTAAGGAGAAAAGACGGATAATTCGAGGGATGGAGGTATGAGAGTAACTGGGTGTAACGTTGGTTTCGTTCATGGATGAAACCAATCTCTGGAGGACCCAATGTGAAAGAATCCGAACTATGACTGGTATTTTGCCGTTCACAGGGCAGGTATAGAAGCGACGGCCAAAGAGATAAGCGCACTAAGGAGGAAACACGAATAAGTTCAACCTCGAATATTTTTTTTGTATGAAAAAATGGCAATTAAAGTAACCAAAGACGCTATTTTTCTAAGTGGAAAAATATGAGGGTGTGAAGAGTAGAAATGATTTTAAAAAAGGTGAAGTACAAAGACTCTTCGAGCGTAATTCCGAGGAACGAGGTCGTTCAAAGAGTACAATGAACTCGAAAGTACAAACTAGCAGGGCTTCCCCTTAAAAGTGAGACAGATTCGATTTATCCTTCACCCAAACACTCGAGAGATACCCAAAGTGTCTCACAGAATAACTCATCAATCTATTTGTGTATCGAATTCCGGTTGAAAAATAAATATTTCCTTTAATTTATCGACGAATTCCATTTGTATTTGCGGTTTCCATTTTGTCCTCGCCGTAGAAGCTGGAAAAAGTTCCGCGTCATAGCGGCTTGTCGCTTTCACCCTAAATTCTGAACTAATTCCCGACCCTGTTCTTAGGAACTTTCAAATGTTGGGTTGGGAGATGGCGCATATGCTTACCACGGATGCTTGAATGGTTCACTGGACTCGAACCTGGTGCTGCTCCGTTTCGTAGAGTTCGGAGTCGTAGATGTGAGTCACTGTGTTATTTTGGTGTAAAATTATCCGCCGCGGGCATTTGCGGATTGACATTCTCTGCTCGTCTTCTATCCTTTCTTTATCCTGTTCTTCGCCTTCGCCCTTTTCCCTGTCTTTAGCACCTAGTGGAAGCTTTCAAAATCAAGTCATAGGACAAGTAGTCGGGGAATGAAGTCGTCCTCGAGTGTGAAAGGATACGCGTCGGCCAACAGGGAGCCGCTCGCAGAATGCGCTCAACTCGTGGCCGACTCACATCCCAGCGGCGAAAAGATGGCGCCATTGAACCGGCTGGTCTACGCGCGGGGAGCGAGAGAGAGGGAGATGACAGACAGTAACCACGGAAGACATACGTCGTCTCAAACCGTGCAATCAACCGGGACGATTGGGAGAGGTAGGGGGTGGAAGTTAGGACTCAACTCGAAAGCCAACGCCTCATATTTGAGGCGAAGTAACAGACCGTAGAGAAGAGGGAAATTGGGTACACAACTGTAGGGGCGTTCATTCCGGGTACTGGCTGAAGGACGACGGGGAAGGGGACTGCCATGGTAACCCCTTTACTCTAAAGGTTCGGTCCCAAAGTGTGAATTAACTAGAATGCGACGGAGAAAAACGGACTTCCTCCTAAATGATATTATAATCGGGTGACCGCTTCTGCTGGGGTGGGTGGGGGGTGGGGAGTAGTGCTTACGGGGGCACCCATTTTATCCGGAGATATCCCACAGTGTGGGTGCAAGTAAACTAGAATCCAGGACAAAACACTGTCTACCACCTTCTACGGGAAATGCCCTCGTTGGTTTTCGCATTATTTTTTTTGCCCTTTGCGATACCTGAAAACCCTGTACAAAATATTCCGCAGTTATGGTTCACATGAAGGTGCCTTATGTCATTACTAGATTTCCTTCTATGTCACGAGTTTATCACGCCCTCCAAGAGGGGTATCAGCTGACATTTGGATGGCGGGCCTTCCGGTCCCTACGTTCGCAAGTTAGGACCCACCACTGGATATCTTTGCACATTCTTACTTCTATCTTCGCCATTTTCTCTTCAGATCTCCCTTTGCAAACATTCTACGGGATAAGTTTTCGTTGGCTTTCGCTTTGAATAAAAAAAAAAAGGGGATTCATTCATTTCCTGGCTATGGTTCGGTACTGAATTTGGTGAGTAGCCACCCGTGGAAAAAAGGCCTAAGCGATCGAAGAATACAAGTCTGAGAGTTGAGCTGAGGGAAATTGATCCGATCAAAAAATGGACTAGAAAACAGCAACATGAATAGAAAAGAGAGACAGGACAAGAAAAAAGCGACAGAACAAGCAAAAAGCGACAGGACTATAAAAGAGCGACATGACTAGAAAAAAACGACAGAACTAGAAACGAGCAACAAAACTAGAAAAGAGAGACAAAACTAGAAAAATGTGCCAGTTAGAAATGTGCGACAAAACTAGATAAGGGCGACAAAACGAGAAAAGAGCGACAAAACTAGAAGAGAGCGACAAAACTAGAAAAGAGGAACAAAACTAGAAAAGAGTGACAGAACTAGAAACGAACAACAAAACTAGAAAAGACAGAACTAGAAAAAAGTGAGATAGCTAGAAATGAGCGACAAAACTAGATAAGGGCGACAGAACGAGAAAAGAGCGACAAAACTAGAAGAGAGCGACAAAACTAGCAAAGAGGAACAAAACTAGAAAAGAAGGACAGAACTAGAAGCGCCAGATGTACATAGACTTCGTAAGCCAACATTTGCTATTGGCCAAGAATTAGTCTGGGGACAAAGTATTAAATTACTTGAATGGAATCTGACCGCAGAGGCTGTAAATCGCAGCTCCATAAATGGCTTCACCCTCTATAATCTTATATATATTTTGTGCCATATACTATGAGCCTAAATGGTGTTAGAACCTCAGCGAGGGATAAATGGGTATAGAAAGGTGTGTCCGGCGAATAAAGGCAGATATTCCTATAATTATGAGGTTACCGTGGCTACGGAAATATGCCTAGGTTGTGTGGTTTCTATGGCTAGGGAAATTATGCCTAGGTTGTGTGGTTTCTATGGCTACGGAAATTCGGTCGATTTATCACATGGGTAGGCTAGGCACTGCATTATATGGACTGTCTTTAAGACTTCAACTTCGACCAGTTTTCCCCAATGGGGTTGGCGCACTTCAACACCACGATCTCCCTCCCCCCTTCCTGCCCTATTAAGCCCAATGAAACTCCCCATTTTCCCCCACTTCACATTGGCCCTCCATCGCGATGGTGCTATATGAGTTGTAGCATCTTTTCAAGTGAAGGGTTAATTCTTGGGCAGGAGCCCCCCTCCCTAGCACGGCCCCTTCATGCACATCCATCATACACAATATTATCCAGGTGCTTCTCAATCAGACATTTCTATCTCATACACTCTTTTACACAATCAACCCACCTTTTTCAGGTCTTCCAACCTTACTCACACCATCGCACTCACGTATATTCTATTCCCACCCATTCTCCCTCTATGCCCATACGACCTCAGAACAACTTCACTTACAACCACAACAACTTCACTCACACCATAAACAATTACCTAGTCGATCCACACTCACTCTATCCATCTTTCAGACATCAAACATCTCTCTCAAGTTGTCCATTTTACACTACTCTCAATCGAGATCTTTCTTTCTCCTTCCATACAATAGTCTTACTCTCATACACCAACGTTGACACCAGCATACTCTCATGCAGCTTCCTGGTACACTCCACCTCTTACCATTCACTAGTACTATAATCGTCCAAGAAATTTTTCTACCATTGTGCTCGCAATTTATTTCATCCGTACCACCATCACTTACACTGCATCCTAGATACTTACATCTTCGCACTTTTTCAAGGGTGACATCACATACTCAGGTATCACACTTCACCCTATTCTCAACCTTATTCTTTTCAGTATTCACTTTAAGATCCCTCCACTCACACACCCAGTCAAATACAACATTCAACATGCCCAAATCCCTTTTACTCTCAGCCACCACTACCAAGTCATAAGCATATACCAACAAAGGCAGAACACATCCCACATCAATCTCACACTCCATTCCCTCATTCCCATACGTACATCTCTCAGTACCCCATCCATAAAGATATTAAACAGCAAGAGTAATATCACACAACCTTGTCTTACACTCTAAGTATGTCAAATCACTGCGGCTATCCTTCCCTCTAACATACACCCTTCATACATAAATATCATTCACACCGTATAATAGTTTACCACTCACTCCATACATTCTTAGTACCTACCATAATGCTTATATATGTGCACCATCATAAGCTTCCTCCAGATCCATGATTCATTGCATACTTTACATCTGATCCCTTATTTTTGTAGCTGGGAGTGTAATAATTGACCCACACAGTTTATACTCGCTCTAAACCACCCTTGTTCATCCCCTACCAATTCCTCAGTTATCCATAAAGATATTAAACAGCAAGAGTGATATCACACAACCTTGTCTTACACTCTAAGTATGTCAATTCACTGCGGCTATCTTTCCCTCTAACATACACCCTTCATACATAAATATCATTCACACCGTATAATAGTTTACCACTCACTTCATACATTCTTAGTACCTACCATAATGCTTATATATGTGCACCATCATAAGCTTCCTCCAGATCCATGATTCATTGCATACTTTACATCTGATCCCTTATTTTTTTAGCTAGGAGTGTAATAATTGACCCACACAGTTTATACTCGCTCTAAACCACCCTTATTCATCCCCTACCAATTCCTCAGTTATCCTTCCACATACACTTTACTACTTACAACATACAACCCCTGCAGTTCTTGCATTCAAATTTCTCCAATTGACTCTTAACAGCGACTCTAATAGTGCATTTTTCCAGTCCTCGGGCACTCTTTCACTTAAAACACAGCTACCAGACACATTCATAACACAATCATGGGCACTTTTTAGCATCTCAGCGCATAGATCATATACTCATCTTTATGTTCTCATCAATATCCTCTTTCATTTTCTTGTTCCCATCGGGATCTTCATTCATCTTCCTGTTCTAATCGGGATCCTCGGTCATCTTCTTGTTCCCATCCGGATCATCATTCATCTTCCTGTTCACATCCGTATCATCCTTGATCTTTCTGTTCTCATCCAGATCCTCATTCATTTTCCTGTTCCCTTCTGGATCCTCATTCATTTTCCTGTTCCCTTCTGGATCCTCATTCCTTTTCCTGTTCCCTTCTGGATCTTCATTCCTTTTCCTGTTCCCTTCTGGATCCTCATTCATTTTCCTGTTATCCTCTGGATCCACATTCATCTTTATGTTCCCATCGTGATCCTCATTAATCTACCTGTTCTCATTGAGATACTCATTCATCTGCCTCTTCTCATCGGGATCCTCAATCATATTCCTCTTCTCATCGGGATCATCGTTCCTCATTTATCTTTTTTTTATGTTCCCATCCAGATTCTCATTCATTTTCCTGTTCCCTTCTGGATTTTCATTCACTTTTCTGTTATCCTCTGGATCCACATTCATCTTTCTGTTCCCATCGTGATCCTCATTCTTATTCATCTTCTCATCGGAATCCTGATCCATTGTCCTGTTCTCATCAGGATCCTCATTCATCTTCCTGTTCCCATCGGGATCCTCATTCATCTTCCTGTTTTCATCGGGATCCACACTCATCTTTATATTCCCATCAAGATCCTCATTCATTTTCTTGTTCTCATCGAGATCTTCATTCATCTTCCTGTTCACATCTGGATCCTCATTGATTTTTCTGCTCCCATCAGGATCCTCATCAATCTTCCTGTTACCATCAGGATCCTCATTCATCTTTCTGTTCCTATACGGATCCTCATTCATTTCTCTTTCCGCCTCTGGATCCTTATCCATCTTCCTGTTCCCATCAAGATGCTCATTTATCTTCCTGTTCCCATCGAGATCCTCATTCATCTTCCTGTTCCCACAGAGATCCTCATCCATCTTCCTGTTCCCACAGAGATCCTCATTCATCTTCCTGTTCCCACAGAGATCCTCATTCATCTTCTTGTTCTCACCAAGATCCTCATTCATCTTCTTGTTCTCATCGAGATCGTAATTCATCTTACTGTTCTCATCGGGATCCTCATTCATCTTCCTGTTATCACCGGGATGCTAATTCATCTCCCTGTTCCCATCGAGATCCTCATTAATTTCTTGTTCCAATCCACATCCTCATTCATTTTCCTGTTCCCCTATGGATCCTCATTCATCATCCTGTCCCCATCCAGATCTTCATTCCTCTTGCTGTTCCCGTCGGGATCCACACTCATCTTTATGTTCCCATCAAGATCCTCATTCATTTTCTTGTTCCCATCGAGATCTTAATTCATCTTCCTGTTCTGATCTGGATCCTCGATCATCTTCCTGTTCCCGTCGGGATCCTCATTCATCTTCATGTTGAAATCGGGATCCTCATTCATCTTCTGTCCAAACATTTTACTCGCTTCTTTTCTACTATGTTTAATCACTCGGACTTTCTACCATTTAAAATTAATTATGTTCGGTTTTCTTCATTAAATGTTATTTATCGGACCTTTGTATACATTCTTTTATACACAATTCTGTATATTTAATTATGTAAGTTTGTTGATGAGAGAAATAGACAAACAAGATGGGGTGTATATGTTTCCATATCAATTCCTTTTGCCTCCTAAAACTACTAACTCCCTAAGATGTCCCTTTTTCTCAAGACGTAGATAGATGAAAACGATGACAGCGCACTATATTCATAAAACTACCCTTATACATACTCAAAACACACTGTTCAGAAGTAATTGGTAAGATTCGCAGGGATTTTTTTTCGTTTAGTTTATTCTATCATTGGTAAATTATCAGTATTATTTCTTTAGATTCCGTTCAAATTTAAGAGGAATATTGTGTTGAATTATATTATAAAATAAGGTTTTTGGCCTTTCCATCAGCTAATAAAATTTTTGGGAAGGTGGTTAAAAAATATTTAATTCTTTAATATAGTAAGCAAAATTCGTCTATAAGGATAATGAACCTTTGCCTAATAAGTTGTACTTTATTTAGTTTAGCTAGTTAAAAATGTTTTAAAACAGTTAACAGCACTTACCAGTTCGAATAGCAAGTCCAAATAGCTCAGTGTCTCTCATGCCTCGGCTATGGAGGTAGGTGACGACTTGGGCTTCAATATCACAGACGCGCGTCTTGCCCTGAAATGTATAGCGAACAGTGAGCCTGTAGTTTAAGTTTATGACCCCCCCCCCTAAACCTAGCTTTTATATGCTCCTTAGTTTATCCATTTGTCTCGAGACCTATTTCCGCGGTAGCTCAGGTGAGGATGTGATGATAGGCTCGCGGAAAGGGAACAAAAGGTGGTGAATGCAGTGGGCTAACTCACAAAAAGGGGCGGAGAGAGAGAGGGGTCATATAACAGGGTTTAGACGACATTGCATTAAATAAAAACGGTTGATTATTATATTATTTACATAGTGAAATCGCTCCCCCCAGATATCTAGCCTCATGGAGATACTTTTCCTTTTCACTATAAGGACCAATATAGTTAACATGGTCATTAATAAAAACAAATATTTGGATATCAGGCTAAAATCTTATTTTTTTTAGTACTATTATATTATTTTTTAAATAGTCATCGCTATATCCTCTGAACATTACTATCAATGCCATTATTATTTTAATCGCCGAGGAAGCTGAAAATTTTCAGAATTCGGTGGTCCTAGACGGAGTCAACACGTTACCGATCTGGCGGTCTAACATGACCGACAGCCATCTTGCCACGGAGCTCTAGCATTGGCGAGAGAACCGCGCTTATGCCTCTCTCCGAAGCTCCGATCGCCATAGGTAAGGAGACGAATCATTTATCGAGAGTCGAAAGCACTGATTACCCTTGGGGAACTGAGATCAGCTGCCTGCCGTCGAAGGGTGCGGGGTTCAAACCATCCACCGAAAGAAGAAAACGAGGTAAAAACTTAGGGCAAGATTATGGTTGTAGATCCAAGTTGATCGACTTGTTGCGGGAAGGGAGGATTGTCTTGTCATCCTAAGGATCCTGTCTTCTCTGAACTCACAGTCTATAAGGTCTTCCCATTATTATTTTTTTACTCTTCCGAATGGAGAGAAGTTTGGTAAGGGTATTTTTTTGTGGTTCGATAATGACTCTGTACGAACCGAAAACAATGATGATGGTTAGTGTCTTTGACCCCGTAATTGATGCCGTGTTCGGGTGAGGAAAGCTTTCCCATCGAAAGACCTGGCGATGAAGTTCAATGTATTAGGCCGTAACATCGATAAATAAATTTCAGCAAATCACAATGAACATTTGGAACACCACCTTTTTTTAGCTCAATTTCTTTTTTAATTTTCGACCTAGAAAGATATACACCATCAGAGTTGGTTTTTGTTATAAGTGCTTGTAAATAAATTAAAGTTGAGTTTAAACTGAAGGATAATGACAAACAAGTGAGGACTCCAACTTTTATTATCTAATTGATACATACTATTGGTCAAATGATACATTTAAATCATGCTTTGTCTCAAACGATGGCATGAAGTCACGGGATTTTAGTACCGCCGAATCCTAGCAATCTCTTGCTTCTTTTCCATAAACTTCGCCAGAATCTTCCGTCAACATTCTCGCACACCGCTCCACACTTTGAGAATGGCAGCCTGGAATGTCAATAGATAGTGGCTAGTCGACAATATTTTGCAGGTTCGCATTAGATAGATGCATTGTAAGTGGTGGCTCAAACCTGCACTCCTCTTCGGGGAGAAGTAGATCTGTTAGGTTCTTAGCATTCTTATCTATTTTGATGGCCTGAAATCATGTAACTCTTCCACATACACAGTAACTTCTCGAATCTTCTTGATTCTGCCAATAACTAATTTCCTGTTTTTCTGATTAACGTGTGCCAGCATTGCCCAAAGGAAGTTCTCAGGAGATTTTAGATTCCCCCCCGCCCCTGCATTTCGGACAGAATTTGATGTAAAACCAGATGCGCCCATAATAACACATGATAAACTCTGTAAGGACATACAACTTATTACTAGGTTTTTCTATTGCCACATAAAGTCTTCGACATATTCTGCTGGCAGTGGTGAGCCATGTTGTACGAGATATTAGCCCTGGTTTCATATGTAGGTCATCGTCAATTACACCACTTCTAATAGCACTGCTAATTCTGTACAGGTAAGCTTGGTCCCGACTAAGCTCATTCACATCTACATCTGGAATAGGAACTCCTTGAGCAATACATTGAAAGCCATTTGGTGATACTGGTAGAGTTTCACAGGTTGTTAAGGCTTTACCAAGTGGTCCTTTCCATTGAGTTCTAATTTCTGTTGGACCAATATATATCCTGCACAGGTGATTCAAAGGAAGCTCATTTCGATGCAAGCTGCAGATGATCCACTGTAAAGGACGGTATAATTGACATTCCAGTCCTCTTACGGATCCATTCTTGCAGCCAGTATTAGTTGCCGTGCTCTCAGCTCCCACTGCCTTTATCTCATCTTTAATATCATTTTGAAAACGCCATTTTATCAATCCGTCTGCAATAAATGCACCTGTTCCTCGTTCAATAGTTAGATGATCTTAATAGAAAGTACCAGGTTCTCCTACAAGCACATAGTTATCTTGAATTTCTTTTGATCCATATCATTTGTTTTCTCTTTCTTCTTTTTAGTTAGTATTGTGTTTCTCCTCCCATCAAAAAACAAATCAGTAGTTTTCTTTTCTCCCAAACATTCAGATTCGGTGAAATTCTGTTGTGCCCGCCAGACTGTGATGATCAATTACATGGGAGCGGTCTTCTGAATCTATAATACCATAGTCGAATAGGGCTGTACTACTGATAGCAGCAGCTCTATTTGACACAGAATACCGATCTGCTTCCATAGCAATTGTTGGTATTGGTATGATGTTGCTTTCTATTCTCGCAGACTTTCTTCCATTCATGATCAGAAATGTCAGAAGATGAGGTTTCTTCATCCAAGGCTTCGTCTGAAATTGTAGTCTTTTTGTGACTTCTTTTTCACTTCTTTCCTGAATTCGATCTTCTCTGATTTTCCATTTTTTTTAATCATGTGACTTGTTTTTACATCCACTCCTCCAATTTTCATGTGACGCCCAGTTCTTTGGTCAATAAGAAATTCATGCTCTCGACGTGGCACTTTCATGTTCTTTTCACACTTGCAATCCAAGAGATCGGCACACTGGTAGCCTGCAATATCAAAAAGGTTGACCCAATGATGAGATAAACTTCTTTCTCTTAGTGGTATTCATTCCTTGTTTTGGTACCACGGACGCTTCTTCCACCAATAGGAACATTTGGTTTTAACATTCTGGATCGGCTGGACTGGAATACTGGCTTTTTCCAAATCTCAGTAAGGGCCTCGGATACTTCAAGAATAACATCCTTGTTACTCTTGTATTTATTGTCTTGTACATACTGAATATAACTTCCAACCTGTTGTTTTGTTGGCAGCTCATAATTAATGAGAAAGTTCGGGAAGTGGGGAGCCAAAGACACTGTAACTTGGTGATGTTCTAGTTCTTTCACTCATGTGATGAGTGAATCTTTAACATACATTCAAAAAGGTGAATCCATATCCCTCCATAGGAAATACTCTGTAAATATCTCGTAAATTCGTCATACATCGATTAATTCATAATTCTTTCCGAGTAGTTTACAAAAAAGGAATTCCTCAATCTAAAATTGCCTAAACCTTAGATCCATAAGGAGTTAAAGTGCAAATTTTGTTCCTGTACTAAAATTACCCATTCCTAGCTTCCGAGACGAGAACTATAATAACTTAATACAACTAGCCTCACCCTACGGAAAAAATAATTTTTAAGCAAAATTTGGTCCCCGAAAAGGGGTTGTTACGATTTTTTCAGATTCTTTTTTTGTCTTCATTTCCAAATTTTGGATGGTCTTCTCTACAAAACCTGAAATATGCCTTCAAATGGGTTGCGACACTACGCCCTCATGTACGTTGGTTTGAATTTCTGTGCTTTTTACTACTCCTGTTCATTTATTCCTCTCGCCTTCTTTCCTGGTCCACTGAGCCAACCCACACTCCAACATTTCTACTTTCAGTCAAGCAACCAGCGAATACGTGTAGTACCAGCAGTCAAGAGTACATGGAAGAGGCAACGTGCTCGATTCTTCACAATGAAGCAAAAAGGCATTTTGTTTGGGCCAGTTCTGGATGGTAGCGCCGTATAGTACTTGATCTGAATGGAATTATTAAGAGAGACTAGTAATTAAAAGTAGTAAATGAAGAAATGGAAGTGAGATAGTTAAGAAACTAATAGAATAGGGTACTAATATGATGGCTGGGGCACTTGTGAGGTCAAAGGTAGATGAAGAGATGCGCTGAATAATACGAGAATAGAAAACGACGCGAATGTGAATAAGATTGGCGTCGAGGGTGCAATTCGAGTGCTGCATCAGGATATGAAATCGATAAGAATGCAACAATTTTAAGCTCTGTGAGAGGTCTGAAAAGAAAGCAGCAGATTGAGTGGAAGACATAACAATAAAAATGCTAAAGTGTGGTGAATGTTGAATCAAATGGATTTAGCTGTTGTGTTGCAAAACACTTGGAGGAGTGGTAAATCGTTTGATAGTATCGCTGTAAAATGGGAGGCAAAGTGTATGGAAAAATGTTGATTAAGTGTATAAGAAGGATAACAGGGAAATATAAAATATGACTAAAGTGTGTTTAAGGCGCGTAGAGGATAAGTGGATGACGTGTTTGCGTTGAGGGAATATGTGGATGATGTGTTTGCGTTGAGAAAGCTGGGTGTATGGATCATGAGAAAGTTTATGATCAGGCCAATAGGGAAGTGTTATTGTAGTTTCAACGAATATACGAAATCAGTGGTAAAATGGTGGATTGTGGTAAAATGTTGGATTTTGTAATTTTTAAGATGTGAAATAAGGCATGGATTCGGGTGGATGATGGTTAGAGTGAGTGGTTTGTCATATGCGAGGTATTAGGCAGGGGGTGGGTGGCACTATAGTGGTAAATTTAATTATAGATGAAGTGTTGATAGGATGGAAGATTAATGTGCGATAGTTTTGAATTGTATGAAAGTTTCATGGGTCTTAGTGTTAGGGAGCGTTTGAGGAAAAGGAGACAAACCGATGGATACGTAGATGATACTGTGTATTGGATTAAATGGAAAGTTCGACGGTAAGAGTAATGTAATGGATAATATGAGAGGGGTTTGATTTGGGGAGGGGGGTAGAGTGTAGAGGGTGAGTACTGAGTGGTTGAAAGGTGCATATGGTATGAGGAAAGTTGTGAAAGATGTTGTGATCGAGAACGTCTTAGGTGGTGCCGGCAAGTGTGAATAGGTGGAAATAAACTTATAAAGAGAATTACGACAGTAAATGTAAGGGTGTGAGAATGGTTGAAAGAGGGCGTAAAAAGTGGATTGGTTATGTGAATGAGTGTTAGAAAGATGGAGATGATATTGTATATGAGAGGTGTGCTTGAAGGGGGTTTGAGAGGGAAGTACTTGGCAGCTTATGGCCAGGGAAGACCCCCGAGTGGAAGACATGCAACAGCACCCCATCTCTACAAGGGGTAAATTTGAGTAGCTTTGAAGTGTGCCACTCCAACATAGTGGGAATGTGGTCTAGCAGTGAGATGGGTTCCAGGAAGCGGGCAAAAAAGCAATAGATAACGGGGGTTGGCTGAACGGCTAGAAGAATGGAAAAAAATGGAGTGAAAGTGAATAATGGACGAGCTCGGAGGCCACCACACAAAAACTAATTTCTAAACCCCTACATTGCACAATGGGCAGTGCATGCGTTAATGTCATAGGGTGATAAAAATGGAGTGGAGAGAATGTAGGGAGAAAATAGGTCACCTTGAAGGAAATCCGATTCGACTAACGCTGGAGAATTCTCCAGATTAACGACTCTATCCCAATCGAAGGCGATTTGTTATAAATATTTGTATTTTGTTGTTACGAAGAGCGGTCAATAAGTTTTGCAATTCGGATATAAGGAAACGAGATATGAGGAAAAGTGTTTTATTATTTTTCAATATAACTACCCTCGACTTCAATGCACTGGCGCCACTTGTCCCTGAGGCTTCGAATTCCCGACAACCAGAAATCTCCCGACTGCTGTTCAATCCACTCGTGGACGGCGAGCTGGACATCTTCATCGTCCCCAAACCGGCGTCCACGCAGTGCAGCCTTGGGCTGGTGGAATAAAAACTAGTCGCTAGGGGCCAGATCTGGACTGTAGGGGGATGGTTGAGCTCCTCGAATCCGCACTCGCGCAGGGCAGCTTGTGCAACTCTGACCTTGTAGACAGGGGCATTGTCGTGGAGGAGCAGGAAAATTTGCCACGCCGCTTCTGACGGATGCACTTCTTTAACCCAACCAGTTCTTCGGCGTAATATTGGACTGTGATGGTCCTTCCACGAGGCGCATAATCCACCATCAACACTCCCTCAGAATCCCAGAAGATGGTGGCCATGATCTTCCCGGCTGAGGGTTGGGTCCGGAACTTGATGGGGGTCGGAGAGCCCCTGTGCTTCTAGGCCATGCTTTCGAGCTTGGTCTCGGAATCCCAGTGATGGACCCACGTTTCATCACCTGTCACTATGAGTGACTCGAATCGCCCCGGGTCTTGGTTGTACAGGAGCAGCAGCTCCTCCGAACTTTGACGACGTTGAAGTCGATCATGGGGCGTAGGGTTTCTAGGGACTCAACGGACAGAGACCTTGGTCATGGCCAAATTGTCGTGGATGATGTTGATAACACTTCCATGTGATATTCCAAGTTCTCGCTCGATTTCTTCGACCTTCACCCGTCGATTTTCCAGGATCATCCTCTCCACATGGGCCACATTGTCCTCGTTGGTCACGTCTGACGGGCGTCCTGGATGGGGATCATCTTTAAGGGACTCACGACCATGGCGGAACTCCCTATTCCAACGAGCAATGGTTGCATAGGAAGGGACGGTGTCGGTGTACACTGCAACCATGCGTTTATGGATCTCTTTTGCATCCTTTTCTTCCTTGGTCAAAAATTTGATCACTGCGCGGTGCTCAACCTTCTCCATTGTTGAATAATTTGTGACTGACGATCTGCGATCAGCTACAGCTTCTTAAATAGACGAGGCAGGAGCGTGCGGCTGCAGGTCCTGACTTGTCATGAGTTGTCCTAACACCCCCACAAACAGCCATCCCCCTTCCTCTGTTTTGCCCTACCGATTCGCAAAACTTATTGACCGCCCCTCGTATAAAGGATAATACAGGTTGAGGTGGGTAATTTGTCCCCTAACTTCAATATAAAGGAAAATAACAGAGTTTATTTATACATAAATATTTACTAAAGTTAAATGTTAAAGACTTGATGGATTGTGCTGTTCAATTTATTCAATGAAATGGCTGTCGGCCTCCACCACGGGCCCCAGGCAGCTCGGAACCTGCTGCAGGCCTTTTCGACGGTGCCTCTGTTTAACTGGGTGAAAACTGGTGATACTGGGGTTAAACTTGTGGTTCACAGGGATTCGTATGGCTCTCTTGGCCACACCCCATACATAATATCCAGGGGGGGGGGGGGAGGGTATGGGGAGTTAGGAAGCTAGATATTAGGAGAAAAATGGCCAAAGAAATTTTTTAACAGTCAAGACTGGGTTCTCTTACTTGTATGGCATGATGCGGGGTCCTGGCGCCACACTTACGGCCTTCCAACGGCCACTTCCTGAATCCAGCGTAACAGCAACTCTTCCAGGCACTCGATGTACCCCCCGCCCTCTGGAAAGATACAGGGGGGCATAACGTGGCCCTCGCTACTGACCATTCTAAACATCATGATGTGGACCGAGAACATGGTCTTCATAACTTTCGGTATATCTTTAGGAGGGAGGGGAGGCAGCACACAAGTGGTTGTTTTGCGAGTTCACCACCTGGTAATGGTAGAAGTTCTTCTAGTTTAAGAAGAACCAAAGCCGGCCAACCTTGAGGGGATGCTTCATTATGTTCACAAGCTTCGCAGCACGTTCCTTCTGCTTGTCCTTCATCTTCTGTGACAGAAGATGGCCGTGTCTAATCTTGTATGAGTAGCGGCGGATGTCCTCATGCACTAACTGCCTGATAAGAGACCCCGACACTCCCTTGTCCCTGGTTATGGACCACAATGACTTGCTTGGATCGTTGTCAATGACGGCCTGGATCTCCGCGACAAATTCGGGAGTTCTTTTCGTGTCAGAACTCTCAGGGTGAGGTTTGCGAGCCGCGGTCCCTTCCTAATCACAGCCTAACTCACCCAACTCTTTCCTGATTCTCTGCGCCATCCTCAGATTGACTCCCAAAGCGCTCGGAGATATTCGCATCGGAGCTCCCGGCGCAAATTCCAAGCAGCGCAGTTTGCCTTGTCCAAATTTGTGGAAGATTGCATTCAGCCATCGCATTGCTTCCTTCACATACGATGCACAACTCACTCTACTATGATAGGAAGAGAGACCCAACCTCAGACAACACGCATAGACGGAATTCAGAGTTGCCAACAGAGACAATTTACCCAACACACCCTATAGATTTTCAGCCATCTTGTCATTTATAGTCGCTATTATTTACCACTGCTAGTCTTGTTGGTATGGTCATAATCTCAGCAAAAGAGATATTGATCGCACTGATTCAGGAAATAATTTTCAAGTGGTGACCTCTAGTCCGATTTCCATCATCTAACTCAAAAAACTTGCTAACATCCAATTTATCTATCCCAGAAAAAAATTTAAACAGCTCAATCATATCCCCTCTCACACACCTCCTTTCGAACGAGAACATATTTAATACCCTCAGTCTATCTATATATTCAAGGTGCCTCAGGGAAGGAATAATCTTTGTTGCCCTCCGTTGCACTGACTCGAGAAGGTTAATATCGTGTCTAAAATGTGGGGACCATGCCTGTATACAGTACTCTCGATGTGGCCTAACATAAGAGTTATAGAGTTTAAGAATAACCTCCTTACTTTTGTAACTGACATTTCTCTTAATGAAGCCCAGCACTCTATTTGCCCTATTTCTTGCTTCAATACACTGCTTAGAAAACCTTAATGACTTATCTATTACTACTCCTAGATCTTTCTCATCCTCTACTGAGCTCAGCCAATGCCTATCCATTTCATAGTTAAATTCTCTATTATCTTTTCCCATGTTAATAACTTTAATGGAGATAGGCCTAGAAAATAGATTGAGAGTATTTTTTTCTGCAAAAACCTCGCATGCATGGGATCTTGCGGCGATCAAATATAGGCTATAAGATCATTACTGGAAAATACGATGTTAATTGGACTGAGCGAATATTTCAGCTGGAAGATAATGCTAAACGGGCAAGCCCCCCCTCCCAAAGAAAAAGAAAAAATAAATAAAACAAGAACAAGGCTGAATCTTCTTAAATATTCCTTGCCCAACCGATTCATTAAGAACTAGAACGATCTGTCGGACTGGGTGGTGAATGCACAGTTGTGAAATTTGAATTTAGGCTAGATAAATATTGGAAAAATCAGGGCCAGAAGTAAAATCGTAGAACACAAATGAATAGCACCTAGGACTGCCTTACTGAAGCCACAGCCCCACCCCCCTTTCTAAGGACTCTGAGTATTATACTGTAGAGCATATTCTAAGTCCAACTTGGTAGAGCAAAAGGATAATATTCGTTTTTAAAGATATAAACGTTCTTAATTCTTAGAAATAATGTTCAACAATGTCATTTTCAACTTCCGGAGCTTAATAATAACGTAGTTATTCAATTTGCGAAATAATGTCATTATTTGGGTAAATTTGAATCTTTCAGTACTATTTGCCGTATTTCCTTCAACCTTTGGCATGCCTAATTAGCCAATAGCATACTACGGTATATCTGCAGATGATCTGCGCGTGTGTCTTCTGACTGATTAGCCAATAACATGCTTCGTTCTATTTCGGACCGTCCGCGCATGGCTGTCTTCGGTTGATATGTTGTAAATTAAGGGATTTAGGTGATGACCACAAGGTTAGATATCACAGCTTACATTTTGTGGACCCTGTCCGCGTTATTCATACTCAGAACATTAAAAGACTGGCGGGATGTCAAAAGTCTTAACCGGGAAATAAAAAAGCGCATTTATTCTAGAGGTAGCGGATCTGTACCGGCATGAATTTCAAGACAAATGAGGTGTTTTTTCCTCCAAATTTTGTCTGATTTTATTAGGTAAGGTTAGCTAAGGTTAGGTTAGGGTTTGGTACGGGCTGGTCTGATTCTGATTTTGGATCATTTAAATGAATTTGAAAATGTGTTTTTTCTTATGCAGTTTTGTATACTTTTCAGATCTGAAACTTGTTTTTGCTAGAAACACATACTTTTCCTATTATGGACCTTAAGTCGATTATGGGAAAAGTAAACATTTCCGGAGAAAACGAGTGTCAGATCTAAATACTACACCTAAAACTGCATAAGAAAAACACATTTTTAAATTCCTTAGAAGAGATGTCTTAAAACGAATATTTACCGAACTAAATATATTACAATTCTAACCATACATATCAATAAGGCCAATTTCCAAATAGAGAATGTTTTTTATTTTTCATTGCACATTTCGACCTCAGCGTACTTTATGAGATGCTGTGACTTAACAGTAAATATACAGATATTTTATCTAAGTTGCGAATTGTGCTAGTTCTTTACCTATTAGCTTCGAAGATAGTCCGTTCTAATCATCTAAGCAGTATTTTGGTGGATAAAATAGAAATGACTGAAATGTATCATTTTTAGACAAATCTTCTGTTTCCATTGCGTGAATTGAGATTAGTCCCGCTTTTTCCCGCCATTGATTCAACTCTAGCAAACTTTGAGATACATCGATATAAATCGTCTTTCAAAATACATTTAAATTGGAGAAATGGGCCGATAGAATTATAATACAACAAACAACAATTATTAACATGAAACGTCTGGAAACCCGTAGGGCGATGGAGAGAAGAAATACCGAACTATCGCCGCTTCTACATACAGTAAAGCCGTAATATTTCGCTTTCAACAACGGAACAACTCTACCGCGACCACAAAGAATGAGGAGACAGTGAAAAAAAGCAAACAATCCACGTGCGAGTCACTCCCCAAAAGCCTACCCGTCAAGCTGCTTAATCCCTCTACTGACTCCCCCCAGCACAAAGATTTTACTTAATTTTTCGCACGTCGATGAATGTTATCTACCGCAAATTTGTCGGTCGTTGGACCTCTAGCAAAAGTAATTATTATCAATATATTTTAGGACTATTTAAATTCAACAGATGCCAAATATCATATTTTGGACGTTATTTATCCTGCAGTCTTATAAACTAAACAAACAAGTTTATTTGTTACTTTGAATACACCTTTTTACGTTTACATGGTTATTTTCGCGAGCAAGCATACATGCGCACATGCTTATACGAAGCAGGTGCGTGGAAAAAGTCAAATTCCATTTAGTCATTTTCTTTAGTAAAATTCGTTCGTGTCAAGGTCGCTTTGGCAAAGTCCATTTTGGGTTGATTCATGAATTTTTTGTTCTTTATCAGTCCGAGCTTTTCAAGCTGGCTTAAACACTTGTGGGGGTATGAGGGGGGAGGGGGATCAGCGCATAACTGCCGCAAAGTGCACCGATAGAAATTTTAAGCATGGTTAATCTGAATAAAAGAATATTAAAAAAATGCAATAAACCAATTATGTAGATTTGGATACTTCCATGATCGCCCGTTTTCGCTAAAATCCGGCGCAAACAAGATAGGCCGAGTCAGTGCTTGTTGAAATGTCCCGTATCCTAATCCGTTCAGCAATAAAAATAATTATGGTCATAATTTAAGTCTTCATTTTAATTCAACAGATACGGAATATTATGGCGATTTGATACACATATGAACACACAACTAGAATAACAAGACCGCCTTATTATTTCTCACAAGTTTAAACAAATGAATGGACAAAAGGAGCTGTTCTTAGAAAAAATCCGAATATTAACTATCTTAAATTTATGAAATGGTATATGTTTACACGCCAACATGTATTTATCAAGAAGATAAATGAATTGACATAAGCCTATTGCTAAGTTTCATACAGAATGGGTGTGAAAGAATAACATTAATAAGGACGATGGAATCCGCATGGTTTCTATAATTAACACGTCAAAAATTAATAATTGTTTAATCAGCCTAACTGGGTCACAGTTAATTACATGTAGACCTTTCAGCAACATTTTTAACAATTATCTCAGGCTTCCACGTTCCCTAACATCCTTTCGAACCTCTTTACAAGATTTGGAATTTGCATGTCCGTTACCATTTCCTTTTGCATTCATACACTTTCCCGAAGTCATCTCTCTTCCCATTGTTCACTGGTGGAAATTTGAAATTGTAGTTTTTCATTATTATTCAAACCTCTTTCCCTGGGTGGGAGTTTTGCCTTTCTTTACTCTGAAGTTTATGGGCGCAATGTTTCCTTTCTCAGAAATGAGCTGAGGCATCCGAAGTTGTCACAAAGGGAAACCAAAATTCTTCACTCTATTAAATCCTTTCTCCGCAGGAATGTTAAGGCTTGTGTTCTTTGATTCCCACACCACTTCGTAATTATCCACAAAGAAACTGGTCTCGTAATTTCGGGTGGATGATTGTAGTTTCCGGGGTTGGGCTATTTGTACATATGATAGAGGTTCTCCTCGTAAATCACATGGAGGTACATATATCATAACTTGTAAACGAAAAGATTTATTTAACTGTAATGCTATAATACAAATATAGTATCCGGATGCGGGCAAAACCTTTTTAGAGTACCCCGAATACCTTTACTTAGATGATACATGAATACTTTCAGAAGTTCACACAGATTTGTATCTAAATTTTACTATGTGATTTCAGGACTTTCCGGAGCAAACAGATGCTATTTTTTTTTTTTTTATCCGAGCCTTCGGAAGATATAGGGCTACGATAGGATTTTTTTAGCGTTTTTCTCAAAATTCTGGTCCATTAAATGGACCCAGTCACATATTTTTACCAAAATCCTAGGTTTAGACTTCTTTGAAACTTCCCAATGGCATTAATATCAACTATTTCCTAAGGCAACTCATTAAAAAAAAGATGACTACCCAATGATTAAAAGAGCAATTTCGAATATTCATCCTACTATGTTTCTTAATTAGCCTTTTGGGCTTTACTACTAAACTTATTGCTGGTATTTATATAAAAAGATTTAACTAGGTAAAGTATTTCTATTCGTATATTTCTAAATGAAAACATACCGTTTCTTCAATCTATAAGAATATTCCAATAAGGTAATATTGAAGATTAATTTGATTGCACCTTTACTAGCATTTCAGCAAAGTGAACACAGTACGCAGAACAAACCTGAATGCAACAGAAGAGTTGAGGTCGGCTAAGGAATTATCAATAACACTATATTTTAAGAACGGGATTTTTTGGAAGGGTTGAATAATAATAGGTTTTTTTTCTCTTAGTTCGGTTGTGACCAAAGTATATTTTAAGTTTTTATCCAAGTTATTTCTAAGAGTTTCTTTAGAGTTGGAAAAAACAAAATGGTGATGTTCAGAAATAATTATGAGTATCGAATATTTGGGAATTTTTTAAAACAAAAAGAATTCCAAATGGTGGAGCTCAGAAAATTTATTAAAATTTAGGCATGGCTGCTATTTTCTTGTATATTCGAAAGTTTTATATCGAAGTTATTTCGGAAATAGATTTTCAATTTTAATCCTTATCAGGAGGAAATTGCTACTGGCCCATAAAACAAATAAAGCAAAATGAAATTATTAGAGCAAATTTAAATGAAAAAAAAAAGAATCCTGAGGATTGTTTTTCCATAATTAAAAGATTTCCCATAAACATTTTTTTGGCCTTTAGGCCTAGAAAATAATCATCCATTTTAAAAAAAATAGACCAAGATGAAATTCTTAGTAGATATGTACTGGAAACTTTTTGAAAAGCCCGAGTCTATGCAAAGCCTTCTGAGATACCAGACACGAACTGGAATCTAAGATCCCAGACAATAGCTAAGATCTGCGCTTCATCTGCGACTCTAGCAGCTATTTTTGGCTCACACGCGTTTTAATACCTTAGCTTTCACCTATGTAGTCATTAACATAGATAGCAAGGTACCGAGTTCTCATCTATAACTATACTTCATTAAACTCCACTCTTTGTGATCTACTTGACAACCACTCTCTAACCTAATTAAATGTCCAACTTCAATTAATGTAGCAGCTACCCGTGAGACACCCGCTCAAATAAACTACAGCTACATCCTTAGCATCATTAAAACTTATTACAGAGTTTAAAAAGTGGAGGAGATTGGTATAAAAATACCACCTAAACCCTATTGACTTTAATTAATTTGTCCCCAGTTAAGGTCCACCCCTTAGGTCGACAACCTTGAGGAATTCCAAGTGGTCATGGTTCAGCCAGGGATCCAGCACTTAGTGTATCTGTAAATGGGGTTAGCCTCGTCTAGTTCCTAGTGGGAATGAGTGCAGATGTATGTGGTGGTTAGGAGGGTGCGGAGGGAAAGGTACATCAACGGAACCTTGGCAGAGGGGTGTGTTTCTTTTGGATTGATGTTCAGTTGAAAGGCGTCAAGGAAATGGTTTGTACTTTTAGATAAGATGGGTGCAGGGGCCTGAATCTCGTATGGTGAGATTCCTTGGAGGATCTCAGTGTAGGGTGTCCTTGGAGTTTTGCGCTTGTTTGTGGGAGGAGGGTGTGGATCTTACATATAAGGGCATGGGCGACTCTTTAATTAAAGATTTTTTTCTAAGTGACTCAACATGCGTTTCTTAATTTTTTCTATATTTCTCTTCAATATAAAATAAATAAACTTGCAGGTTTATAATTACTCACATCAGTTTTACACCCTCTTTTGTATTTTAATACCTTACTTCTAATCACCATGAATTTAATTCACCTTAAATGATATCTTAAAAATTTAATTCCCTAAGTTGATGATGAACTTCCAGCACCTACACACTCCTCCAAGAGCTTTGAGATATTATAAGAACGCTTTAATAACACATTGCTTTTTTATTTTTGACACAATGATATTTAAGCTAATATTCATATATGATAATCGAACGCATCCACTAAATCTGTCATTACACCTTTATCACAATTCTCATCAACAAAAACAACTAAAATATGTGATGATGCTGATAATAGAGGAGATGCAATAGGTAGAGAGTGGGAAGGGTTAGAAGGGAAAAAAATAAAAAAGTAGAGGTTACGATTTTAAGCTAAATACTTTTTCTTTTGAGGTCCTAAATAAAATATGCATTTAATGCTCTAACTATGCCACTACGACTATATAAAATACTAGCGACCCAATATTACATCCATCATTATTAAACTTGCAAAAAAACCCTTACTATTTTTATTCATATTTCTAACTAAATTTAGCTCTGAATTGCTTTTATTATAGGTACGTATGATCTTTTTTTTAACTCATTTCTAGCACTATCTCTTAGTTCTCAGATTTAAGTTTCAGAAAAACATTTTCTTTTTTCATTAATTTTATTTGAATATCACTACTTTATCAAAGGGGCGTCCTATAAATTAACATTACAGCATTTTTTAAATCTATTTAACCAACCTGCACATCAAAGTTTTAATTCCTTAATACCTTTCTTAAAGTTTTTGAAAGACAAATCTTTAAGGATATTTCATTGAGATCGAATTTGAAGTAGTTCATAGTTCATATCAAATTTATATCTGTGAAGTTTTATGGTCATTCAGCAAAATTGTTCATATGTACACGTTAAGTTTCGCTCAATCTTCAATTATTTTTTTTGACATCATACTAAGATTATCCCACGGAAATTCAGGCTTAACAGTAGTAATTTTACCTTATTGACAGGTGCTTGACAAAGACAAAGAGGTTTTCATTAGTAGATATTTTTGGGGGGGGTTTGTTTAAACTTGAGGTGTTCCGACATGTTTCTACACGCTCAGTCATTACTTACTGTAAAATCGGGTATCTTTCTTGTTGCGACGTTACTGTTCACCTGATTATATACCATTCGGATAGGTTTATGAGTCTTAAAGTGTGACAGCAGTAAAGTTGTGTGATATCTTTTGTTTAAGTTTAAAGTAGGGCATAATGCGACCAAAGCAAAAACATCAATTAGGTATTCGAAGGAGGAACTACTAATCAACAAGCAATATGTAGATGCTTTCAGGAATTTCAAGCTCGAAATATTGACCTTCACAATGAACCTAGTGGAATAACTACAATCGAGGCCAAAAGTTTTCGGACACGTCAGAAATTTTAGATAATTAGATACATGCAGGGTGGTGAGATTCTATTCGCATATCAAAATGAATATAACAGCGACATAAGGAGGAATAAATAGCAATGCTATATGAACAAAATATAAAATTTGCCAAAACATGTAACTCCAGCAACAAATAACATATGCAGATGAAGCTCTGAAAAGTTACAGCAACATCAAAATGATACATGAAGCTCAGTAGCGTGTCGAGAGTCCCTTAGCAGAGATGAACACATTTATTCTTCGAGACATGCTCTCCACGAGGGTGCGGCACCTGAGATATGTGATGCCAGGCCACTCTTCGGTAATGCCTTCAGTTGTTCCTTTAGCTTGGCTGAAGACACTCTCTCAGGTTCTTTCGACTCCTGCCAGAGGTTCTCCAGTGAACTCAAATCCGGAGACTGAGCTGGCAAGTCCATAACCGTAATATTTTTGTCTTGGAACGACTGTACGATTATGATGGACGCAGACTTGTGACATGGAGCATTATCCTGTCGGAAATCACATTCCCGTCATTTCTGGAGAAGTCGCGGGCTGAGGGCAGCATGTAATCTTTCAGGACAGTTTGACACTTCTCTGAATTCATGGTTCCATCACGAACGGTGAGTCGACCCAACCATGAACTTGACAGGCAGCCGTATACTATTACAGAGCGGCTACCACGCTTTACTATTGTAACTATGCACTCTCGATTCCAGTGCTCCCCTGGCTTCCTGCGGACACTAACGTTGCCAGGGGTCAAGAACAACTGAAACGTGGACTCGCCGGACCATAAGACAGGTCCCCATTGACGCATGTGCCCAAGACAGTCACAGTGTTTATGCTGAATGTTGATCAGATGCTTCCGACGGGCTTTACATGACTTCAGGCCTTGTGAAAGCAATCTGCGATAGACTTTTCTGACGGATGCATTAATCTGGCCGCCCTCTGTCCATTCGTGTTGCAGCTGGACTGCGGTTTCTGTACTGACCGTGAGTCGTCTAGAACGATGTCGGTTATGGATGTTCCCACTTTCGCGGATCCTCATCAACAGTGGAATGTGATCCGGTAGCTCTCCAGACGATTTGTCGAAAGCTGAAACCCTTCCGTGCAGCGTGCGTATCAGACTTCCTTCCTTCACGGTATAGTTATGTGTTTTCGAAATTTTCATATCATTATCAGATCCTGTCTACAAGGGATATCCTATTAATAAAAATATATGATGTGTATATGATGACATTTTGACTGCAACATACTGCACATTGATACCAAGATTTCATACATTTCAATAGCCTCGCCTTTTTAAATATTTTTTTAAAAAGTTAGAAGCTTGTACTTTTATTTTGCTTTCCAGATGTATTGGGCACACGCATTTAAACCTAAACCAACATAGTGATAGACATACCCAAGAAAAAAGGAAAATTCCAGGTTTCCCTAAACTTTTGGCCGCGGCTGTACATCAATCATAAACGATGAAAGATTGAAAGAGATTGTTGAAGATAATCCATAAACTCAATCCGAGAACTTGCATTAGACTGAGTTTCATATACGACTGTTTCCCGCAATTTAGCTTTTATAGGAAAAGTAAACAAAAAGTCCTCGGAATAGGGACCACATCAATAGAGGGAAGGTTAGATACTGGGCATATGGGCAGAATCTTCATCCTTCTCTCTTCACAACACTATTTTTATAAAACGTATCGTGACGTTTGTTGAGAAATAAATACTCTTATCACAATAAGAAACAACCTGGGCAGTGGTTGAGCTTTAAGGACCAAGACACACCGAAGCTGTAAGTGCACCGACGTAGAGTTATGATGAGTCTACAAAAGGTTAAATATATCCTACTCGTTTTTACAACAAGGACAACCAATTACCGCCACTTTTTACTGTCAAGAAATTGATTTAATGGATGAAAAAATAAAATGTAAACCTAAATTTCTAGAGTGGCAAACAAAGAATGACCAATTTTACTTCATGTGAAATAGAATATAAAGTTTTACAGCATCTCCCATACTCACTTGAATTTTCGCCAGCGGATTTACCATATTTTCCAACATCTGGATTTACCATATTTTCCAACATCTGGATTTATTCCTTAGATGCGACCAAAGCCCAGACAACATCGAACATCTACTCTTAGACTGCCCAAACCTCACACAGCCACGCACTACACACAATATGTCCTCTCTTAGGGACTTGCCAACCCATCCACTAAACTCCACCGGCCACTCCACTATACCCCAACAATACAAACGCAAAATAAATCTCGCTCCGACACCAAAATTCACCAGATGCAACTACAACGCAGACACATCAAACCTCACACAAGCACGCACTACACATCCATATCTCTTGTCTTAGGGCCCTGAGGACACATTTAAGGACCGTGGTACCCTTTCAAGTGGCCGCTTACTTACAGAAGAGAGATAGGGGTGGCAGCAAGTTAGTTAACGCACTAAAGCAGTTTATTTATTCAAAAATATACATTCTATGAGAAAGGGGTCTATGGTTGCCAAAAGACCATTGAAGTTGATCCATATGATGATTAATTAAATGCTTTATACATTACAATTTTCTATTTTCATCAAATTCTCACATTACAGGCACCACAATGTAACTCAATTAGGGAAAATTGATTAAGCGTCACAACAATGGGAGTGATGTTCATCAACATACCTAAATCGCGGGCTCTCAATTATTCTGACTTATGACTTTATGACCCTATGTCCTGACGACCTTCAAAACTTTCAACAAGTGGGGCAATGCGACCCATAGTTAGTTTTCTTTTAATAATTCTCGGAGTAACCTTCGGAAGATAATGTAAAACAACATAAGGGTTTCAAATTTCGTTAGAATCGGTTGAATAGTTACAATGTTATTGCCAAATAATTCCCGGACGAACCTTGGGAGGATATTGGCAATTATATCATTCGAAAGAGATTGTAAAACAACATAAGAGTTTCAAATTTCGTTAGAATCGCCTGAAAAGTTACGATGTTTTGCCAAATAATTCACGGACTAACCTTGGGAGGACATCGGCTGAAAAGTTACGATGTTTTTGCCAAAAAACCTAATGGAAAGTAAACCGTTTACCATGCGACCAACCGAACGACCTAAGGACCCACATATTAATTTATAGAGTCGCGCTAAAAAGAATGAATAGAAATGCAAAAAAAGATCAATGCAAAAAAATGCATCACCAAAAGTGTAAAACGTAAATCCTTGGATAAATAGGGTACATAGAAAGCTTCCAAGAGCAGTGAGTGACAAGAATCTGACCCCCGATTCGGACCAGAAAATCACTCACTACCGCAACTTTAATATGTTTAGATGTGTGAGTAATGAAGAGGAACATCGGGCATCATATCTAAGAGGGAGTGGTATGTGTGGTTGAGTGTGGTGGTTTATGACACTGAATGAGAGGGACTGGGGGAATGAAATGCGATTCGGTGGCTCGAAACGAGTGAAGTCATGGAGCGGAAAGGTGAAAGGCTGAAATAAATGGAGTTCCAATTCTTAGTGAAAAGTTTACACGCTTTTAAGAACTTAAAAATTGTAAAGCACCAGGGAAGAGAGGGTGTTATACGTGTTGCTTAACATTCACCTGGTTCCTGAAAGATCCCCTCTCATACTCGAGTATCTAAACTTTTTATAAACAAGGTCAACAGACCTAAGTTGCGCGCTCTCAATTATTTCAATAATTTTGAAGAAGAAAAATAAAATTTAATTAACAAACATATCATCTGAGCTTACGACCTTCAAAACTTTCCAAAACTAAATGAAAAGTAAAATGGTTACATTTTGACCGACCGACCTACTGACCGACATAGTAACTTATAAGAGGCGAAGAGTCTGCGGAAACAACGAGCTAGTTTACTATTTCCGCCAAAGTTTGAGTTCCTCCCCTCTATACCAGGGCACGGCGATACCATTAATGAGATTATATTCTGTCTCCTCACTCTCCGCTGTGTGGATTTACTCATCACTAATCCACGTTATCAGCTCCCCCCCCCCCCCCATCCCCTATGCCCGGCAGGAAGCGCTAAGAGATTTCACGTAGCCTAAGAGTCCTTTCTTTTGGGGTGTGAAGGCAGCGGGGAGCAAGAAGGAGCCCTGATCCATTGCGAGTGAGGCCACAATACTTATAGCTATATTATTCTCAGAAAATGACGCCACATATATTTTATGTCTTCCTTCATTCCTGGTAATCTCTGGTTTTGTCGCCATCCCGAAGACATTTGGAAAACATTCGAAACGATTTTTGGGGGCGTTTGATATTCTTCTGTCTAGCCTTTTCATAGAAGACGCATCTTTCTTTGGACCCATTTCGACGACGCACTGCCTAACTGTACATCGAATCTACAGACGTGAGTAGTATTTTTTTCCCAAGGCCAGACACTTTTGCGTACATCACCGTTTATTTCTTAATTTATTTTTCCAACATGACTGACCGATTCATTTCCCAAACATGCCTGTCCGATTCATTTCTCTAACATGTTTATCCGATTCATTGGTCAATCTGTCTGTCCGATTCATTTCTCCAACATGCCTTTACGATTCATTTCTCTAACATGCCTGTCCGATTCATTTCACCAAAATGCCTGTCCGATTCATTTCTCCAACATGCCTGTCCGATTCATTTCACTAACATGCCCGCCCGATTCATTTGTCCAACAAGCCTGTCCGATGTATTTCTCCAACATGTCTGTAAAATTCATTTCTCGAAAATAGATGTGCGATTCCTTTCTCAAGAATGCTTGTCCGAATCCTTTCTCCAATATGCCTGTTGAATACAGTTCTCGCCTGTACGATTCATTTTTTCAACATGGCTGCACGATTCATTTCTCCAACATGCCTGACCGATTCAATAGTGCAACAAGCATGTCCGATTCATTTCTCCAACAAGCTTGTTCGTTTCATTTCTCCAACATGCCTGTCCGATTCATTTCTCCAACATGCCTGTCCGATTAATTTCTACATCATGCCTGGTAGATTCATTTCTACAACATGTCTGTCTGATTCATTTCTCCAACATGTCTGTCCGATTCATTTCGCCAAGATGCCTGTCCGATTCAGTTCTAAAACATACCTGTACGATTCATTTCTTCTATATGCCTGTCCGATTCATTTCTCCAAGATGCCTATCCGATTCATTTCTCCAAAATGGCTGTCCGATTAATTGCTCAAACATGCCTTTACGATTCATTTTTCCAAAATGCCTGCACGATTGATTTCTCCAACATGCCTGACCGATTCAATTCTCCAACATGAATGTCATATTAATTTCTCCAACAAGCTTGTTCGTTTCATTTGTCCAACATGCCTGTCCAATTCATTTGTCCAACATGACTGTCTGATTCATTTGTTCAACATGCCTGTCCGATTCAGTGTCGACATGCGTGTTCGATTAATTTCTCGAACATGTCTGTCCGATTCATTTCTCCAACATTTCTGTCGAATTCATTTCTACAAGATGGCTCTCCGATTCAGTTCTAAATCATGCCTGTGCGATACATTTCTTCAATATGCCTGTCCGATTCATTTCTCCAACATGCCTGTCCGATTTATTTCTCTAGAATGCCTGTCTGATTAATTTCTCCAGCATGCATGTCCGATTAATTTCTTCAACATACCTGTCAGATTTATTTCTCCAACATGCCTGACCGATTCATTTCTCCAACATGCCTAACCGATTAGTATCTCCAACATGATTGTTCGTTTCATTTCTCCAACATGCCTGTTCGTTTAATTTATACAACATACCTGTTCGAATCATTTCTCCAAGATGCCTGTCCGATTCATTTCTCCAACATGACTGCCCGATTCATTTCTCCAAAGTACCTGTCCGATTCATTTCTCCAATATGCCGTCCGAATTATTTCTCCAACATGCCTGTCCGATTTATTCTTAAAACATGTTTGTCGGATTCATTTACGCAACATGTTGCCCGATTCGTTTCTCCAACATACCTGTCCGATTCATTTCTCCAGCCTGCCTGTCCGATTTATTTCTCCAACATGCCTGTTCTATTTATTTCTCAAACATGCCTGTCAGATTCATTTCTCAAAGATGCGTGTCCGATTCATTTCTGCAAATGCCTGTACGATTCATTTCTCTAGCATGCCTTCTCCATTCATTTCTCCAACATAAAGGTCAGATTCATTTCTCCTACATGCCTGTTCGTTTAATTTCTCCAAAATGCCTGTCCGATTAATTTCTCCAACATGCCTGTTCGATTCAGTTCTCAAACATGCCTGTACGATTCATTTGTCCAACATGCCTGAACGATTCATTTGTCCAACATGCCTGCCGGATTCATTTCTCCAACATGCATGTCGAATTCATTTAGCCAAACTGCCTGTCCGATTCATTTCTCCATGCCTGTCCGATTTATTTATCTAAAATGCATGTCCGATTCATTTGTCCAACATACCTGTCCAATTCATTTCTTCAACAGGCCTGTCCGATTCATTTTTCAACATGCCAGTCCGATTCATTTCTCCAACATGCCTGACTGATTCATTTGTACAACAAGCCGGTTCGATTAATTTCTCCAACATGCTTGTTCGTTTCATTTCTCTAACATGACTATTCGTTTCACTTCTCCAACATGCCTGTTCGTTTCTTTTCTCCAACATGCCTGTCCGATTTATTTGTTCAATATGCCTGTCCAGTTCATTTCTCTAACATGCCTGTCCGATTCATTTGTTCAACATGCCTGTCCTATTTATTTCTCTAACATGCCTGTCCGATTCATTTCGCCAATATGTTTGTCGGATTCATTTCCCCAACATGCTGCTCGATTCATTTCTCCAACATGCCTGTCCGATTCATTTCTCAAAAGCCTGTCATTGATTTCTCAAACATGACTCTAAGATTCATTTCTCCAACCTGCACTTCAGGTTGATTTCTCCAACATGCCTGTGCAATTTATTTCTCAAACATGCCTCTTCGATTCATTTCTCCAACATGCCTATTCGATTAATTTCTCCCACATGCCTGTCCGATTGATTTCTGTAAAATGCATGTCCGATTCATTTCTCAAACAGGCTTGTGTAATTCATTTTATAACATGCCTATTCAAGCGATTTTTCGACATGCCTGTCCGATTCATTTATCCAGCATATCTGTCCGATTCATTTCTCCATCATGCCTGTCCGATTCATTTCACCAACATGCCTGTCCGGTTCATTTCTCCATCATGCCTGTCCGATTTATTTCTCCAACATGCCTGCCCGATAGAATCCAATAAAATGCATGTGCAATTCACTTCTCCAACATGCCTGTGCGATTCATTTCTCTAACATACCAGTTCAATTCATTTCTCAATCATGATTGTCCGATTCAGTTCTGAAACATCACTGTTCGATAGTTCTCAAACATAGCTGTCCGATTCATTTCTCCAACATCCCTGTACGATTAATTTCTCCAATATGCCTGGACGATTAATTTCTCCAACATGCCTGCCTGATTCATTTCTTCAACATGCCTGTCCAATTCATTTCTCCAAGATGCCTCTCTGATTCCTTTTTTCAACATGCAAATCAAATTCATTTCTCAAGATGCCTGTCCGATTCATTTCTCCACGATGCCTCTCCGATTCATTTCTTCAACATGTCTGTCTGATTCATTTCTCCAAGCTCCATATCCAATTCATTTAGCCGACATGACTGTCCGATTCATTTCTTCTACATGCCTGTACAATTCTTTTCTGATAGATGGCTGTGCAATTCATTTCTTAAACATGCCTGTACGACACATTTCTCCAAAATGGCTGTCTGAATCATTTCTCCATTATGTTTGTCCGATTCATTCTCCAACATGCCTGTCCAATTTATTTCTCAAAAATGCTTTTCCAATTCATTTTTCCAACATGCCAGTCCGATTCATTTTTCTAAAATGCCTGTCCGATTCATTTCTCCAACATGCCTGTCCGATTCATTTCTCCAATATGCCTGTCCAATTCATTTCTCCAACATGCATGTCCGATTCACTTATCCACCATGCCTGTCCGATTTATTTCTACAACATGCCTGTCCAATTCATTACTTCAATATTCCTGTCCGATTTATTTATCCAACATACCTGTCCGATCGATTTACCTAACATGCCTGTCCAATTCATTTCTCTAAAATGCCTGTCCGAATCATTTCTCCAACCTGTCTGATCATTTTATTTTTCCAACATGCCTGTCCGATTCATTTTCACAACTTGCCTGTCCGATTCCTTTCTCTAACATGCCTGTGCGATTTATTCCTCCACAATGCTTCTACGATTCCTTTCTCTAAAATGCCTGTCCGATTCATTTCTCCAACATGCCTGTCCGATTCATTTACCCAACCTGCCTGACCGTTTCATTTTTCCAACATGCCTGTCCGATTCATTTCTCCAGCATGCCTGTGCGATTTATTTCTCCAACATGCTTTGTCCGATTCCTTTCTCCAACATGCCTGTCCGATTCATTTCTCCAACATACCTGTCCGTTTCCTTTCTCCAACATGCCTATCCACCTTCAATCAACTCTCCAATATGCTCCACGTCCACGAAGAGCAGAGTTGTCTTGCTGTCTATAGAGCGTTCCTGCTATGATTGTCCTCGTATGTTTCATCAAACAGATTTGTTTCTTCCGGACGGTCGGGGAATTTAAACTATGGTGATTCTTTGACAGAGTAATTCATCTATTTATTCATGCTCGGGTTTATTTTTAGTCGCGTGCACGCGGCTCTAGAAGTTGTATGGCGATGCGTAGGACGCTCGGTCGGATGGTAACCATTTTACCTTTCAATATTTTATTTTTTGCAATAACATCGTAACTATTCGACCGATTCTAACTAAATTTAAAACTTTTATGTTGTTTTACAGTCTCTTTCGAAAAAAATAATTGCCAAAGTCTTCCCAAGGCAATAACATTATAACTATTCGGCCGATTCTAACGAAATTTGACACCCTGATGTTGTTTTACATTCTATTTTGAATGCTACGAGGGGCGGTCAATAAGTTTTGCAATTCGTACATAAGGAAACGAGATATGAGGAAAAGTCTTTTATTATTTTTCAATATAGCTACCCTCGACTTCAATGCACTTGCGCCACTTGTCCCTGAGGCTTCGAATTCCCGACAACCAGAAATCTCCCGACTGCTGCTCAATCCACTCCTGGACGGCGAGCTGGACATCTTCATCGTCCCCAAACCGGCGTCCACGCAGTGCAGCCTTAAGCTGGCGGAATAAAAAGTAGTCGCTATGGGCAAGATCTGCACTGTAGGGGGGATGGTTTAGCTCCTCGAATCCACACTCGCGCGGGGCAGCTTGTGCACCTCTGGCCTTGTGGACTTTGACGACGTTGAAGTCGATCATGGGGAGTGAGGTTTCTAGAGACCCAACGGGCACAGACCTTGGTCATGGCCAAATTGTCATGCACGATGTTGATAACACTTCCATGTGATATTCCAAGTTCTCGCTCGATTTCTTCGAGGATCATTCTCTCCACACGGGCCACATTGTTCTCGTTGGTCACGTCTGACGGTAGTCCTGGGACTCGCGACTATGGCTGAACTCCCTATTCCAGTGAGCAATGGTTGCATAGGAATGGGCAGTGTCGGTGTACACTGCAACCATGCGTTAATGGATCTCTTTTGCATTCTTGCCTTCCTTGGTCAAAAATTTGATCACTGCGCGGTGCTCAACCTTCTCCATTGTTGAAAATTTTGTGACTGATGATCTGCGATCAGCTACTGCTTCTTAAATAGACGAGGCAGGAGCGTGTAGCTGCAGGTCCTGACTTGTCATAACTTGTCCTAACACCCCCACAAACAGCCATCCCCCTTCCTCTGTTTTGCCATACCTATTCGCAAAACTTATTGACCGCCCCTCGTATAATTGCCTAGGTCCTCCTAAGGTTAGTCCGGGAATTATTGAAAGTTTTAAAGTTCGTAAAGTCATAAGTCATAAGAATTGAGAGCACACAACTAATATCTGTTGACCTTGTTTCCATTCGAATTAAAACCAAAGTAGCAATGAGGGCATTCCCCCCCTCCTCAAGTTTGTGAGCACAGATCTGTAATGAAGGTGGAGATGTGTGGAAGATATATATCAGCAAGTTTTCCTGTAGCGAGTCGGAAGGACAATCTACGGGTGTTGGAGTTGAGAGTATAGATGTCAGCTGCAGCAAGGTTCATACTAAAAGTCAAATTCCCTTTCGTCGGTGTAAAAAATAAAGTGGGGGGGGGGGAGATTAAAAAGAGAATAGGATGAGAAGGCAAGTATGTTAACCCTCCTTTCCCCATAAGAGCCGAGGGAGTCAACCAACCCCACCCCCATCTCTCTGCCCCGACTAAGGATGATGGACGAACGCTGGTCGGCTATAAGCTTGCGAAATTAGCCGTCTGCCAGGAAAATAGGCAAGAATCCAAAGAAAGTGGGAAAAGGGGAATATAATAGAGATTTCTATAAGGAATAAAACCGAGGTAGTCTCAGGCTAGTTTGAAAATGCTGGGAAGATGTGCAGCCCTTCCAGGTACCAGGTGTTCTAGCATCTACCAGATAAGTTTCAGAATTTCAGGGCATGTGATGCTCTGTAGCTTGTTTAATTGCTATTGCGGAAAATAAACAATAAAAAAATGTGTCTAATTGACTTTTAATAAAGTTCACATCGATTTTAAAGAAGTACGCAAAGCAAACTATCACGATATACTCGTTCATGATCGACATCACTCGCGGCTGCGCTGTGTGCGCGCGTAGCGTGCCGGTCGGCATGAACTTAACGTCATATAACACTTTTTCGTTATAACGAAATTCAGGTTTGTGTATATAACATTCATTAACATAGTAATTAAAGATAATGGTTGGACTGGAAGTGCTAAATTTTTTTAATTCTCTCGAGGTTAAAATCAACAAACTGTTTTCTGCTAATTACCTGCGGCGAAGCGGGTCTATGGGTCATGCAAATCCCGTGTTGTGTTTATCTTCTGTCCGCAACGAGTCGCTGGCTTAATGTAGCCAGCTAAAACCAATGCTACCAAAGGTAATTGAGGTCACCGAGTTCAAATATATAAGTTGACCACCAGGTGGCGCCACCTTGTGGCTAAAGGTGCCGAATCGATCATTTTCGCCGCAGATCCACTAGATCAGGTCCCTCTAATTTTCCCTGGTAGGTTTTGAACATGATTAAAGCGTGTTGTCAACATTCAGAAAATTCCTTTGTTTTCTCCTGGATTCTTTGTCGATGGCCCTACTTTCTCAGGGGGAGCCTTGTTGTCAACAGAGCCTGACTCATTGGAGAGACAAGGAAGACTCCTAGTCAGCAATAGTAAGCGAGGCAGGGGGGAGGGGGGTAGTGAGGGAAAAATGAAAGGGTGAAGAACCAGAAAACGCCCTGAGAGGATACAACTTTATGAGTTTAAAGGATCGGAAACGGACACTTCAAAGCTTTAGCGACCAAATCCTTAATAAAAATAGATTTTCAGAAGAATTTCCGGGAATTGGTCGGTTAGGACCGTGGTATAGTCGTATTAAGGTCGGGGTTTCCGTTAAATGTCCGCAATTTAAAGCTGGAATTCTCTTCCGTGGCCACGGAAGTCCCGACAACGTGTGACCAATTTTATTTTAAGTGTGTGTCATTAAATTAAGACGAAACAAACATGAATATTGTAGTAGGAACTTGTCAACTATTGTATGACTAATATTTAAATTGATCGAAATAATAGCGTGAAGCACATTCATGGCCGCAACGGTGGCCACGGATGTATTTTACAACTTAAAATAACACCAAAAATCCTCTGTTGTCCATAGATGATTTAAAGCAGACCACACGACTAAAACACGACTCAACAGAACCAATTCTACCATAAAATCCGAAAACACGAGCACATCTTGCGCTCGATTCAAGCTCTCCGTAAATGCAACCACTCCCGGCGTGGTAAAAGTATGGTAAAATAGACTGTACAGGCGTGAAGAGTAAGGTTCTTCACTGTACTCCTTTTACAGTTCCGAACTTATGCCTAGAAGGAAGAAGTTCGGAACTTCAGTGAGGCACAGTTGTTTTGTATGGTAAATTTTAAAAGGAACCCCTCCTCCTCTAAAAAAAAATACCGAGAAATTGTCATTTTCGAGGGATAAACGAGGTTAAAGAATCTCCACAAAATTCTTAATTATTTTAGTGGAATTAACTAGAAAGTACAGAACACCCATATCCGCTAGTCAAAAATTTCCATTTTCGCAAAAAGTTATCTAGAATCCGCATCAGGATTTGGATTAACCCCCAAATCTAATCAACTCTTCCTTAGCACAAAGTTGACCACCTACAAAATTTCATCGAAATCCGTCAATAACATTTCGAGATATTTTGTACACAACTAAACAATAATCACATAACCTCCGCTAAAGTCTTTTGTCTGAGACAAATTTTGTGACGTACGACAGGCAAATATATAAAAAAAAGTATATTCGATCTGGTATATCATCTGCACCCTGACCCTCGCAATATGGTACTTCCCCCGACCATTCCATCCTATTTTTTTTCTGTTTTACCACCGTGAACCCAGAGTAAACTCTTCCTCCCCCACAAGACTTGCTCTTTTCTCGACTAGTTCTTCCCAAGGCTATATCGTCAGTTCCTTCCTGTTCTCCCTCGCCTTCATAAAATATTTAATACCATCCTCTCATCTTGTGTGGCGTCATTCCATTTCAAACACGCTGCTGGTCACCGAATTTTAAAAAATCCGTGCCTGGACCCGTTCCTTTCTAAAGTCCTTGAAATGTTGGTTTCAGGTCCCGTTCTTGATCGCATGGCCTCCAATATTGATGAGATCATCCAATCGAGCTTCAAGGCTCTGAATCTGCTGACCTAACTGTATAGCCCTATTCACACTATGGGGACGGTTATGCTTATGCCAAGGGACGCTCACGGTCGTAGTGTATTCACACGTCCGGTCAAGGGATGCTTTCACTCCAGTCGCGGGCCCATGCCTTCCCTCCTTCAGCAGTAAAAGTCACACAAGCTCTGATGGAAGATGTGTGAATTTTCAGGTGCATTATTGGCAACGATCGCTATTGCATTCGATAAGAAGGAAGGAAGACAAACAAACAAAGATAGTCGGAAAAGGAAGAGAGTGTGGGTTCATCCGATCTGGCAAGATAAGAATGAAGTGGAGTTCCATACACTGTCTCCTCATTTGATTGATGATGAAAGTAAATTGGAAAAAAATACTATCCAAAGTTGAGGATAAACTGAAGAAGGAAGACAATTCAGAGAAGCATTTAATCCAAGAAAAAAACTGGCTGATAGGAGGCTAAAAAATTAGTGACTTGGATTAATCATTAAACATGATTAAAGGGTATAGAAAAATACATACTGGATCCCCATTTATTTCTACAATGTAGATGTGTAGAATTATGAAGGCGAGAGAGTAGGATCTAGATTATGCCAGTGTAAAGTGTAATAAGCCTACTGGTGCCCCGTGGATGCGCTCCTATTGTTGAGTTGCATGCTGTGTAGAGATTGGGCGCTTGATGGAGAGGAAGCAGAGTACTGTGACAGAGCAGGTGATTGGCGAAGATAGGAGACAAGTATTATGTGTCTGTTTGTACATTGAAGTGTGCGTTTTGATTATGAATTTATTTTAGTCCAACCTCACTTGTTTTAATGAAATGATGGTCGGCTGGAGTAGTTTCCACTTTCTTATGCTTCACTAACGATCTCATCTGAGAAGCAGATGTACTTTTATTGACATTTTCCTAGCACATTGACCTTTTATGCCTGCCAAGTTCTTGCTGAAGGAGTGTAATTTGTCTTCTCCACTGAATGTTTTTTTCTTTTTTGACAACACGTTCTTTATTATCTAAATGTTATGATTTGTTTGTAAATTCTATTTTAGTTTAGTATGTTTCCCTTATGCATTATGCAATTTCCTTAAGTGTGTTTGTAATTTATGCGAATTATGTCTTTCTGAAACAAATACCTACCTTTTTTATGAAGTCAATGGCAGTGATTTCTTCGGGCAATCCATCTGTTTACGAAACCGAGCGGTTCGCTCCGCTCAAGTTATCTTCTGATTGGAGTGTGAACGGACCCTTACTTCACCGTTACTGGAAGTGTGGATGCTTGCATTGAAATGCATGTACATAATAAAATTTGACCAGACGGTGAGTGGAACGTGACTTGAGTGTGACAGTGTGAATAGGACCTAACTGACCGCTTTCGTCGAGCAACTGGTGCTAGTCAACTTTCAGTCCTAGTACAATTTTTCTTCCTGGTTTTCATGAAATCCTGGCTTTTTCGGGAACCACGCGTAACTAGTTCTACCCGCACGTCTCTTACCTAGTGGGCCAACAACCTTCCACCAGACAACCGAGTGTAACGGAAAAAATCACCTGATCATGGACCCAACTAAATAAGAAACTTTTTATTGAAGAATCACTGAACATAATGACTGGGTGGTGCTTCATAAGCATCAAAAAGAATAGATGGCCGAATAATTTAACATAAACATGTCGCTAGAATGGGTTTCAAATTCAAAGGCAGATGAGTTTCACAAACTAACACATCTTACACTACCAAATCTTTCTCGTGATAGAAATTGAGCAATTTTGAAACCAGTCCCTTTATAAGATTAGCGCGAGACGAAGCAATAATCATGAGAGACGCAGGAGGCTCATTATTCGCATCTCCTTTTTCCCCTTGCCCTTCTAAGGGGTCGGTTTATCATTTCATTTATATGCCGATGACCCAGTCTATGCATCTTTCTAAGACACAAGAGTATCCTCCTTCTCTTCCTCGTTTGGGGAAAATATTCAAAATAATGAATCCGCGTAAGACATGAATAATAATCAGCTCCGGAACAAATTTCTGATACTCAATCAAAGCAAAAATGAGGGGGGGGGGATACAATTCGATATAAAAGGTGACTCAAACGAGGGCGTCTCACAAAGAAGGTTTGTGAGATATAGAACCGCATATCCTCCTCTATGCAGTAGGACTAGAAGGGCAAACTGCGGTGTTGGGGTCCGGATGGCAAACAAAAGTGAGGTGATATATACTTAGTTGATAAAATATTGCTCTTTTTCCTTGGAGGTCTCCGGGTTTTCTTTTCTGACACTTTAAAATCTGGGCATCAGATCCCCCCACCCCCGCTTCCTCCGTAATCTTAGACCTATCCGCTCGCAATTTAATCAGAATACAGGGTGTCCAAAAAGTCTGGAACCAAATCGACTAACCAAATTTCTGTTTTTTGATGTTTCAGACATAGGTCAAGTTATGTTGTTTTCTTTTAGCTCCAGACTTTTCGGACAACCTGTAGATTCGAGAATGAGAGTTACGGCACCGGCTGCCCGCCCACTCGATCCAGAATCCCTTTCAAAGTTCTCCTTACATAGAAACACCATAGCACCCTCCTACCCATCTCTGTCATTGAGGCTATGCCGGCATCTGTAACCCCTAAGTATATGCTCTGTCCCCATACCGATTGTTCCTCGTAGTCATCTGTGCTGCATAAATGACCGGGCTTTATATCTGTTCCGAAAATGTGGAATGTTCTGCCTGCTGAAATACATCCTCACCCTCCTTTGGACCGTAAAGCGCCCTTGAAGATCCAAGTCGTCTCCCAAGCCTCTTTTTAGCCGGTAGGCGCTCTATGAAGGTCTGTGACCCCTAAGAACGCCATACAAAAATACGTTCCTTAAAAAGAAATAAACCAACGAAGGTCTGTCGTCTTTTTAAGAGCTTAATGGAGAATGTAGTAAACTTATGGAGATAAAGAGAGTGAAAGTGTGGGAAGTTAGATTATCCAAGTAGAAAAACTGTCTTGGGGGACTCCAGGGTTTAGTTAACTGGCCCCAAAATAGTCCGAGCGGCAAGGACGGCGGATGCCGCGCGGCATCACAATGGCCCGACAACAAAAGGCGAAGAAAACAAGAGAGGCTGATCTCAATATAATGGGAGGACAGAACAGAAGTCGCTTCGCTCATCGCATTTCGCCGGAGAAAGCTCAGCTGGAGTTCACAAAGAGTCCCTGAGGGCGATGATACACATGACTAGGGGAACAGATAACATGATACATCCTTCTCTCCGCTTCTGAACATGATTCTGGGTCGTTTTAACCTCCTTTTCTCATCTCAAACATCAACTACGTTTAATGCTATTACCTCACCTTTATTTTTTTTTACCACAAATAAAACAGTTACGTTTGTATTTCAGTTGCATTTTTACAGGAAGTTTTTTTAAGACTGGATTTTTCGTCTTTTGCACTATTTGAACTTTTCAGTGCTTCTGTTCTCAGTATTTCTTTTACTGAATACTTTAAAACTTTGCACTTTTGAGTGTTTAGGTTCACCATACCCAGTGTGATTTAACATCTCAGGGGCAGAGGAGGGTGGTATAGTTTAATCAGGAGCAGTTTCAGTGGGATGAGGCTGTCATCCGGGTGCATCCTCCTCCCGCAGCTCAGTTCCTAAGCGTGGACATCAAGGTAGGGCGACTTATCGTCCATTTTTGAATGTCTCTCCTCTCTGTATGTTCCTGAAGACGAAAGAATTGGACTGCCGAGTGGGTCTGCTCCTAGTACAAGTGGAGTCTATAAGTAATCGTTCTGCCCTGCTTCCTAATCTCGCTATTCAACACTGACGAGTGCCATAAGTCAATGTCAGCTGTTTTTTACTGTTCCGAATGGGAGTTTTCACACTCCTCCAAATTAGAATCGCTCCCATAATTATTGGGTTCTAGGTGACCGGTGGCTTTCCTGGACCGTGGGCGAGTAAAAATACCGTAGTTTTAGTTGCGGGTCATAGAAAGCGATAATGACGTAGATTTGCCTAATAATAAAGTTATTTACAACCGCGTTTCCAGGGAACCTTTTCCCCCGGCAGTTATAAATTTTAGACATTACGAGATTAAAGAAGACAGACGAGATAGCCACGTCTAGTGAGAGTTATTGGTGCCGGAAGTCGTTCGGACGATCT
Source organism: Ceratothoa steindachneri (assembly GCA_963969495.1). Classification (NCBI taxonomy): domain Eukaryota; kingdom Metazoa; phylum Arthropoda; class Malacostraca; order Isopoda; family Cymothoidae; genus Ceratothoa; species Ceratothoa steindachneri. The sequence continues at coordinate 101,615,529 of OZ018322.1, read as the reverse complement.
CTTGGTACAATATAATGGACAAGAAACCAAAAACGCAAACTGTAAGTAAAAATACACCAGGCAACGAAGAAACAAATATGGCGAGACACATCGCGTCGAGGCCAAGGTCATTAATTATAAAATGCAGTGTCTTGACTTCTTGTCAGGTTCTCTCGGCAGGTATCTCATTAGGGGCAGAGCCTCTACCGGCGACGGATCCGAGTTATAATCCCCAAAAGGAATAATACCCAAAATTCGCAACTAAACCTATTCGGGACTTGAATCTTTAGGGAATTTATTGAGCACAAACGGTGAAGTTATGCTCAGTTAATAATTCCACGCTCACTCTCTCTCTCAACGACCACTCGACGTCAGATTGTCATAATGTTAATTATTCGGGAAGTATCACCGACACCATCACAGACAAATTTGTCGGAGATATGTAGGTAAAGCATAATAATTAACGTTGATGGACCCAACTCAAGGAAAATCAAGGTAGTATGAAGGAAATGGGATGGGGGGGGGGGGCAGCATGGCGATAGCGAGACAGGACAAGAAGGAGAAAACAGCTTCCATAAATACCTATGGATCTTCTGCTGAGGGAAATGTGGTGGGTGAGAAGGGGGAGGAATGTGGTGGGTGGGAAGGGGACATAATGTAGTGGGTGGGAAGGGGACTGAATGTGGAGCGTGGGAAGGGGACAGAATATGCTGGGTAGTAAGGGAATCACGATTGAGCCACCTCCATATTTTACTGTTGGGGTAGTGTTCTTCGGTGAGTATTCGATACCTTTCTTTCGCCATACCCTCGGAGCTCCATTACGGCCGAACAGTTCTATCTTTGTCTCATCCGGCCAAAGTACGTTGTCCCAAAACTCTGCAGGTCTACCAACAAACTCTTTTGCAAAATTCCAACGATCACGAACCTGTTTTCTTGTAAGAAGTGGGGTTTTCCTTGGAGACCGTGAGTAGATGCCCATGCTACGAAGCGAAAGACTAATTGTGTCTTTACTCACTGTAACTCCACTCACTTCTAAGTCACGCTGAAGTTTTACTGACCTTTCTTACTAATAATCTCCCTGCACGTTAGGTTATCTTGCGAGGACGGCCAGAACTGATCAGAAGAAAAGTAGAATTTTGTGACTTCCAGTGACGTATTATCGTTCCAACTGAACTCAATGGAACTACTAACTGACGAGATATTTTTCTATAACCAATGCCACTTTTATGAAGGTCTACAATGCGTTTTCGAAGATCTTGATCGATTCGTTTCTTTTTCCCCCTCGTGCGAATGTTTACAGGACGCTGTCTCATAAAGAATGACGCGATAGCTTATACCAGTCCCTAAGTTATGTGCGTAGATTAATGTTGAACGTTCTAGAGATTGTAAGAAGTTTCTCCTTCTCGAACATTTATGAGTAAGTGATAAAAATCGATATGTGTTGTAAACTTTTACGTTACTAATTAATTGTATTCCTTCAACAAAAAACTATAGTGATGTTTATGTATGGTCCTAAAGATTTAATTTATTGTTTGAATACATATACTGTCAGTAATAAAAGTTTCATTTACCTATCGTGCTTACAAATACATAAACGTATGTTTTTCACGGTGTGCTGTAAACTTTTGCGGGGCACTGTATGTATGTGTATATATATATATATATATATATATATATATATATATATATATATATATATATATATATATGCCAGGCAATAGCTTCGCTACTAAGAATAAAATTTAAAATCTAAAAAAAAGCAGCCATGGTCAAATTTTTATACAGTTTCTGAACTTCGCCAATTATAATAATTTTAAAAAGGAACTCTAAACTAAATTTCACCCCTTTCAAAATATCACGTTGCTAAAATATAGTTATAGAAGAAGATATATACAAATTAATTTTATGAACTTCACCATTTGTAATTCTTTGGGTTTTAAAAATTTACAAAGTTTCGATACTTATATTTATTTCTGAACTTCACCATTTTGTTTTTTGATATTATAAAAGAATTAGAAATAACTTTGATAAAAAACATGTCATAACCAAACTAAGATGAAAAATTATTCAAATACTCAAAAAAATCCCCTTCTTAAATTATAGTTAGTGATGATATATACGAGGAACTATTTTTATTTTCAACTGCCTACGGTTACAAGCCAATCTTCAATCCATTGTAACAAGTTGTCCCCTATTCAGTGAGCATTTATCTTTATCAACAAGTTTTTTTGTCTACGCTACGGAGTCCAGATTGTTACTAATGACTCTCTCTGCAGTCTCGAAGAGCCCGATGCAGTCCCAAATTGGCTTACGATCTTTTACACATCTAAAAACCCCTTGGGCTCTGTTTCTTGTGTTTGACAAGGGGATGATAATAATTGATTGATTTCGATTCTCAATAGTATTGCTGGTTTTCGAAATGTTATATAATCTATTGAGTTCCATTATAGACTTTTTAATTTGACTATTTAACTACGGCACCTAAATTTATCTATCAGAAACTCAACTCTACGTTCATAGTGCACAATTTCACTATAGTAATAAATGAACGCTGAAAATCAATATACATTTCTTGGAGATTTTCAAAGTTTAAATTTTCATCCTAATTTGAAAGGTTTAAACGGACACGAAAAAGAACAGAATACCAGTTTTAAAGTCAGGAATGAGTTGAAAACTCTCACCGAAAATTTCTTGTAATATATAGATTGACTTGAATTATGTTGTGATCACTATTTCGAAGTGCCTCGCCAAAATGCAGTTCAATATATGACTAAATGCATATCATCCATCCTTCTAAGTCACATTCGCTAACGTAATGGAAATTTGAGGTTGTTGTCTTGACGATGGTCCTGCAGTCGTCGCTTTCCTTATTTTCTCCCCGAACATCTTTTACTCAATTTGTTTGTATGTATTTTCCATACAAGTTACTGATGAGAAGATGTTCGGTTGTCGATGAGACATAATCTCCTCAAATTTTGTTCCCTTGGGGAATTTTTCTCTTCATTTGTTGGTTTCGGTCGATTGGGAACTTTAGAAGTTCGCAAATCTTGGAAGCACACCAACGAGGCATACGTGCTGAGAAGGCTTCATACTCTCAACTCGAGGAAAGACTCCTCCTTTGTCCTCCAAGAAGAGAAGCACCGGAATAATCTTCTTTACTATCATCATCATCACCAATTAGAGTATATGCATCAATTAAAGTTTACTTTATGCTTCTTCATATGACATACTTTGATTTAACACCCCTGCGTTCCGTTGGTGCCGTATCAAAGCTGGTTTGTGTGGGTGAGAGGATTTCGCAGAACACGGATGAAACAAGTCATCCTTGGTTAGGACTGTCTTCAGAATCGACTTTTGTCCCTTTCGGTTGAATAGCGATGTGTTAAGCAGGCTCTATCCCTGCTGACAAAATCTATTAGTTCACTTTACTACAACAATGTATATTATCAACTAACTATCGCTCAGTTCGTCCACTTTTTATGCAAAAGTTGTTGGCATTAAATTCGAGAAGTCGATTTCTCGGATTGCCATTCGTTTCATTAAAAAAATACGTTGGGAAAATTAAACTCGCCGCATATAAACGTTACTTTTTTGTCTAATTAGGGTCGAAAGTGTTTAAAAAAGGAAACTATCATGCTCTTCCGTTTGCTTTGGTGGTCAATAGACGATAAAATTTATTTCATTACTATTTATTGAGAACTCAATATATGAATGAAATAAAGCCCCTGCATTTTATTACGGTTAAAACTGTGTTTGCATGTTAAGTTAAAATCCTCACAATAAGATCGCCTTTATTCTTTCGATCCATGACTGTAACTCCAATAATATCAGACTCTTCTGTTGCAACTAATACGTTCACTTTATCAATTTTGTTTCTTAAACTGCGCGAGTTTGTGTAAAAGCAGGATAATTTGGGGGTGAGATTTTCAGAACTACGATTTGCCTATCATTGCAGCTGAATCCCAAACGCAGGCACTATAATTTTCCAAAGAATTACCCCCTGTATCCTGCAATCCTGACAAAAATAGCGTAGATAATTTTCTAAAAGTCTGTCGAACCTAGCAGATACTACTACGTTTAGATGCAGTCCAACTGGCATAAACAGGTTATACGTTGTTGGTAAAAATGAGCAAAACTAGTTAAAGAAATGTAACGCTTCTTCCTGACAAAGAGCTTTTAAGCAATTATTAATATAGGACGTTGTACCCGGGAACCTGCTAACGGAAACTACTCGGGGGAGTATACGTTAAATAACAATTTTACATCTTATATATTTAAGTTGTCTCAAAAGAGTTCTATAAAGCACAAGTAGTTCCTCAGTCCAAGTAAAAAAACAAGGTCTGGTGAGTAAAAGTCGCGTGTTCTCACTTATTCTGATTTATGACCTTACGACTTTTAAATCTTTCAATATTTCCCGGACTAATCTTGGGAGGACCTTTGCAATTATACCATTCGAAAGAGAATGCAAAACATCATAAGGGTTTATAATCTCGTTAGGATCGACCGAATACTTATGATATTATTGCAAAATAATTACCTGGCTCACTTAGGATAACTATGGAAATTATATAATTTGAAAGGGAATGTAAAACAACGTTATGATGTTATTGCCAAAGCAAAATAATCCTTTGGACGACCTTGGCAATTATATAATTCGAAAGAGAATGTAAAACAGCGTAAGGGTTTCAAATTTCGTTAGAATCGGCCGAATAGTTGCAATGTAAAAAATAAATTCAAAACGGGGACCGACCGACCGACATAGTTAGATGTAGAGTCGCTCGCGACTAAAAATATCAGTAGTGCTCACATAAACTATAATAATAGTATTTTCCATAGCTTTGTCTTTCAAATTCAGAATTGGAATTAATTACAGGGGAGGGGGGGCATTCGTTCGCATGATTACTTTCTCAGAAAAATATGTGGGGGGGGGGGTGTATTCGTTCGCATGATTACTTTCTCAGGAAAATATGTGGGGTTGGGAGGTAGGTATTTATGTCAATTTGTTTTCATTACAGGTTCTGTGGATCTTACTCGATGAACCCACCTGTGGTTTCAATGGCAGCCTCCAGGCAACTTCGGAACAGGCCACTGGCCTTCGTCACTAGGTAATTATTTCCCTGATTTTGTCCTTCGTATTATAGCTGGATTTGTTGGCCTCTCGTTCCACCGCGCCATCCACAAAGAAGTGTGGGTCGCAGTTAGGCGAGTTAGGAAGACAAATTTCAGGTGCTGAGTGATCGAAGAAATTCACGGCCGGACAGGCCTGGGTCTTCCGGTTGGTCTGGCAGCCATAGGTAAGGTCTCCTCGCAGCTACCCAGTCGAACCAGGGCTTCACCATCTCGCTCAGAACACGGATATTGCCGTCGGTGTTCAGCCTGTGGCCCTAAGGGTTAAAGTGGGGTGGCATGACGTCACCTTGACTGCTGACGACACCGAATACCATGATTGTTGCTGGAAATTTCATTTGCATAACTCTGGGCACGCCCTTGGGTGCGACAGAGAGCCACTTGTTGTTCTGGGAATTGATCTGTTGGTCTTGGCAGAAATTCTTCTCGTCGGCGAAGAACCACAGCATGTCTGGCTCTAACGGGTGTTACAACGCTTTGATCAGCTTCTCAGTGTGCTTGAGTCGCCTTTCCTGCATCGCCTTGGACAGAAGTTGTCCCTTTTTCACCTTGTATGAAAAGTAGCGAATGTCTTTATGCGCCACCAACTAGCCTGATGAGCTTTTCATCCACAACTTTCTCCTTTGCAATGGGATCATTGATCATGATCTGGATTTCAGCGATCTGCTCCCAGCAAGTTCACAAGTCTGGTGTCTAATATCTGTGGCAGACCCGAGGATCGTCTGCCACTTAGTGTCCCTCTCAGGGGATCTGATCCTCTACACAGGGGTTGCAAATGTCGGATTAACCTCTTTTCGCCTTTCCTATTTAGTGGAGGGACCGTTGATACAGCATAGGTGAAACCACCTCTGGGCTATAAAAGGAGCCACTAGGGGGAAGGGGCTGCCAAAGAGAAGATGGTGAAGTAGTAGTCTATTAACTTGGCCAAGTAGGTGAAGGGAAAGCCCTGACAGTCAAGAGGTGTTTATTTTTTTAGGGTTTTTATTCTCGGACATGGAGACCTTTTATTTCTAATGCTGGACACGGAAACTAAACGTCCACTCTGCGCCCACTGCTATTAAAACTATTAAACTACACACGACCAGAGGGAGGTGTGTTTACTCCCTCTCCCCTCTGGACCCCGACCAGGGCTAAATAGACGAAAGCAGGTGGGAGACGAGAGTGCGAAATTAGCCGGGGGAAGGGAAAAGCGGAGGGGGTGGGGGTAGGAGTAAAGCCTCGGTACCTCAAGAGTAGTAAAAACTACCGGGGACACTGCTTCAGTTGCGGCAGTGGTTTCGCCTCTGCCACAACATTCACCTCATCGCGTAAAGAAGATAGGTTAGAAGAGATTGGTACACTCCTTACGTGGGTACGTGATAAGAAAGAAATGCCCAAAGGAGGGTCAGCACCACCTCTATAGTGGGAAGGCAGGAAAGAGGGAGCATAATAGCCAGGAATGCTTATATTTGTCAGAGTTCCGTTTGGAGTAGGGATTGCCACGTTCGGAGTAGGGATTTCCACGTTAGGAGTAGGGATTGCCACGTTCGGAGTCGTGAGTGCCACGTTCAGAGTATGGATTGGCACGTTCGGAGTAGGTATTGCCACGTTTGGAGTAGGGATTGCCACGTTCGGAGTAGGGAGCGCGACGTTCGGAGTCGGGATTGCCAGTTAGGAGTAGGGATTGCCACGTTCGGAGTCGGGAAGGCCACGTTCGTAGTCGGGATTACCACGTTCGGAGTAGGGATTGCAACGTTCGGAGTATGGTTTGCCACGTTCGTAGTCGCGATTGCCACGTTTGGAGTCATGATTGCCACGTTCGGAGTAGGGATTGCCACGTTCGGAGTCGGGAGTGCCAGTTCGTAAGCTATTGTGCGGTCTGGAACTTTTTCTGGTAAATGAAAAGATCGGAAAATGGATAGGCTGGGAGTTGTTTGGACTGCTCGGGCGGAAGCTTCATACCAGCCACTCCAGGGCGGGAGAGCATCCAACACAAGGTGTCTATCTTCTGCGACGAGAAACACAGATCGTGGAATAGCTGTCGGAACTTACAGATCAAAGGGTGAGGGAGTAACAGTGGAGAGATCCTATCCAGGAATCCGTGTATATCACGAATTTGACGATGGGAGTAAGCGGATATGTAGAGAATCTCGGAATCTGGCGGTGAATACTCGTCGCGGTCCCTCTTTACGTCGGGCGACCATGAGCTATGAGAGAAGCAGGAAGTACTGAAACAGTGGTCTTATGAGGGGATGGGAACGTGAGAGGAAGTCGCCACGGGAGATACTGGCGGGTTTCGAGGACTTGACGACCGGCAGGTGTTCGCAGAACACCTTCTGGGAGATCAGCTTATAAGGGGAATAGGAGCCTGTGAGAAGCTATCGCACCATCTTCCCTAGTATATAGTTTCATCTTTTTTTTTTCTTTTAAATGCGAAAGGAAGATTCGAACGGCCGACCCAACGATTGCCGGGCAAGCGCGCTAACCACTATACTAGCCGGGAGGACGTTCATTGCAGCTGGAGGAACACCTTTGGAGAGAGAAACGATCGTCAGTCCCATAGGTTGGGGACGTTCATCGTAATACCGCCCCCATAACAAATATGATCAATTTTTAATGGAAATGCATCAATTTCTGCCAATTTGCTGTCCATTAACGCGTTCCATAACCTTCGTACATTCTGTAGCTCATCGCTCGAGCGAGTTTTATTGGCCGCAGTCTTAATTTTCTATTAACCTACCTCTGGTTTCATTTAATTCCTGGCAGTTATATTAAATAAACTATTCTATCGCTGATAGATCACTTTTCGCCTTAAGGGAGTTTATGCACGGCCAGAGGTGGATGAGAGAGAGTAACAGGTTCAGTTATTAAGAGTAATTGTATATGGTTGGGTAGGTGAGTTCAAGCTTGCTTCTATTGAAACTGAAGTTTGCAAAATATGTGATGGTTCTATCTGTACTTTTGCATGGTAGAGATGAAAAAAAAACAAGGTCAACAGAGCAAAGTCGCGTGCTCTCAATTATTCTGACTTATGACCATATAACCTTACGACCTTCAATAATTCCCGAAATAACCTTGAGAGGACCTTGACAATTATGTCATTCGAAAGAGAATGTAAAACAGCGTAAGGTTTTCAAATTTCGTTAGAATCGGCCGAATAGTTACGATGTTATTGCCAAAGAAACTCATTGAAAACGGTTACCTTCCGACCGACGACCTACGAACTGCCATAGCAACTTATAAGAGTCGCGACTAAAAAGACAGTTTTCGGATGACCTTCAAAATGCAATCAGGCGATGGATTAAAGATGAGTGAAGAGAGGTAGGGTAGTATCGTGAGAGGTAGGGTAGTATTGTTGTTGCATTGTTCCCTACGAATAGATGACCTCTGCTACCTCCAACCACTTGGGAAATATGGCAGTGAATTTTGGTAAACCCATAGAGAAGAGAAACAGTAAAATATGGTGGAGTTCTGTTGTGAAAATGATATGCGTAGCACAAACACCAGAACAAATATTTACACAAATGGTATCGAGTGTGACGTGGGAGCAGAGGGGCATAGGGGAGGGGCACATCACATGAATTGGTGCCCATTTCCACTTTTAGATTAGATCAGGCGTTTGCTAATTAACCTTTTACCGCTTATCTGTACATTTTCGTCCACTTAAATACACAGGATTCCTGGTCTTTTTATAACAAAATTTCTTTATGCCGATATGAACGATTTGGTCCACCTGAATGACGTAATTGGAGCTTCACGCGAGTTGCCAACACGTACTTTCCCCCATTTTTTTTGATGAACATTTACTACCACTGTAACTTGTGGGTCAGCGATAAAGGAGTGAATAAAGAGTACCTAAATTTACTATGTAGTCAATGTGGAAATGTTTGAAAGGAACTTTGGAACGAGAGAATGAATCTAGAAAGTGATACAGGTGGTAAAATTGCAATGGCAGAAGCATGGGGTCGCAAAAACACATGGGTGCGTGTTGTGTATTTTGTAAAAGATTTCTAAGGGAGTGTCCTTTGTCCCCTGTTGGTTGGAAGACGAATATCCCTGAGATGACTAAGGGGGGTTCGAAATCGGTACGGATTTTACCACTGATCTGCCTTTTATTTTTCACTGGGATTGGGGGACCTACTGATTAACGTAGGTTCCAAACCACTGCTTTCTACAGGGTGTGGTAGCCACTTTAACGGCGACCTGAATTGGGACTCCATCCGGAGACTAACTACACCCATTGTAGCTTAACCTTGTTACAATCGGAAGCGGGGTTTTCACATGGCGAAGCTGTAAGCAAGGGGTTTGATGGCCCCGCTGGTGGGTGCTTACCTCTGCAGGAAGGGTGACGGAGGCAGCGTTGAGAAAGGTGACCACCACATACTTGCGGAGTGAAGAAAGGGCCGATAAAGTGTTCAGCGAGTTGAGAGCAGGCCCCGACAACATGCTGTTCACCCTCCCATGCCGCCTCTGAAACATAACAACATGGGTTACACATAGGAACGGAGCGTTGATTGTTAAAAAATAGCAAAAACGATTGGGTGAAAAAAATATACAACATAGGTTTCAAATGGGCTACACATAGGAACGTTGCATTTATTGTTAAAAAATAGCGAAAACGATTGAGTGAAAAAATATACAACATAGGATGCACATGGGTTGTATAACAACATGTGTCACACATAAGAATAAAGAAAACGACTTGGTGACAAAAGTCTAACAACATGGGCTGCTTTACAACATGTGTTGCACATATAAAAGGTGAATTTATTATTGAAAATAACTAAAACGATTGAGTAAAAAAAAATATTAACATGGATTTCGCGATGTCTACATAACAACATGGGTTACACTTAGGAAAAGTTTATTGTTAAAAATAGCGAAAGTCAGTCGATGAAAAAGATATATTTAACCCTGAAGAAATGATCATTTTCATTCAAGAGGGGGGGGAGGGGGGGACAGCGGGTGATGACGAATGGGTCGCTTTTCTCACTCCCTATGTCCGAAGCCATCGTGGAATTATTAATAGGATAAAATGGAGTTTTTAATCCATAGTATGGGTTGTCAGTGGGAGGCCGGCCACAGGCCAGAGGCAAATTAGGTAAAGATTGGTTGAATAGCTGCGATCTGCCAGACTCTTCTTGTACAATAATCATTTACGCATTTTCCCTAAGTGGACAAAGATTAAAAGGTTAAAATATTGACCACGATTTATAATGAGACAAAAGACAAACCTAACATTTTTTTAAAAAGTATATAAATACACTTAAAACTATAAATAAACGAGTCTATTTTCATTGACTTGTAAAAATGTGCGTTGTGTCAATATCTTATGATTTATAAGGAAAAAAAAAATCTCGTGTACAAAGTAGAATTGTCTTATTTGCAGACGAGAAAAAAGGAAGATAAGGAGATTTCAGAATTTGGGTCTAATCGACGTTCATATTAAAATTGTTCGAGACCCACATTTTGGAAAGAACATTAATAAAGACCAAAAATAGCCGATGGTGATTTCGTTAAGATTACTGTGAACTAACAAATATTTTTTGACTTTCAAATTAATTTTGCGCTGGGTTAAAGTATCAATGAAAACGTTTAAATTTCAAATTGTAATTTCGAATTCAAGATTTGCTTTAGTAGTTGTAGTAAAAATATGCCCGAAATCTATTTCCAACAATTTATCCCTAAAGAAAATATATTTGTAAGCTAATTGTGTTTTCATGGAATGGGTTAATAAATGAAGTCATGAATCAGCGACCAGGAATGTAACGCTTACACGACCAGATGTCAGTAGTCTCACCGCGTTCGAACGTTTGCCAACGTCATTGATGACCCGAACATGGAGTTAAGCCTGAAATACGTCAGCGAACGACCACTCCGAAAGCCCGGTTACGCTGAGCTCAAGGCCATCCACCGTCAATAAACTATCTTCGCAAGAATTATAGCTAGATAAGTCAAATTCCTCAAATTATTACATAATTACTTTTAAAGGTCACTCAAAGTTTCGGACACATTGAGGCATTCCAAGATGATATTTGAATTTTATGTGGATGCAAATTCTATATAAAAATGGCATTGATTTTAGCATGCTTTCAGTTAAGGTCTCCATGCCTTGCCCTATTAGGAGATAGACGGTCAAAGATAAACAACTCCCTTAACAGCGATTTAATCCTCTTGGCACCCAACAATGGGAAAAACGTTAAAGAAATATTATGATAAACTGTAAGTATGCGCACGTTATACATACATACACACCAGTCCATTTTTAATCTATTATTTGCTGGATCTTGGACTCGTAGGATTAAATAGGTATATAGCCTTTAAGTCTGGCTTGACAAGTGGGAAATGATTTCCAAGAATTCTGGTGCTCCTCTGAAAATTAAAATAAAGGGAGGGAAACGAGAATTCAGTAAATATTTCTACTTTCTTGTCTGATCATCTTGATTATTTTTTTGCTCGCTCTTTGGAATTTAGGAAAGAATTTTTTGCAGGTTACTCACTCATATCTCAGAATTGTTTCATAAAGAAGAATGTTTTGGTTCAGTGACAATACTGAGTAGTTGGGATTAGAAACAAAGATTATAGTTTCAAAGACATACGAGTTATTTATTACTGCTCATTTAAAAATCAAAACCAATGCACATATCAGCAGCTAAGTAAACAAATAAGGCAAGCCTTCATAAAGTACATGACTATAAACATACATAATGTAATAATTTGCCTGTCACAAGTGCATTTAAATATTTTTAGTGGTATGTCGAGTGGCAGTTTAGTTCTAAGGAATCACATAAACATTTGCGCTGATGCGCGCCAACCCCACTTTGTAGTAAAACAGTTGAAGATGGTGACTTGTAAGGACTTAGGGGAATTTTGTTAAAGACAGTACTTGAGTTTCTAGTTGAATTCAGATAATATTTTGAGTTAATGCTTAATTAAAACATCAGACGAATCACACTATAAATTCCTCTCCAACTACCTCGTATATATATATATATATATATATATTCACTACGAAGTTTATCACTAGAAGTCCAAACAACATGGTTTGTGAGCCCTTTATTACATAATTTTTCGAGCCTTATTTGCTCATCTTCAGGTCCTAAAATTTAAAAAATATATAATAATCAAGAAATACCAACGGAATAAAAGCAATAGAATTATATATATATATATATATATATATATATATATATATATATATATATATATATATATATATATATATTGCAAAAATCAATTTAAGTGAATGGCTGAAACACCATTAAATCAATTTTAGATTCAAGAAAAGTAAAGTAAAACTACCAGGGACACTGGTTCAAGTAGAGCCTTAGTTACAAGGGAGAGTTACACAGGCGAAGCCTTGGTTACCAGGGACACTTGCTCAGGTGAAACCTTTGTTACTAGGGATATATGTTCTAGTGAAGCTAGATATGCTCAGGTGAATGAATCCTTGCTTATCAGAGACATATGCTCAGGTGAAGCCTTGCTTACCAGAGACACTTGCTAAATGGATTTTTCAGCTAACGATACAGTACTGGTTGAATTGTTTGGGGTACCAGTAATGATCCATAATCAAATTCAGCGACTGGAACAAGTTTACTGATTGGTTCAATGATTTCTTTCGACGTACACTTATACAAATTAGTTATGTCGCATTTTTCAAAAGGTTTCGGGCGAAGGTAAGTTAACTATGATATAAACATTTATGTTATATGAATCCTCGAAAGTTTAAAATGACTGTCACTAGGATTATTTGGGCGGAGCTGTCAAGTAATAATCATTTTCATAACACGTTAGGTCGGAAAATTAATTATGGAGATAAAAAAAAAATCACAAAATATTATTGCTAATATTTTTGTGTTGTTGATGATTAAAAATGGAATAAATATAAAAAGTTAATTAAGTTGGATAATTGAAAAATGAGGGAAATTTGGCAACTTTGTTTTGAAACAAAACAATTTCAAAATGTTTCAACAGTACTTCTTAAGATACCGCAATGACGTAAAAAATCTTTCGCTAAATTTAATTATTAGTAAATGTAATATCTAGTTTATTTATAACTAAATATACTCAACACACTCCATCACTTATCAAATATCAATATATTAAATTGCAACTCTCGGAACGAAATTCAGCGTAAAGTCTGATATGATTAATTGTGGTGACAGTACTTTCCACGTTTGTTTGGCGGTACAGATGATATTGCTTTCGGGTCGTAATGGGCGATTAGCCTTTGCGCCATGTTGTTCGCCACAACATTTTTTAAATAATGCATATGAATAATGCAATTAGGTTTTGAATTTATCTTGATCCACTTTCCTCTCATAACAAAAGCAAAAGCCTCTCTTATTATCTCCCACAATTCATAATCGAACAGCCATTCCACATTTTGACCTAACTCTACTTTTTAAACTTCTACGCGTTATTCTTTATTGTCTACTTCTATCTTCTGTCCCAAGACTTCGGCCATCTTGGTCTACCTAATCCCCGACAACAAACGCGCACGTTTGCTCTCGAATAATTGAGCCATATAGATGAAGACTTTTTGAAACCCGGATCACTAATACATTATTATTATTTATGACAGGATCGGAATTAGTAGACCATGTTTAAGATAAACATGCAAATATAACCGTGGTGGAATATTTTTAGCCCAAATTGGCAGTACCCCATTCCGGAACGTTATCCTTTTGAAGCCCGAAACCACACGAATTTTGGCGAGGTTTAAGACAACGAGTTTCTGTCTCTACTCGTAGTAACAACCAAACCAAATGTTGCCTGGTGCAATTGATCGAAGACAGTGTAAAGCAACTCAATCATCCACGATTAGCGGCCTATACTGAACAAAACCCTCCGTGGGTGCGCCAGAAGCTCAATCAGAGCTATAATTTAATGATGAATCCCTCATACTAGAGGATAGATAGAGTTCATGGAAATCGATTGGATGGATTTAGATCATCATTTCGGTACACAATGGGTTAGGTAACGGAATCACCCATCAGTGTATGAAGACTAGCATCAAGCGGAGGGAAGAGTATCTCGTATTCGAGTAATATTCAGCCATCAAGAGGCTTTAATAGTGTATTCAGGTAAGGTAGTCAAGAAAATACCAGGGTCGAAGAAGAGTGGAAAAACAAGAACGTGTTCAAGAACGGGTGTGGATATCGGGATTCGATAAACTTGTGGAAGAAGCTACGATGAGCGCAATCATGAACTCTTTAGCCAAATGAGAAGAGAGGGTAGACCACATTGGTATCACCTATGGACCAAGTAAGATAGCAAGCTCGTTTAATCTTGGAATTAAAATGAAAGATAAAGTTTTGCATAAATTAAGGAAGATATTAATGCTCCTTTATCATTTTGTCTTCTGCCAAGGACGAATCGTACATAAATCTCTTACCGCTATCACGATAAGTTTTACAATGGAGCGTTTTTTCAGCGAATAATCTGCATTGTTGCTAATGGTAAATGAACTTTCCCTCAAATCTGGCTGTGCCACAAAATGCGTCGGTCATTTCCAAGGAAATTGGAATTATGCAAACTATAGAACTTAAAACCCAATCTTTTGTTTTTTACACCAGCATCAAACTAAGTCTTGTAAATTCATTATTGCTTTAATTATTCCTGCTATCGCAGGAAGAATTGTCCCCAAACACATCCTCCTAAACAAGAACGTTAAATACACGATTCCTATTCTGAACAATCAACACCTTTGAATAATTTGGACGTTTATTAAATATTTGTTCTTTCTGACCTACAACTCGAGCTAACGTAAAATATTTGCTGGTTATATCATTGAAATTATTTATCCAAAGCAAACTTCATTTCTCCACAAGATGACAAATTTACATTTACAAATGTAAATTCATGATTATTGAATTTATGAATACACCCATTGAAGTGACCTCGGCCTAAAAGAGGAAAAAGTAAAAATTGAAGTGTTTGTAGTAAACAGAAAGAGCATGGTGGACCAAAACTACGTGAGAAAATGCGAAATGTTCGACAAGTGATGAGCAAGAATACACTTAAGCTATAGGTGTCACCCTTTACTTGAAAAGGACCAAGAGTAAAAAAAAAAAGCATTCATGTGGCTCGAGGTTAACAAATACATGAAATATCAAAAATAGGCAAATCAGGAGGCTGCTAGCAGTCTCTGTGCCCCTACATGAGAGATGCCAGAGGTCGCTTGGCAATTTGTAGCAAAGGTTTCTTGCAACATACCAAAATACAAATATGAACTCCTTTGACGGAACCACAAACTCACGTTCAACTGAAGACAAGTGTCATAGTGTCATGGTCAAGCGATTGAAAGAGAAAAAAACAGGTAGAATGAGGCCCAATGAGTGAAAAATATCAGGGGTAAAAGACCCCCTCCCTCAGAACTGCACCACAATCGTTAGGTAGCAGAGCCAGGATGGTGGGCATGAACTTCCCAGGAAAAAAAAATGGACAAAATAAATCCTTCAAGCAAAAGCAGTGGGTGGGTATACCGTTTTGCCCTTCACACCGACGCGTATTTGAATCAGACCTATCATACTCAGATCTAGGGAAATGATGCGCTCCGTCCCCAATGAACCCGGAACTTCAAAGTAAAGGTAGAGGTCTTTTCTGGTTTGCGGACATTAGTTCACGATAAAATTTCTCGAGGAGCACAACTGAGTGTGTAGAAAGATGCGAAAATGGAGGTAGAAGACTTGTACTACAGCAACAAAATTATTTATTGGTCAGGAGTAGGGTTGTTGAGGCAGTGGACAAATGTCTAACAGTAAATCAAACTCCAATGATTTTTATGATTTAACCAGTATTTTTTTTAATGTTTTAAATGTTGTGAAGAAGTTTATAAATACAAAGAAATAGTTTATGAATCAATTTGGATAAAATTGAAAGAATTAAAAAATAGATAGAGTACCGTCCAAAAATATCCGAAAGCCTATATTTCTATTACATCTTCCATAATTTTGGCGAGAAAAAATCTAAGGTTTCCATAATTAGTGTACAATAACCTACAGATTAGGTAATCGTATAGGTTATGCAAACTTTGCTGAATAAAACGAAAGTTATCACAGCAGATAAAAATTTACTAGAAAAATTTAAGTGTCCCAAATAACCCAAACGCTAAGATTCTTTGTAGAGAGAAGCAGTATTCTATACATTGCAAATAACTTCAATTCAATCTCATGTACGTTAAGTCGTCTCTTTACAGCTGTCTTCCAGGTAACATGCCTAAGAAATCTGTCACGCCTCGCTCTGTCCGCTAGTTGATCGTAAAGCTGCGTCACCAAGATGGTATTTAAATTGGAGCCATTGCTGAAACTGTTAAGCGCTCCCAAAGTGTAGTCCATAATATTCTACGAACATATGACAAAACAGGTTTAGTTAAAGCTGGTAAATCAACTGGTAGGCAATGGGCTTCATAAAGGAAAAGACCGAGCCATTGCCTAAATTGTAAAGGGCCGTTTCAAGGCGGATGCAACAGTTTTTAGAGATTTTGGCCATCAATGTCTACAGGCAAACATGCGCCACTGAATACGTTACATGGACGGGTGACCAATGGAGCCAAGTCTACTTCAGTGACGATCTAAGTTCAATTTGTTCGGATCCGATGGCAGGGGGAGGTTCGTTCGTCGCAGAACAACCGAAAGATTGTCTGTCAATTGCACTGAACTTTGGCGGAGGCGGTCGTGGTCTGGGGTGTGATTTCGTTAGAAGGCACTGGACACCCTGTGCGCTTACCGGGCCCAACGAATGCAAAAGTGTACAAGGAATAGGTGCTGAAATATGTTTTGCTCCATCTGCGAGCCTCGGAATCCCAACCTGCAATTTTAATAGTGGATAACACCCGCTGTCAAGTCAGTGAAGACCTTCTCGGAGGACGAGCACATCACCGTTATGAACTGGCAGAATCTGGACTGGAATCATTGAAAATGTTTGGAAGACACTCGAAGAGAGGTCTCAAGCGAGGGATCCGAAAACAGTTCATGAACTCTAGAAAATTCTTCAAGATGAATGAAGCAAGATTACTGCGCAAGATTTTCAACATTTAGTTCGTTTCTGTGAAAGGAAATGCGAAAACATCATCGAAATAAAGGCCACCACACTAAGAACTAATAACTTTGTACAAATCTTTTCCACTGATAATTTAATCATTATATTCAATTAGAAATTTGTTTCCACTGTCGTTAGGATTACTTTGGACACTTCAATTTTTCTAGTAAATTGCTTATCTACTGATAGTTTTCGTTTTATTCATCCAAATTTATATAACCTTTTCCCATACGTAGTTTCCTATCTATAAGTTATCCTACTCCATTTTTTTTTTATTTTCTATGGCAAAAAATTATGCAAGATGTTGTGATAGAAATACAGGTATTTTTATCTTTTTGGACAGTACTTCACAGTGTAGACCTCAGGAGGGTATGGTGACTTTCCTCCCCTGTGAATTGTTTTACATGAAGCCTTAGAGGAAGCAAGGGAGGATGTGCGTTCCTTTGTCAGCTCTCAGGCTCGAACCAAAATGGAGTCAGGAAACTCGGAGGCAACAAAACATAATCTAGAAGACCCATGTAAACCAGGATGCTGGGGCCAGAAAGATGAGAGTAACGCCAATGATTTCAAAATAATTCGGAATTAAGGGCGGTGGTTGTTCTCTCTAGCTATTCGGGCTCTCGAGAGAGCTAAGAACACGCAAATCTTACCGCAATGAAGACATTTATAATACTAGAGTTATTATAATGACACGCCGCTAATTGGTCACATAACCGATTCCTGCGAATCACGTTTTACACCAACAGTGACTTTCAGACCGCAGTTTCACTCACAAATGCACCATTTCCAAGGGCACAACTTACTCCCAACCATATTACAATGAATAATTCCTAGTGTGCTTTTATCAAGGTACGGTGTCCTAGTGTTGCACAACACAAGGCATCTCCAGACCATTATTTCTTCAAACGTACGGCGTATGTCAGAGAGGGTATCGGAGAAGTATTCCACTTTCCTGGTTCATGTCATTGGTATGTTTACGAGATGATATGACTCTTTCTAGAGTCCGATAGTCCTCGTGGATGAGTTTCATTAAGTTTCTTCTTCAAAACAGTTAGCGTTGCTTTTAGTAGTTGAAGTTGGATTTCTGAGTCCTTGAGATTCCCAGGGATATATGATAGGGGATGTTGTTATTTACTAGCCCTGATGCCCTTATGATTATGGGTATGATAGATACAATTTTCAGCTTAAAGGTCCGTGGAAGAGGTATTGGAAATAGGATATTTTCTCCTCTTCTGCTCTATTAAGCCCACAATCGTTTGGAGCACTCACTTCAATAATAATGATTTGGGATGGCCTTTTATAAGGCCATTGTTCTTTCCAGAGCGCCCGTCGATGATTACTGCGGCGGCCTTGTTACACTTTTAGTGGTTGTGGGTTGTAGGGTTTTACTAATCTGCATCTTTCACTGCCACTAATGGAGTCTGGGCAGTGTGCTCCCACTGTTTGGAAATCTATTCTAACCCAAGGGCATTTAGAATTCCCTAGTGGAGGTAGTGCATATCATCTCATAGCGCTTTGTATAGTGGTCATCTGCAAGTATGGTTCCACATCAAAAGGTCACGCTTTTTGTTTCATCCTGGCAGAACCTAAATCACTCACATGTAGCTACCTTTATAGAGGAGTTAGTAGGGTGAGCCTCGCCTTGGGGCCCCCATTATAAACCTCTCGCCATCCAAAACTCAGTACTTATTTTTAAGCAGTTAAGTCTTATCAATATAATCTTTTATTCTTCTCCCACACTCTGCTTCTCCTTTGTATTTCGGTTTCAAGCTATGAAGTGTTTTTATTCGCTGGTTTAGTAATTGTTGTTTATTTTGAGATCCGTGTTTCTTGGTGTTGCGCTACTAGTCTGGTGGTGTGGCCTTGTGAGCTCTTGAGATATTATGGTTTATCTCAGACACATTCCTCCCATGTTAGGTGGTAGTGAAAGCCTTGGTAGATAATAGTGACTGTACATATATCACCTTGGTGGGAGTAATTATTCTTATGTTCTTGACGTCTATTTCACCTTGGGATCGATTTATTATGATAAAACCATAGAGGATGGCTGGCATGGCATCTGTGGTCCAGCCTCGTGGTCAATCAGCCACACATGTCAGCAGAGTACAAATGGCGAGGAATTAATTGCAATTCTACATCAGCGAGGATTCAGCAACATTTAACCTAGCACATACATACATACATTTAATACAGAAAACCCAAACTCCGATTAAACAAATTCTTGATTAATTTTATGAAAAATAAACATATAAATATATCAGTGCTCTTAAACGACCCTAAATTGACCACAAAAAAAAATGCGTTGAAACAGTGTGAAACTGGTATTTATTTCCCTCCCACCTCGCGGTTGACGAACTGTAAACAAATGCCTGCGGTAGTCACGAAAATGCAAATGGAGCATCGCATTGGACGCTTCATTCTGACATCAACGACCGATTTTCTGCAAAGCAATGCATATATAACAATAATTAATGTACAGGTCATTACCTCCTGGCAATCGCCCCTACCGCATATCTGGTTGTGCATCCCCATTCCCCCACCCCTATTAAGAATGTACTACATCGATTCAATCATGTTTAGCAGTGAAGAAAAATGAAAAATTCGGATTTTTTTTTTAGCCGGGTTCACCTAATTTGCAAATTAGTGCCCATGTTAGAAAGAGTGTAGAGGGGTGGGTGAAGTAAGGCACATAGTAAAATTCTTATACGTTAACGGAAACCTAATTTCCACTTGTAATTTAGTGAAAGTTTTAAATGATTGTGTTATTTGAAGTAGTAGTGTCGAAACATTTTGAAACGATTTTGTTTCAAAGTAGGATTGCCATATTTCTCCCCTCTCCGGCTCAATTAATTTTAATATTTTTATTTACTTTTTAATCATCGATTTCACAAAAACAATTGCATTAATATTTGGGTTTGGGTTGTTTTTTATCTTTATAATTAATTATCCAACTTGTGTTATGAAAAATATTATTATTTGGCAACACACTACAACAGTAAAGTCTAGTGGCAGTCATCCCAAGCTATTCAAGTATTTATAAAACATAAATAATTATATCATAGTTCGTTATTGAGGTAGTAATTTGCGTTACTTATCCCTCGCATCGTGGGTGAGAAACCCCAACCTGATAATGAAATTTACATAAGAATTAGAATGGCAATCGCTGACAAACCCGAATGCACCAGCGGCGTCTTCATTGTGAAAGGGGGGAGGGGGATATTTCGTTTTTTAACACCAACCAACCATCATAGAACTTTCGCGGTTCCGCGTCAGGATAACGTCGCTATGAGTACTCTATAGGGGACGCTATTATATCGAACTGGTCTTATTTTCAAAGGTAACGCTTAATGCTTCAATAATCACTATAATACAGTAATCAAAGCTATGTTGAAAAAATGCTCATGGTGTAGATAATTATTGTTTACATAGGCCGCACATGGGAAACCGTAAGCTTGCAGCCGAAACTATGCAATATACAGAGTATAGAAAATTTCATATATTTTTTCTCAGTTTTCTAATTTATTTAGTTTCACAAATCGCTAATACAATAATGGTAAGACAGGCTTGTCTAAAATATGACGTGTAATGCGGCATTTTTTAAATATTTATCATTCTTTTATGGAAGGAAATAATCGAAAGCAAGTCTGTTTTTCTGCCTAGTCTTTTGAACTCGAAGCCTAGGTATGTCTTAGCTTAACCAAAGGCTTTCATTTAGGCGTAATTTAGTCATATTCTGGGCTATTGAATTTTGTATTGTTATTCTTAATTTAATGTGTCTTATCGCTAAATGATGAATATTATGGAAGTGTCAAAAGAGCACAGCAACGTTATGCTTTGGGAGTTAGGAATGAACAATTAAGGTGAGCCATTGCAAAAAATGTTTTCAGAGTTTTCGCTCGAGAAACGTTAGTTTCAAAGTTAAACTCCGTTTAGGATGACTAGTGGAATTGGATCAAAGCTTTTAAAAATAACAGTGGAATAAAATCTGATTATAACTGTTAAACAATTGGGCAAAAAAACTACATTCAAAGCTTCACGAATGAGACAATGGATTCCTCAAAACCTGCCAGAAGCATACTTGCAGCAAAGAATCAACCTTTGTTCATCTCCTTTCTCGACTATAAAGTGAACCATTTTTTTAGTATGATTGTTACCAGGTACGAAAAGTGAGTTATGTACGATAATATTAAACGTTCTAGTCAATGGATTAGTCCTGGGGGAAAAAAAAGAAGAAAATACCCATACCGAAACAGGAGCCTCATCCACCGAAAATTCTCTTGTGCGTTTGATGGGATAAGAATAACATAATCCAATTTGAACTTTTTAGCCCAAATCAAACTATCCCCAAACGAGGTTTACTGTCATCAGTTGTACCGTTTACATGCAACACTTAATTACAAAGGGCGATCTCATACTGCGTCACCCTCCATACACGCCCAACTGAACCCCAACAAATTGCTATCTTTTTTTGGAGGCGAATCACTTGAAGAGAATGAAGATGTCGACATCAGAAAAGATCGAATCAACTTTAAAGAAGTTTTAAAATCAAAGTCAAACGATTTTGACAAACATGGTATTGAAAAGTCAGTAGAAAGATGGAGACTAGTGGTAGAAACTGGTGAAAATTATATTTCTTATTAAATTAATACTTATTTAAATATAAATAACTTCAAAGAGTTGTTTGATTTCTATCCATAAAATAATGATAAACATGAAAAATGGCGCATTACCTATGGAATGACCAATACATTCGACAGTTTGGAAAAATGTCTCATTTGACCTGCTAGAGACAAAAAAGAAGCCAAAAACAGGGTAATTTCTTCGGAAGTACTTCTTGAGGGAAAATAGAATGGATTTTGCATAGTACTAACTTCATGTCAAATAATTGGTAAGCGAGACCAGTGTAATACACGCCAAAGTGTAATAAAGTGCAAACAAATGCCTAGGCTAGTCACGAAAATGCAAATGGCGCATATCACCGGAAACTATTCTGATATCGGCGATCGATTTTCTGCAAAACAATGCATATTTAACTATTGGCTTGCATATTTTTCTGCATGCCAATACAACTTTGTAATCAATAGTTTGACTAAGTTCACGCATATCTGATTGTGCATCACTCACTTCCCCACTGTTCAGAATGTGCTACAACGCCTCAATCATCTCATCTGTGAAATAAGAAACAAGGTCTTCTAACCAAACTCGCGTGTTCTCACTTATTCTGTTTTATGAATTTACAGCTTTCAAAACTTTCAATAATTCCTGGACTAACCTTAGGAGGACCTCGGCAATTATACCATTCGAAAGAGAATGTAGAACAACATAAGGGTTTCAAATTTCGTTATCGTTAGAATCGGCCGAATAGTTACAATGTTATTACCAAAAAGAAAAGCAAAACGGACCGACCGACCGATATAGTGAGAAATAAAGTCACACGCGACTAAAAAGACGGAAAATTTGATCACCGAAGATCATCTTAAAACAAACTTAACTCCATCGTACTTGTCACTTACCTGACCGTCTTTATATGTACACATCGACGAAAAAAGAAAAGTATAATTTCAAGATACGTGTGTAAGTAGGCATAGTGTCTGTTTTAAATATTTTAGCAATTATACGTACATAGGTTCTTGACATATAGCGAAGACCATTTGAAGAATGCTTTCAGAGCTCATTAAAAGACAAAAAATCACGAAGGTAGGTAGCCATCTTCACCTGGCGTCGATATAAATAATTAGACGATTGAGTTAAATCAACTACCCCAAGGAAACACCTGTGTCCACCCCCCCTTTCCTCTACCTGTCTATCAAGTTGATGAAATGCAAGAATGAAGGAATCTGAAAAGAATAAATGTCCAGGAACCTAGGCGAAAATATGTTGGCCCACCCAAAGATAAGTGGAACATATTAGTACAAGTATTAAAAACTAATAATTTATATAATTGATACACGATTTCTAGCCCTTTTTTCTTTCCTTCTCTCGTATACTCTGATCATGCCTTCGTTCGTTTTGGTTCATTGTTTCGTCTCCAATTGACCCTAGGCATGATTCATAAAACTTGCGCTGCCCATAATCTAAAGATATCAACTTGCGGAGAATTCTGTAATACACAGTACTAGGAGATAAGAACCTTCATATACATCGACGTCAATTGAAAAATACACAGCTCTAGGGAAAAAGAAACTTCATATACACCTAGGGGAAAGCAAACTTCATCTATACCGATGTCAGGTGAAAAATATACAGCAGTGTGGGAAAACAAACTTCATCTACACAGATGTCCCTTTAAAATGCACAGCCCTAGGGAAAACAAACTTCATTTAAACCGATATCACATGAAAAATGCAGAGCCATGAGGGAGAAAAAACTTCATCTACACCGATGTCACTGGGAAAATACACATCCCTATGGGATAGCAGATTTCATCTACACAGATGTAACTTGAAATAAACACAGCATTGGGGGAAGCTTATATACACCGATGTCACTTAAAATACACTGCTCCTGGGGAAAACAAACTTCATCTACACCGATGTCACTTGAAGTAAACACAAACATTGGGGAAAATAAACCTTATATACACCGATGCCACTTGAAAAATATACAGCCCTAAGAAAAAAAGCTTCATCTACCCGATATTATTTAAAACATAAAATGCCCTGTGAGAAAATAAATTAGATCTCGCAGATGTCACTTGAAAATACATAGCCCTTAGGAAAACAAGGTCTATTTGCACTGATGTCACTTAAAAAATACACAATCCCAGGAAGAAATAAACTTCATCTACACCAATGTCACTTGAAAAAAATACAGAGAGGCTTTGGGGATATAAAATTCATATAAACCGATTCTCCATGAAAATACACAGCCCTAGGAAAAAAACTTCATCTACGCCTATGTTATTTGAAGAATAAAAAGCATTAAAGGAAAATAAACTTTCTCTACAACAATGTCACTTGAAAAATACATAGCCTAAGGGTAAAACAAACTTCCTCTACAACGATGTAACTTGAACAATACACATCCTTTCGGAGAAACAAACTTCATATACACCGATGTCACCTGAAAAATATACAGTCCTAGGGGAAAACAAACTTTTTCTAAACCGGTCACTTAAAAATACAGTGTCCTTGGGGAAAACAAACTTCATCCTCACCGAAGGGACTTGAAAATATACTATCTTGCGGGAAAAATTAATTTACACCGATGTCACTTGAATATGCAGAGCCCTATGGGAAAACAAACTTCATCTACACCGAATACAATAAAAAATATATAGCCCTATGTGAAAATAAACTTCGTTTACACCGGTCACTTGAAAAACAAACCACCAAATATCACTTAAAAATACACACCCCTTGGAGAAAACGAACTTCATAAAAATCAAATCACGAAAAATACACAGCCCTAGGGGAAAACAAACTTCATCTACACCGATGTCACTTGAAAAATAAACAGCCTTGAGGGAGAACAAACCATCTACGAGGTGTATCAACAAGGTAACAAGCCTTAAGTATGATCTCTGAACTATGATTTAGGTGAGGATTAACACTCACCAACGTGTTGAGTACTAATAGGGGAGTATATAACTGCATTTTAAGCTCTCTGCAACTTAATTTCAGACCGTCAAGCAATGGACACAGCAACAAACCAACCTGAAATTTCTGGTTTGACTAGGTACAAACAACTCCGTCAGAAACTCAGCATGCTTCAGCAAGTGTACGAAGATGAGACAATGTCACGCTCACGGGTTTTTGAGTGTCATAAGACGTTCAAAGAGGCAGATGAGGACGTGGAAGACGACCCAAGGAGTGGGAGATCTTCAACGAGTAGGACCGAAACCAACGTTGAACGCGTGAGGCAGATGGTGTGTGGCGATCGTAGGATGACTATTCGACAGATTGCAAGTGAGCTGGGCATGAACCGCGACAGTGTCTGGAAGATTATCACCGAAGATTTGGACATGCAGCAGATTTGCGCAAAGATGGTGCCGAGGGTGCTGAACGATGACCAGAAGGAGTGGCGCATGCATGTGTGTCAGGACATCTTCGAGCTTCTTGAAACCGAGCCTGATATGCTGGAGAGTTATCGCCGATGATGAGTCATGGATATTTGAGTACGACCCGGAGACGAAGCACCAGAGCCTTCAGTGGAAGAGCGGGCAGTTGATGAGGCCGAAGAAAGCAAGACAGTCAAAGTTCAAAGTCACACTCAAGTTGATCGCATTTTTCGATGTGAGGGGCGCCGTCTAGTTCTTGCCACAGGGCCAGATGATCAACTAGCATGTCCACAAAGAGATCCTGCGGCGTTTGCTTCGTTCGGTGTGCGAAAAGAGGCGAGAGTTGTGGGAAAACTACTCATGGCTGCTTCATCACAATGCGCCGACTCACAACGCCCTGAGCATCTGCTAGTTCCTGGATGAGAAAAACAGCACCGTGCTGGAGCAACCTCTCTACTCACCTGACCTGATTCCATGTGGATTTTCTTTTTTCACAAGCTGAAAAGGGGTCATCAAAAGGACACGTTTTCCGGAGTTAGAGTCCATCAAGAGGGCCAAGACGAAGGGGCTGAGGAGAATACCTGGAAAATCATTCCAGAAGTGCATGGAGGCGTGAGGGAGAAGGAAGGGAGAGTGCGTTAGACTCAAGGGAGATAATTTTGAAGAGAAAAACTTGATTTTTTTTTAAACAGACTTGTTGCTTTTCTAAAAAATATAGATCACTTAGAGAAAACAAACTTCATCAACACCGATTTCTTTCGAAACACAAAGTCCTAGGCAATAACAAACTTCATCACACCGACGTCACTTGAAAAATACACAACCATTGGAGAAAGGAAACTTCATAAACACCGATGTCACTTGAAAAATAAACAGCCATAGGAGAAAACAAACTTCATATTCAGTGATTACCTTGAAAAACATAGGCCTTGGGGAAAATAAACTTCATATACAACGATTTCACTTGAAATACGAGTATACATGGCTCTAGGCCAAAAGAAACTTCATCTACACCAATGTAACTTGAAAAATACACTCCCCTAGGAGAAAAAACATCATATAGACATTTATATCTTGAAAAACACACCCTAGGTAAAACAAACCTTATCTACACCGATGTCACTTGTAAATGAACTGCCCTTGTGGTAAACAAAGTTCATCTACACCGACCTCACTTTAAAAATACACAGAAATAAGGTAAAACAAACTATATTCACACCTATTTCACTTATAAAAAACAAAACATAGCCCTCCGGAACATCAAACTGCATATATACCGATGACCCAGGAAAAATACACATTCCTAGGGAAAGAACTTGATCTACGCAATGTCACTTGAAAATTACACAGCCCTAGTAGAGTACAAACTTCATCTACACCGGTCACTTGAAAAAAAAAACATAGAGCTTAGGGATATTAAACCTCATATACTAGGTAATGTTCCTTGAAAATACACTGCCCTAGAGAAAAACAAATTTCATCTACACCTATGTCACTTGAAAAAAAACACTCCTTGGGGAAAACAAACTTGATCTATACCGATGCTACCTGAAAATACACAGTCCTAGGACAGAATAAACTTCATCTACAACGATGTGACATGAAAAAACACAGCCCTGTGGGAAAACAAACTTCATATAGGCTGATTCTCTGACAAATCGGGCAAAGGGTGAAACCACACACTCTCGGATTTTGATGAAAATTGGTATATGGGTAGATCTTTGGCTGAAACCACCCTGTCTGAAATCCTGAGTTTAAATATCTTAATAAGAAGCAAAGTTATGGGCATCTCAATTTTATGTTTTTGGTCTCACCCCCACCAAATTATAAAGGCCTGTATCTCAACCCCTAATATACCTAAACTGATATACAAAATATACATGCAAAAGGTAATTTCTAGGTCTTATTGATCAAGTCAATATTTCACATAGAAACAATATTAAAAGTTTCTAAATCTTTAAAAGAGGTGTTGCCCCCAAAGTACATGAAAAGGAAAAAATATATTTTTCCAAAAAAACACTCAATCACTCTTGTTTCTTAAAATGTATAATTTATTTCGTATATTTTACTTTGTCTATTCAATATACAAGGTTAAATATTGAACTTTCTAGTCACTTTTGAGTAGTCGATACAATAGCATAGACATTACAACAGCATAGACTATAGATAGTCTATGATGTATTTTACCTGTATAATCACTTGATGTTAGCAGGGAATGTTGGTGCCTCTTCGGGGTCAAATGAATATGTGATTGCGACTTCTGTATTCAACGCACTCAAAATGTTCTTCAGCAATACCCAATAGATTTTGGGGGGTCCAGACCTGGTGCATGAAGTTGTGCAAAACAAATTCTCTTTTTTGTCTACTGAAGATCCATACCTATTGGGTATTGCTGAAGAACATTTTGAGTGCGTTGAATACAGAAGTCGCAATCACATATTCATTTGACCCCGAAGAGGCACCAAAATTCCCTGCTAACATAAAGTGATTATACAGGTAAAATACATCATAGACTATCTATGCTGTTGTCTATAGTTTTTGTCTATGCTAAAAAATTTATAAGAAGTTCAATATATTTAACCTTGTATATTGAACAGACCCAGTAAAATATACAAAATAAATAATACATTTTTTTTGGGGGGGGAATAAATTTTTTCCTTTACCATGTACTTCGGAGGTCATCCCCCATTTACAAATTTAGATGACTGACTTTTTTTATTGTATCTATGTAAAATATTGACTAAAAATTGTCTTTTGAATGGTCTTTTTGATTAACCTTCTAGGTAAATTAGGGCTTGAGATACGAGTCTTTATAATTTGGTGGGGGGCTGCCCCTCGCCCAATGGAATGTCTATAACTGTTTCTAATTAAGATCCTAATGAAAAATGGATTTCAGATTCGATTATTTCAGCCAATAATCTACCCATTAGCCAATTTTTATTTAAATCCGAGGGTGTGGTTCCATATTTCAAATTGTTTGCCTGATTTGTCAGAAAATAGGCCTATACACCGATATTACTTTAAAAATATACAACCCTAAGAAAAAACAAACTTTATATAAAGAAACTTAATCTACACCGATGTCAAGTGAATAATACACAGCCCTCGGGAAGAAACCTGATAAAGAGCGATGTCCATGAAAAATATACAGCCGTAGGGAAAAACAACTTCATATAAACCGATGTCACTTGAAAAATATACTGCCATTGGGAAAAAAACTTCGTCTATACCGATGTCACTTGAAAAATATACTGCCATTTTGAAAACAAACTTCGTCTATACTGATGTCACTTGAAAAATATACTGCCATTGGGAAAACAAACTTCGTCTACACCGATGTCACTTGAAAAATATACTGCCAATGGTAAAAAAAAACTTCGTCTACACCGATGTCATTTGAAAAATATACTGCCATTGGGAAAACAAACTTCGTCTACACCAATGTCACTTTGAAAATATATAGCCATTGGGGAAATCAAACTTAATCTACACCGGTCACTTTGAAAATACAGACCTAGTGCAAAATAAACTTCATTTACACCGATCTGACTGAAAAATGCACATCCCTAAGCAAATATAAACTTTACACCGATGTCACATGAAAATGCACCGCTCTAAAGGAAAACAAGCTTCATCTACACCGATGTGACTTGAAAAATACGCATCATTAGGGGAGAACAAACTTCATAAACTGATTTATCTTGAAAAATACACTGCCTCCTGGAAAAACAATCTTAATCTATGCCGTTTTTCCCCCAAAAGTTCGAACAATGAATAAAAACAAACAAAAGAATACCAATTTCCTACTATACTAGGCCCGTATTCGTGGTCCTTTGGTAAGGTGAAGCAAGTTTTCTAGAATCGAGGAGTAAGTGTAAGGACATGAAGTGGAATGAAACGTTTTCTTAACAAGGCCATAACGTCATTTTAAGATTTCCCCCTCACTTTCGACGAGAGCAGATTTCGAACACGCAAACATAATGATTGTCCTAACGTCCTTGTGCAATTCAAATCCTCCCAGAGCTGGGTAATGGTTTAAAGAGGTTCGCAAAGCAGCTCGATACTGGGTAATATAATTTTTATGAAGGACTTTAGAACCACCCTGTATTTATGGTTTTCCAGGGATTTCATTCTTAGGCCATTACTGAGATCCTACTCCGTCCCTGATGTTATTCCCCAATGCCTCGACGGTCAAGATGGGTAGATTTGTCATCTACGAATCGGACACATTCGCAGTACGCCGTGGCATCTGATGAAACGCTCCTCTTAACCCTTCTGCGAGGATTCTTTGGTACCTCAGACTGAGCGCGGTACACGACCTAGTACGGGGAGAATGTTGATCGCTTCTGTGTATCTGGTACTTGGAGGTGGGGGGCAGGTTGTGGTGGCCTAGTCTTGGAAGAGTTTGACCTCCTTTAGGGTATCGGACCTTATTTTGGAGCCAAGATCTGACGGTGCACTCGGGTCCTTGGGGAAGACGTAACTCCTTGAGTTGACTTCAACATAGCAAGATTTATTATTTTTTAATTTGTTGTTCTTTTGTTTGTTTTTCCTACTTTTTGGTGGAGATTTATATAATGGGTACATATTTGTGATCTCACTTATTGGTTATGTCCCTGTTGGTTGCCGCCATAGGTGGATCTTAAAATAATAAAAAAACAGCACTGTGACTCAGTATGCGAATTCACCCGTATCTCAGATCCAGCCTTTCCCTCCGGCGAGCACTGTGATTCACACTCTCGAAGGAAGATTGGAAGAAGCTTAGTCACTTCAAATATTCTCTGATTATATTTATAATTGATTAATTAAGGGATGAAGAATAAATTGACGAGTCCAATAAGCGGAGAAAGTGCGGGGGGGGAGGGAATAAGAAGACTGAGCGTACAAAAAGACAGGTAGAGAATGGAATGGGCTTCCGTATGAAGTCCAATCCAACCTGAAAACTGGGTTCGAATAATATTTATCTGAAGCCTCAGAGAAGAAAATCCTACAGAGAGAATAGACGCAAGTAAAATTTTAATCTCGGAGAATTCAAAGTTTTGACCATATTCACTTCCACTTTTTTTCCTTTGTCTGATCGCATTTATGTACTCTTTCTACTCATTTGTAAAGCATACTTATAACATTCATCTCCTTACCATGTATAGCTATTTATTTAGCCCTGCCACAAAAGCTAAAAGGGTATTTCTAACATATTTCAATCTTCAAAATATGAAGTATCCTAACCACGCCTTCCTTCCCTACCATAGAGGAAACTCCATCTATAGTTGCTATAGCCCCCGATGGCCAACATCAAAAGAGCCCTTGGAACTGGGGTAAAAGGGCACACTGCCATAGTTTTAATGCCTAAAATAACTGCATTACTCGAATAGTAAAAAATAGTGTTTATGGCATAAACTTAGGAATGTCATATATAGATGGTGGGCGTGTATCTAACCTATAGAATGTATATGCATGGATGAATATGCACAAATGCATTCCTGTGTTTGAAACGTGGGTGGAATGTAATTCGTTCATGGGCAAATGATAGTGTTATCGGGATGATGATAAAATTCCTTCATTCTCTGTTGACTTCTTCGCGTCCTGACTCCAAACGCAAGAAGGCGATAGAAAAAGCACAACAAACATCTCCAAACTTGCGGGATATCCTTCTGTAGGTTACTGCGACACAGGGGCTGCGTAGGATAGCATCAAACTTTTCCTCAAGTTCTAAACTGGAATAGAAGACCGTAAATGTAAATAATAATTAATTTCAGTGAAACAAAGAGGACCCCCAAACGTCGCGGATCTTGTTACGTTTCGCTGAATAAGGTCTGATGAGAATCATCCCTTGAAATAACTACTTATTTTTGCACGAAACATACATTACCACTATACTACGAGGTGTTCACACCGTATACTTAATTGCCACTGGCCTGGACTCGACTGGAATTTTATCAATTATTGAAATCGAATCTCTTGTTCAGAGTAGACATTTGTTCAATCTTAAGAAACAGATAAACATGATCCACATTTCGTTTTAATCACAGAATCGAGGACAGGATTCATTTTTGCTCTTATTTTATGAACAAAGGTCCCAATACAATTTACCTTTATGGTTGGTGGGCAGACAATTAAAAAATAACTAGCCATAAACCCCTAGAAAAGCACTAATTCCCAGTTAAGAGGCCTATTAAAGGAACAAAGTCTTGTGTCCTCTCAAATGGCTTCACCTTTTAAAATGTCGCTTACAAAATATGTAAATATGCGTATGGAAAGGGCGAGGACTCGAACCTAGTCCCCAAAGTTCCTTCCGACTTGGCTCTCTGCACTATTTTTCACATGTGTAAAGAGAGCTGTTTTGATCTCGCTCAAGTAATACTGTGTGGGTTGGATGCATCATCAGTCGTCGTTGGTTCCACCTTTTTTCCAGAAGAATGGGCTCCGACGTCCGTCAGTGATGACTGATGTGTTTAATGTAGTGCTTTGTAGTGACTGTAAAGCCTCATCCAGGCCCTGAACATTCTGCGGCTAACTAGGAGGACCAACCCTGGTGGTAACTACCCTTGGTTGGGTCCTACCATCCAGTGTTCTCTGTCTTTGAGGTTCTATTATTGCTCTTCTGTCATGTTTTATTTTGAGAAAGATAGGTAGATACATACGAGTAGATAAGTCTCACAGTTGCACTGAAAACTAACATTTCAAAGACGAAAATACTGATTACAGAATAACTTTTAGAATTGAGGTTCAAATTGGAGAGGAGGTACAAGGATAGGCCCACAAAGGACAGCTTGTGACTGTTGATTGGAGTATGGGAAAGGAAATCATCGGAAGGACAAAATTAAAGCCAAAACTGGTAGGTAGAAAACTCCGCTCCATTTTCAGAATCTTAAAACCGGTTTTAATTTAAGAAAGTGAAACTTGAAATCAAACTTAAAACACGTAGAAACTGAGCACAACTCAGAGACACACATAAAAAGATATTAGGAATAACGCGCAGACACATAAAATAAATACATATATAAGAACAGGGGTGAAAGATATGGTAGAAGAAATAAAAATACCAAAGTGGAAATAGGCATGGCACATTGGTAAAAGAAACTACTGAAGATGGATAAAGGAAATCTTAAACTGGAAACCCTTGTACATTAAGAAAACCAGAAGACGACTTAGAAGAGAAGGAAGAACATGGCATTGCCATGGAAGGTACAAACATGACATTGTCATGGTAGTACGACCATCACTCACGTTTTCCTTCTAATCTCAAGAATGTCGATATTTTCCTGGTGTCCTTAGACTCTACTTCGTTGGCTTACGTAACCCTAATACAAAATTTCGCTGTAGCTAATTATTAAAAATAAAAAAAATGAAAAAAATATGGAAGAATTAAGCCTTAAAAATAGATTTGATGATGACGAGGTGGTGGTGGGTCTATTTACATTTTAATTCTTGTATTATTCCGTGTAAAATGGTGCGTGAGGTCAGGAAGTGCCATATTCCTGACATAAAATCACTGCAAGTGAAAAAAGAAGGATGCTAAAAGGGACCAAACACGAATCAAAATAAATCCTCAATCATATGAAGGATGCTAGCAGTGCCCCAATCACGAATCAAAATAAATCCTCGGTCGGCTGAAGTATGCTAGCAGTGCCCCAGACACCAATCAAAATAAATCCTCCATCGGACGAAGGATGCTAGCAGTGTCCCAAACACTAATCAAAAGAAATCCTCGATCTAATGAAAGATGCTAGCAGTGCATCAAACATTAATCAAAAATAAATCCTCGGTCGGATGAAGGATGCTAGCAGTGCCTCAAACACGAATCAAAAAATATCCTCGGTCGGATGAAGTATGCTAACAGTGTCCCAAACACGAATCAAAATAAATCATTTATCGGATGAAGAATGCTAACAATGGCCCCAGCACCCATCAAAATAAATCCTCAATCATATGAAGGATGCTAGCAGTGCCACCAGAACGCATCAAAATAAATCCTCAGGCGGCTGAAGGATGCTAACAGTGCCCCAAACACCAATCAAAATAAATCCTCGATCGGATGAAGGATGCTAGCAGTGCCCCAAACACGATCAAAATAAATCCTCGGTCAGCTAAGGGATACTAGCAGTGCCCGAAACACGAATCGAAATAAATCCTCGGTCGGCTGAAGGATGCTAGCAGTGCCCCAAACACCAATCGAAATAAACCCTCGATGGGATAGATGCTAGCAGTGCCCCAAACACAAATCACAATAAATCCTCGGTCGGATGAAGGATGCTAGCAGTGCCCCAAATATCAATAAAAATAAATCCTCGGTCGGATGAAAGATGCTAGCAGTGCACCAAACACCAATCAAAATAAATCCTCAATCGGATGAAGTATGCTAGCATTGCCCGAAACACGAATCAAAATAAATCCTCGGTCGGCTGAAGGATGCTAGCAGTGCCCCAAACACCAATCAAAATAAACCCTCGATCGGATAGATGCTAGCAGTGCCCCAACACAAATCACAATAAATCCTCGGTCGGCTGAAGGATTCTAGCAGTGCCTCAAACACCAATCAAAATAAATCTTCGGTCGGATGAAGTATGCTAGCAGTGCCCCAAACACGAATCAAAATAAATAGTTTATCGAATGAAGGATGCTAAAAATGGCGTAAGCACCCATCAAAATAAATCCTCAATCATATGAAGGATGCTAGCAGTGCTACCAAAACCCATCAAAATAAATCCTCGGTCGGCTGAAGGATGCTAAGTGCCTCAAACACCAATCAAAATAAATCCTCGATCGGATGAAGGATGCTAGCAGTGCCCCAAACACCAATCAAAATAATTCCTCGGTCGGCTGAAGGATGCTAGTAGTGCCCCAAACACGAATCAAAATAAATCCTCGGTCAGCTGAAGGATGCGGGCAGTGCCCCAAACACCAATCAAAATAAACCTTCGATCGGATGGATGCTAGCAGTGCCCTAAACACCAATCACAATAAACCTCGATCGGATGAAGGATGCTAGCAGTGCCCCAAATATCAATCAAAATAAATCCTCGGTCGGATGAAGGATTCTAGCAGTGCCTCAAACACCAATCAAAATAAACCCTCGATCGGATGAAGGATGCTAACAGTCCCCCCCCCCCAAACCAATCAAAATAAATCATCGATCGGTTGAAGGATGCTTGCAGTGCCCCAAACACCAATCAAAATAAACCCTCGATAGGATGGATGCTAGCAGTGCCCCAAACAGCAATCACAATAAATCCTCGGTCGGCTGAAGGATTCTAGCAGTGCCTCAAACACAAATCAAAATAAATCCTCGGTCGGATAAAGGATGCTAGCAGTGCCCCAAACACCAATCAAAATAAATCCTCGAACGGTAGAAAGATGTTGTACCGTGTCGAAAAACCACCATTAAAGTAAATCCTCGATCAGCTAAGGATGCTAAAAGTAACCCAAATAAATCGTCAGTCGGCAGGAGGATCCTTCAATTTGTCCAAAGACCCATCAAAATCAATCCTTGATGAGCTGAAGGATGCAACAGTAGCGAAAAACAGCCATTAAAAAAAATCCTCGGTCGGAGGAAGGATGCTAGCAGTGCTCCATACACCAATCAAAATAAACCCTCGGTCGGATGAAGGATGCTAGCAGTGCCCCAAACACGAATCAAAATAAATCCTCGGTCTGATGAAGGATGCTAGCAGTACCCCAAACATGAATCCAAATAAATCCTCGGTCGGCTGAAGGATGCTAGCAGTGCCCCAACCCCTAATCAAAATAAACCCTCGATCGGATGGATGCTAGCAGTGCCCAAACACTAATCACAATAAATCCTCAGTCGGATGAAGGATGCTGGCAGTGCCTCAAAGACGAATCAAAATAAATCCTCGATCGGATGAAGGATGCTAGCAGTGCCCCAAACACCAATAAAAATATATCCTCGATCGGATGAAGGATGCTAGCAGTGCCCTAAACACCAATCAAAATAAATCCTCGGTCGGCTGAAGGATGCTAGCAGTTCCCCAAACACCAATCAAAGTAAATCCTCGATCGGATGTAGGATGCTTATAGTGCCCCAAACATCAATCAAAATAAATCCTCGGTCGGCTGAAGGATTCTAGCAGTGCCTCAAACACGAATCAAAATAATTCCTCGGTCGGAAGAAGGATGCTAACATTGGCTCAAACACCCATTAAAATAAATCCTCGGTCGGTTGAAGTATGCAAGCAGTGTCTCAAACACGAATCAAAATAAATCCTCGGCCG
The DNA here is from genome assembly GCA_963969495.1 of Ceratothoa steindachneri. NCBI lineage: Eukaryota > Metazoa > Arthropoda > Malacostraca > Isopoda > Cymothoidae > Ceratothoa > Ceratothoa steindachneri. The sequence continues at coordinate 101,580,168 of OZ018322.1, read as the reverse complement.
CATTAATGCTAGCAGTGCCCCAAACACAAATCACAATAAATCCTCGGTCAGTTGAAGGATGCTAGCATGCCTCAAACACCAATCAAAATAAATCCTCGATCGGCTGAAGGATGCTAGCAGTGCCCCAAACAGCAATCAAAATAAATCCTCGGTCGGCTGAAGGATACTAGCAGTGCCCCAAACACCAATTAAAATAAATCATCGATCGGTTGAAGGATGCTAGCTGTGCCTCAAACACCTATCAAAATAAATCCTTGATCGGATGAAGGATGTTTACAGTGGCCCAAACACCCATCAAAATAAATCTTCGTTCCGCTGTAGGATTCTAGCAGTGCCTCAAACACGAATCAAAATAAATCCTCGGTCGGGTGAAGGATGCTAGCAGTGCCCCAAACACCAATCAAAATGAATCCTCGATCGGCTGAAGGATGCTAGCAGCGCCCCCAAAACCCATCAAAATAAATCCTCGGTTGGCTGAAGGATGTCCCAAACACCAATCAAAATAAATCATCCATCGTTTGAAGGATGCTAGCAGTGCCTCAAACACCTATCAAAATAAATCCTTGATCGGATGAAGGATGCTTACAGTGGCCCAAACACCCATCAAAATAAATCTCCGGTCGGCTGTAGGATGCTAGCAGTGCCTCAAACAGGAATCAAAATAAATCCTTGGTCGGACGAAGGATGCTAGCTGTGCCCCCAAACACGAATCAAAATTAACCCTCGATCGGATGGATTCTAGCAGTGCCCCAAACACTAATCACAATAAATCCTCGGTCGTCTGAAGGATGCTAACAGTGCCTCAAACACCAATCAAAATAAATCCTCGATCGGCTGAAGGATGCTATCAGTGCCCCCCGAAACCCATCAAAATAAATCCTCGGTCGGCAGAAGGATGCTAACAGTGCCCCAAACACCAATCAAAATAAATCCTCGGTCGGCTGAAGGATGCTAGCAGTGCCCCAAACACCAATCAAAGTAAATCCTCGATCGGATGTAGGATGCTTATAGTGCCCCAAACATCAATCAAAATAAATCCTCGGTCGGCTGAAGGATTCTAGCAGTGCCTCAAACACGAATCAAAATAAATCCTCGGTCGGAAGAAGGATGCTAACATTGGCTCAAACACCCATTAAAATAAATCCTCGGTCGGTTGAAGTATGCAAGCAGTGTCTCAAACACGAATCAAAATAAATCCTCGGCCGCATGAATGCTAGCAGTGCCCCAAACACAAATCACAATAAATCCTCGGTCAGTTGAAGGATGCTAGCATGCCTCAAACACCAATCAAAATAAATCCTCGATCGGCTGAAGGATGCTAGCAGTGCCCCAAACAGCAATCACAATAAATCCTCGGTCGGCTGAAGGATACTAACAGTGCCCCAAACACCAATTAAAATAAATCATCGATCGGTTGAAGGATGCTAGCAGTGCCTCAAACACCTATCAAAATAAATCCTTGATCGGATGAAGGATGCTTACAGTGGCCCAAACACCCATCAACTAAATCTTCGGTCGGCTGAGAAGACCCAATTAGTGATCACCCCAAAAGAATTTTGAGCAGAACTCGTAAACCACTTACAATGAGGTACTAACACCTTAGTTCAAATCCCTAGAACCACAGTTCTGAAGAAGAGAATATCCGAGTAAATTTATTTTTTATAAATTAGATCAGGCAATTTGCGGCCATAACCCAAGAAATTATTTAAGTAAGAGAATGCGAATAAAATCTTGGAATTGGTCAGGGGCTATATTAAAGGATTGAAATAAATTTGTTCGTTATGAACAAAGTCGTTATGAAGACAGAATGAATTGAAGCTTCTTTTTGGTAACTGAGCTGCTCAAGTTCAGCTACCATGTGTTATGTGTTACAAGTTCAAGAGAGTTGCGCAATGTATGTAACCTTTGTTTCTGAATTATATTAAAATTCGCATTCCTTTACCGGCACAATATTCATTTTTCAATTTAAAATTTATATGGAAATACATTTGCAGTGAGTTGCTAATTGGCCACATCAAAAATCTTCCAAATATGTCGACGAATGAAATGAAAAGTCGTTGAATGTGGCGACAAATTGAGCAAAATGGCAACCTGCTGCTCGGTTTATTTTATGTCCAATGTACCAATGTCTGTAAGACTATTCGGCCACACGGCCTCTCCAGACATTCAACTGAATGTTGCTTCGCAACCGGATTTGTCCCAGGACATGAAAAAAAAATTGCTGAGGTTTAGTAGCGTCCAGTGACCGAAGCAACGACGGTCCCTTCCAGAACCCCCTTCCTCAACTCCCACTGTTCAGCCCCTTCGTGAAAAGCGAAGCGAACAGAAAAATGCAGAGCAGAGAGAGAATAGTTCTCAATTCTTTGAGGAGAATGAACTCGTTTTCGTCTGCATTTATTTGTCGATGCACATTTGGATCGCAAATCTGTGTTTTACACACATTGTGCAAGTTCTCTTCTCAGTATCACTGGAAGAAGGGCGGCAGGGAAGCGACCAATACCTACCACCCCTCATCTACAATTGCAAGCAACGTTTGACGAGACAGTGGAGGACCTTTTAATGTTATACTCCTCCTGCCATTAAGAGGAAATGCTTCGGCGGAGTTATTTCCTCAAATTTCCGCTGCGAGGCATGCGCGTTATGAGGGCCGAGCAGCAACATTCATCACTTCCCCGAGTCGCTTCTCTTTTTACACTAACTAAAAATGCATAGGCATTTTGCAAGATATCTCACATTGTGTAGAGGCATAGAGATGTACACGGTGTATATATGCGTGCGTAACGTGTACATGTGTAAATGCGAGAGGGGAGGGGGGGAGGGAGTCCTGTGGATACGTAAAACTGGGCACAAGCGTGGCAGTCAACACCCGTGTTTGGCTGATTCAGGAATGTTGCTCAACCACTCAACTCCCCCCCCCCCTACCACTCTTCTGTGCCCAGCGCCCCTCGAGGGGGCAGACTGGCTCCCCCCCCTTTCCTCGTTGCCTGTTAACCCCTCCTCCCCTTCCCCTACCGGGCCCAGTTTGCACTAGGGTCTTCTCGAGCTGGCCGCGAGAAATCCCGGAGCGGGCCTTGTCCTTCCCCGTCCGCCTGTCCTGCCAATGAGCATTCCAGCTCCATTCTGACTCTCGCCAGCAGGAGCCCTTCGCGTGGGGGGCGGGTGCGGAGACTAAAAGACCCGGCATCCGTAGCAGGCAGACTGATTGAAAGTGGGGCTAGTGACGGTGACAACAAACCCATTTTCGGGATAAAGGGGGAGGAGGACAATCCCACCCCCACATAATTTTAAAGCCGATCAAAACAAGTTCGTCCACAACTCAATAAATTTTCTCTTTTGATTTGATCAATTTCAGAGGCGACTTGTTGGATCGCCTCATCGTTAGATGGACTATAATAATGGGTACGTAAAAAAAAAGAAGATATATTTTGGCGAAGTAATTCAGATACGGGCTATATAAGGACTTTATATTTTCGTTATATAATGTATAATATTTAATATTACACCATTTTGAGGGGATTAATACAAATGGCGTGACTAGAAAGCTTATAGAAACTCATTCATTCACTATTTCTATGTTGCTGGATTGAGTTCCGATACGGGTCGCCTTTTCGGCGACTGCCATACACTCTAGATATCCGTGGTTTGGATCCTATGTTAATAAGTAAGACCCCTCTGAGAAATAAATGCATCTTAAATCAATGTATATCAGTGGTAAAACCCTTACCATTAAAAAAGCCCATACAAATAACCCTTTTTATTTACAAAAAATGTAATCTGTTTTCCATTTCTCGCCAAAAACCTGCACCCAAAGAGACGCGAGAATATACAGATTAAATTTTGAGGCATTAATCACAGATTAAACCCCGTTTATTCCTAGTCCAACAGGAGTTGGTTCGAAGAGGTTGTCATATAACGATAGTTACACACACAAGGGTTAAAGGAACAGCCGCCGAATGAAACGTGATTTCGATTTTAGTGAAGTTAAGCCACAAGGGGGCTGGTTAGTCACCGGAAGGAGTCCCAATGCTGCTCCACTTCCTGGTGGGTGTCATACGTTGTAGAACCACGTGGTTTAGGTGCCACGCTAATTAGTAGGGCCCTATGGGGTAATAATGACTTAAATGATTGCAGATCGGTGGTAAACCATATATCTATCTATCTATCTATATCTGTTTTTGTGGAAAGCAAAACCAATCTCTTTGTCCATGCATGAACCACAAGGAACGACGAAGAATATCGTCTACCAAGAAGTGCTGTGATGTAGCATTGGATAAGGAATAATTTGTGATAAATATAAGAATTTCAACCTGTACCTTGCTTATGATTTTATTTACCAGGGCAACGCTGGTAGCTCATTCAGCTAGTTACTAATAAATAGAAGCTTGGTGTGAATGTTTATTTGAATCTCAGAAACCTTCATAATATCTACTAGTTTATGACCTACATACATGGCTTCACGTGCACATTAAACAGAAAATGAAACAATAGGCTTTGAACGCATCGCGAGTAGGCCTAAAATAACGGTCGGTAGCTTAGAAAATATGAACTAAAAATGGATAGCATTTATGGAATGTGGAGTCTTACACAGTGCATACAAGGAAGTGGAGTGTGAAATAGTGTACAGCTGTTCCGTTGTTTTTAAGGTCAATTGAAAGCAAATCAATCGCCAAGGATAAGGTCTGGAACAGGTAGTTCCCGGCCGTTTTTCTCCTTATATACATGGGTATGTACAAATGCAAGAGGGTCTCTGGTAATTATGCTTTATTCGATAAGATCTCTTTTCCATTGTGGACAAGATCTCATGATGAAATTCACATAAAGATCAGAATCGCAATTGCTGCCAGGACCGAAGAGCCCCAGACGCTGGATCTCCTTGGAGTAGGAGTACAGAAGGATTGTACCCGTTTTGCCACCAACGACAAAACATTTTGTGACCTATGAGAGAGAAACATCTGTTACGCATCAGGTTTCCAAACCCAGTGGAGAACCTATTACCCTGATATCGAAATTAAGGTTTGAGATTCTTATGCATCTTGTGTTTCTTACCCTAATAACAAATGTAATATATATATATATATATATATATATATATATATATATATATATATATATATATATATATATATATATATATATTATCACTAACTATAATTTAAGAAGGGGATTTTTTTTAGTATTTGAATAATAATTTCATCTTAGTTTGGTTATGACTTATGTTTTTTTATCAAAGTTATTTCTAATCATTCTTTTATAATATCAAAATCAAAATGATGAAGTTCAGAAATAAATATAAGTATCGAAATTTTGTGAATTTTTAAAACCCAAAGAATTACAAATGGTAAAGTTCAGAAAATTTATTTATATATATATCTTTTATAACTATATTTTACCAACGTGATATTTTGAAATGGGGGAAATTTAGTTTAGTTCTTTTTTAAAATTTTTATAATTGGCGAAGTTCAGAAAATTTATAAAAATTTAACCATGGCTGTTTTATATATATATATATATATATATATATATATATATATATATATATATATATATATATATATATATATATATATATATATATACACGAGGGGCGGTCAATAAGTTTTGCAATTCGGATATAAGGAAACGAGATATGAGGAAAAGTGTTTTATTATTTTTAAATATAGCTACTCTCGACTTCAATGCACTTGCACAACTTGTCCCTGAGGCTTCGAATTCCCGACAACCAGAAATCTCCCGACTGCTCTTCAATCCACTCCTGGACGGCGAGCTGGACATCTTCATCGTCCCCAAACCGGCGTCCACGCAGTGCAGCCTTGAGCTGGCGGAATAAAAAGTAGTCGCTAGGGGCCAGATCTGGACTGTAGGGGGATGGTTGAGCTCCTCGAATCCGCACTCGCGCAAGGCAGCTTGTACAACTCTGGCCTTGTGGACTTTGACGACGTTGAAGTCGATCATGGGGCGTGAAGATTCTAGGAGGGACCCAACGAGCAGAGACCTTAGTCATGGCCAAATTCTCGTGGATGAAGTTGATAACACTTCCATGTGATATTCCAAGTTCTCGCTCGATTTCTTCGACCTTCACCCGTCGATTTTCGAGGATGATCCTCTCCACACGGGCCACATTGTCCTCGTTGGTCACGTATGACGGGCGTCCTGGACGGGGGTCATCTTCAAAGGACTCACGACCATGACGGAACTCCCTATTCCAGCGAGCATGGTTGCATAGGAAGTGCCGGTATCAGTGTACACTGCAACCATGCGTTCATGGATCTCTTTTGCATCCTTGTCTTCCTTGGTCAAAAATTTGATCACTGCGCGGTGCTCAACCTTCTCCATTGTTGAAAAATTTGTGACTGACGATCTGCGATCAGCTACTGCTTCCTTAATAGACGAGGCAGGAGCGTGCGGCTGCAGGTCCTGACTTGTCATAACTTGTCCTAACACCCCCACAAACAGCCGTCCCCCTTGCCCTACCGATTCGCAAAACTTATTGACCGCCCCTCGTACATGATGCAATGAGATCACAGGCCAGACTTTATGAAGAATGCTCTCCCTAAAGTTAGATGAAGTGTCAATTTGAAACAAGAAATCAAAGTACAATGCTTAGATTATTTGGCTGATTTGTTAAATCCGCCATATTTCGCACAGTGAGCTTATAAGGTCTGAACGTGTTAAGTTCCGAAAGGGAGACATGCCAAATTACCAATGGCCAAAGGTCACTTGTGTTCCCCGCAAAACTATCCAGTCTAACACTGAGAGCCTCGCAAGAGCCTACTATGAAAAATCGGCTACATGGATTGAACCCTATAATCTCTCTCTCTCTCTCTCTCTCTCTCTCTCTCTCTCTCTCTCTCTCTCTATATATATATATATATATATATATATATATATATATATATATATATATATATATATATATATATATATATATATATATATATCGTATGAGCGTTCCCACTCTTAATTTGACGTGTTTCTCCCTGAGAACTAAGCCCATTAAGGCTGTTTCCTTTTAACTCCCTCGTACCATAGTGGTAACGCCTGTGCTTCTTGCCCGAGATGGCACTAGATCAAATCGAGGTGGAGGTGCTAATGTTTCGGGAGTCAATCTCAATATTCGGGAGTCTTGTAAAAACAAAATAGACTCTGTTATTCAATTACCTAGATATAATTTATACATAATATTAGCTGAAAATATAATATAATGGACGAACCGACCAGAGTACCAGGGACAAGTGATAGAAGGCCCCGCTCGCCCCTGTTACTAGCGCGAAACTCCCCTCAGACTGGGACATTCAACGAGAATGTGCCGGCCACTCTCGGAGACGGAGCAATCGCAGGGTTGCCACAACTGGTACTAAAGTACCAGATTTGTTTTTTTTAGGGGTGTCTAAAACAGCAAAAGTACCAAATTACTACAAAAAGAACCAAAGCAAGCCAATTTGATCATGTATTCATCATCACTAACTGTATAATTGTATAACGGGAATTTTGAAGATGGGTAAAAAATTAATAAATGTCTTTTTTCCTTAGTGAACAAATGACGTTTTTTTTCAAAGTAATTTCTAATAATTCTTTTATAATATCCAAAAACAAAATATTGAAGTTCAGAAATAAATATAAGTATCGAAATTTGGTGAATTTTTTAAAACCCAAAGAATTACAAATGGTGAAGTTCAGAAAATTTATTTTTATATATCTTCTTCTATAACTATATTTTAGCAATGTGATATTTTGAAATGGAGGAAATTTAGTTTAGTTTCTTTTTAAAATTATTATAATTGGCGAAGTTCAGAAATTAAAAAAAATTCAACCATGGCTGCTTTTTTTTAGATTTTAAATTTTAATCTTAGTAGCGAAGCGCAAGCTCCCTGCGGGAGTGGCGCAGCCATTGCCTGGTTTAATTAAATTATTGTTAGATATGATGAGTCTCGTTATCTAAAACATAAATGGTTCTATTGCACGAATTTAAAACAAATTTTTGACAATTCTTGTATTATCCCTGGTAAAATTTAGATTTGGTTCTTTCTGGTACCTTTTAACTCCAAATTTTGCTGCTTTTTAAAATTTGCTTGTGGCAACCCGTAACAGTGGTCGCAGTAGGATTCAGGGGAGCGCTTCTATCATCAAATGGCGCTGAGTTCGGCGAGTGTGACAGATTCGGAGGCATCAGAAAACGACCTGAAGCCGATGAGGCATTGGGAATTGATCCACAGTAAAAGTGGTGGCGAAAGGCACGTAACTTTAGCTTATATGAACAAGATTTTTTTTAATTGAGGAATTAGAGATAATTTTCCTCTGGACGAAACATAAAAATATTATCAAATGTTAGGGCCTATGGAAAACCCCTTTGAGATTTTGTCATTGTTTATATATTTGTACAATTATTGCAAACCATAAAGAAATAATTAAGAACAAACTATGGACGGCGGTTACAAGAAATCTGAAATTGGTTACCTTTATGCACACCTAAATGGACCAAGAAGACCCACTGGGACTTGGAAGATAATATAGTCTTGTTATGGTTTCTACTTTTAAAAAAATCAAGTGGTAGATGAATGGAATAGGCTCGGTAGTCATGTGATAGAAGCGTCCTACCTGGGGAGTCTTAAGAATAAACTGGATAGCTTTATGAATGAAGATGCTACATGATGCCCCGCACACACTGGATACCCATATTTTTAATGGGCTTTGACCGAACCAACACATCCATAGAACCCACGAAAAAATGTATGCTTTTGTCAGCTGCTATGGGTGAAGTGGAATTTGAGGTACAGCCAATAGTAGCTGCAACATGGCAGTAATTGATGAAAATTTCCCAAGGAGTCCTCTACTAGTGGGGCTGATAAGATCCAGGGCTCGCAAGAGAATATTCATTTTAGTGAGGGATTCTATCCTTATCTGGCATCTTCATAAGTCTCCAAATTTTAATTCACCGAATGCACTTAAATATTCTAAAAAAGGGTTGCATTCTACATCTGTGGAAGATGAAACAACTACTTATATTCAGCCATTCCTAGACTACTTAGAATCGTCTATTTCGGATAGTCTTATTTTAGATGAGTTAGCGAGCTCAAGGTTGTATTGAATTTGTTCACGTTAACAAAAAAAGAGTTATAAAAGAGTACATTTATCGAGAAGACCAGAAGACGTCAAGAACACTAAGAAATTCCTAGTAACAAGGATGATCGGTGCTCGTTAAAGTAAGTAAAAATACGCACACCAGAATCACAAGTGGGACGTAAAAACAAATTATCAAAACGATGAGAACGGCTCGACTTCTGATACGTTGAGACAACCGTGGCTTTCTCTACACATTCTTCCGAGACATCTTCAAAAACCCGACTCTCGAGTTAACTTCCTCGAAGGACATCATTGGTGAATGTGGGAGAAAGGAACTCACTTTGAGTGTTGGGACCATACGGCATATAATGATGAATTTAATCCTTCCCGAGATAAACGAGCATAAGAATCCTTCGCCGAAGCGGACGCCATTATCTGTGGTTAGGACAAAATAGTCTTTCGTTTCAGCGGTTGGTTTGATTGACTCCACAAATCAAATGGATTAAGAAAATGGAAAATGTCGATGGCTAGTGAGGTAAGAATGAGGAAAATTACGAAAGAAACCCCCCAAATGAAAACCGAAGCGATAAAAAGGTTAAAAAAACAAGAGAAGATGGGGATAGTTATATTTTCTATTCAGGAAGCTATGGGGGTTGGAGGATGCACATTTCAAAAAGACCCAAATCGAGTCCACATCAAGGAGTAGAGGGACTTTAGTTCCTGAATTCTTTCTCCGTTGGAGGAGCGCACACCAACAGAGGCAGGAGCATTAATCATCCGCATTTTCCTGCGGGCGTTTAATTGCCTTTTGGTCCAGACCCAAATTATCGAGAGGACGCAATTAGTCGTCCACTGCGACGCACTGGTAGCCTTATGGAGGATACAGGTCTGTATTTAACCCCAGTGGGTATGCGGGGGAATAATAGGGAGGGGACCAGGAGATGGTGCTGAAGACGCTGAAAGAGGGGTTCGATCTCATACTTGACAGCACTCAATCGTGCGTCGAAGGTCGAACAAAAACAGCATCCAGATGATCCTCACCCACGCCTTCGTTTTTTGTTCGCTGAGGAAAATTGCTTTCGTGGGTTTCTTTTTCTTCTATTTATGTAAAAATAAAAATCTGTATGCTTAACTCCCGGTTTTCTAAGTAAATTTACGGCTATATCTTCTCCACATTTTGGCCCCTTAACAAATTTCTTCTTACAACCTTTTTGGCGGAGATTCCCTCGTTCTGGGAGAGAAAATCCGTTATTTTGAAGGAAACCCCCACGTGGAGACGGGGGATATAAGAAATTGCGCTTCTTTTTTATTAGGAAGACGAAAGATCGCGGAATGCTTTAGTGAGAAGCTTGTGAGCAATCCCCCCCCCTCCATCTCACAGCTTTGACCCTCGAAAAGGGGTTGACCTTGACGGAAGGTTGGCCTCGCGCACCCTGTAGTGGTAAACGCCTTTGCCTTCGACATTCTCGTTTCTTTTTCTTACCCGACCGGGAAAAGGCGATTAATGCAAGTTGGATACTGGCCTAGTCAGTAATATGTGTACATGTATATGTACACGCAGCCGAAACATTAACAATATACCCCTTTAACATTAATCCAATGATGATTAAGATGATTTATAGTCTTAATGTTTAAGTTTTAATTTTTTTCACCTTCTGCGCCACGTGTATGCGTGTAAATGCATGAAAGCTATTAAAGAGAAAAGCATCTTCATAAGAACGATTGTTTTTCTCTCGATATTGGTAGTATTCGAGCCGTTTTTTCCCTGGCCTACCTATGTAGGCTTTCCTAGTGGTTCATCAGTCACTTATCTCACAGATGAACGTATCCATTTCTGGTGGACCGTATGTTTACATTCCCTATCCCTCTTCTCGTGGGGCCATTTTGCGCTTGTAGAGGGACCCGGGACAACTAGACCCAAGGGTAAAGGACCCTTCTACAGAAAATTGCATAAAAAGTTTGCTATAGCACTTCCCTTTCACCCCTCTCATCTGCTTCGTTGTTTGGCCACCGATTCATGAGCCTACCCCTGGTGGCTTAGACTTGGCCCAAGTAGGCTCTCAATATCTGAATTTACCCCAGGGACAAGTTTATTGAAAGATTCGTTGACGCAGCTCTCCCCGTTTGTTTAATGCTTATACCCCCCCCCCCCCCGGGGGGATCAACTAAACCCCTGCCACACGGGGGCCCCTCTCAAGGTCGATAACATTCGGCAGATAAAATAAGCAGTGATCAACAGGAAAATTTGATCTCCAAAAAGAGAATCGCTGATACTCAAGCTGCTTGACTGAGTCACCACGCCCCTACCCTGAGAAAGGATATGGCCTTTACCAGGTTTTCCCACAGAGCGCTTAAGTAGTGTGTAGGATAGCGTGAATGGTAACAAACGAGGGCATAGCGTTTAGTGGTAAGAGGTGGGGGGAGAAAAGGGACTAGCCCGATTGATCCAATTCCAACCTACAGGAAAAAGAAAAATGACATCTGGGTGTTTGCGTTCCCTGACTTTTCCCTGACCTACATAAAATTCTGGTAAGGAATCAAAATCTTGTTAAAATTATAAAAATAAAAGAAAGCCCACCAGGACCCACCCCATACCAACCTGGTACAAAAGAAATGTCCTAATAATATATAATAGTAATAAAGAAATAAGAAAACCAAATTCAATTTTTTAGCAATAATTTTTTTTAGGAAGGTACCAGATTCATGCTCTGCTTTCTTTCTTTTGTTTTATATTTAATAAAAATATAGATATATATATATATATATATATATATATATATATATATATATATATATATATATATATATATATATATATATATATATATATTAAGTTATACAATATGAAAGTTATATACAGAAAATCATAATTCACACACAAAAAATTCCAGGTTAGAATTTGGTTCTCTAGGATTTGAACTTCTCTTTCATTTTCTTCTATTTTTTCCATTTTTTTTACATCAAATTCTCTTATTTCTTCCTTTGCTTTTCTTTTATTCGCAGCTGCATTTTTTTGTTGCATATTCTTGTTCTTTTGTTCCTTGAGGTAATCCTTATAATATCCGTTTTTTTATTTCAAAACAAGGCGGGTCCCAATCCATCTCTCTGATTTCATCACAGTTCTTCTTGCAACTAATGACTGATCATATAAATTACTGTCCAGGCAATATTTATTTATTGAAAGTCCTCTCTCAACTGAGGCATTGCCATGAAACATTGTAAGTATCATATTAACAAAATCTAGATAATCATTTGTAATGTTAACCGATTAAAAATTGTGGAGAAAAATGAATATTACGACATATTTCTTTAACAAACGGATTCTCAATCAATCTAGAATGAGATTCTTTTATGGAATCTGTTTCAATTCCTGTTAGGCGATTTACTTCAATAAGGTTTTCTAACAATAAATCAAGTTTTTGACAGCTTACTTTAGATGACATCGTGACCGTTGGAGAAATGGAGATGAAGCCTTTAACTATACTAAATTGCAAGGGAGGGATCGTTCTATTATTTTTAAGATGGCATTCTGAAAGAAAATCAAGCAATCTTTTCTGAACAACTTTATTTCTTCATTAGTTGGTCGTCTTGGCGAGTTTCTAATAGCCGTTTGTAGTAAATGACAAATCTATATCATTGAAATGTCAAAGATTATCACCTTTGTAAAGATCAGCTTTTAGTAAAGCACTACAAGAACTACTATTTTCCTCATATACTTCGTTTCAGAATTCTTTTGCCAATATATTTTAGTAACCAAAAAGGTTCCTCATAAGGGAATGGTGTCAATGGGAGATCTTTCTGAAATTTTGTCAAAAACCCTTCAAATTGATTTTGCCCCTAGCATATTTAAAAGTACCACTTGAAAAAAAAAGTACAAAAAGTACCTGTTACACACCCTGTTTTAAAAAATTTAGAGTAGGTAAGTCAAAATTCCCTGACTTTTCTAGGTTATCCCTGACCAATTATAAATTCCCTGACTTTTCCAGGTTTTCCAGGTTGGGGGATACCCTTATATTTAATTTTAAATATAAGGAAAAAAAGGGGTCGAATACAGGTGGGAAGGCATCTATCAACGTTGGGGGTGGAAGGGCACGCAATCCTGCAGATGTCAGCTGCTCGAAAAAATAGGTAAAAGAGGCTTGCTAAGGGGCAAAATCGAAATGTCTAGACGGAATAATGCCTAGGTAGTCTCAATCTCGTTCAAAACTACCGGGGTCACTGGGGCCGGATGTAAAAAAGTGCATTTGGGGGCAACCCCTCGCGGGGTGACGATTATAAATAGTTGAGTAAAAGAAAAATGGCAGAAATAGTGAAAAGTTTAACAATGACAAAGGATACGATAACAAACATTGAATACTAGGGACAGAAGGGTGGGTCAAAGGTCTCCAAGGCTAAATTCGTCTAAAAATATACGGATACTCGTAAGTACGAAATAAAAAGTACGGACAGTGATAAGTACGAAATAAAAAGTACGGACAGTGATAAGTACGAAATAAAAGTACGGACATTCATAGGTACGAAATAAAAAGTACGGACACTCATAAGTACGAAATAAAAGTACGGACACTAATAAGTACAAAATAAAAAACACGGACACTCATAAGAAATAGAAAGTACAGACATTCATAGGTACGAAATAAAAAGTATGGATAATGATAAGTACGAAATAAAAATTACGGGCACTCATAAGAAATAAAAAGTACGGGCACTCGTATGTACAAAATAAAAGTGCGGACAGTGATAATTACAAAATAAAAAGTACGGACAGTTATAAGTACGAAATAAAAAGTACGGACAGTGATACGTATGAAATAGAAAGCACGGGCACTCATAAGTAAGAAATAAAAAGTACGGACAATGATAAGTACGGACACAAAAGTACGAAATAAAAAGTACAGACAGTGATAAGTACGAAATAGAAAGCAAGGACACTCATAAAATAAAAAGTACATACAATGATAAGTACGGACATATAAGTACGAAATAAAAAGTACACACACTCATAAGTACGAATAAAAAGTACGGGCAGTGATAAGTACGAAATAAAATTACTGACAGTGATAAATACGAAATAAAAAGTACGGACACTCATAAATACGAAATAAACAGTACGGACACTCATAAGTACAAAATAAAAAGTACGGACACTGCTAAGTACAAAATAAAAAGCACAGACACTCATAAAAAATAAAAAGTAGACATTCATAAGTACGAAATAAAAAGTAAGGTCACTCATAAGTGCGAAATAAGAAGTACGAACAGTCATAAGTATGAAATAAAGAGCAGGGACACTCATAAGTAAGAAATAAAAAGTATGGGCACTCGTAAGTACGAAATAAAAGTACGGACAGTGATAAGTACAAAATAAAAAGTACGAAATAAAAAGTTCGGACAGTGATAAGTACGAAATATAAAACACGGACACTCATAAGTAAGAAATTAAAAGTATGGGCACTCGTAAGTACGAAATAAAAGTACGGACAGTGATAAGTACAAAATAAAAAGTACGAAATAAAAAGTTCGGACAGTGATAAGTACGAAATAAAAAGCACGGACACTCATAAGTAAGAAAGAAAAAGTACTGGGCCGGGCACTCGTAAGTAGGAAATAAAGAGCACGGACACTATTAAGAATTAAAAAGTACAGAAATTCAAAAGTACGAAATAAAAAGTACAGATCTTCATAAGTAGGAAATAAAAAGTACGGACAATCATAAGTACGAAATAAAAAACACGGACACTCATAAGAAATGAAAAGCACATACACTCATAAGTGCGAAATAAAAAGTAAGGACACTCATAAGTACGAACACTTATATGAACGAAATCAAAGGCACGGACACTCATAAGTAAGAAATAAAAAGTACTGACACTCATAAATACGCAAAAAAAGCACGGACACATAAGAAATAAAAAGTACAGACACTCATAAATACGAAATAAAAAAACGGACATTCATAAGTACTAAATAAAAAGTTCTGACACTCATAAGCACGAAATAAAAAGTACGGGCACTCATAAGTATAAAATAAAAAGTACAGACACATAAGTACGAGATAAAAAGCAAGGACACTCATAAGAAATAAAAAGTACACACACTCAAGTACGAAATAAAAAGTACGGATACTCATAATTACGAAATAAAAAGTACGGGCATTCATAAGTACGAAATAAAAGGTACGGACACTCATAAGTACTAAATAAAGAGCACGGACACTTATAAGAAATAAGAAGTACAGACACTCATAAGTACGAAATAAAAAGTACAGACACTCATAATTACGAAATAAAAAGTACGGGCATTCATAAGTACGAAATAAAAGGTACGGACACTCATAAGTACTAAATAAAGAGCACGGACACTTATAAGAAATAAGAAGTACAGACACTCATAAGTACGAAATAAAAAGTACAGACACTCATAATTACGAAATAAAAAGTACAGGCATTCATGAGTACGAAATAAAAAGTATTGGCCTTCATAAATACGAACTTGTGCGAAGACGCGGTTGGATTACAAGATTTCAATCGAAACATGGCGTCAATGTGGTGACATGAAACTCGGATCTAATTTACCGCAATTAACCAAAGCGCAAAAGTGGTGGTAAAAGAATTATGGTAATATGTGAAGGCCCGTTACCCTGGAATTCCCCCCCGCCCTCCTCCCGCCACTTTAGACCAGAGTGTATCGATCCCCAAGCGACCGGAGTTACCACGTTAACATACCTCGGACACACGTCCGAGTAGCTGGAATGGGCGAAAAGGGGATGCTCCAGAAATAGCACGAGGGAGAGGGTAACTGATGGCTCTTTTCTCAAAAGAGAAACCAGGGAAGAAGAGCAATAAACGTCCCAAGAGAGGGCAGGCGAAAAGCGGCGAGAGCTGTTCACCTGTGGCAAGAATAGCCGCAAAGAGGGGGAGGGGGTCCTTTTAGAAGTAGACCATTTCAAGTAGAACTCAGCCAACCGTGCAGTTGATAAAGCTCGATATGGGATGGTCAAAGTAGTTGAGGAAATGCGCCAGCCTTGTAATGATGTTGTTTTAAATTATGATAATAGATATATTATAATCACATCATACCAAGCACTAATTTAAGTAACAATGAATATTATATAGATATAAACGAAAGCGGTCGGAAACTCGTTTTTTCCTCCGGTTAAATTTCCATTGGATTCCATGCATATTGAGGGCCAAAGGTATACAGTACATTCCGAGTATCTAAGAGACTAAAAAACAACATAAAAATAAAAAGAACTAATGAATAAATAAAACAAATTCTGTGCACCTGGCCTTTGGTCCACCCTGTATAAGCGTGTCTTATGAAAACATGAGAAAATGGGGAAACCTCAGTTCTAAAATTCCTTATCACAAATAGATAATAAAAGAACTGTGAATAAAGGAGGAAAAGGAAGGAATGATGTGCTTTTAGCGAGGTATGCATAAAGTTTCTAGAGCACGTCAATAGAGGCGAAGGATTGCTACGGTTGCCTGAAAGCGAAATAACGACGGGGCAACAGGTTGACATAAGATGATGTTTGCGATTTACGGTAGGAGCAAATGGAGGGCACGTAATAATCACGCATCACCCCCCCCTCGTTAAATTATTTAATATAATATTCATTGGGGTTTCTTTATTTGATATTGGTTTTTAGTATGGCACGTCATAAATTGAGTTAGGACCATAGATGTTACAGATTGCATACGCCTGAACCTGGTATCATTACATTATTCATCTGAACAGCTAATTACTGTCCTTTGAAGCCGATTCGAGGCTAATGAATATTGTAAATGTTGAGGGCGATTGAAGACAAGACCAGAATCCATTTCTCCTGATGTGATGTTGAGTATAAGATAAACGACTAATAACCATTAATTGGCTGTTTATTCGGCTTCCGAGGAGCCAAAATTTTAACGGTTGTCAATGTACGATGCAAATGTCTGTTTACCAAAGTTAATGAATGAAACTATACCTACTCAGCTTCACCTTGATCCCTCAACGGACGTTGTTAATTACTGGCGGTCTATCCAATTTCATAATGAGAACAAATCCACGCACAATAAGAAACACTTTTATTACCGCTCCTGAACACTTCTTGAATAAACTAAGCTCCCTCTGTATGGCAGTGAACACAAATGCACTTTATGATGGCCTAAGGAAGCGACTGACATACACGGTGCTCCACACTTTACGGCCCGGCACCGTCTTCTACCCAGAACTGACATAGAAAGACTGAACCCGCCGCCCGCTTCCTCTCGTCTCATCGAGTTCCATGCCTTCGGTGGTCCTCTGCTCGCAACGCCGAAGCCCAACTCCCGTCCTAAGCTCTACGACTTAGCAGCCAGGTAACGCTGATGTCAGCAACACGCAAAATCATGTATGGCAGTTTGTTTATGCGCTAGTTTTCCTAATACCTCGTCACCTATGATTTAGGGAAGTTGTGAACGGTAGAGGTAGGAAAGCCTACCTCCCCTTCATGGCCAACCCTCATCGTAACGATGCCGTTGTGCTCATTCCCTGCATCGTGGTCACCTCCGCATGCCGGAATGAGTGCGCCCCAAGAAATCGCGGCGTAGCAGCAACAGCAGCAGCTGACCTTCCCGTCATGCCACGCCGGCGCGTCGAATGAGCTAAGCTTTGCTTTTTGTAAATGTTTCAATGAGGGGCAGCGGCGAGGGAGCGAATGTGGAGGCAACACGCGTTCTGGTGCTACGGGGAAAGCAGATGTTATCGCTCTAACGCCTAAGAACAACGGTGCTCGACCCTGGCATACACAAACCCTTTAGGACATATCGTATTACCTGATAGAAAGCCCTCGCCTGGGTAGGAATTCTTCGGATCTCAGCGCGAGATATATAAAAATGGGGAATAAGACTCGCATTCCGACGCGGGCAACCGTGTGCACCTGGCATCATTTTGAGGGGGCTCTCCCTCACCCCCACCTGTATGGAATGTGCTCCTTCCCTCACGGCTACTCGGCCGCCCTTTTTAATATTTTTACTTTGAGGGAGGGGGGGTGCTTTCCTTTCTATTTTTTACTATATTTATGGCCTATGACGCTCATTTTACCGGCCGGCGTTTGACTTTATTCACAAATTGTTGGTTATTTTCTATTTCAATTTGAAACCTTAAGTTCTCCATTCATTCGTAGATGGTTTGGGAACTTGTACACAATACATTCATCTCAAGCCTGTAGTGATTTCCGTGTCATTGCATAGTGTTGGATTTGCATGTTAAAAACGCCTTAAAAAGGGTTACGACGCCAGAATATGACAGTTGCACATTGTCGGCTGGTCTTTCTGCCAGCACGGCCTCTCTCTCTCTCTCTCTCTCTCTCTCTCTCTCTCTCTCTCTCTCTCTCTCTCTCTCTCTCTCTCTCTCTCTCTCTCTCTCTCTCTCTCTCTCTCTCTCTCTCTCTCTCTCTCTCTCTCTCTCTCTCTCTCTCTCTCTCTCTCTCTCTCCTCTCTCCATTTCCACGTATCATAAATTAAAACCTTTTGGGGCCAATTAAATTTCATTGGATAATGATCGCGTGGGATTTATTCGTACTCGAACCTAAATATCATCTATTTTTAATACACAAAGCCTAATTCGGGAGGGTGTTTGGTTAAGGCGTTAAACATTAGCAGTTCTTATGTGAATTACAAATTGAAGAAGTGTTTGAGTGGTCTCTTTTCTAGCACTTAGCAATCAGAGTGATTACATTCATCCATATTCCTTCCTATGTTTAATTAGAGGCAGTCAAGTTAGTCTGTCTGTGTTTGTATACTGAATAAAAAATATTCATAAAGTTCTTTGGCAACTGTCTGTTCTGCAGAACTCAAAACACTGACAAGTACACTCGAAAAGATTAAAAGAAATACTTGGATAAAAACAAAAATACACCCGATGAATTTCGCAAAAAGAATAAGGTTTTGAAATGGTAATTAGCAGGATAAATTGACAGAAGCTCCAACAGAAGATGGCTGAAAGGAATTCTGAATTAGGACCTAGAAGCCTATATATATTGAACTTTAGTTTGTTCACGTATCCAAATCATTGTTTTCCTTATCACGCCAATCTACTCTCATCAAAATGTGCTTGGTGGTCTCTCTCAGCTGTCACATGACTTTACCGTGATTTTTTTTTTAGGTCAAGTTCGAAGTTTTAGGCTCCATAGGAATTTATTATTAATGTAGTTTTATTTTCAAACAGATATATTTTACTTTAGAAGATGGTGCTAACCCTCCCAAATGTTTTCCAAACGAAGCCTATGCGTTGATTTCTTGATCTTTTCGGGTGGTATTAATATCTGGTGACCTAGTTAGGTACATTCGTCTACGTCTTCAATTTGCTTGATGCCAATTTTTCTGTTCAGTGTATCACATCTTGGTTGTTTTCCCAGAGTTTCATTTTCACACTACCTTTTTTTCAGTGTTAAGCTTTTGAAGCAGTATTTTAATTTATTTTAGAATTGGTAATTGAAATTGGCTGTGGCTTAAGGTCCTGCTCCTACCCTCAGGCAACACTCTTCAACGAGCGTCGCCAGCCAGACGGGGTTCTACCAAAGACCCAGCCACGTGTATCTGCAGACTATCCAAATTGTATTATTGTAAATATGTATACGTTGGGCTGTGTATAGTTCCTACTAAAAGGTTCATGTTAATCAAGCAGATGCGATGCAGTTGAAGTTCTAGATAATGATCGTACTAGAGCCTTGCAACGTGCGTAGGTGAGTTGTCTCTCCATGGATGGCGCTTGGTCAGTGTATGTATTTGGATGGTTCGAACCCCGAGATTGGATGAATGGTTATGAGAGAGGTATAGTGCGAGGGTTGGAAGAACGCGTAAAAGGTAGATTATGTGCATGTTTTATAGAGAAAGGGGTGAGTTAGGGACACATGGATGGGTTTTTCCTCCCAACGATGAACCAGACAAGATTAGATACAACACACAATAGTATCGCAACGCTACGAAGAGAAACAAGGTCAACATACCTACATCGCGTGTTCTCAATTATTCTGACTTATGACCTTATGACCCTATGACCTGACGACCTTCAATACTTTCAACAAGTGGGGCAATCCGACCCATAGTTACGATGTTATTGCTAAATCATTCCCGGACTAACCTTGGGAGGACCTTGGCACTCAGATCATTCGAAAGGAAATGTAAAACAGCATAAGGGTTTCAAATATCGTTAGAATCGTCCGAATAGTTACGACGTTATTACCAAAAAACACATTGAAAAGTAAAATGGTTACCTACGGACCGACCTACATAGTAACATATAGAGTCGTGTGCACACAACTATAAATTAGTGTCTTGGTTTGTGAGGTTGCGAAATGGGGTTGGGAAGCAGATGAAGCAAATATTGCTTTATAGTGTTTATTTTGTGTGTTGCTGATTTTATGTATTTTACCACTGATCTGCACTCATCTTGAGGCCTTTTCTTTCCCATTAAGGACCTTAATGTGAGCTTTGATCACACCATTATGACAGCCGTCGTGAGGCCGACCCGAATCGTGGCCGCATCCGGTGACGAACCACAACTAATGTGTTTTTTCGCGCCTAGGCCTAACCATCTTGTAAGTTGTTATGGTGATACCGAGCTCGTACAAGGTTTTAAAGGGAGTGAAATGTTTGATAATTTAACACGGGGGTGTTTGTTATCTCCGCGTAGTTAGGTCATGAGTTACGGAAGATTTTGAGGGAGGTAGACGATCATGTTCTGTTGTAACTGGAAGTTGAAGAGGGTGGGAGAGGAACTATCCCAGTAGACTCCGTTGTGAAAGCTGTATTCATAATGCCTTGCCATGGCATATTAGGTGTGCCAGGCCATTTTGTGTAGTTGGTCTCCAATGTGGTGTTGAGTATTTTATTGATGGTTATGTGTTTGAGTCAAGTGTCAATGGTTTTCCTACCTCTCTTATTGTTATTACTGTAGTGTTTGGTGTTGTGGGTTGATTGAAACCTTCTTGTTTGAGCTGGGTGATATTGGTGAGTACTCTGTTATTTGAGAGCAGTGAATGGAAACTGTTTTGGGAGAGATTTAGTGGATTCCTTTTGTTGACTCCCAAACATTCTATGATTTTGGAGGGAATGCGGAGCAAGGACATAGAGCAATATGATGAGGGGTCGTAGAGGTTTGTTTGTTCTGAGGATGGACATTAGTGGGGAAGATTTATCGCCGATTACAGTGGAGTTATAGGAGAAGAATTGTTGAAGATTTATGTGTGTTTGACTCAAACAGTTTTTATTGCGTTACGGAGCCTGACAGTCTGATGGTAAAAGCTGTATTTCAGCCTTTTGGTACGCGAAGTCAGGCTCTTATAACGTCTGCCAGATGGTAGCAGGCAGAAAAGTATGTGTATTGGATGGCTTGTAATCTTTAATGATGCTGCGTATCTTCCGCAGACACCGGCTGCGATAAATGTCCTGGGTGGAGGGGACTGCTTCCAGTGATGTGCTGTGCCATCTGCACCACTCTCTGCAGTATTTGCCAGTTGTGACTGGAGCAGTTCCCATACCACACTGTGATGTAGCCTGTCGGCAGGCTCTCGATAGTACACCTGTAGAAGTTGGTAAAGATGTTGGTGTCCATATCAACCTTCCTCAATCTCCTTAGAAAATATAGCCGCTGGAGAACTGTCCTGACCACAGAGTCTGTGTGTAGCGACCAGGACAAATCCTCCGTGCTATGGACCCCGAGGAACTTGAAACAGCTGATTATATCTACCTCAGCGTGGTCGATGTGTATGGACTGATGCCTGTCTCCCTGCTGTCTCTTGAAGTCTACTCTCATCTCTTTAGTTTTGTTGACGTTCAGGGAGAGGTTATTGTCCTGGCACCAGATGGCCAGTGTTTCCATCTCATCTCTATAGACGGACTCATCGTTATTTGTGATAAGACCCATGATGGTTGTGTCGTCAGCAAACTTAGATATGGAGTTAGAACTGTGCCTGGCAATACAGTCGTTAGTAAACACAAAGTTGTGTATAAAAATCCATGTTTGTTAAAACAATTTTTTTATTAGAGATGCATACCAAAAGTCATAAATTAAAAAAGGCGAATATGAACAAAATTTAATGATAATAAGAATAAATAAAACATATATAATATGTAATAAAACACAAAAACTATTAAATGCAACACAAATAGAAGATTCTTCAGCTCCTAGAGCTGAAGAAAGTCAGTGTTCCTTAAAGTGCAATGCAGTACTAAGAGCCTCACACTATTCTGCCAGCTCCTCATCTGAGAGACCTTGGAAATTTGATAAAATCCCAAACTTCTCTGCCACATTTTCCAATGTGGAGAGTCTATCTTGAAGTGAATTTTTTAAAGATTCCACCCCCGAGCTTCTTGGAACGTCACTGAAAGGCTCATCAAATGATTCATAAAAGTGCACCTTGTGGAACACAACCTTTCCTTTTTTGTTGTAGGACAGCCTCTACATTCATTTCGTCACACATTTCTTTGGCTGACATTTGCGCAGTCACAAAACCTGTTGCTCTTTAATTACAGAGAAGACCAACTGCTATGTCAGCATGCATGCTGAGAGACTGCATCAGCTTGCTTACATATTGGATCTGGCTGAATATGTGATACCACACCACTGTGCAAATGCTGAAGCGGTATGATCCTACCTCATCAGAGGGGGACTGCGCCTCAATCTTTATGACAGGGTCTTTTGTGTGGTCTCTGATCTCAATCAGTGCATCTCTCACTGCAGCTGCATTGTATCTCAGGGGTTCAACAATCTTCACTTTGCTTTCCCATCTTGTTTCAGTCCACATCTTCAAAGTGATGTTTACATGTTTTTCTGAAGATGGCCTATCTTTCTTTGGAAGCAGAAAACAAGGTGTACAGTTTTTGCAAAATGCCAAACTAATTATGGCATTAGTAGATCCTTTAGCAGCATCAACCACAACCAAATTCAATGTATGAGCCTCACATGGGATTGATTTCTATGAGCATGGCTTAATTTCCCTTGTATTTTATTGTATTTTCCACGCATCTTGGCCCCATTATCATAATATGCCTGTCCTCTGCAGTCTGCAAAAGAGCCTTTTGCAACTCAATTCTCATCAGAATCAGGGATGACAATTGATTGTCTGTGGACTTGTCTGCCTCCCAAACCATAAAATGTTCTTTTATGTGTGGTTTGTCTCTCAGTGAGACCACTCGAATCACTACTGACAACTGTTCAGTGCTGCAGATATATGGAATGCAATTGAGGATAATGGAAAAAACTTTACCTGCTCGATGTCATTCACCATCAATTAAATTATCTTGCTGCTTATTAAATCTACGAGTTCATTTTGTGTGTGGTGACCAAGGTAACTGGTGTGGCTTGAGATTCCTTTTTGGACTCGGGCAAAATGTTCTTTCATTATGGAGTCAAACTGTGCCATTAGTTCAACTTTTTTGACAAAATTTCCATTTGATGATGAGAACAACGTCTTTGTATGTCCTCCTAGTACCAAATTCCTATCTGCTAGAGACTTCATAATAACAGTGAAACGTTTCTGCACTTCTCTTCCTCTGAGCCTCTCAGTCTCCAGTAGTTCCATCTCCTGCTTGTCAATTGTTTGCCATTTTTTAATCCTCACTACCAGTTCTTTCCAGGTTTTCACGCAATGGATATGTTCTGGACTATTGTTATGTGAGTTGAGCAAAGAACTTGCATGTTTCCAGTCGTTCAGTCCAGAGCTTGTTAAATTAATTTCCCTATTTAAAAATAATTTGCAGCAAAAGCAGAAAAGGCTGTTGTTTTTCTGTGATTATACCAACAAACCTCTTGGAATATTTTTACCACTAATTAATGTCTTCCTGAAATATTGATATGATAACTTTTACAATCACCCTCATTCCTTGGAAAAACGTAGTTAGGTGGTGACTCATTTGGTGATCTCTAAGCCTGATGCATTCAAATTGTGTCAATCAGAACTGAAGAATAGCTAGCAGGGTGAGTGAGTAGTGGTTCATTCTCCGCAGAAGGATTTGTCGGGCATTTCTACTAAAAGAAAGCCATAAGTATTATTCACAGCATCTGTACGACATCACACATTCACATAAATAGTTAAATTACACTAAAAAAATTAAATTAAATTATAATTAAATTACTTTCCATACGGACCACACACACACAACACACCTGAAGTGTTCTGATCTGGAGACTCAGGCTCTGCGGTGTGGGCGGCTCTTCATCCTGAGGGTCCAAAAATAATTTCTGAAGTGCCTGTGTGACTGAGAATGACGTAGATGGCCCCTCTTCCTGACTAGCCACAGAAGATGATCCAAGATATTTGAGAAGTGCCATTTAAATTGCATTGAAAATACAATATATTAATTACACAATTAAAACTTTCGTAACGAAAACAAATGAACAGCTGAATTATGCCAAGTAACATTAGCTTATTTCAGCACATCCACTCCATAATATGGCCTACATAAGAAGATGACATGGCTCAATACCTTTATCTTTTGGTTTTAAAACAGCTCCGCCTCTGGAGTTCCGAACTCCACTTGAATCGGGGCTAAAATTTTGCGAAAATATAGAATTTCACCTTGTCCATTTTTACATTCCGTTCATCCTCACCAACGAAGGAAACAAAAAAATTGGAAAATTGTCAACTACCTACTACAATCTAAATAAAAATACTTAATCTTGAAATATAGAAATGGAAAATATAGAAGACAAGTGTGGCGCCTGCAAAAGAAAGATAAAAGAGAGGGATAACGCGATACTATGTAACACGTGAAGTGTGGTACCATGCTGGGTGTGCCAAACTATCTATTGAAGAATATAAATGGCTATCACGAGAAGATTTCAAGCTACCCTGGTATTGCCATGACTGTAGAAACAAAATAAGAAACATGAATGATGAGAATAAAAGGTTAAAAGAAGATAACATGAAGATAAAGGAGCTAAACAATGAGCTCGCCTGCCAGATTAAGGTATTGGAGAATAAAATGAACAATATTAAAAATGAAATAATAGATGAAATCAAAGATATGCTAAAAGGCCGTACTTTGCACATAGAACCAGAAGTGATAAATGAAATAAAAAATAAGGTTATAGAAGAATTAAAAGAAGCGGAAGAAAGGAAAAATATAAAAAAAAACCTCATAATATATAATGTACCGGAATCAAAGGAAGAAGAACCACAATCAAGAAAATAAGAAGATAAGTCTTTTTGTGATACACTGTTTAAAGATAAGCTGAATTTTAATGGTGATTATGTTATGACAGATATAGTAAGACTAGGCAAAAGTAATACCGAAATGGGTACAAGAAGAAACATACAGGAAAATCATTATTGCCCCTCATTTAACAAAAAAAGAACTAAAACAGGATAAAATTTTAAGGAACCAACTTAAAGAAAAAAAAAGAAAGGGGAGAGATGGGAGGGTACATTAAAGGAGGAAAGCTCCGCTGCAGAATTTGTTTACATTAAAAGAAGAATACACAAAAATATTTACAATTGCTTTGCTGAATATTCAAGGATTTTCAAAATATAAAGTATATGAGGAAGAGCAACTACTGACAAAATACCAAATTATAATCTTAACCGAGACTCAACTAAAAGTAGAAAAACTTAGTTTCAGTGAAAGTGTTAAAGCTGTACATAAAATGAGATTAGATAATGATAAAAAAGGAGGTGGGATTAGTCTATTACATATAGAATGCCATAACATTGATATTAAAGAAAATGCTTGTCAATCCAACGACATTTTAGATATAAATATAAGCTTAGAAAAAAGGGTAATTAGAATTATTGTGAAATATTTCTCAGTTATTAATAATGAACAGAATAAAGCAAGAAACCAAAAAATAATGAGAGAAGTAGAGGAAAAGATGGAAAACTCGCTAAATCAGGCTCTGATAATAATGGGGGACTTTAATGGGTATGTGGGATTCCGAGGGTATCAGAAACTTGATGAAAATGGTAAAATAGTACTAAAATGGATGGAGGAATATAACCTTATTCTATTAAATAATGCTGAAAATACAGAAGTCCTACACATGGCAACGAAGTGTGATCGATTACATACTCGTAAATGAAAAAGCCTATAATATGTTACAAAACATGATCATCGATGACCAAAAAGAGATTATAGACGTTTCAGATCACAACCTACTTCAAGTGAACCTCAAGATAAAGGAAGAAAATAAAAAATTCAACAGTAATAGAGAAGATGATGTCAAGAAATTTATTGAAGAATTAGAGAATAGAGAATAAGTGCAATACCATTAAGAAATTCAATAAATATATTAGAGAAACTGCAGACTCAGTTCTTAAAAGAAATGTATAAAATTACATAAATGATAAAATTAATATAAAAGAACCAAATTGGCTGAACGAAAATATCAAAGACGAAATAAAGAAAAGGAAAAAATTGAATAGAACACAAAGAACAGCTCAAGGTAAGGAAAAAGAAGCACTATTCACTAAATATGAAGAGCAAAGAAAGAAGGCCAAATATAGGATTAAAGAAGCTATGCATGAATAAGAGAAAAAAACTAGTTAATGAAATAAAAGAAAGAAAATAAAAAAAACTATGGGAGAATATATACACTTTAAGATATGGTGCAAAATCACAAGACAAAGATAAAATATTATACGATTCAATTGGAAACGGAGTTTAAAAGAATATTGTAAATTAAATTGAATCATTTTGGAAAAATGTATATAAGAAATACCCTAACGAAATAAAAATGACATGGAACTCAAATAAAAATGATTATATTTTCAGCCATGATAACAATCAAGAAGAACTTATTGGAAACATCATTAACTACAATGAAAAAAACTAAGAACACATGTGCATGGTGACTTTAAAAATAAGAGTACTATTTAAAGTGCGTGAACATATGGATACAGTGATGGAAGTTCAGAATTTTATAACCCCTATGGAAAAAGTAAGATTTACAGAAGAAAAAGTATCTAAATGCTTCCAAAAATTAAGAGGCAGGAAGTCTCCAGGCCCAGATAATATTAAACCAGAAATCTATAAGGCATTGCTTAGTAGTAATAAAATTATAAAAATATTTACTAAGTGTCTCCAAAACGAATTAGAAAAGAAAGACAAACCAGAAGAGTGGAAAATATCGAAAACCAAAATGATACCGAAAATTAAAAAAACAACTGTAAAGCACTTGCGACCCATAGCCTTAACTAACGTATCTTATAAAATTTGTATGTCTCTCATTGGTGAAGAAATAGACAGACACCTAGTGCAGAACAACATCATGAAGGAGACACAAGCAGGATTTACAAAAGATCGAAGAATAGAGGATTATATTCTCATTTTACAATACTGCATTCAAGAAAGCTACAAAAGCAAAAAACCATTATATGTGACTTCAATAAGGCATCTGATTCTATCAAACGAAGTAGCTTAATAGATGCTATGATGCAATTCAGAATACACCCAAGCATTATAAAAGTAATAGCTAGCATCTATCAAGATGATAAGACTATAATAAACGTTAATAAAACAAAAGTTGAAATTCCAATAACAAATGGAATCAGAGAGGGATGCACAGTCTCCACAATATTATTCAAACTAATAACTTATATAATAATGAACAAAATTGAGAAAAGTAAAGTCGGATTTCAAAATGAAGTAATAAATATAACGAGTCTATTCTATGCAGATGATAGACTCCTTCTGACACAATCATTGGACGGAAGATGCTATTTCCACCATCAGCATCCTCACTGAGGCAAGTGAAAGATGCATCCAAGAGCAACATAATAATTATGAACAAGAAAGATAAACCGGTTAATATAGCAGGAATTAGAGTTGTAAATGAGATAGACTATTTAGGAGTAACTATAAACGACTCAAGGAATTATTTAAAAAACTAATAGGCATTCAATAATTGAAAAAGCGCACAAATTGCAGAATATTTTATATCCAGTCATAGCTAAATGTTGTCATAAGGTGCTGATTGACAAGACCTACTGGAAGAATGTTGCCCTTCCTGCCATCCTATATGGTACGAATATAATTAACATAAATGAAACAGACATCAAGAAACTACAGAATATAGAGAATGGTGTATATAGAAAGATCCTGGGTGCCTCAAAATATGCCCCTTATTGTACTTTGAGGGCAGAAATAGGAACATCTTTAAAAGTATATGAGAAAGAGAAAATGATCTTTTAAAATATGTACTGGAAGAATGATAGAAAAGGACCATAAATTTATTAAGGACCTTACAGAACTATCAAATGGCTCACAAATAAGCATTAAGGGCATTAGAATGCAAAATAAAGAAGATCTAAAACAAAAAAATATATGAGTGGGACCTAAAATTGTAGAGGGAAGAAATATCAACAAAATCAATTCATGAAATATACAGAACATGAAAAAAGAGATAAAAGCTGAAAATATATATATGACAACTCGTATTCATCAGTTATACTATATAAGGCAAGGACAAATCCTTTGCCACTAAATGAGAGAAATAGACACATTCAAATGGAAATACAATATGCCCCATTTGTAAAGAGGGGATAGGGAACCTAGGACACTTTCTATTGCATTGCCCTTCGTATAACTGGTTGAGGAATGAACTACACATAGAGGAATCTGAATGTGATGATACAGCTCTTTCAAGAAGGTAAGATTGAAAGCACCAAAGAAGTCATCTACAAAGTGTGGAGATATAGAACAACTAAAATAAAACAAAACACCTAAATATAGAACAACCAAAATAGGACAAGTGATTATGAGAACTTACCCGCAAAGGGAGTAAATGCTGCTGCAAATGGCAATACTCCCGATACTGAAATGAACTGAACAATATTATGAATGAAATGTGAGTTATTTGTAAGCAATTTGTGTTATAAGTGACTTTTAACCTTCTAATTAACTGGAGGGTTCAGGGGTAAACTCACCCGCTTTCCCTCCTTATTGGTTTGGTTTCATCAACTTCATTTGAGTAGTGAAGGGGCTGGCGTCCCGCCTGTAGAAAACACCCATTGCCCCATACGAGATGATTTGACGCGCAAATGAGCGATAAGCACAAATAAAGAGTTTTTTCCCCTCTCATTCGCACGGTGCCCGCTAGAGAAGCAAACACCACCACTGTATGAGAAATTTGACTTGTTTTCATTCTATTAAGGAGATGGCTCCATGTGTATCCCGTTCGCCCGTGGAGTTGAAAACTTTTCTGATGTTTGTACAGAATATCTTTTCTGTAATGTACTGTGTTCAAGAATGGTTCCCAGGGGCGACTCTGTAGTTTGGAGGATCGGTGTTTGGTAGGTTACTAATATTGTTGTTAATGCATTAGGTTCTTGCTTATGTTAGTTGTTTCTAGTTTCGATGAATTGCGTCATCTTTCGGGAAAAGTTTGTACTGGAGTGCAACCGATGAGCACAATATGATCTACAAATTTCAGATAGTAGGGGCATTTCCTATATCTCTTCGAGGATTTGCGGCTATATATCTTCCACACATTTTCGCTTCCTCCATCCTTAACCACTTTTTTTTATAGATCTTCCATTAGTTTTTTGTGTGAGAGGCCTCACTGTTATTCGCTTTAATTTAAAATAGACATCGAACTTGATTTACCAAATGAACTTTCTCAATATTACTTTGAGGCAATAATAGAACAATTTTGGCGAAACGGTGTCTCCCTCACTTACACCTGATGGTAGTTGTATTACTTACAAATCGTATTGAAACACAAATTTTACAGCGTGGTTCGAAAGTCTTGTCACCCCTGAATTTTTTATTTTATTTATATTTCAAATATTGTTTTAATTTTCTGTGTCAGATGACCGAAAATCTTGTCACCCCGTGTTAATATTGTTTTGATTTTCTCTTTCAAATAGTTGTTTTTTTTATTTCAAATATTGTTTTAATTTTATATTTCAGATGACTCAAAGGATTCTCACCCCCTGTTAATATTGTTTTAATTTTCTCTATTTCAGATGGCTGACACGAGCTCCTACAGTTTAAAAGAGGTTGATTGCAAGTGTATGAGCACATGATCGTGCGCATGCTGGCAAGAGCATAGAGGATGTGCGACATGAATTCATTGCAAGATTCGCACACTAGCCACTCCAAATAGGAATATAGTGTGTTGGGAACATAAGCTGTTTCTGACTGGATTAATTAAGGACAAACCGGTAGGGGATAACAAAACTTTCGAACCCCCCTGTACAATATGTGTTCTATGATGTTAATAAAGACTGGATCTATGCCTTGGTTCTTGGTGGTTATTTTGGAGGAAAATTTAGAATGCAATGGAACATCATATTATGGGGAATCAACCATAATATAGAAAATAGATTACATAAACACTAGCAAAGGTAGAAATGACACCCATACTAAGAATGTAAAAGTCATTATACTTCGAGACATACCAACTTTCATAATATGAATTATATGGATATCCGATAGATTAAACACATGAATAAGTAAATTCTCAAATAGTTATTTTCCATACATATTCCAAGCTTACACATTTACATCTGACTAACAAGTGGCAGTTAAATACTTCTATGCAGCATTCAGGAATATACACACACAAGGAAATAGCAGATGATTATGGAGACTTCAAATGTAAAGAAAGAAGAACGTAAATACGATATTTGATCGCTAGTTAGGTTAAGATTAGGTTAGAGATACAGATATATGACATAAAAACACTACCCGTACCTATATTAACAAAAAGATATCAAGAAAAAAATTATCCTCATTATCATGAATAATTTTAATAACAGCAAATAAAAGAATTAATCACTAAAAAGCGACGACCAGCGTTGTTTGCATAGGAATATTGTTAAATTTACAATCTCCATTATATATACATATGCATATTAATTATGGAGAGATTTTCATCTTTTCAAATAATAAGTTTATGGCAATATGTTAAATTGAGATTGTGCTTGTTTAATTTATATCGCTACTTATTGCATGGCAAATGAAAATAATAAACAAATTATTTTAGAATAATTCCATTTAAGGGAACACATGAAACATATAAACCGCAATGTATTATAGGGTCACAAAAAATTACTCTCCGCTTCCCGAGAGGTAATCCCCCATTACAAAAATATACATATCCATCTAGTCTAGGTACCGACGGGCTTCTACACTAAAAGACCAGATGGCATTCAAAGGGACGAATGATGACTGCAAGCCAGAGGGCACGATAGATTGCCGTTATATCTGCTAATGCGAGCGCTTTCGTGCCAGCACGAGCAAACGTTAACTCGGAGAAGGGCGGTATATACATGGTATTACATAGATAAGTCCGTGTTCCACAACTGGAAGGTTGAGAGCCAAGAGCTGACCACTGAAAGCGAAATCTGTTCTTGCTCAGGCACCAGCGTGGAAGGGCAAATGATGTCAATATAAGAGAAGATAATAGAAGGCAAACGGAGAGAAGGATTTTCAAAAATCCCTAAAACAACTGAAATGACAGTCGAAGAGGAAAAAGAAGAAATGAGTTTAGAGTGAACAGCATCTCTATATCCAGGTTTCAGTTCAGGCGGACCAGATATACAGTGTCATGCTTACTGGCACACTAAAAGATGAAAATAATGGTATATGGTAACAGAAGATAAAAGGTCTGTCGTAAACGGGCTGACTCGCAGCTATGAGACCTCTTGAACTGGCGATGAAACAGTTCAATACAGCCCTTGCTCTGAGCGTGATAAAAGTCATGCGAAAAAAATGAGCCAATGATATAAATGAGCGATCACCATTGACGAGATTCGAATCGGATCTAAAATCGGAAAACTTTCGATGTTTGTCTATATATATTTGAACCCACGGGAGTATGGTAAAAGAGAAACAATATTGACACAAATTGTGTTAAAACAAAGGGGCAAGTCCTGTTTTAATCATTAGTATTCATCCGGCTAGAGAAAGCGACTAGCTATGAACTTGAGAGTAACTCGTCACCAGAATGATAAATGCCATGAATTGGGTTGAAAACATGACCACCAGTATGCAAGAGGAAATTCAGGCAAAGGAAAATTTTAACAGGATGTGCCTGGTAGGAAGGTCCTGCAGTTCGATTCCTAGAACATCGAGCTGATTTCACTGACGCAACATTTATTTAAACAAATGAATTTCCATACACACTAAAAAGAATATGACCGACCTAGAATCGACATTATACACAATGTCTCATAAGTGTCTGTTCACGTAGGTCGACTACGAGAATTGCCAATTTTACAAAATTTAGAAATATCCATATATATATATATATATATATATATATATATATATATATATATATATATATATATATATATATAAGAGAACCAGGGCAGCAGAAAAGAAATGCATTTTTCTTTCTTCATTTAATTTCAACCAACGTTTCAAGGGCCAGCCTCATCTTCTGGGTACTGGAATTATATTTAGTATAAATACCAAGTAATTCTAATAAAACGTAATACAAAGTAATTCTAATTGACATTGGATAGGTAACATAAGGGAAATGGTCTTACAAGTCACCTTTTTGTATAAGTAATGATACCATAACGATAATTGATGGAATTGCATTGGTAATAGCAACGTTACACAAATTAACATGGAAGTGGCAAAGTAAGGGAAACATTTATTTAAATTAAGAAGGTGGTAAAGGAAGGAAACCATCTAACGTGTAATATGTAATGGGAAAGACGAAGTTTGGTCGTTAAGTATGGGTTTACTATCTAAAATATGTATGGATTCAAGGATTCGTAAATCAGAGAGGGTGTTAGCTGTAGAGACTATAGAAAAGTCTTCGAGTTTTACCTGTAAATTGCAAGAATTGGCGTGGAGTCGGATGATAGAATAGTCAGGTTTGGCTAGGGGCAAACCCGTACGGCAGGACCTCCCGGCGTGCTGTTCAACTCTTGAATGGAGAGTTCGGCTGGTAGAGCCAATATAGGTCGCATCGCACGATGGACACAAGTAATTATATATGAGAGATGAACGACACGCATCAGGAAGGCGATCTTTATAACGAAAGAGCGAGCCTATTGTATATTGGTTTAGGGTGATTATTTTGAGGTCCAAAAAGGGCAGATTTTGGGGGATAATCGAGCATATTTCAACAGTCATCTTTGATGTTTGTGGGCCAAAGAAGGGCACCAACCAGAAGTGTAAAAGTTTATTAACGGTAGCTTGATCTTCAGTCGGGTTAAGGAAAGGATCAAGACATTTCCTTATGCGGTTTTCCACAAAAAACTTTCGGAATCCGTTGTCTTGAAAAAATTCTTAAGAAAATCAAACTCTTCATGTAATAGTTTGTAATTAGAGCATATTTCAAATGCTCTATGTAGCAGGGTGTCAATAGTATTAGTTTTAAAAGAACGTGGAATAAAGCTAAACAACTTGTTGATAGGCCAGTCCAAGTGGCTTTGCGAAAAACACCTGTAGATAATCCGGTGGGGGTGCGGGTTAACTTGATGTCTAAATAAGACAGGCAGCCATCGTTTTCTATGTCCATTGTGAATTGTATTTTAGGGTGCAGCTTGTTAAGGAATTCAAGAAATTTAGATGCATGTTGTTCTTTACGAAACAAAATTATGCAGTCGTCAATGAAACGCTTATAAAATACTGGGGCGAATTCTTTGGGGCAAGCTTGGAGCCAAGAGGTTTCATGGAAACAGAGGAAAATATTAGCAAAAGTTGGACCTAACGGAAGTCCCATCCCGACCCCTTCTTTTTGAAGGTAAAGTTCGTTATTAAAGAGAAAATAGGAATTGAAAACGGATAAATCAAGAAGAGAACGAAATTGTGCTTGGTCAAATTGTAGAAATTGTTGAGAAAAAGTGAAAGTTTTGTGTAAAATGATGTCAATTGTTTCTTGTAATGGAATGTTTGTGAATAGATTTGTAATGTCAAAGCTTTTCATGGTATACTTATGAGGAGTATAAGCTTTGACAAACGTTCCGCGCATTACGTGATTTCTATCCTCACCACAATCGTCCTGCCGAGTCCACTGTTCGACGCTTGGTGGCCAAATTCGAGGCAAAAGGGTCGATTAACAATCAGCCAACACCCGTACGTTGCCGAAACGCAAGGTCTTACTTCAAATTTATTTGAAAGGCAGAAAATAAAAATGGCGTAGCCCTGTGGTGGTTGTATTATCACCCACACAATCTGTAGTTGTTCTTTCTTTGTATGTGACATGGACAATGAACCTTTAAATTGTGAGTGGATAAGAGGATGTGGTATAAAAATTCCTTGGAGGTTCCTAGCTTAGGGAGATACTGGGTTTGATGGGGCAACGCTATGGGCGAAATATAGTTACTGTGCCTGGTAGCTTAGCGGTAAAGCATCTGACCGGCAATCAGGAGACCCGGGTTCGAGTCCCGGCCAGGAATTTTCAAAAACTTTTTTCCCCTGGCGTTATTTCTGTCTTCTCGTTTAAGGATCGCCTTCACTGTGTCGCCCTTTGCTCCCTTTGATTCTGGATTCTTCTAATGTCCCTCTCTCTTGCCTTTAAAAAAAAACTCCGGTTTCTTGTCTCATTTGCTCATTCGCGTCCATTCTTCTTTCTCTTGTATATATAGATATAGATATAGATATATAGATATAGATATAGATATAGATATAGATATATATATATATATATATATATATATATATATATATATATATATATATATTACAAAGAATGTGTGTAATTAGGTACTTCATTAAATTACTGAAACCACCAGTAAGCACATGTAATCTCTAAAATTTTAAGTGATTTCATGAAATAACTATTGCGTTAACGAACCTTTATTCAAAGAGCAACAAACAATGCATTTATTCACAAAGCGATATTTTACACAGTATGTATAATTGCAACACTTGCATTTGCAAAGCAATTTTTAAACACAGTGTGTAATATGATATATATTAATTTTTAGGGCAGTAAAGGCTACCATGACACCTGCTATTGCATTTGAGTTTTGCTTTGAAGCATTTACACCCGTTGTTTTTGCATTGATTAGGGCCACAGTTACATTTGTGCAAACCTTGCCCTCCATAATTTGACTGAGCTAACAGCAGTTCGGAGAGATACTTCAGTATTCGTGTTGATATCACTTATTGGCAATAGACGCTGAGGACACACCTCAAAATCGTTGCGAGAATAGAAGGCTTTTAAGAGACCCGACTTCACCCCAATCCTGTAGTTGTCATTCATTTGATCATGCTGAACAATGACACCGAGAATGTTCCTAGCATCTCCCCACCCCATATCCACAGTTGGTTTTGTAAGCGCTAAAGTGTCACCTTCCATTGCACTTTTTTTAATATAACTTTGCAGCGCCTGATCATCCGATATGCCTGATTACACTGAGCATAGTAGGCCTCAATCCAATGCCGCGTAATATTGGTCATTGACTGATTAAGGTTATCAGCCACACTTAAGTTATTGACGTCAGCTGCAGAGGGGGAATTGTTGACATCATCTGCTGAGTTACTGTCACTTGCCGAGGTGGGGATAGTTATGTGGTCTACCATGGGAGGGTTGTTGACATAATCTGCTGAGTTGCTGTCACTTCCGAGGTGGGGTTAGTTATGTGACCTACTATGGGAGATTTATTGACATCATTTGCCAAGGTGGGAGTGTTGATTTCATCTGCGGTGGGGTTGTTAACATCATCTGCTGAGGTGGGCTTGTTGTCATCTGTTGAGGTCGGGTTGTCGAGCCTAAGTAGCTCATCTTCTGTTTTCATTCTGTCAATGATGTCATCTGGAAGTGTAGAGGAAGTGAGGCCAATCTTAGCGGGGCAACCAAATAAGGCTTCCTATGGGCTGCGCTTGATACCTTCATGAAGACTCGAGTTCTTTTGGAATTGTATAAAGTTAATGCCAATAGTCCAGTCTCTGTGTTGTTGTCGGCAAACCAGGCAGTAATCATGTCTTTTATATCGCTGTTGGCCCTCTCCACTAACCCCTGGCTCTGTGGGTGGCGCAGCCTACCATGTCCGATCTTGAGGAACGACCTATGAAAGCAACAAACCAGTAACAGCCAGACTTTCAAGATTCCTTCAAATCAGTTCCCCAAATAACTCCAATTTCGTTAAAATTGAGACAATTCTCCAGCAGTATTAATTCTTTGCTATAATATTGTAAAACAATTGAAGGAAATAATGCTATATGTCAATATTTTAAAATATTATGGTTTGTAATAAACACTTTAATAAATTTAACAAAGTGAAAAAAAACATAAATAGCAACATTTTTCTAGCGCATGCGCAAGCAGTGATGCTGTAGCCGGCGACAGCTTTCTGTCCAAATCTCTATCAGTGTTGGCAACTTAGAATTCCTAATCCTACTCGTATGTCTGGATTTTATTGAATAGTTTAGTATAAGAACATAAGAACATAAGAAAAGAAGGAGACTGCAAAGACCATTCATAGCCTACACTTGGCAGCTCCTGTATACATATATACTGGGATATTCAGGCAAAATTTGACGGTTTGTATAAGAGACCCCCCCCCCCCCCATCGTGCGCAATATCTAAGCCAAAAATAAAAGTATTTTAAAAATTTGAAAAATATCAACATTATGATGGGAGGTAACAGTTTACTCAAAGTAGCCGCCCTCAACTACCATTACGGCCTCAAGACAGCTCCAGAACCTGGTGCATGCGTTCCTCATTGTGTCCCTAGAAAGATCTTTGAACACCTCCTTGAGGTTGCAGGCTCCGTGGTTGGCGTCTTTCTCAACCGTGCCCCACGCATAATAATTAATCAATGGTTTTACAATCAGGGGATCTAGGAGGACAGAAAGTGGGGCTGGTTACAGACAGCCGTATGAATTGAGCTTGAGACCCTGTTCAAAGATGTGGGGCGGCATGACGTCACTCTCCTCCCCGGAGTCACACCCACAGACTATCGCAGTTTGAGGAAACTTTGTCTTCATTCGCATGTATTATACACAAGACACCTGTTGTTCTGGTTGTTGTGCAACTAGTCCTGGCAAAAGTTCTTATCATCTGAGAAGAACCAGATCATGCCTAGCTCAAACAAGAAAATCCAACACCTTATACAATTGTCTAGCAAGAGCTTCTGCAGCTACTCGTAGATGTTTAATCAAACCTGAGGTACAGCGCGGCCAGAAATTATCGATATCTCGGAAATTTCAGTAAATTAGATAAATGCAGGATCGTCAAGTTTTTACTTGCATATCAATATTAATATAAATGAATATAACAATGGCATAACGAGGAATAAATATGAATGCTATATATCCCCCAAATATTCAACATAAATGAACAAAATACAATATTTGCCAAAACATGTAAATCAGAAACATAAAACAGATAAGCAGATGGAGCTCTGTGGAAACTGATACAATAAGCTTATTAGCGTGTCCAGAGTCCCTTAGCAGTGATAAAAACATTTATTCTACGAGGTATGATCTCTACTAGGGTGCGACAACTGAGGGGTGCGATGGTAGCCCACTCCTCGGTGATGATTGCCTTCACTTGGTTATTGAAGGCTGGCTGAAGACACACTATCCGGTTCTTCAGTGGTCGTAGCAGTCGTTTTCC
This sequence comes from Ceratothoa steindachneri, assembly GCA_963969495.1. NCBI lineage: Eukaryota > Metazoa > Arthropoda > Malacostraca > Isopoda > Cymothoidae > Ceratothoa > Ceratothoa steindachneri. The sequence goes on along the minus strand of OZ018322.1, from coordinate 101,542,614 downwards.
AGTGGATTCATATCTAGAGACTGAGGCGGCCAGACCGTCCACAGTGATATTGTTGTCCCATATCGTGGACGCAGATTTGGGAGTTGACGTATTGTCCTGCTGGAAAATCGCATTCCGGCCATATCTTGAGAGGTCTCGGGCTGAGAACAGCATGTAATCTCTGTACAGATTGGTACTTCTCTGAATTCATGGTGCTATCACAAACGGCAAGATGATCAACCCCTGAACTTGATATGCAGCCCCATAACATTACAGAGCGGCCACCATGCTTGACTCTTGGCCCTGTGCACTCTCGATTCCACGGCTCCCCTGGCCTCTAACGTTGCATAGGGTCAAGAGCCACTGGAACGTGTACTCGTGGAAGCATAAGACACATCTCCACTCTGAAGGATGGTCAGTTGCGGGGAGCACGTGCCAACACAATCGACATCGCTTCTTCCTAAAGTTGATCAACGGTTTCTGGCTGGCTTTACATTACTTCAATCGTTGTGCAAAAGCAGTCCACGACGGACAGTTCTAGCGGATGCATTAACCTGTTCGCCCTCGGGCCGTTCATTTTGCAACTGGACTGCGGTTTTCTCACGATTCAAAAGCTCAGGCTACGCAGAGACCTGACGTCACGTTGTAAAATGAGCGTGGGTGGTCCATTACGAGGGCGATCTTTGATCTTCCCACTTTTGGGGATACTCTTTAACACTTCTGCAACACCGGAATGTAATCCTCCAACCTTCCAGGCAATTTTTTGACAGCTGAGACCCTCATCGTGCAGTGTGCGTATCAGATTTATTTTCTTCGCGGTATAGTTACGTGTTCTCGCCATTCAATGGCGAGAACATAAAGAGATTTTGACTAACATAATGGTACCGGAATTTCCTACATTTCAATATCATTGCCGTTTTAGATATTTAGAAAAAAAAAGTTATAGAGAAACTTGAAGTTTTATTTTGCTTTCCAGATGTATTGGATACATACATGAAAACTTACACCAACATAGTCTTAGTTATACCCAACATACATAGTAACATAGACATACCCAAAGAATAAAAAATATTCCAGGTATCAACCATCAGTAAACTTTGGGCCGCGGTTGTACATAGGTAGAATTTGCGACCAGAGGGCTGGAGTTCCCCTTTCCCTTAAAATTATGTTATATGAAATGCATTTTATGGATGTGCTTTATATTTCAAATTAGCCGCAGAAAATCAAAATATGATTCCAACAGCCTTTGTCTGTCGAATGGAGGCGAAAGCGCGTCAAATCATATTCTCATTCTCATGCGCGTAGTTTGTATTTTTGGTCCCATGTTATTAATGTGAGCTTCTTTATCATGTTTATATTTTATTTCTTTTTTCCCTCTATTTTTAAATCATATTCAAGGGCAGTGGATAAATCTAAGTTTATTTACAGAACTTCCCAATATGATCAAATGTGTTGTAAATATTTTACCCCCTCCAAAAAGCAGAATGGATCCTCTTGATCCTAACATTGAAGAATTTATGGCTACTGACCCTTATCTTGGCAACAGGTTTGAGAGAAAAATGCCAAAAAGATAAGAATCTAACATTTTATAATAATAAAAAAAGAGAAAAAGAACTCAAGTATAATTATATGCCTTTTCCAAATAACTCAAGCAAAGTTTACTAGAAAATGTTAACATATTGAAATATTTTCCCTAAAGAAAATACTTTGAATAATGTGAAGAAACCAATCATCCTCTTTTTAAATGATATATATATATATATATATATATATATATATATATATATATATATATATATATATATATATATATATATATATATATTAAAGATATTGTAGCAACACAGCATTTTCCAATTTTAGCTTGTAGGTAGTAGCAGAGGGTGTCCCTCACAATGATCTCCTCGTTCACCAGACCTTACCCCCTCTTGACCTCTTTTGATGGGGTATGTATGATAAAGGAGAAGTTGTACTCAATGAAAATTAAAGATAAGACAGACCTGAGGGAACAGCGCATCATAAATGAAGGTGCTCAACTTGACGGAAATTTTCAGTTAATGCATCTGGTTCATGGGGTGAATCTTTCAAAGCACATCGAACTTTGTTGCATCACAAACGGTGGAAATCACATTAAAGATGTTATTTATTAACATTTCAATAATATAAAATGTAGTTCAAATTAAATAAGATGTAGCTCATTTTTTATATAGGAAGGTCCTGGACACCAATTTCTAGAGCGGCAAAGCCTAGATAGACGATTGACCATCCCTAAAATAGGATTTTCTGCAGGGTAAAAATGGAAAATGCAAGAATGATTTTATTAACAATAATAAGGTCAAGATGACGAGACAACGACCTTAATTAAAACAAAGGACATTGCCGTAAAATGCAAAGCTTGAGCTAACTCTTAGCAAAATAAAATGGTCTTTATAATATTTACATTGATCATGGAATTATTTTAAAAACAAAGACCGTAACATAATTGATAATTTTTTTTTATGCCCATCCTCGAGTTTTTTAATAATTTATATATATATATATATATATATATATATATATATATATATATATATATATATATATATATATATATATATATATAGAACATTCTATAGAATATACTCCACCTTTTTTCCTTGTATTATTGTGGACTAACATTTTATATAAAGTGGATTCATATCTAAAATTTACAGAGATATTAAGTTGCTTAAAAATAAGGGGTAGATCTTAGGGGACTATCATCACGAAAAACAAAGTCACGATGAGGCCTCAAAGACTTTAATAATGACAAAAGAAACTCTCTGAGCAAATGACTAAATAAGATTTGATATACCTATAAGACACAAAGCACGAATAAGAAAAAAAAATAATGTAAAATATGAATAAAAAATCTAGATTAAAGTTTGATAACAACAAATTGAAATAATTAAAATAATGAAAGATGTTCATATATAGAGCGATTTTTTAAATCAGTTCTTGGTTCTAGGGTTGAGTATCTCTAATGTCATTGCTTTGATCACAAATACAATTTCCTTCCTTTTATCTATTAATAAATAAACATAAAAGACGATTGAATTTAGACGGCTATTTGTTCCTAACGAAAATTGGCTGTTAATCAATTAGTGACAAATCCACAACAATATGTAATGATAATATTCTATATACACGTAGATACTATATTATATTGATATTATAAATATTTCTGTTATGTTGTCGTATGGCTGGGAAATAACAGTTTACTCAAAGCAGCCGCTCTTAGCTTCCACGACGGCCTCAAAACGGCTCAGGAAACTGGCGCATGCGTTCCTTACTGGGTTCTGGGAAGATCCTCGTGCACCTCCTTGATCTTGGCCACTAGCTCGGCCTTGGGGTTATTGGCTGAACAGTTAGTGTCTTTCTCAACCGTACCCATGCATAGTAATTCATGTGATTACAATCGGGAGTAAGGAGGCTAGAAATTCGTAGAATTCTCCGACAACTACTTCTTACTCTTTCCGGAGGTATGGCCTTCCAGCAGCAACCCTCTCCAGCCAGGGTTTGAACACAAACTCCATCAGCTTCACATTGCCGTCTGAATTGAGCCTAAGACTTTTTGGGGGGGTGGGGCATAGCGTCACCCTCACTGGAGACATACCCTCGGACCATAGCAGTTCGGGAGAACTTGGTCTTTATGATACGTAGAACGTCGCATGGATTTTAGACAAGCCACCTCTTGTTCTGGGTGTTGTGCCACAGGACATGGCAGAATATTTTTCATCTGAGAAGAATTAGATCGTTCCAGGTTCAACAAGATAGTTCAGCTTGTTCAGGAGCTTCTTTGCCTTTGTCAAGCGGTTCTTCTTGGTATTGGCTGTCAGAAGTTGTCCTTTGTGCCTCTTGTACGAGTGGTAGCGAAAGTCCTGATTAAGAGCCAGCTTCGTGGTGGTGACTCAAACACCCACCTCTCTCACAAAAACCCGGATTCCTTTGTTCGGGTCTTTCATCACCTTGTCCTGCAGTTGTTAGTTGAATTCCAGCGTGCGGACGCGCTCAGAACGTCTTTCTGACGACAACGACTTCGTAGTCTCCGTTGTAGCTGCCCATGCCACGTCTTACAGTCTTTACAGTGTTAAAATAGCATTGAACACTAGTCATGATATCAGCATTTTGATACCCAGCACAAATCCCCCTGATGCACCTAACGTTTTTTTAATATGGTTTTCAGTCCTCCATGTCAGCTAACTTTTTCTCAAATATATCTTTACTTTGTATGCTATCCAACGCAGTTGTCCGTTTACTGATACATTAACGAAGGACTTAAACTCACCTAAGTCCACCCAGATCACCTTATCAAGCATTCCTTTGGTCGAGAGATGGTCATTCGCGACACCAATAATTACATTACGCTCCATTCAAAAGAAAGGACTTAAACTCATCTAAGTCCGCTCAATTCAGTTCATCAAACATGCCTCGCTGTACACAGGCAGTTTAATTCCTGCGTTGTTAGAGATCACTCACTTCTCATTCACGATATCAATTCATTTTGTTAAATTCGAGTAGTTTTCATAATTAAATAGCGTTCCAAATTACTTCTAATTCAACCTGTTTCAAGAAAGAGAATTTGAATCTTCTAGCCGAATTGGTGCAAAGAACTCTTGCCAAATAAGATAAAAAAATCCGCATTGGTCTTTATAGGAGTTGTGGAAGCAGCAACAAATGCTGAAACCTCGCACAATCGTTTCGCCATAAAGTGAACAACAATAAAGCGCTCTAAAGTGGTGATCCCCCTGCAATGACTCCTCCTCTCGCCATAAAGTGGCGATCTCCCTGCAATGACTACTCATGTTGCCATAAAGTGGTGATCCCCCTGCAATGACTCCTCATCTTTCCATAAAGTGGTGATCCCCCTGCAATTACTCCGCATCTCGCAATAAAGTTATGACCCCGGAGTGGCCTTTGAATCTCATATACGCATTTATGAGTGCTACATACTGTAGAAGTCACTTATATCTATATTAAATTGATGGTTTCAATGTCTATGTATGGTCATATGCTGCAGAGAAGTGCTCATTGACAATAATGAGGTAATGGTTTCCGTGTTTATGTTCATTCAGGAGTAGATTCAGGTATGGGCAGTCGCCCAGGGCGGCACACATTGCCGGAGGGGGGGGGAGGGGAAGGAGCCTGAGAGGGGTGACTGGGGAGAGCGAGCTTCCACAACTGAGGGCGGCCACTATTTTTTCTACTCAGGATTATTTTGTACAAATTATTGTTTTAATTTAAGTATTTATTGCACATATGTATATGTATACATATGTGTGTAGTTGTAACACGTTGGTTTGTACCTAAATGATGGAATGTTTATTTATATGTTTATTTATAATTTTTTATTTCTAAATAGTGGGTTTCATTCCGAAGGGGAGAGCTGAAAGGGGAGGCTGGTGGGTTTCATTCTGAAGAGGGGAGCTGAAAGCGGGCGCTGGTAGCTTTGATTCCGAAGAGAGGCGCTGAAAGGAGGCCATGGTGGGTTTCATTCTGAAGGGGGGTGCTGAAAGAGGATACTGGTGGGTTTCATTCCGAAGGGGGGCGTTGGTGGGTTTCATTCCGAAGGGGGCGCTGAAAGGGGGCCCTAGTGGGTTTCATTCTGAAGAGGGGCACTGAAAGGGGATGCTGGTGGGTTTCATTCCGAAGAGAGGCGCTGAAAGTGGGCCCTAGTGGGTTTCATTTTGAAGAGGGGCACTGATAGAGGATGCTGGTGGGTTTCATTCCGAATTGGGGTGCTGTATGGGGGATCTGGTGGGTTTCATTCCGAAGGGGGGCGCTGAAAGTGGGCCCTAGTGGGTTTCATTCTGAAGGGGGGCACTGAAAGTGGGTCTAGCCCAGCTTACCATTTAGTCTAGGACCGCTACTGTGGGCATTAATGAGTGATGTATGCCGCCCTCCCTATCCTCCATCCTGAACTAATTACAAAAGAGAACAAAATTATAAAAAGAATGAACAACTCCATATGTTGCAGGCGGAAGGGCACGCAGTCTTCCCGATTTCCAGTAGCGGCTAAATTAAAGGAGGGCATCTTCGTTAGTAAATTGTGTAGTTTCGATTAACTAAAAACTAAGAAGCGAAAGCCAACGAGGACAAGATTACATATATAACCTGCAGTTTCATTGAATTCAATTATCTCCACGTAATCAATGAAAGTTTATCTAAAGCAAAATCTACTCATTACCGTCCCAAGGATAAAAACAAATTTAGTAATACGAAGTATCTATCCCTCCCTTTTTCTCCCCTCTTCAAAGGAGTGAAAAGGTTATTTCTCCAGGCCTAACCACATTTAAATACCTTTTTTGTATCCTTAAATCTTTTCCTTCGACCAAGCCCGTGGATCAGCTAGATGAAGCAGGTGTATATTTAATCCCGTGTGGCTCTAAAACTGTCCCTCATTCTGTATAGGAGAGACCGGAATAAATTTAACAAAACTAATTTATGAACGTAAAGGTGATGTCAGACGAGGCTGTACCACATCCAGTATTTTTAATCATATTAGTAATTTTAACCACCAAATTGACTATTCCAAGGCGCAAATCATATATAATTGTAAAGATTTCCGTAAAAGAAAAATAGTCGAATCTATATTAATAGGAGAAACGGTGGCAAGGTAAACGGTGGGGCGAGATGTTATGCAATAATGAGGCCAATATTAAGACGCGCCTGGTGGGCAAACTGGTTTCTAGCTTGTGTATATATATATATATATATATATATATATATATATATATATATATATATATATATATATATATATATATATAATTTTTTATAATGGCTATAAGGAAATTGTTGGCATTTACAATTGGCTTTTTTATTTTTATCTTTATTATAAGTTTTCCAACGTAACGTGCTATGAAAAAACTTATTACTTTGCACCTCAACATAGCAAATTAAAGTGGGAGTCATAATATTATTACATTCTTAATAATATTATTATATTTGTCATAGTATTGTTACATTTGTCATTGTATTATTATATTTGTCGTATTATATTTACCATGGTATTATTTTATTCGTCATAGTAATATTACATTTGTCATGGTATTATTATATTTGTCATTGTATTATTATATTTACCATTGTATTATTATATTTGTATCGTTCTGACAGCTTTTTCTTTTCTTCTCGATTGCGTTAGATAATTATTGAGTGCGATGTAATTACATGGTGTGGAATGACTCCACTTTTTCTATTGGTTATTAAAGAAAGCCATACATATTCGGTCTATTCCTTAAGGAGATTTTTAAAAAATTTAAGATTTTTTTCCTTTTTCTGAAACCTAATTAAATGCATAGAGGACACGATTAAACATCTCAGCTCAATTTCGTCTTTCATAAAAGGATCTTTTTTTTACCCTTCGTAGAAAATTTGTTAAAGTTTAAAGTTGCTTTTAGTGTAGACGCGAACATCACCGTCTCGCGTGTGTCCAAATAATAAGATATTCCAATATTAAAATATCCTGAATATTAAAAAAATCTTTATTATTATTATCAAGGTTGGCATGATTAAAATCAAATGATTTTAATCAAGCGATTTTAATCGATTATATATCAGACAAAAATAAATCATCGATTAAAAGCTTCTTTTTTTAAAATTCAAATATACAGAAATTATGCGTATATTGGCAAGATTGGCGATTTTTTGGATTTGGAAAAAATCAAATAGATAAAAAAATGACTTTTGTATTTTGTATGATTTTTTTATTTATATGATATTTTAAATATTTTTATCTTAAAAGCAACATGAGCCACTGGATACATAATGTTTATTTCAGGCAATATCTCTACTTACAGAAATTACAGTTCAGGCTGAAAGTTGTGTCAAAAATCAAAATGAATGAATTAGTGCCAATTCCCCATCCATAAGTTTTTTTAAACCTTCAAATATAATAATACAATGCCAAATGTAACAATACTATGACAAATATTAAATAATCTGATTAAATCAGTTTGATTTAATCATTACCAACCATGATACATGACTAAGTAAAAGAGTGATTAAGAGTGTGATATTTCTATTCTGATTAAGATGTGTAAGTTACCAGTTACTAACACTGGTATCTCGCAAATAATCATTGATTAAAATTACTAATTCATAAAACTGTTATTGGCACTGTCATAAACAAGTTAAATGAGAAACTTTCAGCTACTGAAATTAGAACTGGGCTGGGGCGGGGGGAGGGGGCTCTTCATCCACGCCAATAAGTGATACAGTTCTTAGGTCTTATTGTTACTGTTGCCTTACTGTTCTCCTGTAAAACTATCGATCATCATTTTCGTATTTGAAAAGTTGTTTTCAGTGCACCTCTAAGACTGGATCAGTCTACAATGGATCCGTCTATTACCACTGTAATTCTGGATTCGAGGCAAATCATACGATCCGACAAAGCTAAAGTGTCTTAAATGTCTCTTATAAATACTGACTCTCTTTTATCCATACTCGAAGTCTTGAGTATCTTTTCAGGCACTGCTGTGAACATATTGGTAGATTAGCGTAGTGTACACGCCTATAATGAGAAAAAAAAGCTTTGAGAGAAAACCACTTTTTCATTCACAAGTAGACGACTAGTTTCGGAGCATCTTAAGAGGCTCAGCCTCTCTTTATAAATATTGCCTTCATATGTTTGTTGTGGGTGCCCCTCTTTCTCTTGTTTCACGTTACTTTCTTTTTTCTCTCTCCAGGGTGTCTACTACCCTTGAAGTGCTTAAAAATCCCTTTAAATCCTTGAAAAGTCCTTGAATTTGATGAAGAAGGTAGATAGACCTTGAATTTTAAAAAATAAATCATTGGGTGATTGTTCAAATTTGATTTTTCAAATTCACTATATACTCGGTTATATACGTTTTAATGTCTATTAGGAAAATAGTAATATTATAAGTTAATATTTAAGTTAATCTACTCACTAATGTGAGTGAACATTTGGAAGGAGTGTATTTTATGATGGATACTCGCTATACATATTGCTCCCTTTGAACGACCAACAGCAGACCGGCCACATCAGCCAACCCAATGCAGAAATGTCTCATAAGCAGTTCTGTTTCTAAGGCTGAGGTTCTCTGGTATCTGCGCATAGTCATGACTCACTCATCATTGCGAACTGGGGCTTCAGGGGTAAATTTGTTCTCTATAATGTTTCCAGACAGTGATATTGCTAAATCTATGCATCTGGCCAAAGACAAGATTAAATACATGATAACATGGTATTTCTGTTCATTTTGCTGGTGAATTGGCCAAATCTTTAGCTGATAGTTCATTCTACTCTATTTCATTTGACGAGCCCCTTAATAAGTTCACACAACGTGGACAAATGGATATCCATGTTTGTTTCATGCAGGGGAATAAAATCATTACCAAATAACTTACTTCAGTTTTTTCTGAGCAGAGGAAGAGCTGAAGACTTGCTAGAAGCTTTTAATGAAGGGGTATCGAATCTCGACCAATCAAAAATTATTCAGGTATCAATGGACGGTTCGCACGTTAACCATAAGTTCCTGAAGCTTTTGAATGCTGAAAGAAGTGGCAATTCTCCTCCTCTACTTGATGGCACATGCTCATTGCATGTAGTTTCTGGCAGTCTCAAGTTTACTGATGAGAACATTTTTGGGAATGTTGGCAAATTTTTGTATACACTATATTATTTTTTTAAAGATTCTCCAATGAGACGAACATTGTTTTTGCAAGCAAATGAAGTTCATTAATCTGATTTTTCTGTGAAATTTTGCTCAACAAGAATTGCACAAAAGGGCAAGATATTTGTTGAAACAATCAAGAATACTCACGAAGAACCAAAAAGGGCATCATATGTCACGATGAAAGAGGCTCTGTGCAAAAAGCTTCTATCTGCTAAGATCGATTTTTTTTTTCTGGAGATTCCAACGGAATTGGAAGGATTTAATTAAAAAAAATGATGTCTCATAAATGTAATAAAACATACATGGGTCGTGTAACTAATAATTTAAAGAAAAAAACAATGGTTAAAACCAGTCCTTGAAATCTTTGAAAAGTCCTTGAATTCAAAACCACCAAGCAAGTAGACACCCTGATCTCCTTACAGGAGGAACTTGCGCTTCGCAGGCAGACCTTCGGTCTGTGGCATACGGTCTATACGGGTCTTCAACGGACTTTTGGTCTAAAAGATTTTTTTAAAGGCTTCCAGTATATACGAGTATCTCCTTGTATTTGGTCTTTCTTTGTATGTGACACGGATAATGAACCTTTAAATTGCGAGCGGGAAAGAAGATATGGTATGAAAATCCCTTGTAGGTTCCTAGCTTTGGGAGATACTGGGTTTGAGAGGGTAATGCTTTGGGTGAAGTTCAGTCACTGTGCCTGGTAGCTTAACAGTAGAACATCTGACCGGCAATCAGGAATTTCAAACTTTTTTCCCTTGGCGTTATTTCTGTCTTCCGAATATGGATTGCCTTCATTGTGCCATCTTTTGCTCTCTTTTATCCTTGTGTTCTTCCAATGTCCCTATCTCTTACTTTTAAAAAAACTTCATCTTTCTTATCTCATTGTTCATTAGCGTCAAACTTCTCTTTCTCTTGTACTATAATGTTATATAGTCTGCAATAAAAGGCTTCTGCATCTTTCTTTCTGTCTTCAAAAGGGTTTTGAAGGGCAGAAATTAAATATGCGAAAGCCCTGTGATGTTTGTTACTACCGACAGAACTTATATTTGCTCTTTATATATATATATATATATATATATATATATATATATATATATATATATATATATATATATATATATATATATATTTAAAGGCCCAAGAAAATGAAAATTGGTAACACAACCCGGAAAAACACTTAGGGGAATATCACATGAACCAATAAAAGCTTAAGAAAGAAAATGGGAGATGTAGAGAACGGAAAGGTAGGATAAACTATTTTAACCGTTATATGGAAAATAAATAAAGAAATTGGATTTGAACCTGTGTCAATAAGCGCCCATCGCTTATATGACAAAGACACAGGTTCAATTGTACATGTATTAAGAAAAACATAAGTGTAAAGAGGCAAGCGAAGAGTTGGAGGTTCACACGCGAACACACAAACATACACACGCGAGGAAACAGCAGCGAGCCGAAAGGTCTCGATAAAAGAAAACGAGGCAACCGGAACGGAGTTGAGTTTGACGAGCTAAAGTTGACGTGGACCTGCGAAACAACAACATCAGCTTCCCTATCAACTTGCTATCGGTGCCAGCCAGGATGGGCCAAATGTGTCTACATTGAAACACACACTCTCTTTGACCCCGCCCAGCAGTCTCAACAAAGGAAACACCGACATACTTCTTAACCTATAAGCTCCGCCCCACGTCGATATTAAGAGAAAAGAAGTCACGCCCCCTTAATTGGAGGTGGTATAAATAAACGGGCTGAAACATTCTCATCATTATTATTCATTTGTCATTATTCTCAGTCTGATTTGCTTATTATTAGCGTCACGAGTCCGTTCGTCGTCCTTAAGTCCAGCCGTCCTAGCCTCAAATATCTAACGTTGAGGGAAATTTTCAACAAAGCCGCGTGAAACTCGAGTATCTTGCTTGCTCCAATTAAGGTAGACCTAAGCCAAGAATAAAGCCTACAAAACACAATTTTCCTTTCGGGTCCTTCCTTTAACACAGCGATAACTAAGTTACTTTGTGAACTCCGCCTATAAACAGATTCACCGCAAGAACTTTGGGAGTCAGAGCAAACCCGACGGTGAGATCTCAAACGTCTTCGTCCGACACCCCTTTACTGGTAATCCTGCCTCATGAATAAAACTCTCCATAAACTGGTGACTATACTACTAACACCCCGAGCCCCATATATATATATATATATATATATATATATATATATATATATATATATATATATATATATCAGAGGGAGAAGGTCCCCCCCCCCGACCCCAACATCAACCAGTGGCTCCTGAGAAAGATGCACCTGCACGACCAGACGGCCCCAAGGGAGCAACGAGAATTTCGCGCGGTCGGATGACCCCGGTGCTCTTATCAAGAATGGTCTGATCTTTCGAACACGAAGAGCCGCCTCAAGAATTTCGCGCGGCCGTGTGATCCGTGTTGGGTTTCCTTTCTCCCCCGTCACATCACGTGATCGGTGCCAGACTTACGGCGTCGAGGACTTTTGCGCGAGCCTGTTATGCTCGCTAAGCATATCCTGTCCCCCCCCCCTGGCGCACCAAGTCTAATGAGATCCCCGTCCCCCTTTTGGGGGCCCCTGGCTTTGAGAAATTAATACCATACATCCCCGTCTTGATTAGCAGCTGCGTACAGTCTCGTACGCCCCGCCTCCCACCGGCTTTCAGCTACGAACGTGACGCGTCACCTCTCTACACGGCCTCGCTTTTACCTAAGGCCAGAGTTCCCGCCCGACAGACGATAAATACGGACAGGCATCTATCACTCGGGTATCGACTTTGTTCTCGTCTGGAGTACTCCGTCCTTCATTTCTCATCGAGGTTAAAGAAGAAGGAATTTTGCAAGTGGAACTTTGCAGCGCCCCGCTTACTCATCGTATCCAAAGCCTCCAGTCCTTTAGGCTTTACGTGAGTCACCTTCGTCATATGCACTCTTCCCCATTTTCTGGAAGCAATCACCGTACATCCTCTCTCGGACTCTTGTCCCCATCGAGTCATTTATATCCCCCCCTCCCCTCGTTTGGTACCCCGGGTCTCATCTTATTTATTGTCATTTATTTACTTTTGCTAATAATATTTTCTTTGTATATGGTAAAGTTATTTTTCTACAATCAGTTTATCTAAACCCATAACCTCTAAGAATTGATTATTTAGGCCAACCGCACTCGATTTTGATTATTTAACCCTCGCACTGGGATCTATATCCCAATTTCTGGCATGCTTCCTTCCGCATCACCGCAGAGTCAATCCTCGGCTAGCATCGACGTTCGACTCTACGACATTATATTCTGGTGCAGTGTTTCCCAACTTTTTTTTAATTAACGCCCCCTTGGACACTAAATCTTTTGATATCGCCCTCTCTGCCAATGGAATTTCATCGTTCTAAAGTTACAAGACATATTATTTTAAATATAAAAATTATAAGTGTCATTGAAAACTTATCTCAATATATTTTAATGAGATGGTTGACTTTGGTGCTTTTTGGTTAACTCTTGCACCCTAGGTTCCAGCTACTAAGAAGTAACCTTAAATCTCCTCTTTTTGTGATTAGCATGTGGTTTCTTTGTTTTGTGAGAAGTCGAGTAACTGCACTAACCCGCGTTCAGTCATATAAGAAGATGGGAGATAGGTATGAAATATAGTTTAATTGCTTCCCACAGCTTTGGGTAGTTTTCAGGAATTTATTTTTGTAACCAAAATTCTTGGTACGATGGCTTGAATAGAGGCTTCAATTCGAAATCATTTTTTAGACCAATTAACTCTTTTTGCATTGCAAGATTAGTTTCATTTGAATAAGCATCTGTAAATGGGTTTATCAGCCAGTCATGTATTTTCATATCTATGAGATCTTGATATCTACAACTCATGTTCTCGTGTAACGTTTTCAAATGTTCGCAATAAATCAAGACTCATCATATTCCAGTTCATTTAGACTTGGAAACAGAGATAGATTTCTACGACCAATATTATTCTTGAAGAAGGAAAGCTTGTCCAAGAATACGCAAATTTTAGATTTTGCTTTGATAAGAGTTACATCACAGCCTTGCAATTACAAATTCAGATCGTTGAATATGCTAAAGATACCTTTTAAATAGGCAATGTCCTTCTTGCAAGCTAAGAGTTCATCACTCAAATGACCGCATTTATTCTCTCGCAAAAATTTAATTATGCTGTTGAAAAGTGAATAAAATCGCTTTAAACAGTTTCCTTTTGATAGCCACCTCACTTCGGTATGTAAAAGGAGGTGATCAAATTTTACATCATTGTTATCACAGAGCTGTCGAAATATTCGGAAATTAAGGGGATGGCATTTTATTTTATTTACTGATGTAATAAGAATGTTAAGATATTTATGAAGCCGATCTCTCAAGTTCTTGGCAACCAAATGTTGTCGATGAATTGCGCATTGTATTGTAAAAATACCGGGCACAACTTTCTTCAAAAATGCAAGAAAAGCTTATTTATATCGCCCTGTTAATGCTAGAGTTCCGTCAGTCGCGCAAACAATAATATTGCTCATTGGGATATCTTTTTCTTTGGAAAATTGTTCAACTGCAATAAAAATATATTCACCTTTAGTGTTTCCTTTGCAAAGAGCAGCTCTTGGTCAATTTTGTTATGTTTAGTAAAGCGAACAAATCCTAAAAGTAGTGCTTCCTTTCCTGACAGTGTAGACTTATCCAATTGTAAGCCAAATTGATGAACCTTAAGTGTGTCACATAGGAATTCTTCAATGTTTTCGGCCATTTCGTCAACTCTTCTTTGAACAATATGATTACTAAGTGGAATCGCTTTGCCAATTGTGCTTGTTGAAGGATGATGTACTACTGTACGCAAGACTTCCTCTATAGCTAGCAAAATTAATTCTTCTACAATTGTATGAGGCTTCCTAGACCTGAAAATCATTTTGGAGATATTATATGAACAAACCAGTCATGGTCGCATTTTGGGGATCGTTTGGTTATAAAGGAGCCAATATTTTTCTGTTGTTAAATCTGTAAGTTTTGTGTTGGTAAGTGTTGTTCCTTTGCGTGATATTAGTTATTTAGTGCTTTTTTGCAGTAATCAAATTATCTTTTTCTTTATCAGGATACATTTTCTTTAAGGGATCCGAAAATCGGGATGGCTTCATGACCTCGTTAGAGAACACTTTCTCGCAGAGAAGGCACATTGGCAGTTGGTTGTTATTAGGAGAACTAATAAGTCCAAACTTCAAATATTCAAGACTATATTGTCTGCACTTTCGTTTTTGGAAGTTTTCAGACATGATTATGGGTAGTTAAACACGGTCACTATAATTGGAATTTCACCACCAATAATGATTACAGGGAACACGCCTAACTCACAACTGGAATAATCGGGCACAGCAAACATAAAACTGGAAAAGGGGAAAACAACAAATATATGTTAGCAAGACGATGATTAAGTTTGTATATATTTATTAAAGTTACACAAAAATCATCATTCCTACTACTCGCATTTGTCACAATATGTGTAAATGTTATGATAAAGATTATAACTATTATAACGCAAAGGAACAACACTTACCAACACAGAACTTACGCGGAAACTAACAGCAATCTAAAACAGACCTGGACATAAGAGAGTGTGGCTGTTACGTACATGTTTTATACAAGTACAAAACGGATCAAGTTTAAAGCAACAATAACGAGTGGGAGCTTTGCGTACTTATTTTATACAAGTACAGATCGAACCTCAAACAGTGTTTGCCATTATTGAAGAAGTTATAGTAAACTATAAGTCAGGTATCGGAGGTTTATTAAAACGTTATCAAACAAACCTTTTCAGTAAGAGTTTGCATCAAACACTTCACCGCAAACCAAATGCCGCGTGAAGAAGTATCAACAAATAGCGTACAATACTGTTAATCAATGCGTTTACAATATTAAAATATGCAAATAATGCATATAATTTTAAATCTGTATAACAGTAAAATTTATAATTGCCCTTACATAAGTATCGACATTAATTTTTTCATGGCCAGAGAGTTAAAAAGTAATCAATTTTCACGAATTATGACTACGAGATTGCCAATTTGGCAACGCTGCGGTGTAACACCAGCTGAGCGAGAAAACAAACACGTTAACACACATCACTGGCATCCAGAAGAATTTTCTGTAGAATTAGCGCCCACGTTGGAAATCACTTCTGGTGCCAGGCTTTTAGGATCATCCGCATTATCTGATCTCATTTCTTTTAGACCTGTGACATATTCTAGAAGGTGTTATTCTTGTATATTAAAGGTTTTAGTTTTAGAAACTGTAGAAAATACCTTACCCATTTCCCCTTTTGTTTGTGTATTTTGTATTGAATTTTGTGACCGTGTGAAACTTTAACCCTTTTCAGGCCTCATAAAACGTCTGCCGTATTATTTCCTTTTTTGTATTGTGTTTGTCGTTTTCTTCGTTGCGTATTGGGCAACACAGACTCTAGCTAAATTCCGGAGTGAATATTTCGAGTATAATTAAGAATTCGCGCCGTGCGAAACAATTTTCGCTGTGGTTTTGTTTTTTCTAAGTGAAGAATCGTAGGTCCGCCAAAGCCTACCAGCACTCCCGCTGTGCGTCTAAATAATCCCCCCCCCCCCAATTTTTGTGGTGCTTTTCCTGAATGTTGGTAGAACGAGATAAAATGTCCTCATTATTTAACACGTTTAAGTTGCAAGGAGAGTCGCTTGGGCTCAGTGGCAAGGACCTCATAGATTATATGCAAGCGGAGGAAAGGACCGAAAGAGAAGAGAGGAGAATAAGAGAAAGAGAAGAGAAGGAATTATAAGAAAAAAGAAACAGAAGAACGAGAAGAAAATGAGAAAAAGAAGAACCAGAAGAAAGAAGAGAAGACCGAGAAGAAAGAAGAGAAAGAGAAGAACGGAAAGAAAGTGGAAAAAATCTGCCTTCATGAACTTGAAATGAGTAGGACCAGGAACGAGACACTGTCCATCAGCTCCAGGTCCGAAGCTCACCCTACCGCGACTGTTAAGCTTCCGGTTTTCAAGGAAGGCGAGGATTTCGGAGCTTTCTTAATCCACTTTGATCAACTCTTCGAAATCAACCATTGGGACATCGGGGCAGTTGGAGTGGCTCAATTGTTGACCTGATACATTCGCAACTCCAAGATATATTCATATCACTCCTCTCGGAGGCAACAATTGATTATTCGACCTTAAAATCGGAGTTACTGGCGGCATATAACATGACCACAGACTTTTACCGATCCAAATTCAGACATGCCCGCCTTCAGCCAGGCCAAACATACCGTCCGTTTGGGTACACCCTCCAGCGTCACCTCATCCTTTAGCTCGATGCTTCTAAAATCCTGCATGACTACGATGCCCTCGTTAGCTTATTCCTGAGAGACCAGTTGTTGGCTGCACTTCCAGCTGAAATCAGATCTTTCGTAAAAGACTTGCGGTGCCTCACATTCAAGGAGTGCACAGAAGAGGCCGACATTTATTCAACAAGCCACAACCTTTATCCACAGGTGGGCACCGTTAATAAAAAAATTAACTTCGCTAACCGTAAATGTTAACTAAAAAATTAACTTTGATAACTGTTAATCAGTTAATTCTTTAAAAATGTAACTGAAGTTATCGATAAATCGTTAACGTTAGTTTTTATTATATGAAAAAACGAAGTATCAGTTCTTGCTCTAAAACCACCTAAAAACACCTTTAAAAAGCACCAAAACTATAAAATCAGCCTTTTGGGGGTATTTTTAAGGGCTTTAGAACCCCCCAACTATAGTTTTTTTGCTTTAGAGTTAAAAGAGCCTGATTTCCTAGTTTTAACTTTTAAAAGACCTAAAGAAAGCTGATTTCATCGTTTTGGACCTTTTTTTAAGTTTTTAAAGGATTTTAGAGCCAGAAAATGGTAAAAGAACTTAAATGAAACACAATATTAGTAATAAACTAAAAAAAATATTGATAAAGTGGCCGAAAAAAATGAAAAACACGATATATACATAATTTAATTTTTCCTCTTCTTCTCGTACTCCATTTTGTTCATGAGATGCATGTTGCCCTTCATGAAAATTAGCATGTCAAAGGTTTCATCGACAGGAAAGATCTCTTGGCCCTCAAGATGTCTTTGCCCATGGAGAACACACGCTCTATTGCAGCACTGGAGGGCATGGCTGTGTTGAACTTAATGAACAAGTCCAGCAACACTTTCTCACCCAAGAAGGCAGCATCTGTCAGCAAGTCCTTGGCATTGGTCTCCAACCAGATCTTGACCAAGTTCTGGGCCTTGTTCTTGAGTGATCTGTGGCTCCTGCTGCTCTCTTTTGGCTGGGTTACACCTCTGAAGAGGTCATCCTCCTCCTCTTCGTTGTTGTTGCCTCCAATGTTGCTGCTCACATCGTAAGACTGCTGCCTTATGGCCTCCTCGACCTTACCCTCCATGGTTTTCCTCACCTTGGAGACCTTGGTGTTGTCATACTTATCCAACCAGATGAGGCGAAACCTGGGGTGGAAGGCAGCAACCAGCTGGCATTCCTCATCCTCCGGGAGAGTCCTAAACCTTTTGTCGATGCCTGCCAAAAGTGCGTCGACCAAGGGGCTGCAGTGGACGAGGCCCTTGGACTTCAAGTCCTTGAGCCTGAAGATTGTCGCAGCAATATCTTATTTGTTTATTAAAGAAACTTTCTAGGATCTATTAATAGAAAATAATTTCTTAAATATCGAATACATAAAATATCACTTTGAACTCACAATTCGAAGTTTGATTGAATAGTTATTTATAATAATTTGTGGCGTTATATCGGGGTTGAAAGTATGACGTATACATTATTAAATATGCTAAGACTCTACATATGTATTTAAAATCTGAAAATAATAGAAACTTATAAACGTTCCCCGGTTTTTATGAATTTTGGGGTTAGAGGACTTGAGTTAACGGAAGTTAAATGTAACGGAAGTTAATTAGTCCAATAATGATTTCAAAAGTTAACTTAAAAGTTAAATCGTTAATGAAAATGTTAACTTCGTTAATTAATGATTAACGGTTTGCCTTTATCCGAAAGAACGGAAGAAAACGGTCCCACTCTACCCAAACCTAAGCCAAACAAAGATAAATTCATCTTGCAAAATGGAAGCAAGTTTGCCAAGGTAACTGGGCCGTCGAAGCCGAAACCACTCTTTTCGTCCGAACACCGGGATGTAAAACCCTTCTCTTCAGCCCCCTACGTCATCTTTCCCCAGGAGACCCATCATTTGTTTTTCCTTCAGTGTGGAGGGCCACGTGAAAACGAACTGCCCCCAGAACTCTCAGTTCAGGAATAACTCTTCTCACCAGGTACACCAGATCTATGCCACGTCCGTGCCTCCGTCAACACCATCGGAATCTTCTCCTTCCCCGAGCACCTCAAGTCCTGGCGGCCACCAGGTAAACTTCTTGTTAGATAAGAGTACCCATGGATTCCTTAAGTTCGATTCCGGAACGATTAATGGTTGCCGTGCCTCCACTCTTATGAGAGATACCGGGTGTACCTGCATAGTGATGTCGGACAAGCTGCTTCCCCCATAGCCCCGGACCATAATAAATTCACCGGCATGCATGACTACTTGAGGTGCGCCAATCGGTTCCCCATCGTTAAGTGCTACATCGCTTGTGCGTACTTCACTGGGTGGGCAGAAGTAGTAGCAGCCCCATTTAAATTCTGTTTCGTCCTCATTGGCCAGTGCTCACGGGTTTGCCCCAACTCCGTGGCTCAACCCGTGGTTCCCCGTTCGCAAGTGGTAAAAGATTCGAAGATGCCCTCGCCCTTAAAAACCTCACGTTCTTCAAAATTCAAGAAGGCCATGACTGAAGACCTCGCAAGGAACCCAAAGAACTGCGATTCCCTTCGACCCCGGTGAGCTAAGGCCCAGTCAAAAGAGCAAGAAGCTAGCCGAGGAGACAAGGTGATCTCCTACCAATTTACGGACGGCTCACGTTATCGTTTGTGCTCAAAAAACGGTAAACCTCCGACGCGAGTATTGCGTGTTCCCCGTTATCACGTTGGTCACATTTTAACTACTGCCCATGACAGCCTATTTTCAGGACATTTTAGCCACACGAAGACCACCCAGGAGATCTTCAAATATTTTTATTGGCCAGGCGCCCATGAAGAAATCCTTTGCTACTGCAGGTCTTGCGACATTTGCCAAAAGACTGCCGTCAAAGGGCAAGCTAAGCCGGCACCGAGGCAGAGAGGACCCTTAATCTCAGAGCCGTTTTTCAGGGGCGCAATTTATTTCATTAGTCCGATACACCCCCCGTCGAGGGAAGGTCACAGCCACGTGCTAATTTTAGTGGATTTTGCCCCCTGGTTCCCTGAGGCCATGCCGTTGAAGAATATAGACAGAATCTCAAGCACGGAAGCACTAATCTCCATCTTCTCCCGCGTTGGATTACTCAAGGAAATCTTGTCTGATCGTGGCCGCCAATTCACGTCGCAACTGATTGAGTACGTCAGCAAGCTCCTGATGATAAACCCCTTTTTACCACTCCTTTTCACCCAGCTGGTAACTGGATGTGTGAGAGGCTCAACGGTTCCCTTAAATCCATCCCCAAGAAACTGTGCGCCGAACAACCGCGAGAATGGCACAGTTTCTTGCGGGTAGCCCTTTTTGCATACCGGGAAATTCCCCATCGCACGTTAGGTTTTTCCCCATTTGAGCTTCTGTATGGACGTAATGTTAGAGTGCCTCTCAGCATTCTAAAGGAGCTCTTCTCCAATTCGAAATTAGACCAGGAGATTCAATCCTCCTACACTTACCTCCTAAACCTGAGGCAGAAGTTAGAAAGTGCCAGAGATCGCTCATCAGAACGCCGAGACAAACTTAGGCAAGTATAAAACCTACTTCGATTGTAAGTCGTCCCAAGAACGAAAATTTAAACCCGCTGACGAAGTCCTTTTACTACTCCCCACGGAGAACAACAAACTTTTGAGCCAATGGAAGGGCCCCTTCCCAGTGATCGAGACTCGGTCCCGTCGACTACGGGGTGTCTGGCACTAAGCTATTCCACGTGTCAGTGGAATAGCTTAGGTAGAGCGAGATCCGAAACGACCGTCACGCCTCGCTGGTCGGAGGCGTCTTATATAGCCAGGATAAAGAGATTTGTCCGAAGGACCTTGAAGCGTCATCGGCGACGTTGTTTCAGCTGCGGATATAGGATATGTTCATACTGGCGCGTCTAAACACACGGGAGAGGGAAAAGCGGAGGGAGTCAGGTAGTAAGACAAGGATGTTCCAGGGGATCTTTTCTCTCATGGTACTAAAGATTGCAGGGATGTTATAGCAGAACAATCTGGCGCGAGGAAAAAGGATAACAGCCAACCAGAGAGCGATTGTTTCGCTGTCAAAAATAGACCCAATGGCCTGGGTATCCAGAGACCAGGCAGTGGCGTGTTCTCTCTGACAGACTAGCGTTCGAAAAGATTTCCAGGGGATTAGCCTTAGGGTGTCAGAAGGCGAACCATCTGGAAGTTATCAGAGGGATAAGAGGAACAAAATCTCGAGGCCGTGGAAACTCTATTTGACGGAAGCAAATCTAAACCGAAAAAAAGGGCAAGTGAATGAGGCCCGCTATTCGTAACTAGGCTTTATTACTTGATTTATGAGTGCTAACGATTTTTAACACGTCACGAAGCTTATTACACATGGTGCTTGATAGCGCAACCTTCTTGCGTTTAAGATCTATGTAAACACCAAGGTACACCAGTTGTTGTGTAGGGACCAGAGTACTCTTTCCCTTGTTAATATTCAAAGAGGAGGCGAGAAGTTCCTTTACACACTTACGGACCTTTTTACGTGGCCCCACAATAAGAATATCATCCAAATATGAATGAGAGAGACAAGCATGCCTTTTGGCTACATTATTAATCAGGGGAGCCAGAGAAATCTGCATAAGATAACGGCTTCCAGGGAAGCCCATTGGAAGACAGGTAAAGCGAAACTTCTTGTCACCAATTGATATACCAAAGAAATGTCTGGCACTTAGTTGAATGGGAATATGGTAAAAAACATCTTTAAGGTCGAACTTAGCGGCGAAGGGAGAGGAGAGACACTGGGACAGAACCTCTTTAACACTAGGCAACTAGAAGGAGGGGGTTTAAAATGGCAAGGTTCCAACAATCTCATATTATAAACCAAGCGGGCGGAGCCGTTTGGTTTGGAGACGGCAAAGAGTTTATGGCATCAGGTGTTCTCGGCGGATTCATCGACTACGCCGTAGTCCATGAGCTGGTTGACGAGAGGGGCCATGGAAGGGTTGGTACGGTGCCAGCAATGGTAGGGGGGCTAAATAAAGACCTTAACACCCTTGGATTGAATGCTTTGTACCAGGTGGCTTACGGGTGGAAAACTATTGAAGGAGCCTAGAAGCTGGAGGTCCAAACGAGGTGCAGGGATGTTGATGATGACGTAATCCTCCATGTTGATGTTAATGACCTTCCTTACTTCTGCGACGAGTAGAGATTCGCCTGGATCCACGAGAGGTTAAACTTAACATAACATAATTTCACGGATGACAAAAGCCACAAGGGCCTCTCAAAGGTCATCCGCATCTGTCAAAACCGACCCACAAAATGCATCCATAGGATTGTGTCAGATCATGCATCTACAATATACAATTAGAACCATCCACAGCAATGTGTCAAAAACAAAGAGCATCGTCATCAAGACTCGTCCTCGTCCAGACCTGCGGGATGGAGCGGGGGGAAAGAGTGGCAAATTCCTCGGGAGTGGAAGAGCATGAGTGGATGTCGAAGCCGAGGCGGCAGGAGGCCGGCTGAACGCGAGGCGCCATCTCCAATCGGCTCGCTTAATGTTAATATCATGATGAGAAAAGAAATGGATATACGAATTAAAATGAGTTAGTTTTCGGTACACAGTGAATCTAATTTTGTCAATGATTCTAACAATTTTTACATCAAGAAAGGATATGTAATTATATTTTTGCCCCTCTACTTTAAAATTGATAGTAGGATGGAGGTCGTTATGATTGGGAAAAAGATAATTGTATATCTTTGATGTAAAAATTGTTAGAGTCATTGACAAAATTAGCTTCACTGTGTACCCAAAACCGACCCATTCTATCTCGAATATCCATTTCTTTTCTCATCATGATATTAACATTAAGCGAGCCGTTGCATCGGGTATGTTTTTGAGAGCACTTAGGATATGTGACCCTTGCTTTCTAGAATACGAGATTACATATATAACTTGCCATTTCATTGAATTAAATTATCCCCTCCACGTGATCAATAAAAGTTTATCTAAAGCAAAATCTACTCATTACCGTCCCAAGGATAAAAACAAATTTAGTAATACGAAGTATCTATCCCTCTCCTTTTCTCCCCTCTTCAAAGGAGTGAAAAAGTTATTTCTCCAGGCCTAACCACATTTAAATACCTTTTTTGTATCCTTAAATCTTCCCCTTCGACCAAGCCCGTGGATCAGCTAGATGAAGCAGGTATATATTTAATCCCG
The DNA here is from genome assembly GCA_963969495.1 of Ceratothoa steindachneri. Lineage (NCBI taxonomy): Eukaryota > Metazoa > Arthropoda > Malacostraca > Isopoda > Cymothoidae > Ceratothoa > Ceratothoa steindachneri. The sequence goes on along the minus strand of OZ018322.1, from coordinate 101,519,465 downwards.
TGTGGCTCTAAAACTGTCCCTCATTCTGCATAGGAGAGACCGGAAGAAACTTATCAAAACTAATTTATGAACGTAAAGGTGATGTCAGACGAGGCAGTACCACATCCAGTATTTTTAATCATATTAGTAATTTTAACCACCAAATTGACTATTCCAAGGCGCAAATCATATATAATTGTAAAGATTTCCGTAAAAGAAAAATAGTCGAATCTATATTAATAGGAGAAATTCCTAATATTAATTTGTCAGATGGGCAATTGAAATGCAGCCCTCATTCCCTTAACCTCATCGTACACAGCTTAGTCAACGATCTTAGACTTACACCCCCTGATTAATGACCCCTCCCCCAGCCGTTTTGTGTTTCTTTGTGTTTTTTCTTTTCTTTTTTTCTGATCTGTACGCTATTTATAGACTTTTGTAACAATCGCACTCTCAGTATACGACTGAAAAGGGTATGATGAACTACATACCGAAACTAGTGTCGTAAATTAAACTTTTGGCTCCTATACAGTGGTTTCACTATCATATATATATATATATATATATATATATATATATATATATATATATATATATATATATATATATATATATATATATATATATATATATATATATATATATCACGTAAATTTAAAAAAATGAATGAAAAATTTAAAATATATTTCTCAAACCTTTGGCCATGACTGTACTGTATTTGTGAATAAGAAAAAAAAAGAGTCCGTTTTCTCTCGAGGCTTTTGTTTTTCACTGCTGTAAACAGTTTCGGACGAGATGGGATCCCCTTATTTCACCCCTTTTGTTTTATTCGTATTTTATTCCTGCCCGAGCATATCCTATACAAATGAAACCGCAATTAATGGACATTTTGAGAGTTGGTATTAATGGACATTTTGTTAACCAACTTTCCTCTCCCATTACAGCTTCCATTGAATTATTCTCCTTTACTGAGATTCTTTGACATTATTTCTAATTCTTCAATGTCTTCGAGTGCTTAGGTCATGGGCATGTCGAAAAATTGTTTACGAATAGACAAGCCTGAACTGTAATTTCAAGTTGTAATTGCTTTTAGCTATTCGTATCTATACTTAATATTAGAGATTCTATTATCCATCCCTTTCAGGTTCAACGTATACCTATGTTTATTATTTTTTTAATCCTGTAATCATACAATCATTCATTTCCACCTCAGGCGTTTTTAATTTACATTCCAAGATATGAACGATATTTAACCGATTCCCATTATAACTCCACAAAGTGCCTGGCTAGTTATTCAACACTATCATTTTATGTACTCCTTGCACAGCAAAGTTTAAGACTTAATTCTATGTTTTGAGCTACGGCCAAAATCCGCCCATCACAATATCTCTCTTCGTTTAAATGAGACAAACTGTAAATTCCCCACATTTTGAATCAATTCCTCAACTGCCGGGGTTTTTTTAATAAAAAAACAAAGGTTGAATTAAAGTTCCCCTTATGTCCTCTGAGTAGATGCGTATAGCAGGAATTTTGGTGTCTTTTTCTCGGAATCGTCTTCCATATTGGAACCGCTAACTGTTTAGGAAATTATCATGGTAATTTGGCGCAATGTTTTAGATGATATTTGCACTTCAATTCGCCCATAAAAATATCGAATCATCACTAATTAAACAGCATCCAAAAATTTAGGAACCAACCCCTAAAATTATCTGGAATTTACAGAATAACAACAGATCCTTCAAGATCCTGAGGTCTACTCGAAGTCAGCCCCCCAAACTACAAGAAGATCTGATTGGACAGAAGGGTAAAATGAAAAGGGAAATATTCTCGTATATATCAATGATCAGCTAGACACAGTCTAGTTATTTTTGAATACTAATTTTATAAGTAATATTTATCAATTTTATTCTTAAACATAATGACTAGGGTGCTTTCAACAACTTGCGAAGGGAAATACTTCCAAATCTGAGTAATTTTATAAGAGATTTTTTTTGTGCTAGCAAGGTATTAAATCTTTTGTTAATTACCTTGAAGCTGTTATTTCTAATAGCCGCTCAGTTATTTAACTCAAATAACAACTCATTGTATTAGTGAAATTGTTTGGTATCTTAAAGACTGTTTTCATTTATTGAAGCTGTAATTTATAAAAAAATTGATTATGTGATCGAAACCTCATTGAGATCTTTAGCAACATTGAATCAAATACTGTTACAAAGAAGGGAATGGTATTATGATAAAAAAAAGAAAAGTCAAAACTGGACCAAGTTTATTTGCTAAATTTTGAAAAGAAGAGAAGGAAAGTAACCAACAAAGATATTTTCACTCAATCCTGGAAGATGCATTGATAGAAAAGAAAAGAAAGTGAAATAGGTAAACGTCGTCAGCCATAACTATAGCAGCGATTCCCAACCAGTGTGCCGCGAAGCAACTGCAGGTGTGCCGCGGGATATTTGAAGAAAGTTGATTGTCCCTCAAACCAGAAAAAGCAATGAACAAATTTCGGTACTGTACGAATGTATGTTAAGATTTTCGTACTTGTGACACAATAAAGTATCCTGCCATAGCAGAATGTCCTACCACAGGGTATAGTTGCCAGATTTTTGCTAATATCAATAAATTCTTTTTCTATCTTTCAATAGGTCAAATATTTTTTAAAATTGTCTTTCGGTATATTAAGATTTATAAGAAGTTTGGTATTTAGATTTAATATATAATTTTTTATTAAATGTGAGAAATTTAAGAAGGAGGAGGACTTGCGGGAGTAGGCCTATCCACCATTCGGCCTCAGATAAACGAAAATTATGAAGCAACGCCAAGGACAAATTTCTCATTGATATTTTTAGGTATGTATGATAAGGCTTTTAATTTTTACTCATGTTCGTACTATAATACATTTGGCCACTAAATTAATAAATGATTCGCATGCCTAACTTATGAAAATATATTAGCATTTATTATTATATGATTAAATATATTCTTAAATACTGATGGTGTGCCTCGACCATATCACTCCCTGGCTTGATGTGCTGTGAGATAAAAAGGTTGAAAAACTCTGTACTAGAGGGACATGATCTAGTGGATCTGGGCAAAATGGCCGATTTAGCACTTCTAGCCACTAGGTGGAACCTCCTGGTGGTCAACTTATATCATATTTGAACTCGGTGACCTCAATTACCTTTGGTAGCATTGGTTTTAGCTGGCTATATTGAGCCGGCGACTCGTTGCTGACAGAAGATGAACACAACACGAGATTTTCATGCCCCATTGACCTGCCTGCTTCACCGCAGTAACTAGCGTGAACAAGACGTATTCATTACATCCCTAAGCCTGTTTGTGGGGGGAAAACGATGAATAATTAATATATTAACGTCCTCCATCATAGAATGAAGACAAACCCGAATCAATTTGTATAATTTTACCAACATCCTATTTTCATATTTTATAGAATACTTGGATTTCTTATTATTCATGTTTTTTTCAAAAAATCTCTTTAAATAATTTTAATACTATTTTAACATTAAAATGCGGTATAATTTATCAAATATATATAAAAAATCCTTGCTTTCATGGGTTAATACAAATTCAGCCCCATTTTATCGAATCTCCTTTGCTTGGGACATTAAGAGGAAATATTGGCAACAAGAGTAAAGATTTAAGGACTGGAATTAGCGGCAGTACGCACAGTTCATCCTGCCATGAAGCCAGTGACGTGAAATTCATGCATTAATGGCGTTACGTGAGAGAATCTACTACACTATTAAATTTCCAGTATCAAATAAGGGTAGGATGCAAGCGTGCAAACTATGGATCAAAGGATTTCATTTGATGCCAGATTATTCCTTTCTTCGGGAAGAAAGTTGGGTGTGCTTCAAGATCGCAAAGCAAAGAGCCAATCAGGTAACGGCCATGGTCTGACGTCACAAGACTTAAAAGCCTAGCAGTAGACATTTTATTTATTCACATTCGTTCGTTCGCTTGTCGTCACCTGATTGTTCTCTAAAACAGAAAGGTTTAAGGTGTATGCAGCGTCAAGATTGGCCGCAGAGAAAATATATACGGTTGGTGACTGGGCGAAGAGGCTGAACAAACATGTAAGAGTGTATCATGCATGTGCACGATGTTAACCAAGTGGCATCTCCCCCTGCATCGAAAAGTAGGCTCTCTACAGGAGAAATCCAGAAGGCCGCATTTACCAACCTGAGATTAGTGCGGTAGAGTGAATCTACTATCTGCAATAGATGTTTGGATGCAGAGGGGTAAAACTCGCGCCCGTGATTAGGTTTTAAGGAAACAGGGGAACGATAAAAAAAATGGAATACCTCTATTTGGCCCCTTCGCACTGAACGCAAAAGAACGAAGAAATTTCATAGGGCGGATACAAAAGAACTTAAAGCTGCGAAGGTGCAACTCACGGGGGAGATTTCGGTCAAAAACAAGTCCAAAGAATCGGTGTGGGTATACCATATCTATGCGAGCTCCATTTATGAAAAGGTCCAGGTCGGGGTGATACCTATGAAGGTGGCATAAGTGCGCTACCTTGGTCTTAGTTAAAGCAAACAGAAACCTGTGCGCTCCGGCATAACGAGATACGCTGCTCAGAGCCAGTTGGAGTCGGCGCTCTAAGGTAGCCACATCTCAATCGCCCCTAATATCTTAAATTTGTCTACGTAGAGCGTAGCAAGAGTATCTTCACCAGCACCGAAGTGATACCATTGATGCTTTAGGCAAATTGAGTAATTCTGAAGACACCTCCCTGCAAGATACGCTCATGTTGCGCTACGGGCCCAGAAATGGCCCGTACGAGGAAAGGACGATATTGCAAGAATTCAGGCAGAAAAATTGGGAGGCGTCCCATCGCCCCTAAAGAATGGAAAGTCTCCAAGATACCATATCGATACGTGGTATCATGAGCTTATTCCAAATAAAAAATACCGTGGTGAAATGCTGCATGTGAAGGAAAGCCTTGCAGATAGCACTCTCCAGCAGGAGCAGATTATCCGACGTCGAGTGCAACTTACTGAAACCGCACTGTGAAGAAAAGAGGTAACCTGCAGGGTTAAGGAAATAAGCTAACTATAAAAGCTTTACATAATTTTTCAATAAAATTGCACATGATTTGTCACTGTGATAGAACGGGTTGAGGCAGCGTTAGTTTCAACTCCTATCACATATTATTTAAAACCACGATGCTCCCACGTGCATCTTCGCTTCGAAGCTTGGCGTCTTATCGCACCCACCCGATGTCAATGTTTAAATAAGGAGGTTATCGTCCACCCGTTTGCCCCCATACGCCGACCTCGCCAGATTGAGTTAGGCTTATGGGCAGATAAGGCATTGTTCCAAGCCTCGGCTGTGCATTCCCTCGAAGTTCCCACTCCATTGTCCCCCACGCCAAGGGAGTGTCTCGACTATTTAGATGGAAACTTTACCACTAAGATCAGATTGGAGATCCAGATTTTCGTCGCGAAACATCACCACGACCCTCTCTCACTTTGTGCGCCAAGGGACCTCAACCTCGAGATTCACCATCACTTGTCCAGAAGAAGGACAATATCCCTTGAGTGCCAAGGTTCGAGCCTTTCGTGACGCCAAGTCCTCAAGGCTTCCCCCTCGTTGTTCAGAAAGAGAACAACGTTAGAACAGCCATTGTTCGTTTTGAGCCCGTTCGCCAAGAAACGGTTCTCACCATTCCCCCTTGTTGTTTAGAAGAGAACAACATTAGAACAGCCATTGTTCTTGAGCCCGTAGACAAGAGACGGTTCTCACCCACCCACCCCTGTTGTTCAGAAGAGAACAACATTAGAACAGCCATTGTTCTTGAGCCCGTAGACAAGAGACGGTTCTCACCCCCCTGTTGTTCAGAAGAGAACAACGTAGAACAGCCATTGTTCTTCAAGCCGTTCGTCGAGAACGGTTCTCATTCCCAAGACGCCACGTCAGGATCCTTTTATTCCCCCCCCCCTTCGGCTGGAACTCGCCAGCGGACCGAGAATTCCTTCACGTCGCCTTCCACTGCACTACTAGTATAAAGTTACGTAAGTCAAACGTCGCCTTTGAATACTTAACCCTTTTGTCAATTCTATCCTGTGCTTTAAATGGTTTAGCGAACCATCCCATCCCTTTAACTCTATATTTGTTTTACCTTTTTAAATCCTTTAATCCTCGGATTAGCCCGAGCCCCCACGACCCTTTCCCTTCTCTGTTTATGTCAATATTTTCCGTTTTGTGTTTGTTGATAGTTATTATTAATAAAACTCTATTTTATTAATGATAGCAATATTATTATCCTTGAGCTCAGTTCCACTTCTTAAGCATATCGAAGATACGTAATATCGGCCCGCCAGACATTAACGCACTCTAAAGATAATTAAAGAAGTTCCCTCAACGAATAGGTATATATGGTATATCGTCGAGAGTCCATTCTACGACAGTCACAAGAAAGCACCGTAGCCACTCGGTAGGAATCTTAGAAATACCGTCCGATCAGATCCTGTCGAACAAAGCTAACAGAAAGGCCAAGCGAGATCGGAAGGCAAGTCACCTCACCTTGCGGAAACAGGTCATTAAAGTTTTTCTGCCTCAGGAAATGAATACGAGTGGCCGGCTTTCAATGACAATGAACCTCACTTAGAATACTGTGGGAGCAGGATCTTGGCTAGAAAATTATGAAAATATGACCATGAAGTATTCCACTAAGGACAGGGTCCAAAATGATGGTTCCTGTTCCCTGAAGAAGGTTGAGTATTTCTCCATAAATTTAACCTTAATCCTTTTAACACCATTCCACAACTCTGCAAGAAAGTTCCTCCCATTTAGTAAAGACACGTATGCCCGCAATAAATCGTGGCGAATGTTCTTCAAAGCGAAACAGAATTTGGCTCTCACCCGTCGAAATTCGCCCAGGCCGAAATCCCATCATGGTGCTTATAGCGCTTTTAGGCACATAACTTCTCTTTGATGGCCGTCTCAACCTCGGACGACCATCTAGAAAACGGTCGTCGTAGAAAATTCCCCAAACTTTCAAGGAATAGAAACCAGACCAGCGACAATGAGGGTGTCGGAGAAGAACTCAACGGCCTCCTCTACTAACACAAACTTCTTGAGCAATAGAAAAGTATTCATCATTGCCTCGAGTGGTGCATGCTCAATCCATGTCCCACCGAAGTAGTCTTTAGAAAATCGGCGGGCAGGCAAAATAGATTCGAATAGGAAATTTATCGCTTCAGTGTAGGGTATTGCCCCATCCATCCTAAGTGCACTTGTAAATCTAGTTAACGCAGTGACATATCAAGTTAGGAAAGTGAAGCACTTTTAATGCAAGGGTGCGTGCTATCTTTCACTTTAAAGAAAATAATCTCTAGTTCTTCGACCAGTTTAGCTAGGATCCAGCCTATGTGACTGATCATGTTTTTGCCCCTGATGCGGCGTCTACCGTTCAGGTCTCTGAGAAGGAGAAAGAGCATCCGCAATTATCGCATGATGCTGCGGAATTCTACCTTATCTAAACCGACTAACGGTCAAAAGGGCATCAAAACGAGACATTACCCCCTATCTAGGCGGAGCTCAAGTGCTACCGCCTGAAGGGATCTACATATGAGACAAATAAAGAACAGAGACACCACATCGGTTCTATTATTTTTGGCACGAGCCAGCTTGGCCCAAATTTTGAGGAGGGTCAGGAAGCCATTCTACAACTGGAAGAGGGGATACGCACATAACATGTTTTCCAGAAGGCAGATAGTTAAAGGGGAACGGAAGAAGACGAGCCTTCAATTACCTACTTGTAATAAGAATAAGACCCTCTTCAAGGAGAATACTCTCACTTGGATAGCCGTAGATCACTTGGTGGCAGACTTCCAAGGCAAAAAAGGGCGCGTAATGCGCCATTAGCGACGTCGCAGTTAAAGCCATTGTTTGGCAATACCTTTATCCTGCTTCGAAACCATCGGTGATCGAGGCTTCCTCGTCTTTTCGATTGGACCACCAATTGTTGTGCCCTGTCCAGACTTGAGTAGACGCAATGGAATCGTGCTACCTTATTGTTACCCTCCTTGTAGTGGTGAAATTCCCCAAACCCAATTATGGTTACCCTATCACCTTACTGTGCTTGGCCTTCTCTGAGATTAGTTGCTCGGTGGAAGAGTGGAGGAGCTACGTTTTCCATAAAAAGATGACGCCTGGTGGTTATCTGAGGAGCAGGAGTTGAGCTCGTATTGCTGCCAACCGGATACAGATAGCGAAAGGGGAAGGAAGAAATCATCGAGGGACTCCAATTGCCCCTGGGCCTACCACGGTCGGAGGTTAAAAGTATGGAATGCCTTTCATAATTGAGAAGCGTATGATATACAGGATCGTGCACACTGCGACAGAACTATCTCACTAACCTCTAGACACGAAATTTGGTTGAGATATGAGCGGCCGGGACCGATCTATGTCGGTCCGTAGGTCGGTCGGTCGGATGGTAGACATTTGACTTTTTAATGAGTTTTTAGGTAATAACATCGTAACTATTCGGCCGATTCTATGAAATTTAAAACCTTTATGTTGTTTTAAATTCTCCCTCGAATGATATAATTTTCAAGGTCTTCCCAATTTTAGTCCGGGAATAGGAATATTTATTATAAACCTTAAAAAATATAGTATAAATCATTTGCCCCCCCCCCCAAAAAAAAAAACCAAAGTAATAAAGTAGTTCTTCAAAAATCAGCAGATCAGGTTAATTGGGATAGGTGGTCCTTGTCTTCGTGTCTCCCGGCCAACAGCACGCATAGCGCATTGCCGCGAAGGATGGCCATGCCAATCCTTTGCTTCAGCCACAAGGTCTCGCGTGGCTCGCCGGTCTCCGCCCTGATACGCCGACCCAGTTCCTCGATGGTCTTGAGAGTCGAGGGGCCGGCTACGCATGATGTTTCAAATGCGAGGGGTTCGAAGTGGTACGTCTGCGAAAGGGCTGCGTATTTCCGTCGTTTGGTTTCCTCCGCCGCGCCGGCCGCCGATGATGGTGCTTGTGCCGACTTGATGGTGTTGCACGGGGCGAAGGTATCCACGCAGGTGGCATCCCATACCAGACTTCGCCCTTGGGCGTAGGGGAAGGTAGTCATCCCATCCGGGCGCTTTCCGTCGCCTCTGTCGAGTCCAGGCGGCTCCAAGATGGAGTGGAGTCCTGCGCTGGTCAAGGCACGCCTGATAACGTCGTTGATTCCTGCATGTCGCGGAAACCGACCAGCGCTTTTACGACAGGAGAGGGGGTGGTGCGCCAAAGTGTCTACTTCTGCTCCGCAGCGACAAAGATGGCGTTGGCAGACTGGCGCTCCGATCCTCTGAGCGACGGCGATGCGAAGAGTGTTCGCGTCCAGGTGGGTCCCCAGGGACGGGATGGGGATGGCATGGAGCCATAGGCCCGACTCCGGACGAGTGGCGGCCTTGAATCTTGCAAGCTCTACTTGATTGGCTCGCCCAGTGAGCTCCTCCAGGGTGCGCTCGGCGGTGATGGTGTCCCACTCCTTTTGCTTGGTCCTTCCACTTTCTTTTGGTTCATTCCCAGTGCGGCTTCTCGTCTTCCACTCCATGATTGCAGCGGCGGGCTGGGCGGACTCCACCAATCCAGGTACGTTTATAAGGATGGAGGCGACCAAAGGGTCCGCAGCGAGGAGTGAGGAGATGTACGATGGAAGGGCCACATCCTCAGCCCTTCTTATCCCGAGGCCTCCGAGACTGACGGGGAGGGTGGCTTGAGTCCACTGGTCCCCCTCGAGGCGCACGTTGATGATCTTGGAGAGTGCCTTCTGCAGTGTGGAATCGAAGTCTCTTAGGTTTTCGATGTCGGTATACGAGGCGGAGGTACGCAGGAGATATTGGAGCCGCGGGATGGCAAAGCAGCTCTTGAGAAGGAAGAGGCCTGTATGGGGCTCCAGGTGGGCGAGGCGTTCGGCCATCCTCTTGAGCGCGTTGGTTTTAGCACGGATGGCCCCCGGGATGGCCACCGGTGACAGCGGGGCGCCGAGCAGCGTTTGCTCTTGTTCCCTGAGTACTCGCACTCGCGGCAGGACACGGCGGAACTGGTCGGCGATCCGAATGGTGTCGACTTCGGATTCGCTGTTGATGACGATCAGCTCACACTTCGTGTCGTTGACCTCGAGTCCGCGCCGCGCTAGCTCCGGAATTATTCGTCTTGTGTTAGCCAGCACGTCCTCGGCTGAGCCTCCCAGGGTCGCGTCGTCCAGGTACCAGACGTTGAGCTCTGAGGTAATTGATTTTGCCACCTCGTCCACTCCGAGCGAAAAGATGGCGGGTCCGCTTGGGTCTCCCTGGTGTAGTCCCGTGGCCGACGCGATTACCCTCTCTCCGTAGAACAGGGCAGATGGCTCCGCATACGCCTGCCACAGCAGGGGGAAGAGACCAGGAACGTGCTCGCGTGCTGTCCTCAGAAAGGTGTCCCGGCGAATGCTGTTGAACGCGTTCCTCATGTCGATCTTCAGCAGGACCTTGGTCTCCGTAGATCCCTCGATGTAGCGTCTGGCACCGTGGACAGCTGCCTCACATCCTCCGGCTGTCCCGAACCCGAGCTGGGTTGGTCTAAGGCCCTCTCCCAGCCCATCCGACAAGGGGCGGAGGCCTGTTTTCGTTGCCAGGCGGCGAAGAGTATTTCCCACCGCAATCGGTCTCACGCCACCTCCCGGTTTGGTAAGAGCGGTGAGGCTGGCCCCGTAGAAGATGGAGACCGCGAAAGCAGGGATGTTTCCACGGAGCACCAGGTTCACGAACTCGGTGAGCTCCCTCAAGAGCTTCTCTCCGGCAGCAGCAGTCCCGCGTCCCATGAGATCGCGTAGGTGTCCAGGGCGTAGGCCATCAGGGCCGGCTGCTGATCCAAGGGGGAAGGAGAATGCCGCCGCTTTCACCTCTTCTGCGCTGGCGGTGATCGGAGGGGAGAGCCGGTCGTCTGGCGGTGCCGGCAAGTCCAGATCTTGTGGAGCCGCGGGGTGTTTTTCCTCCAGGAGCCGGAAGGTCTCGTTGGTTGCGGGTGCGATTCCATCCTCCGAACTCAGCAGTCGAACGGCTCCCCTCACATCGCCCTCCATGAGCTTGGCGGCCACTCGGCGCTGGAGCAACTCGCCTTCGTCTTGCTTCGCTGTTTTGTCCTTCCGCATCTGCTCCTGTTGGACAGCCGGGAGCCTGCCGCCTCGGTCGAATTCGCCAGCTCTTGACTTGACAATCGAAGCCAATGATGGCCCACCCGGGTCGCCGTCGCGTTTCGGAGGTGCCGCCAGCACGTAGTAGCAAAACAACATGAGTCGGGCCCAGGACATCCGATTCGGGTTGATTCTTGCCTCGTGGAGAGTGTTCGCCAGTGCTTCCGCAACTGCGATCCTTGCGCCTTTGGGGATCTTGCGGAGAACACGACAAGTGTTCCTGAGTCGCGCAACGAAGTCGACTAGCTCCCGAGGCGGCTCATCAGTTACTCCCTCCCCCCGCTGGGGCGGCGGCGCCATCAGACATTCAGGGCAGTGCCAGTTGTTGATGTCATCGGTATCCCTAACCCGCAGACCGACGCACGTCAGGTGGTGCCAAAGGAAGCATGCACTGCACTCAACAAGTCTCTTCCTGGCATTATACTGGCCACATGTACGACATGTGTTGGCATCGCGAGTGTCCTGCCATTCCTCCAGAGATAGTGGCCCTTGTATGGGCGCGGCCATTTTCGCTTTGCACCTCTTTCCTTATGGAGGTATTGCCTTTACTTTGAGCACTTTGATAAAAGATTATTTTAAGCAAAGTGAATTCAAGATGGCGGCGCCCAGCAAGAATGTAAACAAATGTTTTCGGGAGCGCACTTTTAGTTTAGATCTCTAATATTTATTTATTTATCTTTGATTTTATGTCTGATATTAAATGGTTTTAAGCTTTGTATGTTAATTTAATTGCCACAAAATTCATATTAGACTTATATCACTGTTTAGGTATTATTTAGTAGGAAACTCGGGAGTGCACTTAAACACGTCCACCTCAAGCAATCCCGGGAATTAATAAGAGAAAACTAAGTATAGGTCGGATTTCCCACTTGTTGAAAGTTTGAGGGTCTTAAGGTCATAAATCAGAATAATTGACCTTGTTACGAAGAGATGATAATCCCAATTCTTACACGAAACAGCATACGATCCGAGACACTTTATGCACTTGGCCATCCACAAGATAGATTCATCGGTCTTGACGTTGGAGGAGGTTAACGAATTTGTGGTTGTCCCTTGTTTGTACGTCGACAAGGTTTACTTGTAATGCTGAAGAAGCGATGGTAGTAATGACACCACCGTGGTAACGGGACGAATGTCTTCACATATTAGCAATACTATCCAGCACGCACCTAACCAAGAAGCCTAACCAGGTCAAACATGAAGAATGACGAAGATTCTCGGGGTGGGTTTCAAGACCTCTTAATCCTTTCTCATCAGGCCCTCAACCCTGACCGCCCTCTGATCTACCAGATCCGCAGGAATCTCCCCAAGTGAGTAGGCGAGCAATTCCTTCTCTTAGACTAATTGTGGGAGGAGAGCCTTTATCCTTCTTTTGTTTTTATGCTCTATCTCCTTTGGAAACCTTTAACCCCTTTGGAAAGACTTGCCCAGGAGTCCAAACAGGTATGGTGATCGGTTCCCCCTCACCATGATTCCCTCCTGCGGAGGAGTATCAGTAATAGGATCCCTACTCACCTCGAGTAGGGTGGCTTGATTGGGACATCCCACTAGAAGCGCAGGGGATCCCCTATGGAACTTCTAGGGACAGTTGATCGCGGTGGAAAGTAATTTGGGTTGATACGCCACTGTCATAACCAAGTTGGATCATCTGAGGGGACCTCGCACTAACTCCGGCTTCTAGAAAATGTTCAAAAATGTTACTATGAATGAAAAATACCTCAAGAAACACAATATTCAGTGTTGCTTTAAGTCGCTTTATTGTGGTGAAAGATTTATCCCTGGGGCAGGGGTAGGGGAGCTGGCTTGTATACAAAGCCGATCCAGTTTATGGGAGGATATAAGAGGACTCGTCCAACAACTACTATGGTATTTGAAAAGAGCTTTGGACAAAACACCTGACCTTACTGAACAAAACGAAGATATTTTCCATGATAATGATGTATGGCAGTATAATCACATGACACACCGTTGAGGATTGTAGCTCGGGCGATGATGGTCGTTGTCATTTTAGCGAAGAGCGCTTGATGACAGAGGTTCAAATCCAACTCCTTTATTCATTTTCATATAACGATTAAAATAGTTTGCCCTATTGTCCGTTTCTATATCTCCCGTTTTCTTTCTTAAGCTTTAATGGTCCAATTAATTAATTTCCTTAACGTTTTTCAGGGTTGTGTTACCAGTTTTCATTTCTTTTGGCCTTTAAATATATATATATATATATATATATATATATATATATATATATATATATATATGGCCACCAGTTATGGTTGAGGAACGACACGGTTACCATTAGTGTTGGTAAGGGTCACCAGTTGTAGGAAGCAAATGACGGGCAACAGCTTATGGGCGCGACTAGGTCCTAACTTTTGAGTGATGGGTGTTGTTGCGGTAATTTTTTTAATCTGACTCCAAAGATCAATAATTTTCAGGTGTTCTTTTGCTTTTGCTGGGCTGGACTTACGAAAATAAACACTTTATTTAAATAACGAAAGTTATATTATAAACGGCGTGATTACAGAGCATATTCGACGCGAGACTAGTATGTCTAAGTATTAACAACACGCAGTGATTAACCGGGAACGTGAGAGCTAAGTAACAATAACAATAGTAATCCAACTAATAATGATTACGACTATTCTGGTCTGATCTCTATCTCTCTTATCTCCCTTTTCCTATTCTGATTCTTCTTTATATATGCTCGAAATACAGAAGGCGTGGCCAGATAGGACTTGCGTCCATATTAGGAGTCTCAACTCTCCACCCCCTGGGCCCAGCTAAGCTGACTGTCTACATTTTGGATCCAATGTTTATATTCGTGTCATTTGATATGCTTCTCGCTGCATCGCCTTGTACGGTCAACAGCTGTATTTATTCAGTCTCCTAAGTAAACCTCCATGTCTGATAATTTTATCTCGAGACATGACCTGGGCAGTCTTATCAAACAGATGTTCGAGCGTTTGGCCTTTGCTTCCTTTGAGTCTCATGGTCTCATGCTTAAATGCAAATATATATGTACATTTACAAACCAATACAATATTGAATCTTTACATTACATTTTAGTAAGGCGTACTTAGATAAAATAAGACCAATTCGCGTCCACTTTGCGGAGGTGTTTTTCGGGCCTATTGAATCCAGCACAAAGCATACTTATAATGTCGTTCGACTACTACAGATGCACCTCATCACACAAAACCGCTTTAGAGGCAATATTTATGTATTGAAGCTACACACCACTATAAATAGAAAGTTATAAACAGGAATGGAATTAAGAAATAATGATTAACAAAAAATCATTTTATTGATAAAATAAGTGGGAATCAGCAGGAGAAACAAATTAACACAAGGAACAGAGATACGTGAAAGCATTGAATCGCTAAGAAAATATTTCACCAAAATACCAGGAATCAGATTTAAAAATATAAAACATTAAATATCAATTGACAATGGAATAAAATGAGCGAATAAACAGTATAAGGATCGGGAATTTACATAACTAAAATGATGAATGCAACTGAGATAAATATTGGATTCTAAATACGCGAAAATAAATGAATACAACTACACGATAATGATTGAATACAAATGCAAGAAAATTAATGAATAATTGGATAAATAATGAACTAATCCCCAACAATATTGAGCTTTACGGAGCTTTTGGACGAAAATAATACAATTAAGATACACCTCTGACGGATGAATGGAGAACTATTTGAAATTGCTACTCAGGCCTACAGTAAATGGATAATCCATAACCCTATATTTTAAGAACGAGATTTTTTCGGGGTTTGAATAAGATTTTTTCTTTTAGTTCGGTTGTAACCTAAGTAGATTAGATTTTTTTAGCAAAGTTATTTCTAATCATTCCTTTATAAGAAGAAGAAGAAGAAGAAGAAGAAGAAGAAGAAGAAGAAGAAGAAGAAGAAGAAGAAGAAGAAAAAGAAGATGATGATGATGATGATGATGAAGAAGATGATTGTGATAGAACGGTCTGAGGCCGCTTAATTTCAACCGCTATCACATGTTGTTTAGAAACACGTTGCTACCCATGTGCATCTTCGCGTCGAAGCAGGAAACCCTATCGCCACCTGAGTCAATATTTAACTAAGGAGTTCATCCCCCTTCCCCCCGCCCGTTTCGCCCCATGCATCGATCTCGCCAGATTGAGTTAGGCTTATGGGCAGATAAGGTATGTTCTCAGGCGCGGCTGGGCATTCCCTCGAAGCCCCCACTCCATTGTCCCCTGCGCCAAGGGGATGGCTCGACTATTTATATGGGAACTTTACCGATTAGAGCAGATCAGATCCAGATTATCTTCGCGAGACATCACGCCGATCCGGTCTCACCTTGTGCACCAGGGGCCCTCTTCCTCGAGATCCACTATTATTGTCCAAAAGAGGACAATATCCCTTGAGTGCCAAGGTTCGTACCTCCAAGTCGCCAAGTCCACAATGCCCCCCTGTTGTTCAGAAAGAGAACAACGTTAGAACAGCCATTGTTCTTTGAGCCCGTTGACAAGAGACGGTTCTCACCCTCCCCCCCCTGTTGTTCAGAAAGAGAACAACGTTAGAACAGCCATTGTTCTTTGAGCCCGTTGACAAGAAACAGTTCTCACACTCCCCCCCCCTGATTGTTCAGAAAGAGAACAACGTTAGAACAGCCATTGTTCTTTGAGCCCGTAGACAAGAGACGGTTCTCACCCCCCCCCCCTGTTGTTCAGAAGAGAACAACGTTAGAACAGCCATTATTCTTCAAGCTCGTTCGTCAAGAAACGGTTCTCATTTCCAAGACGTCACGTCAGGATAATTTAACCCCCCTCCCCTTCGGCTGGAGCTCGCCAGCGGACCGAAGATTCCTTCGCGTCGCCTTCCTCTGCACAACAACTTGTAATTACGTAAGCTGAGCATTACTTTTGATTACCTAACCTTTCGTCAACCCTACCCGGTGCTTTAAATGGTTTAGCGAACCATCCCATCCCTTTAATTTTTATTTGTTTACCTTTTTTTAAATTTCACCTAATCTTAATCCTCGGATTAGTCAGATGTTTCCCACGACCCTTTCCATTCTCTGTTTATGTAAACATTTTCCGTTTTGTGTGTTGATAGTTTTATTAATAAAACTCTATTTTATTAATGATAGCCATATTATTATCCTTGAGCTCAGTTCCACTTCTTAGGCATATTGAAGATAAATAACATCGGTCAACCAGATAACCACGCACTCGAAATATAATTGAATCATTCCCACAACGAATAGTTATATATGGTATATCGTCGAGAGTCCATTCTACGACATATATATATATATATATATATATATATATATATATATATATATATATATATATATATATATATATATATATATATATACTATTTAAATTTGGTATCAAGTGTGTAAAGTTTAACGCTATATCTTTGCAAACACTGGTCTCAGTCGAGTAAAGAATAGTGTTATTCGTTATAAGAATAGAGTATAGTAGTTCCATTTTGTTTAACGATTGCTACCCCTTTGTTTTTAAACTTAAGAAGCTGAAGTAGCTCAAGGAACTGATATAATAATTTGTTGTTTTTTTTGTGTGATTTTAGTCATTGGTTATCTAAATCAATAAACCAATTACGAATAGGTCAGTGCCCATATTTAGGTAGGCTAATTCTCTAGAAGGCATAATTCTTATTGCAAGGAATTTAGTTGGTTGACTTTTGCGCCCCCAAGTGCAAATATGACTCAGTTCGAAATTTTCAAAGCGCAAGGCGAATCCTTGGGACTTTCCGGAAAAGAATTAATTGAGTACGTTCAAGAGAAGCAAAGAACGGAAAGAGAAAAGTTAAGAGAAGAAAAAGAAAGAGAAAGAGAAATCCAACGAGAAGAAAGAGAAAGAGAGGAATGGAAAAGACAAGCTGAGCTTCACCATCAGATTGAAATGGCTCGTGTAGAAGCCAAAATACAATCAGCCAGTTCACGTTCAGAAGCCCCGCCCAATCTCCCACTTAAGCTCCCCAATTTCAGGGATTGGAGAGGATTTCGGAGCATTTTTAGCTCACTTCGAAAAGATCCTCGAGATCAATAACATGGATCTGGAGGCTGAAGGTGTAGCAAGATTTCTTCCCTTGTTAAATTGTAAATTGCGTAAGATTTTCATATCTTTACCATCTGAATGTACAATTAACTACAGCACCTTAAAAGCTGAGTTATTGGCCGCTCATAATATGACTCCCGATTTCTACCGCCAAGAATTTCGAGGAGGTCGTATTAAACCCGGACAGACGTTCCGTCAATTCGGATACATTCTTCAAAGGAATTTTTAATTTTGGTTAGAATCCTCAAAGGCTGATCCTAACTACGAGTCCTTAACAGACTTCGTGTTGCGGCATCAATTTTTGGCATCTCTCCCGACGGAGATCCGCGCGTTCGTCAAGGATCGTCGGTGCCAGACCTTTAAAGAATGTACCGAAGAAGCGGATGTCTATGCCGTAAGCCATAGTTTATACCCCAAGGAGAATCGAACTTCTCACCAACCCCCCAACCAGGAAAGAAGGAAGGATTCGCACCCCTTCCCAGGAAAGCTGACGAAGTTTCCGGGCCCCGCAAAACCCCCAAACTTCTTCCCCCCAAACCAACAACGGGACACCAAACCTCCCGTTAAGATTTCTCCTCCATCACTCTTCCCGAAGCGACCAATCATATGCTTCACCTGCGGTGTATAAAACCACATGAGCTGGAATTGCCCCCAAAATTCTAGGCTTAAAAGTGGACCAGCCCACCAAGTTCACCAGATTAATGCCACCCCGGCCTTCCTGGTGGTACAAACCCAAGCAGCAACTTCTCCCCCTCCATCAGGCCACCAGGTAAATTTTATTTTTTACAAAAGTTCACCGGGAACTTTGAAATTTGAGGAGGGCAGCGTGAACGGCTGCCGTGTATCGACTCTCTTCAGGGACACAGGGTGCACGTGCTTTATCGTGTCCGACGAGCTCCTTCCCCCAATGGACCCTAACCACGAAAAATTTGCGGTGGTACATGACTACCTTGGGCGGGCGAACCAATTCCCCGTCGTTAGATGTTACCTGCAGTGTCAATATTATGATGGCTGGGCTGAAGTCATTTCAGCACCCATACAATTCTGTTCCGTACTTATAGGACAGAGCCCTCAAGTAAGTTCCGACCCTGAGTCCCAGGCTGCCCTTCCTCGAGGCCAAGCTAAGAAAGAAGCCCAGGAGCCCGTCCCCCTCAGAACCCCGATACCATCCGAATTCTTGGAGACCCTTAACCAGGACTATAGGACGGCACAGAAGGAGTGTGAAGTACTAACACCCTTATGGGATAAGGCCCAAGACAAGGACACGGAGACTGTCCGTGGACATAAAGAAAAAAAGTACCCCCGACGCGCCCATGGAGATACGTTCGTAGCACTGGACGAAAAGCCGGCGCTTGAAGAGGATTCCCCCGGGGAGTCCCTCAATGTAATACAGACAGTGTACATCCAACCTGATGCCGATTACTCTCTTCCTTCCCTGCCAGGCGAGTCTTTTGAACCCTCTGACCTGGATATCGACGCACAGCTGACACCACATCAAATGTGTCAGCTACAAGAATTGTTATGTGAGTTCGACGACGGTATTTCAGAGAAGCATTGATGCGCTACTAGTTTCGAGCATGATATTAAATAAACAACCTTAGAACCCGTCCGTTCAAAGCCCTATCCCATGCCGATTCATTTACGCCAAGCTTTTAACGCCGAAGTTGATAATTTAATTAGTTTAGACATAATAGAACCTTCCACCTCTAGTTATTGTTCCCCAATCGTCATGGTCAAGAAACCTGATGGCTCTTATCGGTTGTGGATCGACTTCCGGAAGTTAAATTCGGTAACTGAGTTCGACGCCAAGCCCATCCCGTTGGTAGACCAAAACCTCCACCTTTTTGAAAACGCCAAGTTCATCTCAGAACTCGATTTGTGCCAGGCGTATTATCAAATTTCTCTCCGACCCGATGTGAAAGCATATGCCGCCTTTGCAACGGAGAAAGGCTTAATGCAATTTAAGCGCCTTCCTTTTGGCCTCGTGACTGCTTGTAGCAACTATAACGATCTCATGAGAAGGTTGTTAGATGGACTTCCGAATGTATCCTTTTACTTCGATAACGTCTACGTCGCTACTCGTGAATGGAGTCTCCATTTAACCACCCTATTAGCTCTCTTTGAGCGACTGCGCGAAAATGGCCTCACCATTGGCCCTAGCAAATGCCATTTTGCCCACGAAACCATAAAATACTTGGGTTTCAAAATAGGACAAAGACAGTTAGGTCCCCAAGAGGACAAGATTAAGGCAATCGCCGACATGCCCCTCCCGAATACTAAGAAGCAATTAAGATCGTTCCTAGGATCAGCTTCTTACTATCGGCGATTGTCCCGAATTTCGCTGCAATTTCGGCGCCCCTCAGCTCCCTTTTAAAAAAGAATTCTCCCGATCGTCTACGTAGGAATGATGTCGCTGTTTCCCATTTTAATCAGCTCAAGAGTAAGCTCATTTCTGCCCCCATTTACAGTTGCCCAACCCGGAAAAATACTTTAGGATTAAGACCGACGCGAGCAACGAGGGCATTGGAGGTGTACTCCTTCAATATAAGGATGACGGAACGAGTCATCCAGTTGCATATGCTAATCGTCAATTATTACCACGCAAAAAGAGATATGCCACTATAGAGAAGGACACTCTAGCAATTATATGGGCTATTGACAGGTTTAAAATGTACTTGATAGGAAAAGAATTTCAGATAGGAACTGACCACCGCTCGTTGGCCTATATTCGAAATGTACGACACTCCAACGGCCGAATTATGCGCTGGAGTTTACTCTTGCAAGAGTACCAATTTAAGATAAATTATATAAAAGGTTCCGATGACCAGGTCGCTGACGCACTCAGTAGGAATGCGTTACCAAATAGTGTAGATTAATTGCATTCGTAGGATTAGGATCTCCATGTATGTATATACCGTCTTGTACGACTTAAATTAGATTCTCTTGTAATATAATTAGTTAATGTATATGTCTGAATTTTGTGGCTCAATGTATATTTTTTTTGTATGTATATATATTTGTACCCATTAAATTACGTATAAATTATTTTGTCCCATATGTACTAATTTTATATAATTTCATTGCTCCATGTCCCTTTTATGATTAAGTTGTATTAAAGGTTAGTTTCCCCTATAATCAAAAGATCAAAATTCTCATATGTATTGAGGTAATACTAGCTAGGTGCATGAAGGTACGGTCGGTACAAGAAAACGAGTTCCCGACAACGGAGCTCTATCGTTGTCCCTTCTCTCTTTTTTTCGAAGTGACAACTTCCCTCGGAATGGAGGGGTGTGATAGAACGGTCTGAGGCCGCTTAATTTCAACCGCTATCACATGTAGTTTAGAAACACGTTGCCACCCACGTGCATCTTCGCGTCGAAGCAGGGCGCCCTATCGCCACCTGAGTCAATATTTAACCAAGGAGGTCCCCCCCCCCCCGTTTCGCCCCATGCGTCGATCTCGCCAGATTGAGTTAGGCTTATGGGCAGATAAGGTATGTTCTCAGGCGCGGCTGGGCATTCCCTCGAAACCCCCACTCCATTGTCCCCTACGCCAAGAGGATGGCTCGACTATTTATATGGAAACTTTACCGATTAGAGCAGATCAGATCCAGATTATCTTCGCGAGACATCACGCCGATCCGGTCTCACCTTGTGAACCAGGTGCCCTCTACCTCGAGATCCACTATTTTTGTCCAGAAGAGGACAATATCCCTTGAGTGCCAAGGTTCGAGCCTTCAAGACGCCAAGTCCACAAGGCCCCCCTGTTGTTCAGAAAGAGAACAACGTTAGAACAGCCATTGTTCTTTGAGTCCGTTGACAAGAGACGGTTCTCACCCTCCCCCCCCTGTTGTTCAGAAAGAGAACAACGTTAGAACAGCCATTGTTCTTTGAGCCCGTTGACAAGAAACGGTTCTCACCCCCCCTGTTGTTCAGAAGAGAACAACGTTAGAACAGCCATTGTTCTTCAAGCCCGTTCGTCAAGAAACGGTTCTCATTCCCAAGACGTCACGTCAGGATAATTTAACCCCCCCCCCGCCCCCTTCGGCTGGAGCTCGCTAGCGGACCGAAGATTCCTTCGCGTCGCCTTCCTCTGCACAACAACTTGTAATTACGTAAGCTGAGCATTACTTTTGATTACCTAACCTTTCGTCAACCCTACCCGGTGCTTTAAATGGTTTAGCGAACCATCCCATCCCTTTAATTTTTATTTGTTTACCTTTTTTTAAATTTCTCCCAATCTTAATCCTCGGATTTGTCAGATATTTCCCACGACCCTTTCCATTCTCTGTTTATGTAAACATTTTTCGTTTTGTGTGCTGTTGAGTTTTATTAATAAAACTCTATTTTATTAATGATAGCCATATTATTATCCTTGAGCTCAGTTCCACTTCTTAGGCATATTGAAGATAAACAACATCGGTCAACCAGATAACCACGCACTCGAAATATAATTGAATCATTCCCTCAACGAATAGTTATATATGGTATATCGTCGAGAGTCCTTTCTACGACAATGATGATGAAGATGATGATGAAGAAGAAGATGGAGATGATGATGATGAAGAAGATGAAGATTAAGATGAAGATGATGAAGATGAAGATGAATATGATGATGATGGAGATGAAGATGAAGAACAAGAAGATGAAGATGACGAAGATGAAGAACAAGAAGATGAAGATGACGAAGATGAAGAACAAGAAGATGAAGATGACGAAGAAGATGAAGTAACAATAACAATGGTAATCCAACTAATAATGATTACGAGTATTCTGTCTGATCTCTATCTCTCTTATCTCCCTTTTCCTATTCTGATTCTTCTTTATATATGCTCGAAATACAGAAGAAGAAGAAGAAGAAGAAGAAGAAGAAGAAGAAGAAGAAGAAGAAGAAGAAGAAGAAGAAGAACAAGAACAACAAGAACAACAACAACAACAACAACAACAACAACAAAAGGGTGTTCAGAGTGTTAAAATAAAGAGTCTATAAAGGGGATTAAAAAGAAGGTTAAGATTAGCAAATAAGGCCGTAGGCCACACCCCGCAAGGGTACCTGTGTAACCAAGCTCTTCTTGTTAAGGAAGAGAACAGCGGCTTGTTGGATTATATAGTAAAATGAGGTCTCTGAGACACGAACATTGGTAATTAAACATTGATTTACAACAGATATTGAATTCGTTCAACAATCTGGTGCATTGAGTTTAGGCTACAATCATGAGATGCCTTTTTTGGTTGCATGGAAAGGGAACTATTTTAACCAAGTTTTTCCTCTTTTGGAGAGACCCTCGATATGTTAATTACATCCTGATTAATTTATAATATCCTAAAAAAAAAATGAAATTGATGCATAAATGCGTTTACTTAAGGTAAGACAATATGACAGAGATCACATAAAGAGAAACGACTCATGGCTTCATACACATGGCAATAATGAATTAAGTTTGGAACAACGTCGCTTTAAGCCAGGCGAAAATTGACAGAACAAAATACATTTCATGATATTCTATAGTGATTTTTTTGCGCAATGTTTCCATTTTTACATAATTATATATAAAAAAATAATTGTGGCTAAAGAGAATTACTCCATTGCATTTACCATGATAAAATGAAGTATACAATTTAGTGAACGCACTGAACGAGGATCACCTAGAAGAAGCCTGCTGGTAAAAATGACTTCACACACCATATTCTGTCGATCTAACTCGATTTGACTAACATTTCTTTACGCGGTAACAAAACCATTCGTATGGAAATAGACTAACTTCAAGAGACGTTGTGGAAAATGAGCTAATATCATCCCAGGTCTAAATCCTAAAGGATTTCATATATATGGCACCCAAATACTTGTTTTTGAAGAATAAGATGCCTGTGGTGACACCTACAACATATCAGAAAACCCAAACTCTAGCTTTCGATAGACAAGTACAAAACAATTTTCCTCTACTCGTGTCAATGCTCGATCCTATCACCAAATTTGTGGTCGAATTAAGGTTATCAGTCACAACAAATTCTGCTATTGGTTAATATTTCAAGAATCTCTTAATTTTCATGTACAAGAATCGGCTCTGGTACACACAAGGACACCAACCATTTAAGTGAAAAAAAAGATAGTTGACGTTAGAAGCGATCATAAATTAGCTATAAATGAATTCCAAAATGGCCTAGACCCGCATAAACTCCAGTGCTGTAAATATACCACCGCAAAAAATAAGTAGGAACAGGTAATTTACCTTCCCCTAGTTCATATTTTTTAATGATTTAATAAATTAAGCCCATATGGTAGAAGCCTAAAGCATCTTCCTATCGCTCTTAAAAATTATGTACACTCGAGGAGCTTTCGCCTACTCAATGGATAAGGTATCGGACTTTCACGCATAGGTACCTGATTCAATCCCAACAAGAATTCCCAGTTAGAGTTAAGGGTAACTAAGAATAAAATAAGTGTATAATTAAGAGTAACAATACAAATACCTTTCATTGGCATGACAAGAACAAGGACGAAAAATATAAAATTGGCTAAAAGTAGAGAACAAAATACCAAAATCTACATTTACTTGAAAATACTCGTTAAATTTCAATAAATATTGCACATAATATTCTCTGAAATTTGCCTCTAATAGTGTTAAAGTTTTATTTCATAGATAAAAAAAAATAATGAAAGTAATAAGCATGTGAAGATAGGATGCGTTCATAAAATAGAGGCCGATAAGTATTAATGTAGCTATAACAGGAAAATAACAAGTATCTCGTAGACAATTTAACAAAATGAATGACTTGAGCACATCCTCGGTCGGAGAACTTTAGTTTGTCGCATTGCTCGGACGTGATTTCATCCATTCTTCCTCTAATTTTTGCCAGAGATATTCAACATTCGTCGATTTCCGAGCCTCAAGTTTCTCACCGAGTATCTTCAATAGGCTTTCTATCAAGTTTGAATCAGGGCTCTGCGCAGGACAGGTGGTCATGATGTCAATATTTCAACATCCAAGAACTACTTCACTGTTTTTATTGTCCAGCACGGAGCATTATCCTGCTCGAAAACACACTCACGGGCTACCGATGATCGGAGAGAGGGGATTACATGTTCCTGAAGCAGATTCTTGTATACAGAAGTGGTTAATTTGCCGCGTTAATGGACAAGCGAACAGATTGCAGCGATTAAAACCTGCCTGCTACCTCTGAATTTAATGTTCTTTTTCATGCATTTATATTTCAATCTTTCGCTTGTAAAAACGATTCACATGCTGAGTCCAACCAGAGCACAACAAATTAAATTTGCTTTCGCCGGTGAATAACACTCCTCCTTTACAGCACTCTACAGAAAATGATCAGTAGCAAAGGATAATCTAGCCTTTTTATTCTCATTTAAGTTTAGGTTCTCGGTAAATTGATTTTAAATACCGGATGTTGTCTCCAATCGCTTCTTATTCTACATCCGTTACATTGTGTGATCTTCAATGGAAGTTGTTTACGAGTGTGACCCGATTCCCTCATCAACTCGCAGGACCCGATATCCTCACTGAGCTTTATTATGCTTGAAATCACACTTTATGACCGATTACAATGACTCAATATGTCAGACAGCTTCATTCCTTCACTCGCCTACTGGACAACCTACATTCTGAATGATGTATCGAAATTAACTCGTCTCGCTATCTTGATAAATGAGTAATGCAATCAGTAACAGTCTAAGAAACACGTGGAATATGTTATGATGCATAAGTACATGCGATACGATGTTTTTATTGATACTGAAAGTTCTGTTGTCGTTGTCAAGTTTTGACGCATCATCTGTTCTTCAAATGCTCATTTCTTACCTCATAACTTTTTTTGCCGCAGTTCTATAAAATGAAACTTGGACTCTATCATAGACAAATATCGTAGAATAATATGTGCAATTTTCATAGAAATTAAATGAGTATTTTCAAGAAAATGTAGATTTTAGAATTTTGTTCCGTACTTTTCCACGGTACTCTAGACAACCAGTGTCTACCAAAAAGAAACAAACTTTGGAAGATGCATGAATACTAAAGTGAATGCACACCATAAATACATAAGGTAGGGAATTATAAGTTGTTCATCATAGGGCGTCTTCCAGCAAAAAATAATGAAAAATAATTGCAATTACTAACGTACATCATATGCCATTACGATTCATTTTGTAATAACATCAGTTAAATAGTGTCGGTGAATTTCGATGCAGTATTGACGTCTCTCTCGGAAGTTTTATATTGACTTGTGGACCATGTCGCGTGGAATCGCAGCGATTTCTTATGTTATTGATGTCTTGAGGTCTTGCAACTTTCCCTAGCCAGTGTTGGTATACTCGACATTTAAGGTGCCCCCAGAGAAAAACTTACGAAAGGACAAATCCAGCGAACGTGGTGGCTACACGATATCACCCCGTAAAGAGACAAGATAACTCAGAAATAATTCTAGGAGAATTCGGAGTGAACGGCGAGACTTATGCAATGTGGCACCATCATTCTAGAACCATATATCTTCCGAATCATGACCATTGATTAACTCGTTGACTTTTGACCGAGAAAATTCTCGATCGGTTCACAATAACGACCGAACGTTATCGTCACTGTAACACCGTCCTCTTAAAAAAATAAATAAATAAAGACCACACACACCGAAATCACTATGGCACACTAGACAATAAGTTTCAGACTGTGGAGTGGTCGCCGGTGGAGTTCCTGAAGGTTAGTGTTAGACCAGTACCTAAAGTTCCGTTTGTCAACCAGCCCTGATCACTGCAGATCGAATAACTGTTGGGGGAACACTCTGGATACTGTCCCTAGACGAGGTTGTACGGGCTTCATAATCTCCCTCATTCAACTCCTGCACGACCGTTATTTTGTAGGGATGCATGTGGAGTGCTCTGTATAAAATTATGTGGGGACTTCGATCAGACACGTGCAGAACACCTGGGAGACTGCTGTATCGAAGCACTCACATCTCCCATGGTTTACGGCCCTGTTTCGGTCTTTGATTGGAAAGGATTTTTTTTCCTTTTAAAGCTGATCCTGTT
Organism: Ceratothoa steindachneri; assembly: GCA_963969495.1. NCBI lineage: Eukaryota > Metazoa > Arthropoda > Malacostraca > Isopoda > Cymothoidae > Ceratothoa > Ceratothoa steindachneri. The sequence goes on along the minus strand of OZ018322.1, from coordinate 101,493,182 downwards.
CGTCTAAGGTTTGAAACTTAACAATGAATTGTTTTTTAACCCATAATGGGATCATAACGACCACGCGCAAAGCGTATTCGGAAGGCACCTGCGTCGTTATTACGGATTCACCATTCTTGACAGACTTTTCGATAAAAAAATCACGATACTCTCCACTCCACACCATGTTGGTAACTGAAACTGCATGATCTCACGGACCTAAAACGACCAGGCCCACTGCTGTACCTCAGCCACAAGCTGATCAATGCCCGTCCCGAATAGGGTAGATCTTATGTCGCACCCTGTATTAATGATTTCTTAATGAAAGACAACACTGAAGAAAATAAATCCCAGTTGCAATCTACCAATATGCCTTAGAAGTTGAAGAGAGAAATGCTCAATATGATACATACATTTACACCTAAAAAAAAATCATGAAGTGGATCTCTTGGGTGTTACGCATTGGAATTCTTTAGTGGCGGGAGTGAAGTGATATACAAGAGTACTTGAATGTACTCAGTGGAAGCTTGTTGGAGAGGTCTTTACCAAATATAGAGGAAGAAGGAGGCTTGGAAAAAGAAATTACCCATACTTTATACTCGCAAATTTTCTTTATTCATACTCGATATCATTCATGAAATGTGGTACGATATGAAGCCGATTTTAAACATCTCTTTGTAGTGATCGAACTACGCACTAGATGAACCTTTGGCACCAGAATTGCTGGATTCAATAGGCCCAAAAGATTTCCTCAACAAAATGAACGTGAATTGGTCCTATTAAATCCAAGTATGCCTTATTAAATATATATAATGTATGAGAAATAAGATGGGATTTGTAAATGTACATATATGTAAGCAAGCAAGCGTGAGACACAGAGAGGATCAAAGGAAAATGGTTGAACACCTGCGTTTGATAAAGCTGCCCAAGTTGTGCCTCGAGATAGAATTATCAAAGACGGATATTTAAGGAGGAGCCCGAGTAAATACAGTTGTTGACCATAAGAGATCGCGCAGCGACAATCGTATCAAATTATACAAATAAGAGTTTACCATGTAAATGTACACCCCGTATACAGGCCTACTAGCCCCGCCCAGAGGGTGGAAAAATGACTATAACTGAGTTAGGTCGTCCCACGGTCATATCCAGGCAACGCCCTCTGCATTAGGAGCGCATATATAAATAAGAAATGAAAGAGGAAGACAGGGAATAATAATGAATTGATTTGCGTTCACGCTCCCGCCTAAATCCACTAAGTCTTGGCTCGCCCATAACTCGTACTCGTGTGAATAATATATAGACTACTAGTCTCCCGCCTAATACACTCCGAGTCGCGCTGTTTGCATCATAATATTCCGTTATTAGAATAAAGAGTTTATTTTCGTATATCCATCTTTGCCTTGAACCTTCGATAAGCCCAGCCAGGCAGGAGAACACTGTAAGATCATTTATCCTTGGAGTAAGATAAATAATTCACCGTAACGCCAGCCTTCAACTATAAATAGGAAACTAGTCGCTCCCTCATATCTTAGGCTCAGAGTGGTAGATGAGTTTTAACTTTAAAAAATGCAATTTTATTAACATGGGAAGGGATAATAGGGAATTTAACTATGAAATGGATGGGCATTGGCTGAATTCAGTAGAGGATGAGAATGACTTAGGCGCAGTAGTAGATAGGTCACTGAAGTTTTCGAAGCAGTGTATTGAGGCAAAAAGTAGAGTAACTAGGGTGCTAGTATACATTAAGAGGAATGTTAGCTACAAGACTAAAGAGGTTATCCTTAAACTCTACAACTCGTATGTAAGGCCGCATTTAGAGTATTGTATACAGGCATGGTCACCATATTTTAGACATGATATCAACAAGCTAGAGTCAGCACAAAAGAGGTCAACAAAAATAATACCTTGCCTGAAGCACCTTGAATATGAAAATAGACTGAGGCTATTAAATATGTTCTCATCTGAAAGAAGGTGTGTGAGGGAAATATATGATTGAGCTTTTTAAAATTTGTTCTGGGATAGATAAGTTGGATTTTAGCAAGCTATTTGAGTTGGAAGGTAGTAATAGGACTAGGGGTCACCACTTAAAAATTTTAAAAATAGAGGTGCAGGTTGGATGTTAGAAAATATTTTTTCGCTAACAGAGCGTTAGATTACTGGAATAGTTTGAAACCCTAGATAGTAAACAGTCCAAACTTGAATGTTTTCATACGCAGATTAGCTGATTATATTGGGAGGGAGGGTTAACTTTTTGGGAATGGGGGAAGGCGTTCTGGACTCATTCCTGTGGATGCAGTTTTTGTATTATTGTATATTATGATTGATTTGGATTTGGACGAGTCTTGATGATAATGCTTTTTGTCTTTGACGCATTCCTGTGGACAGTTCAAATTGTATATTGTAGATGCATGATCTGACACAATTTTATGGATTGTTTAAATTGTATATTAGATGCATGATCTGACACAATCCTATGGATGCATTTTTTGGGTGGGTTTTGTCAGATGCGGATGGCCTTTGATAGGCCCTTGTGGCTTTCCTCATCCGTGAAATTATGTTATGTTATCTTAAGGTGGTGGTTTACGGGAACATCTTTCATTCACATACCATTGATTAACCATCGTCAGGACCTAGATATCTGGTAACCTTATCGTCTACCTAACATTTACCTAACACCCCATAACTGGCGACCCCCCTATATCTTAGGCAAGTGGTGTGGAAGTTTATGTAGGTCTTGAGGACTGGGTATGAGAGATTAGAGTGGTGTCTGTTTTGGGGCTATTATAGATTGTAACGTGAAGATGAGTGGGAATATCAGGGATCAGATTATGTTGTGTGTTGTATGGAGATATGGGCTGGCAAGACTGGTATTTTTTTTGTCGTGTGAGGATTCCAAAGGGTGTATGTTTGGTTGGATGTTTTTGTAATGGTGTGCTATGAGGTTGATTTTAGAGTTTAAGCTAAATGGAGTAGATGTGTATGTATTTATGAAGTTTTGATTTTGAGTAGTTGGGGAAGATTGGCTAATTGTCTAAACAATCATGTTTAGGCGGATGTGAATGACCTTTGATAAACCCTTGTGACTTTTGTGAAATTATGTTATCTTAGTAGATATATTTTCAGTGCAAAGTTACTGTGTGAGCGGGTTGAGCAGGCGTTATGATATAGATGGGACAATTTCAGAGTGTATATTTTGTCAATTCTTGTTAGTTATGATTCAATTCTAGACGAGGAGGTTTAATTTATTTGGAACCATATGAGTTTGATTGGGGTTTACTTGATGTCGATGGCTACTTTGCCTTTCTTCTTTCCACATGTTTTCCCTATCCTTAGAACCACCATTTTTACCAGCATCTATTCAAATTCATTCATGAAGGGATAGTTCCATTTGCTTTTGCATCCTGTAAAAAAGACCCTTGTACGCTTTCTAGACAGTTCATTCATAAAGCTAACATAAAAAAAATAGAAATACTTAAAAAACCCTTGAAATATTATATGTACTTAAAAATATCTTAAATGAGAACTGACAAACCGTATCAATGTAATCATCTTAAAAAAATAATATATTTTAGAAAAGTATATTCATATTCCATTTAAATATATTTGAAATTTATTACAGAATAATAACAGAATAAATAAAAAAGTTCTCCTATTACTTCTACGTTTCTATATTTATGAAATTTTCAACATTAGATTGGCAGCAATGGCGCCATAATATATCACTTTTCGCTATTTTGGCGAAATATTTTATTTTTTCCCAAGCTTTCCGGGTGACACTCATACATACACACATTAATATAGAGAACCTATAAAAAATGAAATTATATTAAAGTCATTTGATATAAGAACAATAGAAACTTGAGCTTTACACGTTAGAGTAGAATATTAAAAAAAAGGGTCTTATTCGTGCATTTGGCATGAAAGTTCTTTGCACTATTATTTGAAATTCGTTTCAATTTTTGTCTCACAGATTAACTTTGTTTCTAAGAGAGTCAAGCAGGTATGATGAGGAAAGTTTATGGATTTAGAATGTACTTGTGTGATGTTATTCTAACACATAACCTTACAAAATTTTAGAACTGTAAATTTAACATGACATGTAATAATAAGTTAGTTGATGACAAATATTATAATTAATAATATATATATATATATATATATATATATATATATATATATATATATATATATATATATATATATATATATATATATATATATATATATATATATATATATATATATATATATATATTGTATATCTTTCATGAGCGCGAAGGACTGATGAAATAAATCCAGCATACTTGCAAGAAACAGATAAACAGGATAATTTTTCGAAAAATTCCGTACCTGAGTGAGATTCGAACCGAGCACACTGAGGCAGCGAGCAACCTCTTTAATCTCAATTAAACTGAGCTAGCCACTTTTATAGGTAAAAAAAAAGAAAGAACCATGATGGAATCAGCTTTTATAAATGTTACTTAATAGCACTTCACTAGCATTCTATAAGCGCAGATAGGAGAAGTATTCTGGTAATATTAAGATATTATAAAGAAAGGACGGAGCGTGCCACGAGTTGAAATCCTCTTCCCCATGCAGCTGGGACCAATGTACGCGCGGCCTAGTCGAATCAACCATCAAGAGTCAGACAAACAGAGACTATAAGCAGCCCGCTAATGATATCGCTATCCTCTAGATTAGATTATTTCGATATTGCTTGAATAGATATAGAATCTTTTTATATTTTACATTATATATACATATGCCTTTACTCTGGATGGCAGATTGAACATGATCAGAGAGAACTAAAGGGTAGCTGATCCAACTTATCAAAATGTTTAGGGAGATTTCTAAATTAGAATTAGGGAATTCTTAAGCTGGATACTGATGGCAGGACATGAGTTACTGCATACAAAATAAATAAATTAAGATGTAGGCTGGATTTGAGGAAGTTTTATTTCACTAATAGAGTCGTTTATTCTTGGAATTCATTGCCTGTGGACGTAGTAAATAGCTCTAGTTCGACGATATTTAAAAGAAGGCTGGACCAGGATGTGGGGTGATGACATATATAAGGAAACTACTACTCGGATGTTTCAATATAATCAGTACCTTATACGAGGCAGTTCCTGATCGGATCAACAAGTTCAGTCCTACCTGACATTCTCTTCTCTAAATCTAACCATTCTATTCTTAAAATTTTTCCGAAAGCATGCTTCTATCTCAGCGTAATCCATAAGGAGCTGTAAGAATAGACTTGTGAAATTTATAGATAAGTGTGCCAGGTGGATCTGAACTTGGTGATTGGAAGAGGAGCTACATCTTATAGGCTATTAATAACTTTTTTATGTTCTTATGACCTGCCCTAATGGGTTATGGCTGATAAGTCAGAGTGGCTTTTCTATCATTTACGTTGTTTTTCTTCTAACATTGATGCCAATGGCCTTCTCCTTGGCATACGCCAAACCCCAAATATACCAGATAGTTAAGGGAAATCAGTAGGAAATAGACACAATATTCTGCCATAAAGGAACTGAGGAACCTGCTTTCCATTACACATTTAAATTTTAATTGAAGCGTTACTAGGTTTTATAAAGTAAATTATGTCCCAAATCCAACTTCTCCCTCTTTCAAAATTATTATTAGATTGATTTTGGAGCCAAAAATGCCATCACAAGGATATGTTCCACCCTCTACTGTTTAAAAAAAGCAAAACGCTTTAAAACCTAAATGATCTTATACATCATTAAGCTTCTGAATGTGTTATTTAAATAGATTTTTAGCCTTGCGTTTATGGTAAATTACAGTTGTCAGAGTAATCCTCCTAAAAGATTCCGCATTTGAAAAGTACCTCTGCAATTTGGCGCAATTTTATGTATGCAATGTGAACTATTTATTAGTTACTTTGTTTACGAAATTTTATGTAGCCTATGGCCAGCTTTGTTATAAATTAATTCATTAGTTATACCTAAATTTCGGCAATTTGTGATCCATTACATAAATATTAAATGTTATTAGAGAAATGCGAATATTTTCCCCTTTTGATGGAAGAAGTAGCACATTTGCCCAATGCTTCGAGTTCTAGACCTAAGTCAGGAAAATACTGCGCTAATCTAAACTCTTCCTTAGCTAGCGTTAAAATATATTTAAAAAATCCGAGGAGGGAGTGAAAAAGCTATTTTGAACTAATTTTTAAGTTTAGTTTTATTCTTTAGATTGGAAAAAGTTTTGATATTTCATTACAGTGAAAAAAAAGAAATGTTCCAAATAGTAAAAAGTTAAAGAAAAGTGAATAGTGAAAGTGCAATTAAACAATATATTATTCTTTGGATATTAAATCTTAATTTTTAAAGTTTGACAATCTGGCCTCTATAGTATTATGCATTGTTAATATTATTGCTCTTTAGAAGTGCTAGATAAGTCATTGAATGTTGGAAAGTTCTTTGACTTTGAAGGTAATAATAGGACTATAGGGCACATTATATGGTAAACATGAAGGTAAATATGTAGATTATCAGCGCGAATGATGGAACGTACTATTTTGCCTGTGTTCCAAAATGTTTCACGTTTTTTGAGTACATTTAAGGGTAAATATGTAGATTATCGGCCCGGCCGATAAACCGTATTTTTTTCGTCCGTGTTCCAAAATGTTTCACGTTTTGGGAGTACATTTAAGGGAACGGCTCGTGTGGGGGTAAGCACAAGGGGGGGACCGCACATCGATGATCCTGAGTTTCATTAAATTGGGGGGGTCGGGGGGCACAGCCCCCCATTATATAATCCTAATTGTTATAATGTTCTGCCGTTTACAGAGGTGAATGCTTTAACTACATCATGTCAGTGTCTGTAATCATTTTGCGAATTATAATAGGGGTGGGGTGGGGGGTATAACGTCAGAAATGCTTGATATCAATTTTTCTTTCCTACTAAATAGCTTTTTATTATCCTTATTCGGAGTCATTTTTATTTTTCAATATATTTTTCCCCATTTTACTATTTTTGTTACCTTCTTTTATACATTTAAATGTAATTGGCTAGATCACTTCAAGGAACTACTTGTTTTTTAGCAGTTTGGGTGTCAAATATTCCCCTTTTATGCAGTTTGAAAATATTCATCGAATTCTGAATTTTGTCCGTCGGCTATTGCGGAATTATTAACCCTAGTTTCTGATAAAGATAAATTAAACACCTTTTTGGATGTGTATACTTTAGCGTGAATTAAAAGTGAATGCGACATTTGTGGCCAAGCATTAGATGGGAACCCTAACTTTGAATTTAGATGATCGAAAATAAAATGTGATTCAAGTCAGCTAGATTTCGAACAGGGCGCAGACGCGCAAAATAAATAGGCTTTCCTCTTCGCTATTTTGGAAGTATAACCACTGCATTTAAGTATGGGAAACAAAGTGTTTCATTTGGTTATTTTCGGGCAATTTGGTAACTAAAATGGCCTACGTTAACAGCATTTTCGGTGGGTTTAATTTCGAGATTTAAAAAAAAGAAAAAAAGGCACCTAGCATTCAAACAAAACTCAAACGCGCATGAATATTCAAACACGGGTGAACGATAACGCGAACGAAGATTCAAACACGGGTGAACGATAATATTTACACAATTTTTTTTTCAGGCCGAGCCGATAATCTACATGTTTACCCATTTAAGTTGATGGCTCGTGTGGGGGTAAACACAATGGGGGGACTACACTACGATGATCCTGAGTTTCATTAAATTGGGGGGTCTGGGAGGCACAGCTCCCCAGTATATAATCCTAATTGTTTATAGAATAATAATTTGAAAAGGACTCAAACGCGCATGAATATTCTAACACGAGTGAATGATAATATTTACACACAATTTTTTTTTCGCCCAGGCCGCTAAGCGGTAATTGTGTAGACGATGGCCGGATCCTAGGCCTAGCTTTTTGGGTTACTTTTCCTTGTTTCTTTTTTAGAGATGAAATCGAAGAATTTTATGGCAATTTTCATTTTTATACTGGGGGGCTGTGCCCCCTAGACCCCCCCAAAGAATTGAAACTCAGGGTTATCGCAGTGTTATCACCGCGGCGAGTCGTACCCAAAATAATCGCATCCGGCCATCGTCTACACAATTACCTGCTAATCTACATATTTACCAACATGAAGATCCGGCGTGCCCGAAAAAGTGTATTTTTGTTTGTTTATATTTCTTCACCCGTGCATGAATATTCATGCGCGTTTGAGTCTTAGTTCAAATATACCCGGCGCCATTTTTGTACATTTAGAACATTATTCCTTAAATAATTAGGTAATACTTCGGATTCAGGGCGCACGGTAGGTGGTGTTGTTAGTAGGCTACAATTTTGGGCTACAATATATATCTTATGATGTCAGATAGTAGCTTCAGATGTGACCAATCACAGCATTATATTTTTGGTAAATATGTAGACGAGTGGCCCGGCAGATAAGACGTACTATTTTCGTCGTGTTCCAAGATGTTTCACGTTTTTGGAGTACATTTAAGGCGACGGCTCGTGTGGGGGTAAACTCAAGGGGGGGACCACACTGTGAATATCGTGAGTTTCATTGGATTAGGGGGGGGGGGTCTGGGGGGTAAATATTATCATTCACCCGTCTCTGAATATAAGAACATAAGAAAAGAAAGAGACTGCAGAAGACCATTCATGGCCTACACTTGGCAGCTCCTGTTCCAGTCAACACACAAAAGATTTCTTACCAGAGAAAAGTCATCAACGTTGTCACCCTTTACAGGAGTTTGTCAGATCTAATCTACAATATACATTAAATGCACCTAGAGGATTATGTCCATTCATGCAACTGCAAAATATAATCTCCCCACTCCTTAGAAAAATATATACATATGTATATAAAAAAATTCAGTCCCATCTAGCAGCTTCATCCATATATTTATCTAATCTATTCTTAAAACTCCTCAGAGAGGAGGCTTCTATCACATGTCGAGTGAACCTATTCCATTCATCTACCACACAATTTGTAAACCAATTCCTCCCAATCTCCTTCCTAAACCTATACTTATCAAGCTTAAACCCATTGCTACGTGTCCTGTCATGTTCACTAAGTATAAGAACCTTACCCAGATCCCCTTTATTATATCCTTTTACCCATTTGAAGACTTCAATCAATTCCCCTCTGACTCTTCTCCTTTCCAATGTATATCGTGTGGTAGATGAATGGAATAGGCTCACTAGACATGTGATAGAAGCCTCCTCTCTGGGTAGTTTTAAGAATAGATTAGATAAATATATGGATGAAGCTGCTAGATGGGACTGACTTTTTTTTTATGTACATATGTATATATTTTTCTAATGAGTGGGGAGATTATATTTTGCGGTTGCATGAATGGACATAATCCTCTGGATGCATTTTATGTATATTGTAGATTAGATCTGACGAACTCCTGTTAAGGGTGACAATGTTGATGACTTTTCTCTGGTAAGAAATCTTTTGTGTGTTGACTGGAACAGGAGCTGCCAAGTGTAGGCCATGAATGGTCTTTTGCAGTCTCCTTCTTTTCTTATGTTCTTATTCATCTACCACACGATTTGTAAACCAATTCCTCCCAATCTCCTTCCTAAACCTATACTTATCAAGCTTAAACCCATTGCTACGTGTCCTGTCATGTTCACTAAGTATAAGAACCTTACCCAGATCCCCTTTATTATATCCTTTTACCCATTTGAAGACTTCAATCAATTCCCCTCTGACTCTTCTCCTTTCCGATGTATGTAGATTTAGTTTTCTGAGCCTTTCACCATAAGGTAAGTTCATTAGCCCACCAATCATCTTTTTTATCCTTCCCTGCACAGACTCAAGCAAATCAATATCCTTCCTATAATATGGTGACCAAAATTGTACTGCATAGTCTAGATGAGGCCTAACTAGCGCCAGATACAGTTTTAGAATGACTTCAGCACTCTTATTGCTTACACTCCTCCTAATGAATCCCAATATCCTATTAGCTTTATTCTTAGCATTTAGGCATTGCTTTCTAGGACGAAGGTCTGAACTTACCAAAATACCCAAGTCCCTCTCACAATCGGTCCTCCCTAAAATTCTCCCATTTAATTTATAACTATTCAATGGATTATTTCTACCTATACTAAGTACTCTACATTTGTCTATGTTAAACTTCATTTGCCAATTCTCGGCCCAATTGGACAGAATGGTCAATTCCTCCTGCATTACAACAGCATCAGAATCAGCCCTAATGGCCCTACCTAGCTTAGTATCATCAGCAAATTTACTCAGGTCACTACTTATACCTATGTCAAGATCATTAATATAAATTAAAAATAGCAAGGGACCCAAAACAGATCCTTGCGGAACTCCACTGCTAACACCCCCCCACTCAGATTTAACTCCATCTATACTAACTCTTTGCTGTCTGTCACCAAGCCATGACTGAATCCACCTAAATATACTGCCATCGATCCTGTGTGCTTTAACTTTGCTCAGAAGCCGTAAGTGTGGCACTCTATAATCTTCCCACTCCTTAGAAAAATATATACATATGTACATAAAAAAAAGTCAGTCCCATCTAGCAGCTTCATCCATATATTTATCTAATCTATTCTTAAAACTACCCAGAGAGGAGGCTTCTATCACATGCCTAGTGAGCCTATTCCATCCATCTACCACACGATTTGTAAACCAATTCCTCCCAATCTCCTTCCTAAACCTATACTTATCAAGCTTAAACCCATTGCTACGTGTCCTGTCATGTTCACTAAGTATAAGAACCTTACCCAGATCCCCTTTATTATATCCTTTTACCCATTTGAAGACTTCAATCAATTCCCCTCTGACTCTTCTCCTTTCCAATGTATGTAGATTTAGTTTTCTGAGCCTTTCACCATAAGGTAAGTTCATTAGCCCACCAATCATCTTTGTCATCCTTCTCTGCACAGACTCAAGCAAATCAATATCCTTCCTATAATATGGTGACCAAAATTGTACTGCATACTCTAGATGAGGCCTAACTAGCGCCAGATACAGTTTTAGAATGACTTCAGCACTCTTATTGCTTACTGGGGGGCTGTGCCCCCCCCAGCCCCCCAATTGATTGAAACTCAGTGAAATCCCCTCTGTGAGCAGCCTCCCCTCTAATTTAGTCAAAAAAGGTGAAGCATATTGGAACATGGATGAAATATTGTGCATTCCAGGACAGGGAAACATTGGAGGCAAGTGCATGCCATGGATCTTCAGGTTTACCTCATTTAAAAATCATTCCATTAAAATCAGTGTTATTGAAAGTGGACTAAGGGGAGAAAGCCTATTTAGCCCATTTTTTGGCCAATTTTTTTAATTCTTTCATATAAAAATGTTATCCATATTATATGAGCAACATTTTCTATAAAATGGCATTGGCTTAGAAGCGGTAATAAAATGTAACAATTAATTTCTTCAGTAAACAAGAAATAACTGAGCAACAAGCAAATATTTCCAATCATAATTTTAAATATGTAGAAGGCTATTAATAATTTTTAGGTTAGCTCAATAGAATAATTCTTTTCAATTTTAATATATTATTTGATTTATAATAAAAGATTTAAATATTTGATTATTTTCCATAACGCTGTACCAAGGCTAATTTCACCAAGGTGATTTTGAGAAAATAAGATTGGCGCTTTAAGGGTTAAATCTGCTGGTAGGCTTTCAAATTAGGAATATTATAAGGGGGTTTTTAGCTTGCAGGAAGGTTGGGGAGTGCTTACCTTTTGATATTAGTGGGAGAATAAGACTTTTGTCTTATTCCTTCAGATACTTAAATTAAATGTCAAATTTCCTTTTCATTGGTCACTTTGATCAGAGTTATCATCATTATATAATGATTTGTTTCTGCATAGAAACAAAAATAGAAAAATATTTCTTGCTCTGCTCATATATCACAAATATCACTTTGGTTCCAGTGATTGTCAAGTCTCTTCTTCAAGGCACTTATTGATGGAGCACTGACAACATACTCTGGGAGATGATTCCATGGATTGACAACACAAATATTACTAGTGTTACTAGTATTGAATTCTAAATAGTCATTCATATCAACATTTTCAAAACCATGAATGATCTTTTATGCCTCAATCAGGTCTCCACGAAATCTTCATTGCTGTAATGAAGTTATTTCCAGTCTTTTACATCTAGTTTCATAGGGTAACTCTTTCAACTCTGGTACCACCTTGATCATCCTTTTGAACTTTTTCAAGTTCTTCAATATCCTTCTTATAATAAGGGGACCATGCCTGGACAGCATATTCAAGGTGTAGCCGGACCAAAGAACAATATAGTGTGTGATACATTTCAATGTTCATATATAAGATTTCTCTTAAAAACACTGTTGTGTTGATCAGACCAAATTTTGGTCAAATTTACATATTTATGATTTTATTCCATAATGTTTCATAAACTATCATACAAATTTTCAGGCTTATATCTACTTTAGTTACTGAATTATGACCCTATTTATAGCAGCCAGTCCATTTCACTGTTCATATATAAGATTTCTCTTAAAAACACCGTTGTGTTGATCAGACCAAATTTTGGTCAAATTTACATATTTATGATTTTATTCCATAATGTTTCATAAACTATCATACAAATTTTCAGGCTTATATCTACTTTAGTTACTGAATTATGACCCTATTTATAGCAGCCAGTCCATTTCACTGTTCATATATAAGATTTCTCTTAAAAACACCGTTGTGTTGATCAGACCAAATTTTGGTCAAATTTACATATTTATGATTTTATTCCATAATGTTTCATAAACTATCATACAAATTTTCAGGCTTATATCTACTTTACTTACTGAATTATGACCCTATTTATAGCAGCCAGTCCATTAGAGAAAGTGAATTACCACTCAGCATAAAGCACCTTATTTACTATTTATACATCCGATAATTTTTACAAATACTTGAAATTAATTTTAATATCTGAGCGAAAAATTTCTCTCTTAGTTTAGTCGTAGTGAATAAAATTTATGCTAAATGTTATCATGTAATTAATATATAAAGTTTAGATATTTATAATTAGATATATATATATATATATATATATATTTATAATTATTTCTTCAAAAAATTCCACTTCTGTATTTATCAGAGGGATAATTAGGAATTTACTTTAGTTATTTTAGTTTATAATATGAAATGAAAAATCTGGCAACTCCCATGCTCCTAAGAATACCAGAATGTTCATGAAATCAGTTTCCAAACTTGTTTGTTGAGGTAAGGTTACACGATTTGTGCAGTGCAAAATGCCATTTAGCAAAAAAACATCATCTCAAAAACATATCTGTAAAAAGTGTAAAAGTATGGGCAAATAAGAGTGCAGACCCACAACCAGGGCATAGTCGAGACAGTTCTTTTACATCATAGGCAAAACTTGAATATGATCAAGATATAGACACAACTGTTGATAGACTTGCTCTCAGAACACGCTTACTTTGTTCACGGAATACAGCTGCATCTGTGTGTACACGTGGTATAAGTGTTACTTCCTTTCCACAAATTATAACACCCAAGTCTATAAAAAATATATACACTAGTGTGTATAATTGTGGTTCAAATGAGAGAAATTATCAGGAGACAAGTGATGCTTTAGCATATTAAGTTGAAGCAATTTGTAAAAGATGTGAACAAAGAGAGTTTTTACTGCCAATATATTCAAAACAGCTGATGGCCAAAAATTTCCATACCTAAATTTAGGATTGGTTTATATGTCAGTGATTCATGACTATGGATGGCCTGGATTGAATGGGCATCTTTCAATGATGGGAGCAAAATGCATGAAAAAGTATATTTATTATAAACATTTAAATGTTTTATATAAGTGTATTGATGAACATGAAAACAAACAAAATATGGTCCATGAAGCTATTGTGGAACACTATAAGGAGAAGGTAAAAACATGTGTATAAATAAATGGCAATCTTCTAATTGACGTGAGCTATGATGGGACATGGGCAAAGTGAGGACATACATCAAATATTGGTATGGGTGTAATAATCGAAGTTCTGACAGGTTTCGTTGTGGATTTTGTTGCTCTTTCAAAATTCTATCAAGTGTGTGAAAAAAGTTAAAAAACAAAACAATAAACCAAAGTGTGTAAAAAACTTTGAAGGATCATCAGGAGCAATGGAGAAAGAGGCAGCAGTTCAGATGTTTCAAAGGTCGAAGAACTTTGGGTTTATTTATAAGAATTTTATAGGAGATGGCGATTCTTCTGCTTATAAGGAAGTAATTAATTTAAATGGAGGCAAGGGTCCATATCCAGATGAAGTAGATGCTATAAAACTAGAGTGTATAAATCATGTCCAAAAGAGGCTTGGTACGCGGCTCAGGAAACTCTTGAGATGAATCCAAAGAAGATAAAAAGCACCCTAAGCAGTAAGGATAAACTTACTGACAAGTCTATTGATACTCTGACATCTTACTTTGGGCAGCATATTCGGTCAAATGTAGGAAAAACTGTGATGGAAATGCAGGTTTCTATTATGTTAATGTTTCACCATGTCTTTAGTAGAGATGCTAATCCACGACATGGTCTTTGCCCAACTGGAAAAGATACCTGGTGCAAATGGAGAAAAGCCTGAAAACATAAAGGGAGGAAAAAGGTCTCTCACAATTAAAGTGGACAATGAAGATCAGCGTAAAATAAAGAAAATTTATGAGAGTCTGACCACAAAAGAATTGCTTGAAAAATGTATAAGAGGACTAACACAGAATGCAAATTAAAGTTTTCATTCAAAAATATGGAGCAGGGCAAAAAAGACTACAATCTAGGTTATGAACAAACAAGTCTTCTGAAGAAGATAAAATTGGGTTCAAGCAGCCTAACTGGATTTTTGCAAGAGCAAGACAAATAGAGAAAAAGAAATAGATCTTTGTCAAAAACTCCGGAAAACAAGAAATTGAAAACATCAAAAGAAACAGCAACAGGATATAGTCCAGGAGCATATTAAATCTTATGAACCTGGCAAGCTCTGATACCATTCTCTCCAGAAAGAATACTCTGTAATACATGCAGGGGGGGGGGGGGACCAGGAAGCAATAAGATTAAAGAAAAAGAGAAAAATATAGAAAAATAGCAGATGGCATGATGTAAATGTTCATTTTCATGGTGAGACCATATTTATTGGTCGATTTTAATAAAATAAAACCAGCGTGTAGAGAAAAAATGTGGCAACAATTCTATGGTTAAACATTTTTTAATTCATTCCTAGGTTTTTGGTTATGGATGGAACTCAACCCCTCTCAAAAATTTTTTGGGAGTATATCACTTTACAAAAATTTTCTTGGTTTATATATATAAATCAGAAAAATTTAACCATAGTTTAAGTGCATAGAGGCTATATTACATATAACCAAAAATTATTTGATTTCCTTCAATAGTTTAATTTATCTTATCTTTTTAAAATGGTCAAAATATCAGTATTTGAATGGGGTCCCTGCCCCCACCCCCATTGAAGGAGTGGCACAAATTTTGCATTTTCTAAATATAGTTTTAGGATATTAATAAACTGTAAAAGAATTAAGAAAAATGGAGATATTTTTTTTTTGTACCACCCCTATAACTTCTCAAGAGTACCTACCCTTAATTAATCCCACTACTCTATTGGCTTTGGCCACTATATTTCTAATATGTTGGGCTGGCTTTAAGTCCTTTGCAATGAGAATTCTTAGGTCTTTTTCACTCTCTGTTGATTTAATTTCTTTTCCATTTAGTGTATAAGATATTCCAAGGTTCCTATGTTCGATATGCATTGTTGTACACTTATATGGATTAAATTCTAACATCTATTTCTGAAGTTTCTGGAAGTCCCTCATCATAGCTTCAATATCTTCATTAGAATTAATTTTAACAAAAATATTTGCATCATCCACAAACAATAAGGGAGGGCATTCAAGTTCTTCTACCAAGTCATTAACAAAAACTAAAAATAAAACTGCCCCAAGGACAGACCCTTAGAAACTCCGGACATTACTGCTAGCTGAGTGGAATGCTGACCTTGAACTTCTACAAATTGTTTTCTATCAGCAAGAAAATAATTGATCCATTCCAACACACTACCTTTAATATTGTAACCATACAATTTAGTCAATAGTTAACATCAATGGGTATTTGAAAATCAACTGCTTTTGTCAGTACTTCCAAATACTCAAGGAGATTTGTTACTGTACTAAGCATCTTCCTAAAACTATGCTGTTTTCTACTAAGAATACCATTGGACTCTAAATGTTCATTTACGGTTGTTGGGTTAATGATAATGACTCCATGCTAATCACCTCGCAGACATTTCTTTTCTGTCTTTGTGGATAATGTGCGGGTCAATCCCTTTCCCCATCAAACTCTCTGCTCTCAATTTGTATTCAGATATATCTATTAATGATATTCTAAAAGCAGTTAGTCATTTGAAACTCTCTTTTAGTTGTGGTCCCGATAATCTTCCTTCATTAGTTTTCAGGAATTATTCCTCTTATTTATGTTATCCCTTGTTTCTTATCTTTAATAAAAGCATTTATTCAATGAAACTTCCCTCTGCTTGGAAAATTGCACATTTTTTACCCCTGTTTAAGAAGGGCATTCATTTGGACCCTTCAAACTACCGGCCTATAAGCTTGGCATCAATCTGTTCTAAAACTTGAGAGAATAATAGTTTCGCAGCTTTATGCCTACTTTGATACTAACTCTCTGCAATCAAACTTTCAGTCTGGTTTTCGTGCAGGTTTATCAGTGACTGATCAGCTATTGTTCACCTATGATTATGTTAGTAAACACCTTGATTTTGGTGCTGTTATTGATGTCCTGTATTTTGATTTCAGCAAGGTATTTGACGTTGTTAACCATCACTTACTCTTAACCAAACTGTCACATATTGGCATTGGTAACCCTCTGTTGGGCTGGCTAAATGAATGTTTACAGAACCGTAAACTGAGTGTTGCTTTACAAGGCTTGTCGTCATTTTGTTCATGTTTTGAGTAGAGTTTCACAAGGTTCGGTGTTTGATCCTGTGCTTTTCCTTATCTTTATCAATTACGTTGCTGCAGGTTTTTCATGCAAATTTGTCCTGTTTGTGGACAATCTTAAATTATATCTTGCTCTTCCTATTACTGAGGTAATCACTGGTACAGGCTTTAGTCTTTTTCTTCAAGAGGATGTTACTTTGCTTTTTCATAGGAACAGATCTTGGGGCCTTTCTTATTCTGTTAATAAATGTGTTCATATTCACTTTAGCAGATCGATTTCTATCCCTATAGAGGAGTACTTCATTGGTGATTACCCTATTCTTTTAAAGACCTCTGTGAAAGATTTGGGAGTCCTTGTCGATTCTTCACTAAAATATCACCTGCATGTGAATGAAACTTTCTGTAAGGCACAATTTGTAGGTCAGCTAAGTTCATGGTCCAAGTGTTCATCACTCATATTCGACCTATTATTGATTTTGGCTGTGCAGTGGGGATTATTGGCTATGTTGGCGACTTGCACTTGTTTGAAGTCTATACATAGGAGATGGACAAAAAAGATTTGGGGATTTTCTGATCTTTCTTATGCTGATAGGCTACAATTTTGGGCTACAATATACATCCATGACGTCAGATGGTAGCGTCTCGTGTGAACAATCACGGCGTTATATTTTTTTGTATATGAGTATATACTGAGGGGCTGCGCCCCTCAGACCCCTCCCAATTGATTGAAACTCAGGATCATTGCAGGGTGGTCCCCCTGCAGGTCTATCAAGTCCCCCCACACAAAGCAATGATGGTGATCACGCGATCTGCACACATTCTGAAAAAGAAGAAAGGGATTAGACATAGGGGATGGGAGGTGGACAACCTAACTACTACAATGTACATAAATCCGGGGGAAAAGAGAGAGGGAAGGGGAGGCAGGTTGCATTCAGGGAGCTGGGATGTGTGGGTTCTAACTTCTTTGTTGGAGGATGGGGGTTGGGGTCAAGTTCCAACTACCCATGCTTCAGGACAGTTGTCAGTTGTGAGTGAGGGTCAAGGCTGGTTGCTGCTGCCTCAAGGCCAGATGTCTCTCGACTGTCTTGCCGGTACAAAGAGTTGAAAAGGAGAAGGCATCTTCAGTCACATATTCACTGCCACACACAAACATCCCTACCACTAACACAGCCACACCTGTCGTCTTGTCCATTAACTCCTTCTTCCTTTCACTTATTATGTAATCCTCAGCACTATTATTAAGTTTACCATTTTAACTTAATCTATTGAAATTGCTGAAAATATGCCTGTGGCAGCAAAGCAGTGACAGAATGCAAACTAGCTTGTCGTTGCTACTACCGGAACCCTACTACTACCAATAAGTATACCCGTAACCGAGCCAGGGCAGTGCGACAGCGTACCCTCTGCCAGGCTTGCCGAATTTCCTTTAAAGGGTACATCAACTCTATCAACCACCAAACTGCACTAGACAAAGTCTGGAAGAGAGTGAAGAAGCTCATGGGCAGAACAAGTGGCTTCTCTGCCCCCAATATAGTTGAAGCAGGTGAGCTTTTGGGAGACTTATTGAAAATTTCAAATGTCCTGGCAAAGACATTTGCTGACATCTCTAGCCCCAACAATTACCCTCTAGAATTCCAACGTGTCAGGAAAATGCAAGAACAGTGCATACTCAACTTCATGGATCCTTGTATGGATAATGAACCATATAACAAGCTCTTTTCCATCAATGAACTTCAAAGTGCTCTTAAGAAATGTGGATCTACCACACCTGGCCCTGATGGTATCTCTTATGATATGATCAGGAATATGCATTCAACACTCATATCACACCTTCTTGATATATTTAACTATATCTGGATTAAGGGCCATATCCCTTCCTATTAGAGGGAAGTAATTATACTTCCCTTTCTTAAACCGGGAAAGGATGGAACACTTCCGACCCACTATCGCCCAATTGCCCTTACTTGCTCCCCATGCAAGCTTTTCAAAAGAATGGTGAATGCCAGGCTGGTATGGTTTCTGGAGAGAAATAACCTTATTTCTTCCTAACAAGCAGGTTTTAGGAAAAAGCAATGCTGACTTGGGTATCAAGGGTCACCTCCCCAGATTCATACAAAATTTTCTTGCTGGACGCACATTCCGAGTGAGAGTCGGAAATGTCATGTCGGAGGCAGTTGACCAGATAGAAGGCGTACCACAGGGAAGTGTTTTGAGCGTCTCCTGCTTCTTGGTGGCCATCAACAGTATCATTACTGACCTTCCAGCGGAGACAATATCAACTCTCTATGTGGATGACTTGGTAATTGTCTCAACATCACCTCGGCTGCCCATTGTCACCCGAAAATTGCAACAGGCCATTAATATCATTGCCAAGAATACCACCGCAAAAGCCTTCCGACTATCATCCTCAAAAACAAAGGCAGTTCACTTCTACAACTTCAGGTGAGTTGAGTAGGAAGAGCCAACCCTATTTCTATATGACTCCCCCCATCTCATTTGAGCCCCACTTCAAATTTCTAGGGGTTATCTTTGACTCAAAGCTCTCTTGGGTCCCCCATATAACTGCTTTGAAAAAATCCTGTCTGAAGACAATGGACATTCTAAAACTCTTATCACATGTTTCGTGAGGAAGTGACCGCTGTACCCGGTGGCCATTGTATACAGCCTTGATCCAGTCTAAGCTGGATAAACTCAATTCCATCAGGAACCAGCGCGTACGTTTAGCTTTGGGAGCATTCAAGTCCTCCCCAATACCTAGTCTTTATGCAGAGAGTGGGATTCTCCCACTACCCTTTCACCACCTTAACCTTAACATGCAGTACCTCTTCAGACTGCAAAAACTTCCCCAATCACCTGTATACGAGTGCACTTACAATATTCACTCGGTAGCCTCATATGACATGTTCCCTTCACTGACCTGCTCATTTGCCCTGCGCATGACTGAAGATACAGGTCAACTGAGGGAACTGTTAGTAATCCCATATCAGATCCCAAAAGTACCCCCATGGCTATTACCACCAGTGAGGCTCTGCAAGGCATTGGCAGAGGAACCAAAGACCAAGTTCCTACCTTCCGTTCTATGATGCCTCTTCCATGAACATACTGTGCGTCACAAACTAAGCACCTTTATATACACAGACGGATTGAAATCCCCTGACGGGGTAGGAGCCTCTGCTATCCTCCCCTTCCATCATGTATCTGTGTGCCTGCCTAGTGCAGCCTCTATCTTTGTGGCTGAGCTTGTCGCGATACTGGCTGCACTGTATACCATCGCTTATTCACCCTCAGGATCATATACAATATTCTTCGATTCCCTCAGCTCCTTAGAAGCCTTAGCCAATCCATTCCCAGATCCCCCATTGGTTTCAAAGATACAGAAGTGGCTTTTTTTTATGTCCTCGTTCCATAAAATCTTATTTTGCTGGGTACCTAGCCACATAGGTATAAAAGGGAATGAGAGAGCAGACACTGTTGCCAAGACAGCAGCATCTCTAGGAACCACCACCCCTGCCCCTCTTCCTTTCCGAGACACTGTGCCACATATCCATGAATATATGGTCAACCAGTGACAGAGGACATGGGATGAACTCCCCCCAACCAAACTGCATACCATCAAACAGTCAGTTCACCCTTGGCCACCCACTACTAGAACCCGTACTCAGGATGTTATCCTATGCCGGCTGAGAATTGGGCATTGTCGCCTAACACATGGCTTTCTAATGGAGGGCCTTCGACAGCCTCCAATGTGCACTCACTGTGGAGTACCAATGTCCGTACTCCACCTATTCACCGAATGCGCACGCTTCCAAACCCTAAGGCAAAGACTTTTCCCTTTTATTTGCCAAGGGATGCGTTCTCAGCAGGCCTTGAAAAGTATCCTTTCTGAGCACGAGAACACCTTTAATATCAACAGTGCTAAAATTTTTATCTGAAACGAATCTACTAAAGGAAATTTAGTATTTTATCATTTTTAGAATGAGATAGACATGTCTTATTACTTTATTTTGATTTTACTATATTTTAGAGACATTTATTTTTCTATGATTTTACTCCCTTTTATTTTCTACGGTTTTACTCACTTTTATCCTAGATTTGTAACCATAGTCTGTGTTTTTTAATGAATATTTGAAATTTTAACGAACCCTTTTTGAAAATGGCTACGAGTTTGTCCATCTGGACCTACGCAGCATTTGCCTTTTATGTACCAATAATAATAATCCCCATCCAGATTGCCGTTTCTCTTCATCTTCTTCGTCCCAAGCACCCTGGAAGAGAATAAAGGGATTGGACATTTGGCATTTGGAGAGGGGAGGCGGACTAATATTTGCTGCTACAACCTCCTTACTTTTGTAATTAGCATTCCTCTTAATGAAGCCTAACACTATTTGCTCTACTATTTTTGCCTCAATAAATTGCTTAGAAAACCTCATTGACCTATTTACTGCTACTCCTAAGTCTTCATCCTCTAATGCAATCACTCAATGGCCATCTTATCATAGCAAAATTCTCTATTATCCCTTTCCATGTTAATAACTTTATACATTTTATGGTTAAAATTCATCTGGCACTTTTGTGCCCGACAAATAGCATTTAAATCATTGCATTTTAGAGTTAGCCTCAACTTTATTTACAACAGCTTCCAAGTTTGTGTCATCAATAATAAATGACACTATTTACTACCTCGCCAAGATCATTTAAATAAACCCAGAATAATAATGGGCCTAGGACTGATCCCTGAGGTATGCCACTCATAATATCCCTCTGCATGTTCAATTTGTAAAATTGTGTCACTTATCAGATATTATGGTAGAGCATTTAAATTTAATTAGAAGTTCTATTACAGTAGAGGAAGTGCATGGATTTTGAAAGGAAAAAGTGTAGTCACTAGTTAATTTATCTTGAGAGAATTACTGAGGCTTATGATAAATAAGCCTCTAAATAAATTATTGATGTAATTTATTTAGATTGTAAGAAAGCATTTGACTGTGTTCCTCATAAGTGACTAATGAGGAAATCACATAATATTGGAATCAGGGGTAGACTACTTAAGTGGGTAGAATACTTTTTAAAGGAGAGAATTCAATAGGTCCAAATCAAAGGTGAACTCTCACCCTATTGAGATTATATCTGGTGTACCACAGGCATTAGTACTGGGTCCAGTTTTGTTCTAGATTTATATTAATGATATTGTCAAGGATCTTGAATGCTGATTATTCTGTTTGTAGATGATGCCAAGATTTTTAACTTCATAGATAATCAGGTGGATGTTGACACCCTCTGCAAGGATTTTGTGAAATTGGAAAGCTTGATTAAGAAATGACTCTTATTGTTTAATATCAACAAATATGCAATACTTCATATTGGGAGAAATAATTTGAGATTTGATTATAACTACAATTAATAATGATGTCATTCTGAAGGCAGCGGGGCTCTGCCAGGTGCTGTGTCTGTCTTCATGGCTGAGCTGGCTGCAATACACTACTTAGTACAGGAGATAACGTGACATGCCCGGTTCGGAGACTGGAGTGTGATTTATAGCTACTCACAAAGTTCCCTGAGTGTTCTTGGGGCATTGGAATCTCTGCACCCCCTGGTTTGTGATATCCGTGACACCACAGTTTTAGTGAGCTGGGTGGATGTCAAGATTATCTTCTGCTGGGTTCCTGGAAATATGGGAATGAGGGTGCCAAAGATTCTGCGAGGACTGGGTGACCAGCCCAGCATTTTGTTCTTCCTCACACCGATTACATGGCATGAATATAGGCAGCTTTCTGGGCTGCTTGGCAAAGAACATGGGAGACAGTCTAGGGTAACTTAAAGTTGTGTGCCTTTGCACTGTTACTGTTCTCATGGACCTACCCCCCACAATGCCGTGATGGCTTCAAGTTGCTTTCTGTTATCTTTGAATTAGACACCTCCCCCCTCCTGGGACGTACCACCGCCATTTGATGGAGTGCTCGCCTAGGCCTTATTGTGATGATTGCATTGTCCTCCAGACTGTTCAGCTCATTCTTGTTGAATGTCCCAGTCTGAGCGATTTCTGCACACGTTGCAGGATGAGCGGGATCACTACTGCTTGTCCCTTATATTCGGGACAGATTCATACAGACTGACTTGTGGACTATATGACTTTTTTAAGGAGGCCGGCTGGCTTTCTCCACTTTATTTGACTGTTGTGGGTTACATATTCCTGCGCCGTGGGAAGGCAGGCCTACCCCTGATGCCAGAGCCCGTTTCCTTGTTGCTTTTTTGCTTTTTTTAAGTGTTATATATATATATATATATATATATATATATATATATATATATATATATATATATATATATATATATATTTATAGAATCTAGTAGTATTAGTAGTAATCTGATTTAGTTCTTAAAAAGAACAAACTAAAACCAAGTAATTATGTAAAAGTGGTTACAAAAGCAGACAGTATGGTAGGACTAATTAAACAAAACTTTATTTATATTGATATATTGCTTTTGTGTAAAACTGTTGTGTGCCTTGATTTGACCTGTTTTATAATATGCTGTCCAGTCTTGGAACCCATATATGAAAAAAGATATTAATAATAAATTAGAGAAAGTTAAAAGATGCCAAACTAAATTAACAATTGGGTCTGAATAATTTAAATTATTAGGAAAGGTGTAGGAAGCTAAATATCTTGAACTTTAAGGGTAGATCATTTAGATGTGACCTAATACTAACATAAAATCTTATATGGATATGAGAAAATTGATAATTTGATATTTTTTTAATATTAAGAGTCCCAAAGACAAGGTTATGATTACAAATTCAAAAGGAGAGGTCATATTAACATGAGAGTAAGAGGTTTCTTTTCAGACCTTGTTGTGAACCATGAAAAAGCTGTTGTCTGAAGCTGTAAATACTTCCTCACTTCTTAAGTTTAAAGTTTATTTTGATAATGTAGTGTTTAATGTCCATTAATTTTTTAATTGTATATACGAGGGGCAGTCAATAAGTTTTGTGAATCGGTAGGGCAAAACAGAGGAGGGGGATGGCTGTTTGTGGAGGTATTAGAACAAGTTATGACAAGTCAGGACCTGCAGCCGCACGCTCCTGCCTCGTCTATTTAAGAAGCAGTAGCTGATCGCAGAACGTCAGTCACAAATTTTTCACCAATGGAGAAGGTTGAGCACCGCGCAGTGATCAAAGTTTTGACCAAGGAAGGCAAGAATGCAAAAGAGATCCATGAACGCATGGTTGCAGTGTACAACAACACCGCCCCTTCCTATGCAACCATTGCTGGCTGGAATAGGGAGTTCTGCCATGGTTGTGAGTCCCTTGAAGATGACCCCCATCTAGGACGCCTGTCAGACGTGACCAACGAGGACAATGTGGCCTGTATGCAAAAGATCATCCTCGAAAATCGACGGGTGAAGGTTGAACAAATCGAGCTAGAACTTGGAATATCACATGGAAGTGTTATCAACATCATCCACGACAATTTGGCCATGACCAAGGTCTCTGCCCGTTGGGTCCCTAGAAACCTCACGCCCCATGATCGACTTCAACGTCGTCAAAGTCCACAAGGCCAGAGTTGTACAAGCTGCCGTGCGCGAGTGCGGATTCGAGGAGCTCAACCATCCTCCCTACAGTCCAGATCTGTCCCTAGCGACTACTTTTTATTCCGCCAGCTCAAGGCTACACTGCGTGGACGCCAGTCTGGGGACGATGAAGATGTCCAGCTCGCCGTCCAGGAGTGATTGAACAACAGTCGGGAGATTTCTGGTTGTCTGGAATTCGAAGTCTCAGGGACAAGTGGCGCAAGTGTATTGAAGTCGAGGGTATTTATATTGAAAAATATTAAAAGACTTTTTATAGTGTTTTGCAGTGTTGACTGATGAATAGTAATCTATTGAACATATTCTACATTATCTATCCATTAATATTGACAATATCTTCGAATAGTTTGTTGCACCAGCACTACCAGGACATTCTAGACAATAATGCAACATATAATTTGAATTGTTGACATTGCAAACACTTTGTTCAATAAGAGTAGGTATGGTAGGTCTTTTGCTAATTGCTTGGACCATGAGTTTAGGATTTTGATGAAAAGTGCAAACAAACGCTGAATATGTTTCTTTATCTAGTAAGGATGCATCATCTAGGTCTTAAACATGCAAAAGATAAAAATCTAATGCTTGCAGTTTCTATATTTTGCACACAGCTCTTTTAAATTACACAATGAGACATTTTTGTTCATACTCTTTTCTACCAGTATCTATACTTCCATGTTGACATACTCAGATTTACCAACACAAATTTGACTTACCTTATTGTCTTCATAAAAAGCTTTTACTCTAGAGATTGTTTTGTTCAGCCAGTTTTTACCTTTGGTATAGGTGTTCACTTTTGGAAGAATGCCAAATGCAGCTTTAAAATATCTGACTTAGTCTATAGTGTACCTATTGGTCTTGGTGCCAAAGAACTGTTGGGTTCTACTAATTGTTAAGGGAAATAATGTAAAGATCTGAAGTTTTTACTATGGTCATTGAATTCATACCAGTTTGTAAGAAGAAAAATAGATAATTTGTTACATAAAATGAGAAAATAAAAATAGGTGATGCTGCATAAGAAATAAGCTGTTGGATTTTTAATTTTGTATATAATAATTATAGCTAACTAACTTTTAACAGTTTTCTCCATACCTTGTAATTTTTCTGCATTTTTTAGATGCAAGTCATAATTTATTAACTGCTGAGGCCATCTGAAAAAGATATTGTAAGGTCTACTATCAGCCACTTTTATTTTGAGTTGGTAAATTAATGATCCAAATATGCAAACAATGTAGAATGTTTGCCATAATGTTTGGTATAGTCTAATCTTAATTTTATTAAAAACGCAATAAATAATGGAAAATAAATCAGAACCTTAATAAAACACAGCTCCAAACCTTCGCAAATATAAATACAAATAAAATATATACCTTATAACTAAAAAAATAACTATATATTTAATTCAATCTAAGATATATATGGCCTTACAAATTTATCTATATTGGCCAATCTAAAAAAGAATCGACTGCAAAATATAGAAAGTATTGGGTGCACCCTCAACCTAACAGTTATAACTGATCTCAGTAAAAAAAAAAAAGGGATGGGAGGTGAGCCTACATTCTTTGGGAAAGAAGGTTCCTCAATAGGGTCCCATCCTAGGGGACTAGGATGCGTGAGTTGCAGCTACAGCCAAAGCGTTCCGCACTCAGGGAACTGGAATGTGTGGATCCCAACCACTTTGTCTGAGATAGAGGTGCTAGTTATGGGTATCCGCAGAAAAAATATGCAGGGGGAGGGGGGGGTGCAAAATATGGAGATGTGTTGTGTCGTGAGCATTGTCTGTGTTCATGGCTGTCCGTAGGGGGACAAGGATGGGCATTTGCCCCCCTAAAATTTATGGAAAATAAAAAAATTGCATGGAAAGTAGAAAATGAATAAAATACCATGGACACTGTTCAACTATTATTTAGTTTTCCACTATCCAAGTATTATTATTACTATGTGAACAGGAAATGGAGTCATCGGGGATCTCTTCCAAACTTGTCAATGACCCTGTTCATTATCTATGTGTTCTGGCTATTCACTTTTTCATGGTGGACACTGAGCACACAGAGGCAAACGTTGATCGGTCATTGTTAACCTTAACCAGGTCTTCACCCTGCGCATTGTGCTAAAAGACCTCTCCACTGTACATGTTGTTGCAGGCAGTCATTGCAATGAGGATAGCCTTGTGCACATCAGGGAACAAAGTGGTCTCCTTCAACAGCTCAATCATACCCAGAGAGAAAGAGAGTTGTCATCCAGTGGGCCCTTATGTTTCTGCACATCTACCACACTAGTGCTTCTTCAACAAGATTCTCAATCTCATATATTTCTTTGATAGATGAAACGTTCTTAAATTCACCTCTTTCTATTTTCTTCATTTCTCTTGGATGTAATGCAAAAATATGAAAATATGATGTGTTACTATCACCAAAGCGACTTTTTAGAGACTGAATCAAAGAAAACACGCGATCTGCTTCATCCCAGTGATCTCAGAAAGCCTTCATTACTAAGTCAATGTGATCTCAGACTCACATCAGGTCCATCTCGACGGCCTGTAGCTGTTGGGTCACTGGTTCCAACATCGCTGAGTATTTCGCTATAATCTTGAGACAGATGAGGAACACTGTGGTACCTGCTGCACTCCTCAGCTGATGTGCTGTCTGACAGGTACTCTGTGACTCATGTTGGCTTACCTCCAGTTGTTCCAGTTTTGCATAAATATCACAAAAGTTCTTTGAAAAGACATGGATGCTTTTGTACTTTGCACTCCTAGTGTCACACACCAAAGGTACATTTGGAACAAGCCTTCTGCACTTGGGACTGTCACAGAAAAAATTGATGGTAGATTTCCAGTTGTATTCTGAATATCTGCAACAGAATTCAGATTATGAACCACCAAATTAAGTCATTTGAAGAGCAGTGCACAAAAACGGCTTTGGGATAAGTGTTCTTGATACGGGCCTGTACACTATTGTCTTTTCCTGCCATGGTTGAGCATCCATCGTAACCTTGACCATGAAGCTTGTTGAGGTCAAGACCAATTCTTCTTGCTTGGTTGATGATGATAGTATTTGCAATTGTTGCAGCATCCATCATCTCTAGTGGAATAAATCCAAGGAATTATTCGCGCATGATGGCTGAATCATTCAGTTTCTCCTGCAGCTCAACAAATCATATGCCAATGGACAGCTGTTCAGTGCCTGAATTGTCAGCTTTTTCATCAGCAATGATCGAGAATTCATTTGATTTATTTTCAGCATTCACAATATCTTCTCTTATCACTTTTTCAGAGAGAAATATCAGTTCGTTCTGTACACAAACTGATGTGTACCTCTCATTTTTACCTGCGCTCTCCATGTGATCCTTCAAGACTGTGTCCCCTGCTTCTATCCTGAATTGCAGTAGGTCACAGAGGTTTACCGATGTACTTTCTTTTCCCCTCAAAGCAATGTCATGACTGCAGCAGAACAGAATACTAGATAGTGCTTGGTTAACTGCTCGTTTCATCTGGCTTATGATGGGTTTTTCACAGTAGTGAGGAAATTGTTGGCATATTGTAGTGCGCCTTTGTGCCAGGATGAAAGCATGTGCTTCCTCGCATGCTCATTGAAATCTTTGTATTTGACAAAAGGAGTCATTATGAAAGCACCCATTAGATTTCGGTGCACTGGTTGAGGGAACGGCACACAGTATTTGCACAGAGCATATGCATTCATCAGGAGATCATATCTTCTATCATTGGTCAAATGTTCTTCGGTGTGGATATATAATCTGATATTCAGAGGATGAGGCAAGTTATTGTCCACTGTAGCAATTGGTGTTTTGGGTGGTATCTGATTGGTTGCTGTGAGTAACTGCTCATCATATCCTCCTCTACGTTTCAGATATTTTATCATTAGGATATCTAAATATACAGTAACTATTACATGTAAAAACAAAACTACAGTACTATTAATTTAATAGTATTAATAGTATAATAATTTAATAGTTTAATAATTTAATAGTAATAAATGTAAAAACAAAAAAACTGGAAAGAACGACTGCTATCAAATGTAAAAAAAAGATTGCCATCAAATGCTAGCCACCTATATTTCCCAAATATTCCTATATTTCATTTATTCATGAATTCCAGGGGGGGGGGGGGAGATAACCCTCCTTGCCTCCCCCGTCCCTGCGGAAGCCCATGGTGCTAGTCCCAATTACTGTGATATGAAGAGTGGGAGTCGTACTTAGAGACCCACACCTCAGGACAAACCCTTTCTTATCACACAAGGGTCAAGACTGGCTCCTGACACATCACAAAGCCAGATGCCTTCTCTGGAACAGAGAAGGCATTTGCAGTCACCGACTCACTACCACACTCAAACATCCTTACCTTAACACTCAGTAACGCCTACTCACACAGAGGCTACACTTACCTATCTTTCGTCCACTTGTCTCTTCACAATTCTTTCATGTATCACTTAACACTTTATCACCAGTTCATTAATTAAAGTTCAGTCTTTCACGATTTATCAACAGCTGAAAAATTTGCCTGTTAGAGGAGACAGGGATGAATAGGGGCATGATAGAAATATATCGTGTCTCCCACCTGGAGCAAAGATGTCCAATCACGCGATCCACCCACATTCTGAAAAGAAAGAAAGAGATTAGACATAGGGGAAAGGAGGTGGACAATCGCTACAACAACAGCATTAAATATTTTCATAAATTGTAAGAAAACAGGCAATAAAAAAAGTTATTTTAAAAACTGCAATGACTTAAAAACAAATTTAGTTACTTTTATCGAGCACATTTTTGCAAATTTAAATTTGATAGCATATTTGAACCATGGTAAATGGTACTTTTAGCCAATTATTTCTGGGTTATTGGGAATTGCCTAAAAAAACTCCCAAACTTTACATAACCAAAAACAAGCCAAATAAATACCAAAAATGAACAAAAGCCCTTACAAACTTTACATAACCAAAAACAAGCCAAATAAATACCAAAAATGAACAAAAGCCCTTATTTAACCTAACCAAGCCAAAACTGCGAAACCACCCATGTCAATTCAAACCAAAATTATGGGAAATTTTGAATGGCCCTCTCAGATTTTTCTGAAAATTTGTATAGACTGACTGCAGCCTGCCCAAATATTAGTGATCCCTGGCCCCGGCAAAATTACAACCCCAGTCAGTCTATACTAGGATAATAGACCGACCGGTTGAGGCATGACCCTGGTTGTCTTTTTCCACCTTGGTCCTAGCAAAATTACGACCCTGGTGTGTCTCACTGCTGTAGGTCAAGTGCTCCCAAGGTATGGTCTTCTGAACTTACACCTATGTAAAAAAGTTAATTTTCGTTGAAAAAGCAAAAGTCAACATTAGATATCTCAGACTATGGCACCTACAGGAGTCATTCTGGTACCACTTTGAAGCTTTTGAATTACTATACAACTTTAATTTTATGTAAATTTACCCTAGAAGGTCAAATAAAAAAAGTTGACCTGTTATTTGGGTCATTCCATGTCGATTTAACCAGTCATTTTTGCCACTGACTCAGAATTTCTTGCAAATTACTATACTTATAGACAATGAGAAAAATTCAATGGTATGTGTGTCACATCGGTAGATCTTATGGTTTGCGAGATATGACTCCTCAAAGTTGGGTAAAAAAGGTCATTTTTGCAAAAAGTGAAAAAGTGCAAAGTCAAATATATTGAAGACTATTGCACCCACAGAGCTTATTCTGATACCATTTTAAAGCTAATAAGATTCCCTACAACTTTTATTAATGCATATATTTCCTTACAAAGTCAAACAAAAAAGTTGACTTTTAATTTGACCTTTGACCTTGAAAAGGTCACTTGACGTAGAAATCAATTTTTTTGTAACTTTCCCTAAAAATTTGTACATATGTATAACAAAGTGTTCATAAAGAATCTTCTTTGAGAAATGTTTATTTTAGGAGCTACAGGTTTTTATGTTAGCACAACTTAGCCAAAAGGTGACAGAGGTTTACCGATGTACTTTCTTTTCCCCTCAAAGCAATGTCATGACTGCAGCAGAACAGAATACTAGATAGTGCTTGGTTAACTGCTCGTTTCATCTGGCTTATGATGGGTTTTTCACAGTAGTGAGGAAATTGTTGGCATATTGTAGTGCGCCTTTGTGCCAGGATGAAAGCATGTGCTTCCTCGCATGCTCATTGAAATCTTTGTATTTGACAAAAGGAGTCATTATGAAAGCACCCATTAGATTTCGGTGCACTGGTTGAGGGAACAGCACACAGTATTTGCACAGAGCATATGCATTCATCAGGAGATCATATCTTCTATCATTGGTCAAATGTTCTTCGGTGTGGATATATAATCTGATATTCAGAGGATGAGGCAAGTTATTGTCCACTGTAGCAATTGGTGTTTTGGGTGGTATCTGATTGGTTGCTGTGAGTAACTGCTCATCATATCCTCCTCTACGTTTCAGATATTTTATCATTAGGATATCTAAATATACAGTAACTATTACATGTAAAAACAAAACTACAGTACTATTAATTTAATAGTATTAATAGTATAATAATTTAATAGTTTAATAATTTAATAGTAATAAATGTAAAAATAAAAAAACTGGAAAGAACGACTGCTATCAAATGTAAAAAAAAGATTGCCATCAAATGCTAGCCACCTATATTTCCCAAATATTCCTATATTTCATTTATTCATGAATTCCAGGGGGGGGGGGATAACCCTCCTTGCCTCCCCCGTCCCTGCGGAAGCCCATGGTGCTAGTCCCAATTACTGTGATATGAAGAGTGGGAGTCGTACTTAGAGACCCACACCTCAGGACAAACCCTTTCTTATCACACAAGGGTCAAGACTGGCTCCTGACACATCACAAAGCCAGATGCCTTCTCTGGAACAGAGAAGGCATTTGCAGTCACCGTTCCAGAGAAGGCATTTGCAGTCACCGACTCACTACCACACTCAAACATCCTTACCTTAACACTCAGTAACGCCTACTCACACAGAGGCTACACTTACCTATCTTTCGTCCACTTGTCTCTTCACAATTCTTTCATGTATCACTTAACACTTTATCACCAGTTCATTAATTAAAGTTCAGTCTTTCACGATTTATCAACAGCTGAAAAATTTGCCTGTTAGAGGAGACAGGGATGAATAGGGGCATGATAGAAATATATCGTGTCTCCCACCTGGAGCAAAGATGTCCAATCACGCGATCCACCCACATTCTGAAAAGAAAGAAAGAGATTAGACATAGGGGAAAGGAGGTGGACAATCGCTACAACAACAGCATTAAATATTTTCATAAATTGTAAGAAAACAGGCAATAAAAAAAGTTATTTTAAAAACTGCAATGACTTAAAAACAAATTTAGTTACTTTTATCAAGCACATTTTTGCAAATTTAAATTTGATAGCATATTTGAACCATGGTAAATGGTACTTTTAGCCAATTATTTCTGGGTTATTGGGAATTGCCTAAAAAAACTCCCAAACTTTACATAACCAAAAACAAGCCAAATAAATACCAAAAATGAACAAAAGCCCTTACAAACTTTACATAACCAAAAACAAGCCAAATAAATACCAAAAATGAACAAAAGCCCTTATTTAACCTAACCAAGCCAAAACTGCGAAACCACCCATGTCAATTCAAACCAAAATTATGGGAAATTTTGAATGGCCCTCTCAGATTTTTCTGAAAATTTGTATAGACTGACTGCAGCCTGCCCAAATATTAGTGATCCCTGGCCCCGGCAAAATTACAACCCCAGTCAGTCTATACTAGGATAATAGACCGACCGGTTGAGGCATGACCCTGGTTGTCTTTTTCCACCTTGGTCCTAGCAAAATTACGACCCTGGTGTGTCTCACTGCTGTAGGTCAAGTGCTCCCAAGGTATGGTCTTCTGAACTTACACCTATGTAAAAAAGTTAATTTTCGTTGAAAAAGCAAAAGTCAACATTAGATATCTCAGACTATGGCACCTACAGGAGTCATTCTGGTACCACTTTGAAGCTTTTGAATTACTATACAACTTTAATTTTATGTAAATTTACCCTAGAAGGTCAAATAAAAAAAGTTGACCTGTTATTTGGGTCATTCCATGTCGATTTAACCAGTCATTTTTGCCACTGACTCAGAATTTCTTGCAAATTACTATACTTATAGACAATGAGAAAAATTCAATGGTATGTGTGTCACATCGGTAGATCTTATGGTTTGCGAGATATGACTCCTCAAAGTTGGGTAAAAAAGGTCATTTTTGCAAAAAGTGAAAAAGTGCAAAGTCAAATATATTGAAGACTATTGCACCCACAGAGCTTATTCTGATACCATTTTAAAGCTAATAAGATTCCCTACAACTTTTATTAATGCATATATTTCCTTACAAAGTCAAACAAAAAAGTTGACTTTTAATTTGACCTTTGACCTTGAAAAGGTCACTTGACGTAGAAATCAATTTTTTTGTAACTTTCCCTAAAAATTTGTACATATGTATAACAAAGTGTTCATAAAGAATCTTCTTTGAGAAATGTTTATTTTAGGAGCTACAGGTTTTTATGTTAGCACAACTTAGCCAAAAGGTGACAGAGGTTTACCGATGTACTTTCTTTTCCCCTCAAAGCAATGTCATGACTGCAGCAGAACAGAATACTAGATAGTGCTTGGTTAACTGCTCGTTTCATCTGGCTTATGATGGGTTTTTCACAGTAGTGAGGAAATTGTTGGCATATTGTAGTGCGCCTTTGTGCCAGGATGAAAGCATGTGCTTCCTCGCATGCTCATTGAAATCTTTGTATTTGACAAAAGGAGTCATTATGAAAGCACCCATTAGATTTCGGTGCACTGGTTGAGGGAACAGCACACAGTATTTGCACAGAGCATATGCATTCATCAGGAGATCATATCTTCTATCATTGGTCAAATGTTCTTCGGTGTGGATATATAATCTGATATTCAGAGGATGAGGCAAGTTATTGTCCACTGTAGCAATTGGTGTTTTGGGTGGTATCTGATTGGTTGCTGTGAGTAACTGCTCATCATATCCTCCTCTACGTTTCAGATATTTTATCATTAGGATATCTAAATATACAGTAACTATTACATGTAAAAACAAAACTACAGTACTATTAATTTAATAGTATTAATAGTATAATAATTTAATAGTTTAATAATTTAATAGTAATAAATGTAAAAATAAAAAAACTGGAAAGAACGACTGCTATCAAATGTAAAAAAAAGATTGCCATCAAATGCTAGCCACCTATATTTCCCAAATATTCCTATATTTCATTTATTCATGAATTCCAGGGGGGGGGGGGGATAACCCTCCTTGCCTCCCCCGTCCCTGCGGAAGCCCATGGTGCTAGTCCCAATTACTGTGATATGAAGAGTGGGAGTCGTACTTAGAGACCCACACCTCAGGACAAACCCTTTCTTATCACA
Source organism: Ceratothoa steindachneri (assembly GCA_963969495.1). NCBI lineage: Eukaryota > Metazoa > Arthropoda > Malacostraca > Isopoda > Cymothoidae > Ceratothoa > Ceratothoa steindachneri. The sequence continues at coordinate 101,459,194 of OZ018322.1, read as the reverse complement.
CAAGGGTCAAGACTGGCTCCTGACACATCACAAAGCCAGATGCCTTCTCTGGAACAGAGAAGGCATTTGCAGTCACCGTTCCAGAGAAGGCATTTGCAGTCACCGACTCACTACCACACTCAAACATCCTTACCTTAACACTCAGTAACGCCTACTCACACAGAGGCTACACTTACCTATCTTTCGTCCACTTGTCTCTTCACAATTCTTTCATGTATCACTTAACACTTTATCACCAGTTCATTAATTAAAGTTCAGTCTTTCACGATTTATCAACAGCTGAAAAATTTGCCTGTTAGAGGAGACAGGGATGAATAGGGGCATGATAGAAATATATCGTGTCTCCCACCTGGAGCAAAGATGTCCAATCACGCGATCCACCCACATTCTGAAAAGAAAGAAAGAGATTAGACATAGGGGAAAGGAGGTGGACAATCGCTACAACAACAGCATTAAATATTTTCATAAATTGTAAGAAAACAGGCAATAAAAAAAGTTATTTTAAAAACTGCAATGACTTAAAAACAAATTTAGTTACTTTTATCAAGCACATTTTTGCAAATTTAAATTTGATAGCATATTTGAACCATGGTAAATGGTACTTTTAGCCAATTATTTCTGGGTTATTGGGAATTGCCTAAAAAAACTCCCAAACTTTACATAACCAAAAACAAGCCAAATAAATACCAAAAATGAACAAAAGCCCTTACAAACTTTACATAACCAAAAACAAGCCAAATAAATACCAAAAATGAACAAAAGCCCTTATTTAACCTAACCAAGCCAAAACTGCGAAACCACCCATGTCAATTCAAACCAAAATTATGGGAAATTTTGAATGGCCCTCTCAGATTTTTCTGAAAATTTGTATAGACTGACTGCAGCCTGCCCAAATATTAGTGATCCCTGGCCCCGGCAAAATTACAACCCCAGTCAGTCTATACTAGGATAATAGACCGACCGGTTGAGGCATGACCCTGGTTGTCTTTTTCCACCTTGGTCCTAGCAAAATTACGACCCTGGTGTGTCTCACTGCTGTAGGTCAAGTGCTCCCAAGGTATGGTCTTCTGAACTTACACCTATGTAAAAAAGTTAATTTTCGTTGAAAAAGCAAAAGTCAACATTAGATATCTCAGACTATGGCACCTACAGGAGTCATTCTGGTACCACTTTGAAGCTTTTGAATTACTATACAACTTTAATTTTATGTAAATTTACCCTAGAAGGTCAAATAAAAAAAGTTGACCTGTTATTTGGGTCATTCCATGTCGATTTAACCAGTCATTTTTGCCACTGACTCAGAATTTCTTGCAAATTACTATACTTATAGACAATGAGAAAAATTCAATGGTATGTGTGTCACATCGGTAGATCTTATGGTTTGCGAGATATGACTCCTCAAAGTTGGGTAAAAAAGGTCATTTTTGCAAAAAGTGAAAAAGTGCAAAGTCAAATATATTGAAGACTATTGCACCCACAGAGCTTATTCTGATACCATTTTAAAGCTAATAAGATTCCCTACAACTTTTATTAATGCATATATTTCCTTACAAAGTCAAACAAAAAAGTTGACTTTTAATTTGACCTTTGACCTTGAAAAGGTCACTTGACGTAGAAATCAATTTTTTTGTAACTTTCCCTAAAAATTTGTACATATGTATAACAAAGTGTTCATAAAGAATCTTCTTTGAGAAATGTTTATTTTAGGAGCTACAGGTTTTTATGTTAGCACAACTTAGCCAAAAGGTGACGAGTTTGGTGTTTGACATGTACTATATATTGTAATTACCATGGGTATAGCCAGCCCTCCAGTTTTTTTTGGGGGGGATACCATTCAGGGGGGAGCAAAGTGCAGTCACCGTGAAGTCTTAAATGACTGTCTGCAAGACTAAAAGTATGATTTTGCAGCTGAAAAAAATATATAAAATGCTAAATTTTACAGATAATCATACAAAGTAATGAGAAAATATAAGGAAAGGGTAACATCTTTGTTTTTTTTTACTTTCAAATGTAAAATATTCTCCATGAAAAGGATGGGAGGGGGGGATGTCTCCTACAAACACCACCCTTCCCCATTTAAGCCTAGCTATGGTAATTACCATAGACCTATACAATTGACCTCTGTTTTAAGTTTTATTTTCATGAATGATATCAACTTTGTTAATCACATTGATGTCTAGTAAAATTTTAATCTAAATACTAAGAAAATTATGTTTGGTAATTATTAGGAAAAAATAATATATAAATTATAACTTTCTCCATATTCTTACAGGAATTATTCCTATAATATATAAAACAAATTTGAATGAACTGGACAAAATATAGATAAGTTCAGTAACTGTTGTGCTCCAATAATACCAGTTGAAACATGAATTACTTGTCAATGGGATGCCCAGGATAGTAAACTTTGGTCTACAGCTCTACTCTCTCTCTCAGTCAACGTGGTATGACCTCTTTGTATTCAGTTTTTTTCTTACCTTTATACCTTAAACTATTTCCAGTTTCATTTCATATTTTAAATATTTATAATGTTATATTGCAAATTATATACATTTAATTCTAACATTCTGCTAATCAAATATCTGTGTTGCCTTGTGATTATTAATTATGCCTGGTGAAATGATGTCACTATTATACACATGAGTAACTTTATTTTCCCAATTCCTGGCATTTCTTTTCAATCTAGTTATTCATTATAGTAAATTACACGTAAAGTTAATCTGAAAAATTTCTAATTTTTTATCCTGGACTAATAACTCAAACGTAATTAGCTAGGAAGCAGAAGGTGAATAAAAGTTTGTAATATTATGCAATGGGATTAGTGCATTAGCAACTATATTATACATATTTCTTCACACTAATGTGGCCCTTTTTATTTTTTTTCCAGGTACTATGGATCAAGGCTGATTGAATGTTGGGCGTTATTGCTGTGACCCTTTTCAAAGACACAAAAAAAAAAAATTACTAAAGGACTTTGTTTTGTACCTGAAGAATTAATAGAAAGCAATCTTGCTTGCAATCTGATGGCACAGCATAAAGTATGTCCTACCTAGTCGCAATTTATTGTTAAAGGATTCATCTTCACACACTGGATCTCAAAACCCCGTAAGGGGCGCGGCGATTTGCCATCCTGGCCGCCGTGCTGACGGGATCCAGCGCTCCGTCCGGCCCCAACTTAGCCTCTCTTCCTTCCTTCAGATAGCCCGATTTCTCCCCTACCTTGTCGCTTTTCATACAACCTCTCCCACAACTTTCTCTGGTCAGCCTCTAATTTCAAAGGGTAGAATGCTGACCTTCTTCTCAAGCCAACCACCCCGGATCGGGGCTGAGGGGGGAGGGGACATTGTCCCCTAACCCCTGAGCTCCGGTTCGGGATGGGGGTTTTTTAACAACCTGCTTCATCCCCACCCATACCTTCCTCACATCCCTTTTCCTCTCCTCTTCACAACCTATATTTTTTACGCCGTGTCCAAGGTGGAGCCGCCATGCCGATGGACTGCCAGGCCACCAGGCGGGAGGGGTGGTCCCGAATGGCGGCGCCTGGCTCTGCTGGGCTTGTAAGCACCTCTCGCAGTGCGGGCTACTGCGAGGGGTGATGAGCTATTGCGTCCCGTGGCAAAAATAGGGTCACCATGCCCATAGATGAACAAAAAAAAAAAAACCCAAACCCCTTTAACTCCCCCTTGCTCATCGACGGAGCCGCCCTTGGGCAGCTCCACCGAAAAAATGGAGGTCCCCCCCCCTGTGCTTGCACAGGGGACCCTCCATATTTCTCTAACCGGAGAGGAGGCTTACTCCTCTCCTTCGCCTACGGGTGCAGGGGACTCCCCCTCACCCCCTTCTCTGGAGGTGCTTTCGGGCACCTCCCTTTTCCCAGCGGCAGTCCCATCTTTTCTTTTCAAGGGGACTGCCAAGAAAGCCAGCAGGCAGCCCTTAGCCAGCCGCTTTCCATCAAAGCGGCTCGGTAGGGCAAACCCCCTTAGGGGGGAGAGGGAAGCCAGGCCCCTTCGGTCGCTTCCCTCAAAAGACCTGCTGGCAAGAATTTTAAACCTTGCCGGGGTCAAGGCCTGTGCCTCCCCAAACAAGACTGGCGACACTGCCAAGGGGACCTGCGATGTCCTGGGAGGGGATGGCCAATTGGAGGCCCCTCCTGTGATAGACATGGTCCTTGAGACCCAGCCCCAGATGGTAGGGCCTTCCATGGGGGGGAATTCGGGCTCGGCGCCAAGCACCGAACCCGAATCCGCCCCTATGCAAGGTCCTCCTCAAATGGCTGAGGGCTCCGAGGCAGTAGAAGGAGGGGAGGGATCTCCTCCGACAGGTGCCCCACGACAACCAGGACCTTCTCCATTTCGGAGAGGGACCTGGCTGAGGCTGGTCCATCTGGCCTGGGGACTTCTGCCGGCGGAGGTGAAAAGCGGGTTCATTCCCCGCCCTCCTCTCCGAAAAAGAAAAAGACTAAAAAGACCAAAAAGACTCGGGGCTCCTCTCCATCCGCGGGGGCTGCGGAGACGGATGGGTCTGCTGCCACTCTGGCAAGCGACCAAGCCAAGATCGGCACATCCGCCCCCTCTGCCCCCCCGGTTGCGGAGCCCCTGACAAAGAAGACTACTACCAAGAGTGCACAGGGCGGAGCCTCGATGACATCGGGGCCCCTGATTCAGAGGTTACCTGGCGTTTTCGAGCCCGCTGGCTTCAAACGCTGCCTCGTTATTCGCTCCACTGATGGCACCATGTTGTCCAAGGGCAACATGATCCATCAGCGGAGAGGATTAGCTAGTGCAATTGGTAGAGAGCCGAAGGTAACCCGTTTCTCGGACGGGAGCCTTCTGGCGAATGCGGCGAATCCCGCCGAGGCGGCCAGGATTAGTGCTCTTCGGACACTTCATGGCACCCCGGTGAGTGTGACGCCGCACTCTACCATGAACTTTGTGAAAGGAGTAGTTTATGCGAGGGAACTCGTTGACTACTCCATTGAAGACATCACCTTAGAGCTGGCCGACCATGGGGCGGTCAAGGTCGAACGTGTGATGAGAAAACAGGGAGGGGCCTCGAGACCCACCCCTACACTCTTCGTCACGTTCGACTGTGACAAGCTCCCTGAGTCGGTGCGTGCCGGTTGGTACCGCTACCGCGTGAAGGCATTCGTGCCACTGCCGCGGCGGTGCTATTACTGTCACCGCTTCGGCCATACGAATCGCTCATGTAGACGTGCAAAGTCGGGGTCACCCGAAGTCTGTGTAAATTGCTCCAAGGTCGCACACGATAAGTCCAAATCGTGTGTGGCCAAGTGTGTCAATTGCGGAGAGCCGCACCCTGCTTCTTCGAAGCAATGTGGTGCATATCTCCTTGAGAAAGAAATCCTGGCCGTTCAGGCCCAGGATCGACTCTCATTCCGCGAGGCAAAGGACTTGGTCCTGGCGCGCACGGCTCTGCCTGGGACGTCATATGCCTCAATAGTTAGGAAGGCACCCTCTGCTCCCGGCCCATCCAGGCCAACGAGCACGGTTGTTTCCGCGCCCATTCGGAGCCCTTCTGCGGGCTCTACCCAACCCGGGCGCTCCCCTGGTAAAGCTGGCGGCAAAAAGGGCTCATACCCTGCCCCGGCTAAAACCAGGGCTCCCCCCTCTTCCCCCAGCGTGACCGTTTCCCGTAAGGCGAAACGGCCACGCGCCTCCACCGAGTCGTTAGACTCACAGGAGGCAACACCCCTGAAGATGGTCGCTAGGCCATTTTCCGGGGTTCCTAAAGCTGTCCCCCGAAAGGAGGACAGCAACAAAGGAGCTTCGGCTCCTTCGCCCACGTCCCGAGGTGGAGCGGGTGGCTCGGAGACGGTGGTTCCTCGAAAAGAGGGCCCCCCGCCTCCGAAGCCGCAACGCCCGCCTAAGGTTTCGAGGCGGAGGGAGGAAAAGACTCGCATGGCGAGCCCAACCTCCCCCAATAAGTCCTCGAAGGCGACAGCGCCTTCAGCGCTTTGTCCGGCCAACAGCGCCCGGGGTTCTGCCCCCGGGAAGCGTACGGCCATTCCCGTGAGGGTCTTCAATTCGAGGAGGGCCCCCGCGTCTCCTCCGAGCTAGGCCTGGAGGGCATATTCCTTCAATGGAATTGCCGTGGACTCCGGGCCAACTGGGAGGAGCTGCGGAGGCTCGTCTCGTCCCGTTCCCCGTTAGCTATTTTTTTGCAGGAGACCATGCTAGGTGCGTGCCCCCTCCCTGCCCTCCCGGGGTATAAGGGTCTTGCGACCCCACCACCTCGGGATGGCCGGGCTGGGGGATGCGCAGTTTACACCCGGCATGATGTCTCCGTTCTTCCTTTCTCTTTAGATACCTCCTTTCAGGCAGTGGCTGTGCAGCTGCACCTGGATAGGAGGTATACTATCATTTCTGCGTACATTCCACCGTCAGCTGACTTCGACGCGGGGGACTTCCGCCGCGTCGTTGCACGGTTGCCGAGGCCCTATCTCTTGCGTTGAGATCTGAACGGCAGGCATCCTCTCTGGGGAGATTACTCCATAAATCCCAGGGGACAAGTCCTTGCCGATCTGATCGAAGAGCTTGAGATGGGTGTCCTAAACGTGGATGAGTTTTCGCATCACTGTCCGAGAACCGCTTCATTTTCTTGCCTTGACCTATCTTTGTGCTCTTCGGATGCACAGCCTGATTTTGATTGGGGGGTGGTCGATGACCTCCATGGTAGTGATCACTTTCCCATTCAAATATCATTTTCAGGGCAACTGCCGCCTGAGAGACCACCTCGGTGGTGCTTGGCGCGGGCGCGGTGGCCTGCATTTCAGGAAATGACTGAATTCTCTATCTCAGTCGAGGAGTTTAGGTCGGTAGATGAGGCCGTTGAGTTCTTCTCCGGCAACCTCATCGCTGTGGGCCTGACTACTATTCCTAGGACGTCTGGCCGTTTTGCACGCCGACCACTCCCATGGTGGTCGGCCGAGTGTGAGACGGCCCTCAAACAGAAGCGTTATGCCTACATGCGCTATAAGCGCCGCCCGAACGATTTCACTGTCGCTGAATTTCGTCGGGCTAGGGCTAGGTTCCGGTATATTTCGAAGCACGCCCGCCGCTCTTCTTGGCGGGCATACGTGTCTTCACTTAACGGGAAGACCCCTTTAGCTGAGGTGTGGAAGCGAGTCAAAAGGATTCGGGGCAAGTTCTCGCAGGACCCCCCTCCCGTTCTCCAGGAGAATGGGACCGCAATCTCGGACCCCGCGTCCGTGGCGGAATCCTTAGCGACCGCTTTTTCCGCATTCTCTAGCCGTGATGCTGCTCCGCCAGCATTCAATGCACGTCGTGATGTCGCGGAAGGCCGCCGGCTGGACTTTACCTCCAGAGGCGGAGAACCCTTCAACGACAAGTTTACTGTGAGTGAGTTGCGCTCCGCTCTCGCTTCGTGCGCGGACACCGCCCATGGTCCGGACGATGTCCCGTACGCCATGCTTCGACACCTGGGTGAGCGAGGCATGGCCTTTCTGTTAGATTTGTTCAACAGGATCTGGGTGGAAGGTCTTCTCCCAGACTCCTGGCGAATCGCTACTGTGCTCGCCTTTCGCAAGCCGGGGAGAGATCACTCTACTCCGACCGGTTTCCGCCCAATCTCTCTAACCTCTTGCGTGTGCAAGTTGATGGAGAAATTGGTAAATGTTAGATTAGCCTATTTCCTGGACAGCGGAGGCCATCTGTCTTCTGCACAGTGCGGCTTCCGTAAGTTCCACTCCACGTCGGATGCTCTGCTCCGACTGGAAAATGCCGTCTGCGAGGCTTTCCTTCGTAGACAGCACTACGCCACGGTGTTTTTTGATCTGGAGAAGGCCTATGATACCGCATGGCGATACGGTATCATGGAGACTCTCCACACGATGGGGGCGAGGGGACGCCTCCCAATCTTTATATCTGAATTTTTGCGAGATCGTCGATTCCGCGTACGGGTGGGGGGAGCCCTCTCCGGCCCAAAGGAGCAGGAAGAGGGTGTCCCGCAGGGAAGTGTCCTCAGTGTCACACTCTTTGCCCTGAGCATCAACGGCATCACCTCGGTGCTGCCGGAAGATGTTCTCGCTACGCTCTACGTGGACGACCTTTCGATCTCTTTTGGCGCGGCCCAGATGCCAACTCTGGAGCGCCGACTCCAACAGGCATTGAACCGCGTCTCTCGCTATGCCGAAGCGCACAGGTTTCGGTTTTCTTTGGCCAAGACTAAGGTGGTGCACTTCTGCCGCCACCCACGGCTTCACCCCGACCCAGATTTGTTTCTTAATGGGGTGCGCCTGGATGTGGTTGAGTCGCACCGTTTCCTTGGTCTTGTATTCGACCGACGCCTCACCTGGGAGGCTCACATTCGCAGCCTTAGGGTCTCTTGTACCCGCGCCATGGACATTCTCCGTTCCGTGACGTTCAGCGCTTGGGGCGCTGATAGGGCTACCGCCTTACTTTTTTATCGATCCTTTGTTCGCTCGAAGCTCGACTACGGATGCGAGTTTTATGCATCCGCAGCCGAGCGTTTATTGCGGAAGGTGGATTCGATCCAGCACACCGGCCTTCGCCTTGCGACCGGTGCCTTCCGCACTTCCCCCATTGAGAGCCTGTTGGTCGATGCTGGGGAGATGCCACTCGCTCTGCGCCGCGTGCAGTGCATCACTCGCCTGTACGCGCGAGCCCGGCGCCTCCCTCAGTCGCCAACAGCTCTCACTGCATCCGCAGCTGATCTCGATGGTGCCTATGCCGCCGAGAGACGCCAGTCATACCCTAAGCCCTTTGGGTTTAGGGCCAGGAAACTCCTTCGAGAGGTAGATATAGCTCTCGGGCCGGTGGCGCCCCTGGTTCTGCCCAGGACGCCACCCTGGAGGGTACCACATTTGGCTATTTGTCGCCACGCCTCTGCTCCCAAAGCTTGTACTGCGCCGGGAGTATTGCGTTCGACCTTTTTGGAGCACACTTCGTGTCACGCTTGTACCGTGCCAGTGTATACGGATGGCTCCAAGTCCCAAGAGGGGGTCGGCTTCCACGCCGTATCCCCTCTGTTTGAAGTCAGCGGGGCTCTACCAGGCGCTGCGTCTGTCTTCACGGCCGAGCTGGTGGCAATACACCACTCGGTACGGGAGATTACGCGACGTGCCCGGTTCGGAGACCGGATTGTGATTTATAGCGACTCACAAAGCGCCCTGAGTGCTCTCGGGGCATTGGAATCTCGGCATCCCCTGGTTCGCGAAATCCGTGACGCCACGGTTTTGGCGAGCCGGGCAGATGTCGAGATTATCTTCTGCTGGGTTCCTGGACATGTAGGAATTGCGGGGAATGAGCGCGCCGATGAGGGCGCCAAAGAGTCCGCGAGGACTCTGCGACCGGACCAGCGTTTCGCTCTTCCTCACACTGACTACATGGCAGGAATACGGGCAGCTCTTCGGACTGCTTGGCAAAGAAGATGGGAGACGGTCGAGGGGAACTTAAAGTTGCGTGCCATTGCGCCGCGACTGTTCCCATGGACCTATCCCCCAATGCCGCGGCGGCTTCAGGTTGCTTTCTGTCGTCTTCGAATCGGACACACTCGTGTGACGCATCGTTACTTGGTGGAGCGCTCGCATGTGCCCTATTGCAACGACTGCGTCGTCCCCCAGACTGTTCGGCATATTCTTGTCGAATGTCCCAGTCTGGGTGATCTTCGCGCACGATACCTGTCTCGGTACCGGGATGGGCGGGGTCGCTACCGCCTGTCCCTTGTACTCGGGACGAGTGCGTGCACCATGACTGGTGGACTTATTGACTTTTTGGGGGAGGCCGGCCTTCTCCCCTTTATTTAAGGTTCCTTTTTTTTGTTATTGTTTTGTTTTAGGTTGCACTCTCCTGCACCGGGGTGAGGGGGACCTCCCCCCGCTGCCGGAGATTGCTTCGATTGTTAAGTTTTTCCAATTTATATTCATTTTTAAGTTTTCATATTTTAACTTTAAAGTAGCCTAATTCTAGGCTGTCGTGTTTTTCGGCGACTTATGCCCAAGTGCCCAAGGGCTCTATAAAAAAAAAAAAAAAAAATGGATCTCAAAAGCTCACTCCATCACAATGTGATATTGAATTAGAAAAAGAGTATGAACTTCAAAACCTCAATACATCTTTGGTCACAATAGCAGAGTCCCCATTGCAAAAAGCTAAAGCATCACAAAGCAAGTAGTACACAAAGAAGAAATTCATTCAAGTAAGCAGCAATTTGAAAAGAAAATTTGAAAGAGTAGGTAGTACAGAAATTTCATCTGGAAATGACTCAGACGTTAATATGGAAACAGAAATTATTCAACAGCTAAAACATAAATTTGATAATGAAGAGACAAGAAGAAGTGAAAAATTGACCATCCTCTCTGTCCTAGCAAAAAACTGGACCAGGCAAAAAATAACAACACTTTTAATTGCTCACAATAATTGTTCACAATACATGCTTCAACAAGCAAAACATTTGGTAAAAGAGAAGGGGGTACTATCTATGCCAAATCCAAAGTTGGGGAAACTGCTGGACAGGGACATTGCTACTAAAGTTAGAGACTTCTATAAATCACCAGACATCAGTAGAGAACTGCCAGGTTTAAAAGACTACATCTCAGTAAAAGGAGCTGATGGCTGTCGTGAAAGAAAGCAAATATTTCTAATACTTAGCATTCTGAAAAAGGTATATGAAGACTTCAAAGGCAACTATCCAGAACTAAAGGTTGGATTCTCAAAGTTTGCAGAGCTAAGACCAAAAGAATGTGTTTTGCCAGGAGCCAGTGGCACACATTGTGTGTGTGTGTGTACTAAACAGCAAAATGTGAAACTAAGTATGGCAGCTGTTAAATCTGTGTTTCAGTATCAAGAAATACCTGACACTTCTGATGATACCCTAAATACTAATCATATTTCAAATTATAGACATTGCCTCACCCTTCTCCAGTCCAAGCTGCCTCAAGAAAAGTGCTATTTTGGTGAATGTGAACAATTTTCCCCAAAGGAAGAATCTTTGGATTTATTAGATAAAGTGTTTTGACAGAAAGGGACTTGATGAGATTGAGTTTAGGCAGTGGGTTACAACAGACAGATCAACTTTAGAATATAAAAAATTAACAGCAGAAGATTTTATTTCATATTTCCATGAACAATTAAAAGATCTCCTGCAACATGATTTCATTGCCAAGCTCAAAGTAGTTTTTTTTACAAGAAAAGAAGCAAGAACTAAGTGAAGGTGAATTTGTAACTGTGGGGGACTTTTCAGAGAATTATTCTTTTAGTGTGCAAGATGTAGCCCAGTCATTTTATTGGAATAATTGCCAAGCATCACTACATCCATTTGTTGTTTACTACCGTAAAAACAATGAGTTATACCACCAAAGTTTTGTAGCAATTTCTGACTGTAATCAGCATGATGTCATCGCAGTTCACCTCTTTCAAACAAGGCTGATAAATTTCTTAAAGTCACCTCATAAAATCACAAAAATATTTTACTTCAGTGATGGGTGTGATGCCCAATATAAGAATCGCAAGAACTTAATTAACCTTTGCTATCACAAGAATGATTTTTATATTGAAGCAGAATGGCATTTCTTTGCAACGAGCCATGGTAAAGGACCCTGCGATGGCATCGGTGGAACTGTGAAGAGGTTAGCCGCCAGAATAAGCCTTCAGAGAACAGGAGTTAATGCTGAACTTATTCTAGACCCTAAGGCACTCTTCAATTTTGCAGTAAAAGTTCTTCCTTCAATTACCTTCACCTTCACAACATCAGAAGAACATGAAGCTCACTGACAGAAGTTGGTGAAGCACTTTGACAATGCAAGAACCATTCCAGGTAACCTGGTCACCTAGCCATTTAGTTATTAAAGTCACATAGTCACTTAGTGAACTACTACTACTAATAAGTAATTTTTCTTGCCCCTGTAAGGGAAAAGGTTTAAGTGGGAAGTGCCACTCTAATGATGAACAAAGAAAGTTAGATTTATAATTTATGGATTTATAAGATTTAAGATGATGTTGTTTAATAATCTTCTTTCTTAAATTTTTCACTTAGCAAACTGAAAGCTTGGAATATAATTATGTACCTAATGTATACATATTTTCTTTATTAGTAACACAGAAGATCCATTGCGTCAAGGCTGTCAGGGAGGAAGTCTTGGAAGTTAGTGCATATTTGACTTCAACTATCACAAGATTGGAAAGAACCTCTATTTTTCAAAGCAGCACAATTCCATTGGCATCTATAAAAGGATTCTGTTTAGCTATCTATGATGAACACTGGTATCTTGCATGTGTCCTGGAGGTCAAGCACCAGAGCAATGAAGTTCAGTTGAGCTTCCTTCGCCCACACGGCCCTGCCAACTTGTTTGTGTATCCTGCACTACCTGATGAAATTCTTGATGCTAGCGATGTGTTAATGATTGTTAGCCCAACAACCATTACGGGCCAAACCTATACATTGACAAAATTGGAAATGAAGAAAGCTACGACTATGACAAATGCCTGCAAATAGAGTAATATTGAAATATATATATATATATATATATACACACACATACACACTATGCTGGTATATATTTTCAGTGTATTCAAACCATGATTTGAATCTTCAGGACTCATTTCAGAATTATAAAGTCTTATCGCATATTAGTTCATATGCATAGTAAATTGCTTATCATCCAATTTCAATGTGTCATCCTAAATACTATTTTAATATAATATCCATATAGAGCAGTATTTTATTAAAGCATACATTAGATATTTATAAAAAAGCAAGGGTACTGGTGTAAGTACCGTAGATGGTGATTACAATAGTGTATTTAACAGTACATGTCAAACACCAAAATCATCACTTTTTCGCCCCGTAAGGGGCGCGATGATTTGCCATTCTGGCCGCCGTGCTGACGGGACTCAGCACCCCGTCCGGCCCCAGCCTAGCCTCTCTTCCTTCCTTCAAAACACTTGTTTCCTCTCTTTTCACAGAACCTCTCCCACAACTTTCTCTGGTCAGCCTCTAATTTCACAGGGTAGATGCTGACCTTCCTTTCAGCCAACCGTCCCGCATCGGGGCTGAGGGGGTGGGGGACAATGTTCCCTAACCCCTGAGCTCCGGTCTGGGGTGGCTGGTTTTTAACTACCTGCTTCATCCCCACCCATACCTTCCTCTCGTCTTCAAAATCTATCATTTATACGCCGTGTCCAAGGTGGAGCCGCCATGTCGATGGACTGCCAGGCCACCAGGCGGGAGGGGTGGTCCCAAATGGCGGCGCCTGGCTCTGCTGGGCCTGTAAGCACCTCTCGCAGTGCAGGCTACTACGAGAGGTGTGCGCTATTGCATCCCGTATTAAAAGAAGGGTCACCATGCCCAATGATGAAAATCACACCAAAAAAACCCAACCCCCAACTTCCCCAAGAACAACGGAGCCGCCCTCAGGCAGCTCCAGCAAAAAAATGGAGGTCCCCCCCCTTGTGCTTGCATAGGGGACCCTCCATATTTCTCTGACCGGAGAGGAGGCTTACTCCTCTCCTTCGCCTACGGGTGCAGGGGACTCCCCCTCACCCCCTTCTCTGGAGGTGCTTTCGGGCACCTCCCTTTTCCCAGCGGCAGTCCCCTCTTTTCTTTCCAAGGGAACTGCCAAGAAAGCCAGCAGGCAGCCCTTAGCCAGCCGCTCCCCATCAAAGCGGCTCGGTAGGGCAAACCCCCTTAGGGGGGAGAGGCAAGCCAGGCCCCTTCGGTCGCTTCCCTCAAAAGACCTGCTGGCAAAAATATTAAACCTTGCCGGGGTCAAGGCCTGTGCCTCCCCAAACAAGACTGGCGACACTGCCAAGGGGACCTGCAATGTCCTGGGAGGGGATGGCCAACTGGAGGCCCCTCCCGTGATAGACATGGTCCTTGAGGAGACCCAGCCTCAGACGGTAGGGCCTTCCATGGGGGGGAATTCGGGCTCGGCGCCAAGCACCGAACCCGAGTCCGCCCCTATGCAAGGTCCTCCTCAAATGGCTGAGGGCTCCGAGGCAGTAGAAGGAGGGGAGGGATCTCCTCCGACAGGTGCCCCTACGACAACCAGGACCTTCTCCATTTCGGAGAGGGACCTGGCTGAGGCCGGTCCATCTGGCCTAGGGGCTTCTGCCGGCGGAGGTGAAAAGCGGATTCATTCCCCGCCCTCCTCTCCAAAAAAGAAAAAGACTAAAAGGACGAAAAAGACTCGGGGCTCCTCTCCATCTGCGGGGGCTGCGGGGACGGATGGGTCTGCTGCCACTTTGGTAGGCGACCAAGCCAAGATCGGCACATCCGGCCCCTCTACCCCCTCGTGTGCGGAGCCCCTGACTAAGACCAAGAGTGCACAGGGCGGAGCCTCGATGACATCGGGGCCCCTCATTCAGAGGTTACCTGGCGTTTTCGAGCCCGCTGGCTTGAAACGCTTCCTCGTTATTCGCTCCACTGATGGCACCATGTTGTCCAAGGGCAACATGATCCATCAGAGGAGAGGATTAGCTAGTGCAATTGGTAGAGAGCCGAAGGTAACCCGTTTCTCGGACGGGAGCCTTCTGGCGAATGCGGCAAATCCCGCCGAGGCGGCCAAGATAAGAGCTCTTCGGACACTTCATGGCACCCCGGTGAGTGTGACGCCGCACTCTACCATGAACTTTGTGAAAGGAGTAGTTTATGCGAGGGAACTCGTTGACTACTCCATTGAAGACATCACCCTAGAGCTGGCCGACCATGGGGCGGTCAAGGTCGAACGTGTGATGAGAAAACAGGGAGGGGCCTCGAGACCCACCCCTACACTCTTCGTCACGTTCGACTGTGACAAGCTCCCTGAGTCGGTGCGTGCCGGTTGGTACCGCTACCGCGTGAAGGCATTCGTGCCACTGCCGCGGCGGTGCTATTACTGTCACCGCTTCGGACACACGAATCGATCATGTAGACGTGCAAAATCGGGGTCACCCGAAGTCTGTGTAAATTGCTCCAAGGTCGCACACGATAAGTCCAAATCGTGTGTGGCCAAGTGTGTCAATTGCGGAGAGCCGCACCCTGCTTCTTCGAAGCAATGTGGTGCATATCTCCTTGAGAAAGAAATCCTGGCCGTTCAGGCCCAGGATCGACTCTCATTCCGCGAGGCTAAGGACTTGGTCCTGGCGCGCCCGGCTCTGCCTGGGACGTCATATGCCTCAATAGTTAGAAAAGCACCCTCTGCTCCTGGCCCATCCAGGCCAACGAGCACGGTTGTTTCCGCGCCCATTCGGAGCCCTTCTGCGGGCTCTACTACACCCGGGTGCTCCCCTGGTAGAGCTGGCGGCAAAAAGGGTTCACACCCAGCCCCGGCTAATACCAGGGCTCCCCCCTCTTCCCCCAGCGTGACCGTTTGCCGTAAGGCGAAACGGCCACGCGCCTCCACAGAGTCGTTAGACTCACAGGAGGCAACACCCCTGAAGATGGTCGCTAGGCCATCTTCCGGGGTTCCTAAAGCTGTTCCCCGAAAGGAGGACAGCAACAAAGGAGCTTCGGCCCCTTCGCCCACGCCCCGAGGTGGAGTGAGTGGCTCGGAGACGGTGGTTCATCGAAAAGAGGGCCCCCCCGCCTCCCAAGCCGCAACGCCCGCCTAAGGTTTCGAGGCGGAGGGAGGAAAAGACTCGCATGGCGAGCCCAACCTCCCCCAATAAGTCCTCGAAGGCGACAGCGCCTTCAGCGCTTTGTCCGGCCAACAGCGCCCGGGAAGCGTACGGCCATTCCCGTGAGGGTCTTCAATTCGAGGAGGGCCCCCGCGTCTCCTCCGAGCTAGGCCTGGAGGGCATATTCCTTCAATGGAATTGCCGTGGACTCCGGGCCAACTGGGAGGAGCTGCGGAGGCTCGTCTCGTCCCGTTCCCCGTTAGCTATTTTTTTGCAGGAGACCATGCTAGGCGCGTGCCCGCTGCCTGCCCTCCCGGGGTATAAGGGTCTTGCGACCCCACCACCGCGGGATGGCCGGGCTGGGGGATGCGCGGTTTACACCCGGCATGATGTCTCCGTTCTTCCTTTCTCTTTAGATACCTCCTTTCAGGCAGTGGCTGTGCAGCTGCACCTGGATAGGAGGTATACTATCATTTCTGCGTACATTCCACCGTCAGCTGACTTCGACGCGGGGGACTTCCGCCGCGTCGTGGCACGGTTGCCGAGGCCCTATCTCTTGCTTGGAGATCTGAACGGCAGGCATCCTCTCTGGGGAGATTACTCCATAAATCCCAGGGGACAAGTCCTTGCCGATCTGATCGAAGAGCTTGAGATGGGTGTCCTAAACGTGGATGAGTTTACGCATCACTGTCCGAGAACCGCTTCATTTTCTTGCCTTGACCTATCTTTGTGCTCTTCGGATACACAGCCTGATTTTGATTGGGGGGTGGTCGATGACCTCCATGGTAGTGATCACTTTCCCATTCAAATATCATTTTCTGGGCAACTGCCGCCTGAGAGACCACCTCGGTGGTGCTTGGCGCGGGCGCGGTGGCCTGCATTTCAGGAAATGACTGGATTCTCTATCTCAGTCGAGGAGTTTAGGTCGGTAGATGAGGCCGTTGAGTTCTTGTCCGGCAACCTCATCGCCGTAGGCCTGACTACTATTCCTAGGGCGTCTGGCCGTTTTGCACGCCGACCACTCCCATGGTGGTCGGCCGAGTGTGAGACGGCCCTCAAACAGAAGCGTTATGCCTACATGCGCTATAAGCGCCGCCCGAACGATTTCACTGTCGCTGAATTTCGTCGGGCTAGGGCTAGGTTCCGGTATATTTCGAAGCACGCCCGCCGCTCTTCTTGGCGGGCATACGTGTCTTCACTTAACGGGAAGACCCCTTTAGCTGAGGTGTGGAAGCGAGTCAAAAGGATTCGGGGCAAGTTCTCGCAGGACCCCCCTCCCGTTCTCCAGGAGAATGGGAACGCAATCTCGGACCCCCCGTCCGTGGCGGAATCCTTAGCGACCGCTTTTTCCGCATTCTCTAGCCGTGATGCTGCTCCGCCAGCATTCAATGCACGTCGTGATGTCGCGGAAGGCCGCCGGCTGGACTTTACCTCCAGAGGCGGAGAACCCTTCAACGACAAGTTTACTGTGAGTGAGTTGCGTTCCGCTCTCGCTTCGTGCGCGGACACCGCCCATGGTCCGGACGATGTCCCGTACGCCATGCTTCGACACCTGGGTGAGCGAGGCATGGCCTTTCTGTTAGATTTGTTCAACAGGATCTGGGTGGAAGGTCTTCTCCCAGACTCCTGGCGAATCGCTACTGTGCTCGCCTTTCGCAAGCCGGGGAGAGATCACTCTACTCCGACCGGTTTCCGCCCAATCTCTCTAACCTCTTGCGTGTGCAAGTTGATGGAGAAATTGGTAAATGTTAGATTAGCCTATTTCCTGGACAGCGGAGGCCATCTGTCTTCTGCACAGTGCGGCTTCCGTAAGTTCCACTCCACGTCGGATGCTCTGCTCCGACTGGAAAGTGCCGTCTGCGAGGCTTTCCTTCGTAGACAGCACTACGCCACGGTGTTTTTTGATCTGGAGAAGGCCTATGATACCGCATGGCGATACGGTATCATGGAGACTCTCCACACGATGGGGGCGAGGGGACGCCTCCCAATTTTTATATCTGAATTTTTGCGAGATCGTCGATTCCGCGTACGGGGGGGGGGGAGCCCTCTCCGGCCCAAAGGAGCAGGAAGAGGGTGTCCCGCAGGGAAGTGTCCTCAGTGTCACACTCTTTGCCCTGAGCATCAACGGCATCACCTCGGTGCTGCCGGAAGATGTTCTCGCTACGCTCTACGTGGACGACCTTTCGATCTCTTTTGGCGCGGCCCAGATGCCAACTCTGGAGCGTTGACTCCAACAGGCATTGAACCGCGTCTCTCGCTATGCCGAAGCGCACAGGTTTCGGTTTTCTTTGGCCAAGACTAAGGTGGTGCACTTCTGCCGCCATCCACGGCTTCACCCCGACCCAGATTTGTTTCTTAATGGGGTGCGCCTGGATGTGGTTGAGTCGCACCGTTTCCTTGGTCTTGTATTCGACCGACGCCTCACCTGGGAGGCTCATATTCGCAGCCTTAGGGTCTCTTGTACCCGCGCCATGGACATTCTCCGTTCCGTGACGTTCAGCGCTTGGGGCGCTGATAGGGCTACCGCCTTACTTTTTTATTTATCCTTTGTTCGCTCGAAGCTCGACTACGGATGCGAGTTTTATGCATCCGCAGCCAAGCGTTTATTGCGGAAGGTGGATTCGATCCACCACACCGGCCTTCGCCTTGCGACCGGTGCCTTCCGCACTTCCCCCATTGAGAGCCTGTTGGTCGATGCTGGGGAGATGCCACTCGCTCTGCGCCGCGTGCAGTGCATCACTCGCCTGTACGCGCGAGCCCGGCGCCTCCCTCAGTCGCCAACAGCTCTCACTGCATCCGCAGCTGATCTCCAAGTCCCAAGAGGGGGTCGGCTTCCACGCCGTATCCCCTCTGTTTGAAGTCAGCGGGGCTCTACCAGGCGCTGCGTCTGTCTTCACGGCCGAGCTGGTGGCAATACACCACTCGGTACGGGAGATTACGCGACGTGCCCGGTTCGGAGACTGGATTGTGATCTATAGCGACTCACAAAGCGCCCTGAGTGCTCTCGGGGCATTGGAATCTCCGCATCCCCTGGTTCGCGATATCCGTGACGCCACGGTTTTGGCGAGCCGGGCAGATGTCGAGATTATCTTCTGCTGGGTTCCTGGACATGTAGGAATTGCGGGGAATGAGCGCGCCGATGAGGGCGCCAAAGAGTCCGCGAGGACTCTGCGACCGGACCAGCGTTTCGCTCTTCCTCACACCGACTACATGGCAGGAATACGGGCAGCTCTTCGGACTGCTTGGCAAAGAAGATGGGAGACGGTCGAAGGGAACTTAAAGTTGCGTGCCATTGCGCCGCGACTGTTCCCATGGACCTATCCCCCAATGCCGCGGCGGCTTCAGGTTGCTTTCTGTCGTCTCCGAATCGGACACACTAGTGTGACGCATCGCTATCTGATGGAGCGCTCGCCTGCGCCCTATTGCAACGACTGCGTCGTCCCCCAGACTGTTCGGCACATTCTTGTCGAATGTCCCAGTCTGGGTGATCTTCGCGCACGATACCTGTCCCAGTACCGGGATGGGCGGGGTTGCTACCGCCTGTCCCTTGTGCTTGGGACAGATTCGTGCACACTGACTTGTGGACTTGTTGACTTCTTGGGGGAGGCCGGCCTTCTCCCTATTATTTAAGCAAGGTTTGTTTGTTTGTTTTTTGTTGTTTTTTTGCATTTGCTTTGTTTTTTGTTTGTTTTTTTTTTTCTTTAGTTGCACGCTCCTGCGCCGGGGGGACCTCTCCCCGACGCACCAGCTTGCTTCCTTTCCCCCTTTTGGGGTGTTGTTTTTTTTTTCTCTTTAATTTCATTTTAAAGTAGCCTAGAACTAGGCCAGTTTTAATACGGCGACTAATGCCCAAGTAGGCCGTCGCCAGATGAGCTCTTAAAAAAAAAAAAAAAAAAAAAAAACCCCACTTTTTCGGCTAAGTTGTGCTCACATAAAAATCTGTAGCTCCTAAAATAAACATTTCTTAAAGAAAATTCTTTATGAACACTTTGCCATACATATGTACAATTTTTAGGGAAAGTTAAAAAAATATTTATGTCAAGTGACCTTTTCAAGGTCAAAGGTCAAATCAAAGGTCAACTTTTTTTGTTTTTCCTTGTAAGGAAATATGTGCATTAATAAAAGTTGTAGGGAATCTTATTAGTTTTAAAATGGTATCAGAATGAGCTCTGTAGGTGCAACAGTCTCTGAGATATTTGACTTTGAACTTTTTTACTTTTTACAAAAATGACCTTTTTTACCCAACTTTGAGGGGTCATATCTCAGAAACCATTTGACCTACATAGGTGAGACATACCATTGAATTTGTCTCATTAAAGTCTACAAGTACAGTAATTTGCAAGAAAATCTGGGTGAGAAGCATGCTATGTAGGAATTCATTCTTTTAATCTTCTGCTAATAATTGGTGTATGAGTGTATCTTACTTTTCAAAAGAATTATCTTCTAGAAAAGTTTATTTTTAGAGCTATAGCCTTTTATTTTAACCTTAGCAAAAAATTCCCAAATAATGATGATCTTAGGGTTTTAAAGATTTTTATTGTCTTCATATTTTATTAACATCCTTATTTATAAATATCTTTGCTTTTCTATATTTTATTTTTAAAAAGGAAGGATCATGTGAAGATCCTCTCCCTATGATTTGCTTGTAGGTGGGGAGAGCTACATATGATGCTAAAGAATATAAAATTTATGTTGTTACTAACATTGGTATTGGTATTTGAATTTAGTAATTAAATGATATTTAATAAGTATATATTATGAAAAAATGAATACATTTATTTTATTCTTCTATTACTTATAGGTATTATTCATTATAAATATAATAACTTTTAATAAACAGTAATGGACATAGATAAATTACTGTAGTGCTCCAAAATCACCAGGCAAAACATAAATTGACATGTTAATGGAGCGATCAGGACAAAACAACAACAACACAATTATACTTTATAAATTTATTTACAATAATATAACCTTTATATTTTTTTCCAAGGTAAACATGGATCTCTACTCATTAAATATTGGACATAATTGCTGTGACCCATTTAAATAAGAAAAAAATAACCAAAGGACTTTGTTTCTTAACTGAAAAGCAATCCTTATTTAAATCTGAGGATGCAACATAGAGTTTGTCCTACCTCCAGCAGCCTATTAGCAAAGGCTTCATCATCTAAGTCAGCCAAAGGTGAAAGTGATTCATTTTCATCCAGCACACCATCTCAAACACACATGATAGCAATCATGAAATAGAAATGGACTATGAGCTTTAAAAGCTCAATAAATCTTTGGCCAAATTAGATGAGTCGCTAGTGAAAAAAATATAGAGCATCGCATAGCTTACATTAAACTGGAAAAATTCCTGAAAGTAAGAGAGACCATTTACAAAGGAAATTTGAACAATTGGCACAGGAATTTCATTTGGAAATGACATTAATATGGAAAAGGAAATTATCCAACAGCTAAGATTTAAATTTGACAATGAAGATAGGGCCAAAGTGAAAAATTGACCATTCTCACTGTCCTTCCACTCATGGAATAGAAGCAAAATCATGGATACCTTCAAATGTTCACAATACACGGATCAGCAAGCAAATAATTTGGTTTAAGAGAATGGAGTACTATCTACATAAAATCCACAGTTGGACAAAATGCCAGGTTTTGATAGACTACATCTCTGTAAAAGGAGCAAAAAGGGCATCACAAAAGAAAACAAAATTTCTCATGTTTTTTGAAAGAAGTGTTTGAGGATTTCAAAGGGAAGCATCCAACAGTAAAGCTCAGGTTTTCAAAGTTTGCAGAGCTTCAACCTAAAGAATGTTTGTTCCAAGGAGCCAGTGGTACATATTCTGTATTTGTACTAAATATCAAAATGTAACTCTTTGTATGACATTGAAACTGTTTTTAATCATGATTCAACAATCTACACTTTTGATGATAACCTAGATACAAATTATAATACTCATCACAGGGATTCTCTTGTTTTTCTCCAGTGTAATTCGCCACAAGAAAAGTGTTATTTTGGTGAATATGAACAATGCTCAAGAAAAGAAATATGATTATCATCAGTATTTGACAGAAAAGGGCTTGATGAGGTTGATTTCAGGCAGTGGGTTACAACTGACGGATCAACTTTCTAAAAAAAGATTATCACAAGAGTTCATTCCATATTCTGATGAATAGCTACAACATCTCTTGCAGCATAATTTTCTTGCCAAAGCTCAAGGAAATTTTTAAATACAAAGAAATAGGAACTAAGTGATGCTGAACTTGTAGTTATTGGTGAGTTTTCATAAAATTATTCCTTTATTGTGCAAGATGCAGCTCAATCATTTTATTGGTGTAGAGTTACTACACCAAAGTTTTGTACCAATTTCTGAGTGTAACTACCATGCTGTAATTACAGTTCATCATTTCCAAACCAGACTAATAAATATCTTAAATCATCACATAAAACTTCAAAATCATTCTACTTAAGTGATAGGTGTGCAGCACAATACCAAAAATTGCAAGAACTTTATTAAACTTTATCACAAAAATGATTTTCAAATTGAAGCAGAATGGCACTGCAACTAGCTATGGTAAAGGACCCTGTGATGGCATCAGGGATCTGCTAGGAAACTAGCAGCCTGGACAACCCTTCAAAGATCAGGAGCTAATGCCCAAATTATTTGGGACCTAGAAGTACTCTTCAATTTTCAGTAACAGTTCTTTCAATCGCCTTCACAATATCAGAACAACATTAAGCTCACTGATTAAAGTTGACTAAGTGCTTGGAAAATGCAAGAATAATCTCAGGTATTCTACCTCAAGAAAAGAGTTTCTCTATATAAAATACAGTGCAACAATAAGAACTCCCAAATTTGGGAGGGGCATTGCTCGGCTTGTGAGGCAGTTAGAGCAGTAGGCATGGTGGCTTTAGGTCTGGGGATCATGCAGTTACAGTTATCAACATGACTTAGATTGGATAGCATTGTGTTTTTATTGTCAGAGTATGTCAAGAATGGTGGCACTCTCTACCCCCAGAATGTTTTAGTTTGAAATTGCCTTAACAAAACTTTTTAAACCACTGACATTTACGAATATTCAACACATTTACATAAACTTCTGCAATGTTTTTTACTGTTAATGTGGCACTATTCATACAGCATGATATGCTTTGTGTGCTTTTTCATTGCCCCCATTACTAATGTAGGGTTCTAACAAAATGTACTTAAAAAAGGCCTAGTTAGCATTGTTAGTTTAAAAAAAAGATATGCTTTGCCAGCTTAAAAAAGGCCTAAGTATTGCTACTTATCTTTAAAGAACTTGCAGCAAATTTGGAGCATTTCAAACAACTCTTAAGAATTTTTTGAACCAATTTCTTGACAACATAATACATAAACTAATTATTTAAATATGGCTATGCTTATGAGTTGTATATATTCATCCTTTATTGTATAGGAGGTAGGACAATTCTCACTATTTTGTGGAGAAAAGATGCATTTTATACACCCAAAAAGATGGTAGATGACCCATTTGGAAAAGAGATGCCAGATGTCACAAAGGCTGGAACCACATTGCAATATCAATACCACAGGTGTTACACCTGCTGTTTGGGTTGATTATTAAAAATTGTATTCCATCCACTGCCAAAGGGTTGCTTTGATTAAAATAGAGCAAAGGATTCATATAAATAGGAAAGACCTTAAAACTCAAGTTGTGTTTAAATTAAAATATTTGTTTTATCAATAACTTAGGTTATAGCAAATTAATTATCAAATTTGATATAAGATTTCAGAGAAAAGATGGAAATTTGCTGAAAAAAATTATTCCTAACATTTGATTTAGCATATTGCCAAATATTAAAGTTGTGGCTATATTTAGTTCACTAATTTCCATGTTCTTTTAGGATTTTTAAAAGAAGTTGTGTAATATTAGTTCACTGGATATCAGTATTAAAGATATAAGAGAGATAAGACATGACACTAAACTCTATGACTTGATTTCCTGTATAAAGGATTGGCTGATAATTTTTTGAATTGGAACTCACCTTAGGTAAGTTCTTTAAAGTTTGTCAAATAAATGCCAGGAACCACTTGAGACTTAAAATGCACTTAAACTGTATCAATAAGATAGGTTTGGAATTGTGTATCAATCTTTTGTATCCACTAGGTTGTAGGCAGTTGCCAGATGGGCAGTATAGAAAAAAGGATATAACCCTCTGGAATAGACCTGCACTCGGGTAGTTAAAAGCCTGATGAAGCTTAATGGATGTATGTGTGTAAATGACAATGAATTAACATGTATATGGATATATTTGCAGCCTCTTTATTGTAGGATTTTTTATTTATTCCATTGACCCCTTTTTCCCATACTGGTTGGTGCATATCTTAGAAATGTAAGGAGATAAAAGAAAAGATTCAGGGAAGGGCTGTTCCCTCTCCATTAAGGTTAATGCATTTTGATATACATACTTGCCCTTGTCTTTTGCTTGTAATCTTAGCAGTACTATGCAGCTCAAAATGTATCAAATTGGGACTTCTGAATGCTTCAGCACAAAATTGTTTTATCTTTAGGCCATTGTACTTACAAGGCTACTCTGATTGGTTCACTCCATGTTTAATCTACCATGTAAATATTTCTTTTTCTTGTATATAAACACGTTATCTTAACGTCCCCAAATTTATGTAGATTCCAATTCCTTAAATGATTTTGATATTATTTGATCTATTTATCCTTAATATTATTATTGCAATGTTCAAATACTTAGATAGCAACGTTATATTTATGATTTTGTCTGAATTATTTAATGCTGTCTAATATTTGGTAACTTAAACCAACATAAGGAAATAGATTAACATGTCCAATCTAGTTCATACCGGTTATGTCTCATCCCTTATTCCTATCAGACATACCTATATAGTTCTCTAAGGTCAAACTAATCTAAACAAGTATCACTCTAGTATTTGCCCACTCTACCTTTAGATCTTGGAGGCATATTTTTTAAAGGAAACAAATGCCAAAATTGAACAAACTTTTTATTTCCTTACAAATTAATAAAAAAATTTCTAACTTTTATACCTCTCAACTGTAAAGTAAAAAAAAATAATAAAAAATTACAACATTCCAGAACCTTGTTTTGATCTATGTTACACATGATATTCTTGGAAGCATAGTTTGTTCTAAGCATGGTACAACAATTCTGCTCTAGGTTTCTCACCCTTCTTGCTTTCCAGAATCCCTTCCTGTTACCATCCAGAGCCTCATTCATGTACTGTCCAAATGCTTCATTAGTTGCCTTCTTACTCTAGTTAATCACTTTCCTTTTTGCCTTGTATGCATTCATTGCATATCTGAATTAAGTCCATAATAGCATCTCTTTTTTTTTGCCTTAACTGGACCACTTCTAACCTATCTACATGAGAATAGTATAACTTAGCAATCAACTTCATAATTCGCATTTGGTTCTTAACCCCCAAGTCCTTATTCCTGGCCTCTAGCCAATTCTTAGAGAGGTTTTTAAGGTCATTGCTACTACTTAATCCTTTTTCCTCTATGGAAATGTTTACATCTTATAACAACTCATATTTTGCACCTTTGCATTTATTTACATTTTTGAAGGTGAACTTCCATCTGTCATTTAGATACCCATGCCACCAGTGCCCCTCTGCATTCTCTCACTTCCATTAAGGTTAGCTTTGTATTGTGAATTTCAACCTTTCTGATCCCTCTCTAAATCATGCAATAGTGGCCCAAAGATTCCTGAGGAACATCACTGATGATACCATCTTATATCAAACATTTACAATAACTTCTTTATCACTCTTTGTTTGAAAACCACCCTTCAGAGGGGGGAGGGGAATATGGACTTATGCCCAGTAGTCTGGGACTAGATTGATACCACCTGGGCTTTTGCCATTTTCTTTATAAGCCCCTTCTCATCTATTCTTCGGTACTCATCAACCAACTTTTGTCAACTCATTCCTGTTCCGGGCTGGGAGGGGCATGGTATTAGGCATGCCTGTTTTTTTGTTGTTTTTTTTCAACTGCTCCACAGAGGGACCTATACACCTGGTAGCTGGAGTAACAGCATGTCCTCCCAGCTCCATTGCCCTCCCTCCCCTTGCAGTCTCAAACTAGATGGAAATTATCTGAATTTTTTCTTGCTCAATGTCTTTTTACCCATCTTTCACCACTTATTACCTCTTCTTGTCAATTTTTACCCCATATGGGGGTGTCGGCAGGTACCTGGAGGATGACATGGTCTCCCAGCGACATTCCCCGCAAGGTGGGGATCATTGAGGGGACTTACGACTCTCTGTCTGTGCCAGGAGAAGTTTATGAATACCCCTAATCCTTTTATGCACACTCTCAACTAAGATTGTTCTCTTCTATCTCTCCTTTTTCTAGCATCTTTTTCATCTGCCTCTTCCCTACAATGGAGTGACCTGTGTAGAATGCTACGCCTGATACTTGGAGGATAGACATACCCTCCCATAGTGATCACCCCAAATGGATCCCTACTTTACATCACCAACTTTTTTCTCTTAGCCAGGTTCACTTCCTGCCTTGTATTTGAACCCTTGTTATGGGCTATACTGCAATGGCTGAAATCCTGATGACCGGGCGAATGCACTAGTCAAGAAGTGTACTACTTCCTGTGCACATACCCCATAAGGGTGCGGTGATTTGACTTCCTGGCCACTTTGGTGACAGGACTCAGCGCCCCCCCGTAAGGGGCGCGGCGATTTGCCATCCTGGCCGCCGTGCTGACGGGATCCAGCGCTCCGTCCGGCCCCAGCTTAGCCTCTCTTCCTTCCTTCAGATAGCCCGATTTCTCCCCTACCTCGTCGCTTTTCATACAACCTCTCCCACAACTTTCTCTGGTCAGCCTCTAATTTCACAGGGTAGAATGCTGACCTTCTTCTCAAGCCAACCACCCCAGATCGGGGCTGGGGGGGAGGGGACATTGTTCCCTAACCCTTCAGCTCCGGTTCGGGATGGGTTTTTTTTAACAACCTGCTTCATCCCCACCCATACCTTCCTCACATCCCTTTTCCTCTCCTCTTCACAACCTATATTTTTTATGCCGTGTTCAAGGTGGAGCCGCCATGCCGAAGGACTGCCAGGCCACCAGGCGGGAGGGGTGGTCCCGAATGGCGGCGCCTGGCTCTGCCGGGCTTGTAAGCACCTCTCGCAGTGCGGGCAACTGCGAGAGGTGATGAGCTATTGCGTCCCGTATTAAAAAGAGGGTCACCATGCCCATGTATGACAAAAAAAAAAAAAAAACCCAACCCCCAACTTCCCCGAGAAAATCAACGGAGCTGCCCGAGGAAAATGGAGGTCCCCCCCTTGTGCTTGCGCAAGGGACCCTCCATAATTCTTTAACCGGAGAGGAGGCTTACTCCTCTCCTACGCCTACGGGTGTAGGGGACTCCCCCTCACCCCCTTCTCTGGAGGTGCTTTCGGGCACCTCCCTATCTCCAGCGGCAGTCTCTCCTTTGCTTTCTAAGGGGACTGCCAAGAAAGCCAGCAGGCAGCCCATTGCCGACCGCCCCTCGTGCAAGCGGCTCGGTAGGGCAAACCCCCTTAGGGAGGAGAGGGAAGCCAGGCCCCTTCGGTCGCTTCCCTCAAAAGACCTGCTGGCAAGAATTTTAAACCTTGCTGGGGTCAAGGCCTGTGCCTCCCCACACAAGACTGGCAACACTGCCAAGGGGACCTGCGATGTCCTGGGAGGGGATGGCCAACTGGAGGCCCCTCCTGTGATAGACATGGTCCTTGAGGAGACCCAGCCTCAGATGGTAGGGCCTTCCATGGGGGGGAATCCGGGCTCGGCGCCAAGCACCGAACCCGAATCCGCCCCTATGCAAGGTCCCCCTCAAACGGCCGAGGGCTCCGAGGCAGTAAAAGGAGGGGAGGGATCTCCTCCGACAGGTGCCCCTATGATGACAAGGACCTTCTCCATTTCGGAGAGGGACCTGGCTGAGGCCGGCCTATCTGGCATGTGGGCTTCTGCCGGCGGAGGTGAGAAGCAGGTTCATTCCCCGCCCTCCTCTCCTAAAAAAAAAAATACTAAAAAGACGAAGAAGACTCGGGGCTCCTCTCCATCCGCGGGGGCTGCGGGGACGGATGGGTCTGCTACCACTTTGGTAGGCGACCAAGCCAAGATCGGCACATCCGGCCCCTCTACCCCCTCGTGTGCGGAGCCCCTGACTAAGACTAACACCAAGAATGCACAGGGCGGAGCCTCGATGACATCGGGGCCCCTCATTCAGAGGTTACCTGGCGTTTTCGAGCCCGCTGGCTTCAAGCGCTTCCTCGTTATTCGCTCCACTGATGGCAGCATGTTGTCCAAGGGCAACATGATCCATCAGAGGAGAGGATTAGCTAGTGCAATTGGTAGAGAGCCGAAGGTAACCCGTTTCTCGGACGGGAGCCTTCTGGCGAATGCGGCAAATCCCGCCGAGGCGGCCAAGATAAGAGCTCTTCGGACACTTCATGGCACCCCGGTGAGTGTGACGCCGCACTCTACCATGAACTTTGTGAAAGGAGTAGTTTATGCGAGGGAACTCGTTGACTACTCCATTGAGGACATCACCCTAGAGCTGGCCGACCATGGGGCGGTCAAGGTCGAACGTGTGATGAGAAAACAGGGAGGGGCCTCGAGACCCACCCCTACACTCTTCGTCACGTTCGACTGTGACAAGCTCCCTGAGTCGGTGCGTGCCGGTTGGTACCGCTACCGCGTGAAGGCATTCGTGCCACTGCCGCGGCGGTGCTATTACTGTCACCGCTTCGGACACACGAATCGATCATGTAGACGTGCAAAATCGGGGTCACCCGAAGTCTGTGTAAATTGCTCCAAGGTCGCACACGATAAGTCCAAATCGTGTGTGGCCAAGTGTGTCAATTGCGGAGAGCCGCACCCTGCTTCTTCGAAGCAATGTGGTGCATATCTCCTTGAGAAAGAAATCCTGGCCGTTCAGGCCCAGGATCGACTCTCATTCCGCGAGGCTAAGGACTTGGTCCTGGCGCGCCCGGCTCTGCCTGGGACGTCATATGCCTCAATAGTTAGAAAAGCACCCTCTGCTCCTGGCCCATCCAGGCCAACGAGCACGGTTGTTTCCGCGCCCATTCGGAGCCCTTCTGCGGGCTCTACTACACCCGGGTGCTCCCCTGGTAGAGCTGGCGGCAAAAAGGGTTCACACCCAGCCCCGGCTAAAACCAGGGCTCCCCCCCTCTTCCCCCAGCGTGACCGTTTCCCGTAAGGCGAAACGGCCACGCGCCTCCACAGAGTCGTTAGACTCACAGGAGGCAACACCCCTGAAGATGGTCGCTAGGCCATCTTCCGGGGTTCCTAAAGCTGTTCCCCGAAAGGAGGACAGCAACAAAGGAGCTTCGGCCCCTTCGCCCACGCCCCGAGGTGGAGCGAGTGGCTCGGAGACGGTGGTTCATCGAAAAGAGGGCCCCCCGCCTCCCAAGCCGCAACGCCCGCCTAAGGTTTCGAGGCGGAGGGAGGAAAAGACTCGCATGGCGAGCCCAACCTCCCCCAATAAGTCCTCGAAGGCGACAGCGCCTTCAGCGCTTTGTCCGGCCAACAGCGCCCGGGAAGCGTACGGCCATTCCCGTGAGGGTCTTCAATTCGAGGAGGGCCCCCGCGTCTCCTCCGAGCTAGGCCTGGAGGGCATATTCCTTCAATGGAATTGCCGTGGACTCCGGGCCAACTGGGAGGAGCTGCGGAGGCTCGTCTCGTCCCGTTCCCCGTTAGCTATTTTTTTGCAGGAGACCATGCTAGGCGCGTGCCCGCTGCCTGCCCTCCCGGGGTATAAGGGTCTTGCGACCCCACCACCGCGGGATGGCCGGGCTGGGGGATGCGCGGTTTACACCCGGCATGATGTCTCCGTTCTTCCTTTCTCTTTATATACCTCCTTTCAGGCAGTGGCTGTGCAGCTGCACCTGTATAGGAGGTATACTATCATTTCTGCGTACATTCCACCGTCAGCTGACTTCGACGCGGGAGACTTCCGCCGCGTCGTGGCACGGTTGCCGAGGCCCTATCTCTTGCTTGGAGATCTGAACGGCAGGCATCCTCTCTGGGGAGATTACTCCATAAATCCCAGGGGACAAGTCCTTGCCGATCTGATCGAAGAGCTTGAGATGGGTGTCCTAAACGTGGATGTGTTTACGCATCACTGTCCGAGAACCGCTTCATTTTCTTGCCTTGACCTATCTTTGTGCTCTTCGGATGCACAGCCTGATTTTGATTGGGGGGTGGTCGATGACCTCCATGGTAGTGATCACTTTCCCATTCAAATATCATTTTCAGGGCAACTGCCGCCTGAGAGACCACCTCGGTGGTGCTTGGCGCGGGCGCGGTGGCCTGCATTTCAGGAAATGACTGAATTCTCTATCTCAGTCGAGGAGTTTAGGTCGGTAGATGAGGCCGTTGAGTTCTTCTCCGGCAACCTCATCGCCGTGGGCCTGACTACTATTCCTAGGACGTCTGGCCGTTTTGCACACCGACCACTCCCATGGTGGTCGGCCGAGTGTGAGACGGCCCTCAAACAGAAGCGTTATGCCTACATGCGCTATAAGCGCCGCCCGAACTATTTCACTGTCGCTGAATTTCGTCGGGCTAGGGCTAGGTTCCGGTATGTTTCGAAGCACGCCCGCCGCTCTTCTTGGCGGGCATACGTGTCTTCACTTAACGGGAAGACCCCTTTAGCTGAGGTGTGGAAGCGAGTCAAAAGGATTCGGGGCAAGTTCTCGCAGGACCCCCCTCCTGTTCTCCAGGAGAATGGGACCGCAATCTCGGACCCCGCGTCCGTGGCGGAATCCTTAGCGACCGCTTTTTCCGCATTCTCTAGCCGTGATGCTGCTCCACCAGCATTCAATGCACGTCGTGATGTCGCGGAAGGCCACCGACTGGACTTTACCTCCAGAGGCGGAGAACCCTTCAACGACAAGTTTACTGTGAGTGAGTTGCGTTCCGCTCTCGCTTCGTGCGCGGACACCGTCCATGGTCCGGACGATGTCCCGTACGCCATGCTTCGACACCTGGGTGAGCGAGGCATGGCCTTTCTGTTAGATTTGTTCAACAGGATCTGGGTGGAGGGTCTTCTCCCAGACTCCTGGCGAATCGCTACTGTGCTCGCCTTTCGCAAGCCGGGAAGAGATCACTCTACTCCGACCGGTTTCCGCCCAATCTCTCTAACCTCTTGCGTGTGCAAGTTGATGGAGAAATTGGTAAATGTTAGATTAGCCTATTTCCTGGACAGCGGAGGCCATCTGTCTTCTGCACAGTGCGGCTTCCGTAAGTTCCACTCCACGTCGGATGCTCTGCTCCGACTGGAAAATGCCGTCTGCGAGGCTTTCCTTCGTAGACAGCACTACGCCACGGTGTTTTTTGATCTGGAGAAGGCCTATGATACCGCATGGCGATACGGTATCATGGAGACTCTCCACACGATGGGGGCGAGGGGACGCCTCCCAATCTTTATATCTGAATTTTTGCGAGATCGTCAATTCCGCGTACGGGTGGGGGGAGCCCTCTCCGGCCCAAAGGAGCAGGAAGAGGGTGTCCCGCAGGGAAGTGTCCTCAGTGTCACGCTCTTTGCTCTGAGCATCAACGGCATCACCTCGGTGCTGCCGGAAGATGTTCTCGCTACGCTCTACGTGGACGACCTTTCGATCTCTTTTGGCGCGGCCCAGATGCCAACTCTGGAGCGTCGACTCCAACAGGCATTGAACCGCGTCTCTCGCTATGCCGAAGCGCACAGGTTTCGGTTTTCTTTGGCCAAGACTAAGGTGGTGCACTTCTGCCGCCATCCACGGCTTCACCCCAACCCAGATTTGTTTCTTAATGGGGTGCGCCTGGATGTGGTTGAGTCGCACCGTTTCCTTGGTCTTGTATTCGACCGACGCCTCACCTGGGAGGCTCATATTCGCAGCCTTAGGGTCTCTTGTACCCGTGCCATGGACATTCTCCGTTCCGTGACGTTCAGCGCTTGGGGCGCTGATAGGGCTACTGCCTTACTTTTTTTTCGATCCTTTGTTCGCTCGAAGCTCGACTACGGATGCGAGTTTTATGCATCCGCAGCCGAGCGTTTATTGCGGAAGGTGGATTCGATCCACCACACCGGCCTTCGCCTTGCGACCGGTGCCTTCCGCACTTCCCCCATTGAGAGCCTGTTGGTCGATGCTGGGGAGATGCCACTCGCTCTACGCCGCGTGCAGTGCATCACTCGCCTGTACACGCGAGCCCGGCGCCTCCCTCAGTCGCCAACAGCTCTCACTGCATCCGCAGCTGATCTCGATGGTGCCTATGCCGCCGAGAGACGCCAGTCATACCCTAAGCCCTTTGGGTTTAGGGCCAGGAAACTCCTTCGAGAGGTAGATATAGCTCTCGGGCCGGTGGCGCCCCTGGTCCTGCCCAGGACGCCACCCTGGAGGGTACCACATTTGGCTATTTGTCGCCACGCCTCTGCTCCCAAAGCTTGTACTGCGCCGGGAGTATTGCGTTCGACCTTTTTGGAGCACACATCGTGTCACGCTGGTACCGTGCCAGTGTATACGGATGGCTCCAAGTCCCAAGAGGGGGTCGGCTTCCACGCCGTATCCCCTCTGTTTGAAGTCAGCGGGGCTCTACCGGGCGCTGCGTCTGTCTTCACGGCCGAGCTGGTGGCAATACACCACTCGGTACGGGAGATTACGCGACGTGCCCGGTTCGGAGACCGGATTGTGATCTATAGCGACTCACAAAGCGCCCTGAGTGCTCTCGGGGCTTCGGAATCTCTGCATCCCCTGGTTCGCGAAATCCGTGACGCCACGGTTTTGGCGAGCCGGGCAGATGTCGAGATTATTTTCTGCTGGGTTCCTGGACATGTAGGAATTGCGGGGAATGAGCGCGCCGATGAGGGCGCCAAAGAGTCCGCGAGGACTCTGCGACCGGACCAGCGTTTTGCTCTTCCTCACACTGACTACATGGCAGGAATACGGGCAGCTCTTCGGACTGCTTGGCAAAGAAGATGGGAGACGGTCGAGGGGAACTTAAAGTTGCGTGCCATTGCGCCGCGGCTGTTCCCATGGACCTATCCCCCAATGCCGCGGCGGCTTCAGGTTGCTTTCTGTCGTCTCCGAATCGGGCACACTCGTGTGACGCATCGCTATCTGATGGAGCGCTCGCCTGCGCCCTATTGCAACGACTGCGTCGTCCCCCAGACTGTTCGGCACATTCTTGTCGAATGTCCCAGTCTGGGTGATCTTCGCGCACGACACCTGTCCCGGTACCGGGATGGGCGGGGTCGCTACCGCCTGTCCCTTGTGCTCGGGACGAGTGCGTGTACTTTGACTGGTGGACTTATTGACTTTTTGGGGGAGGCCGGCCTTCTCCCTTTTATTTAACCCGATTTAATTGTTGTTGTTTTTGTAATTGTTTTTGTTATTGCTTTGTTATTGTTATTGTTATTTCTTTTTATTGTTTTCTGTTTAATTTTTTAAAGTAGCCTAGAACTAGGCTGTTTTTTACGGCGACTTATGCCTAAGTCGGCAGTCGCCAGATAGCCCCTTTGGGATGGTGGGTTTTTAACAATCAGTAACTGGACGAGGGAAATGTCTCGGCTGCTGATAGATTGGGGTGCCCTCCTTCAGGACACTCTTAAATTCTGGGAGGTTTGCTATCCTGAAATCCAAATTGCCCTTACTGAGGATCCCCTTTCGCTCAAATAGCATTCGATACACATCCTCCCTTTCATACTCAGTAAAACATTCATCCAATTTCACCATCCTTTCCACTTCATTATACATCCATTCACAGGTCTTTTCATTCACAACATTTACCCTGATATCTGTGCTATCATCCATACCTACCACACTGACAGTGGAGAGTTGACCCAGTACATCTCCAACTTGGATTTTCCCCTCACCTGCCCTTTTACTGTGGGGTTTGCCTGCACACATACAAAAGGATCATTTATTCTAACACTCATCCTTTCCATCCAATATCAGTGTTCTCACCCACATTCAAACACATCCTTACTCCAACTGACTCTACAGACAGCCTTTAACCCTTCACAAGCCTTACACTCTCCATAGCAGTCACCTCAATACCGCCAGACACACTCCTCAAAATACTACCTTCTTTCCCTACATACAACTTATACACCCCATTTTTACCAATCTTTTTCTCAATCTGATCACTTGCAGGATGTACAACCATACAGTTCACTTTCATAAAATCATGCCCCAAAATCACACCATACTCACCACTCACCTTATCAATCACAGAGAATTCACACTCATTCATCAACATACCATACATTCGAACAGCTGACCTTATCATTCCAATCACAGGCACTTTCATACCACCAATCCCTACCAAACTACCTTTACACTCAGACAGGAGTGCTTTATCACTCAGCTTGTCATACACGTCCTTATATACCAAGCTCGTCTTGCACCAAGAATCTATCAAAGCCAAACTCTCAATCCCGTTCAATTCCACCTTCACACTTAGACACTCATACTTTCACGCTAGACAGACTTACCGACACATTACTTGCACTCATGCACCCAGAGGATACTTCACCAGGTACCCTCTTACAATTTAGATTCCTGATTCAGACTTTCTATTCACACCTTGCACGCTAGTCTAATCCAACACTTTTCACTTCAATGTCCTTCCATCGCACAATAGCTACATACATTCCTCTGGTCACAACATATCCTCGCATAGTGACTGGCCTTTGCACAGTTACCACATGCATATCTTTCACTACCCCCAGCATTCGCTCCACCATTTAACTTCTGACAATCTTTGTTCAAATGACCTCTTTCCTTACATTCAAAACATTCTTTTGTACTTTCCTGGCAATCTTTCATCATATACCCATTTTTACCACACCCAAAATACACACCAGATGTCCATCTATCTGCATTCTGTCAACACATGTCCCTTCCTTCCACACCTACGGCATTCTACAATCCTTTTCACCCCATTTGACCTCTCATTTGCTGGGACATACCTCGGTTGCTCCCTCATATACCTATTCATGCGCTTACCAGCCATCTGTACCCTTTCATTTTCCCATCCAGTCTGCCGGCCCAGGAAGCTCAACATCACCCCAACTGGCGCAGCCCTCAGGGCATCCCGATAACTGGCAAACTGCTGTGGTGGAAGAAAGCTCCTGTGCTTCTTACCCCGAACATTCACACTATACCATCCATCCTCATCCACACCCATCTTCCAGAAGCTCCAACACAACCTCCCACACCAACTGTTCACCTGTTAGTCTCATCCTCTCCTTTCTCTTCACATTCAGCCATTTACTTATCTTTCGTGGGACCGTATCAAAGAACTTTCTCATCAATTGCTTACATTCATTCATACCATCATCACCATACCTCTTTCTCGCCATAGTCTCAAGCCTATGTCCATAAATATTCACACTTTTACTCTTCTCCATGTGAGCCTTCTCAAATTCATTCACCCTTTTATACTTTGCACTTTTCATGTCATTGAGGTCCTGCATCCTTTGGTCGATCTTCTTTTGTCTCTTGTCCATTTCTTTCTTCCTCCTGTAGGTCTTCTCATCTATACTTATCATATCACTCCTCAATCATGCTCCTCAACATCATACATTCCTCCTCCTTTCTGTCTCAACTCCAGCCTCAGTCTTACAATCTCATCATGGAGGCCCTGTTCCACAGAAGCCATCCTCCCAGGTTAGTAATAAAGGACAGAAGAAGGAAAAAAACAATCAACTACGTCCAATCTGATGATGGACTGCAATCCAATCCTGTCACACTCCCACTTTCGAGATCTCATGGTTCCTATTTGGGCGCCAAATGTCACGGGCCATGAACTTACGCTCTCACCCCAATCATTCCAACCCACCTCCTACACTAAGTCGGACCTGAGAAATCGAGGGAGAAATGAAACGGATTGTATGTACAGTCCTTTATTTACACAAATATGGATAATTAAATTTAAAAAAAAAAATCAATCTTATCTTACGAATACTACCAAACAAAATATTTTATATAAAAGAAGAGATGAATGAACAAACAAACAAATATACAAGATATAAAAGAGGCCTAATAAACACACTGGAAGAAAAAACAAAACAAAACAATAAAAAGGGGATAATCTTGATGGCTGCCACTCATGTGGGCACAATTGTTGTGTACGTCTTTTAAAGGCCTTGGTCTCTGAGCTCATACAATATAATTATGCAATTTTGTCCTGGTATAGATGCTATTAAAGCCCTTTCCGTCCAATGGGACTCACAATAAATTTAATTAATGGCTTCACCAATCCTAGCCACTCTCTACAAATGAGAAGGAACACCTACAAATTTTGCATACAAAATAATAGAGTGGCGTTTTGTTATAAAAATTTTATCAAAGAAACTCTCTGCAAAGAGAAAAGAACATTTTAAAACAAAACATGAAAATCAATTATATATGTATATATATAAAAACATCTCCCATTCACACATACATTCTTATAGAGGGAGGGAGATGGTATTGGAAAATGGGTGGGAAAATGGCCCTTCAAATACACACACACTTCGCTCCACCACAATGTGGTGCATCTGCAGTGTTTGAGTGTTGTGCATTTCAAATGGGTGATTGAAAAGTGTTTATATATGGAGAAGAATGAGTGTGTGGTGAGTGATGATGTAGGAATTGATGATGGTGTGGATGTCAGTCTGGTTGTTCCTTCTGTGTATTGCGAACATGGAGGACCTGATATAATGGAAGCGAGAGTGAAAGTTGGTGACAGATTCTTCTGTGGTTTGTTTGATACTGATTTGCAAGTTTCATTAGTGAATGAGATGATTCTGGGTAAGTAAGATGAGTTTATATGTTGTGAATGGAAGCCTGTTAAATTACAGAAAAGTGGATTGGGTAATGGAATGATAGTGACGTGGAAACAGGTTAGTCTGAGAGTGAGTTTGGGCAGAGGTGTGAATGTGGAGCATGACTTTGTGATTCTGAAAGATGAGCAAATGCTGTGTTGTTTCTTGCTTGGTGTGAACTTTAGGAGATTGAATGATTTGTCTTTGGATGCTGATAAGGATTGTGTCATGAAAGGTGAATGTGAAGTGATGAGATAGAATGAGTGTTCAAAGAATGTTGTCAAATTTTGTTGTATGATCAAATTGGTCATGGATGATGAGAATGAGATTTTAAACGATGATGATATTCTAGAGATGCAAGAGATGTGTCCTTTTGTCAGTCAGTTTAAGAGGTGTGTGATAATGCATGTTGATTGGAATGAATGGCCTGAGTGTTTCAGCGATTTTAAAAGGTATGCTAAGGATTTTGTGGTTTGTATGGATGTATATTTTGTGAGGCATATGAAGGATGAGGATGATATGTATGTACTTATGATGTCCTTGGTTGGTATGATTGGTCTGGTGAATGTTGTGCATGATAATTATGGGCATATGGGTAAGTTTAAGTTGTAGGAGTGTATGAAGGAGCATGTGTTCCATCTGTTTCTGAGAACTGTTGTGAATGATGTTGTGACTGACTACATGTGAGAGGTGTCAGAAGCGAAAGGTTCTAGTGAAACTGGTAGTGATTGATTGTGTGTCCTTACTGCATATTTTGTGCTTGGAATGTTGGTATGGTTGATCATAAAAGTAAGTTTGCATATGCGTGACTATGAGAGATAAAAGGAGTGTGACTGTTGCGTGTGTGTATGGAAGCCTAGGAGATGTCTGAGTGATAATGGGCCTGAGTTTGCCAGTGAAGTGTTTGAGAGAGAATGGTGTGGAGCATGTAAGAACCATGCCGTATGTCCCCTCTTTGATTGGGTTGGCTGAATGTACAATTAGGATGTTGTTTTAGATGTTGAGAATGATTTTGAATGACTGGGATTTATGTTTGGGTAGCGTGTTATGGGCGTATAATTCGATTTGTGCATAGTGCAACTGGGATGTACCTGTGTCAGTTTGTCATGAATTTTGAAAGACGAGTGAAAGATAGGTTTCGTTTGAGTGAAAGTGAGCAGTGTGTATGGTGTGAGGCACATGAAAGGTTTCGTTCGTTTGAAATGGGTGCAAAAGTATTGAAGGTAAAAGAAGTAAAAGGTAGGTTGTATGTGTCAAAGATGTGTGAAAGTTTGAAGGACTGTATAGAGTTGTGAGAGTCTGGGAGAATGGTGTGACGTATGTTTTAGAGAGTTTGAATGAAGGTGCGACTGATAGAGTGCAGGCTCATCAGAGTCAGTTGAGGAGGTGGAGAGAACCTCCTGACTACCTGGTGAGCCATCCGGTGTATGAACTATGCAGAGAGAGAGATAAGGTGCATGATGATGAGAAGGAATGTGATATTATGGATCTGCCTGGGAAAGAACTCGTCTTGCTCTCGAATAGAAAGCGTACAAACAAGAGTGAAAGAAAGAATGCCAGTATGAATTTAAGTAAGTCTGAGCAGTCTTTCTGGTATGGGGGAGCTTGAGAGAGATTGAGTGTTTGTATAAGCAGGTGAGTGATTTGGCTGGTGTAAGTAGACGAGTGAGTGAGCTGCCTGTGGCTGATTTTTCTGGTTTTGGGAACAGTATGAATGATAGTGTGTTTGGACAGAATGAACCTAGTGTGGCTGATTTTTCTGGTTTTACGAATGGTAAGGG
Source organism: Ceratothoa steindachneri (assembly GCA_963969495.1). Classification (NCBI taxonomy): domain Eukaryota; kingdom Metazoa; phylum Arthropoda; class Malacostraca; order Isopoda; family Cymothoidae; genus Ceratothoa; species Ceratothoa steindachneri. The sequence continues at coordinate 101,420,983 of OZ018322.1, read as the reverse complement.
TAGAGCTGAGTTTGATGTGGAGAATGAGGAGGTGACTGACTTTTCTGCCTTCTGGTGGGAACCAGTTGAAGGGGTTTCCGGTGTAGCCACTGAGAGTAGATGGGATGTGAGTGATTTGTGTACCTTGAGTTGGATGAGAGCTGTGAGTGAGGAGCTGATGAATGGGGTTATGAAGAGGTAAGGTTCTGAATGCAAGAGTATGAAAGAGTTCTGTCGAGAGATGGGAGAACTGGTAATGAAGGCTAAGTGTGTGGTGGACGATATGATTAATAGTGATAAGGAGACTGACAGAATGACTGATGAACAACCCTGACAGATTGCTACGCATAGCTAGGGACCAGTAGATGAGTGTGAATGGGTGCGATTGATTATAAAAAGTACTGTGAGTAAGGATTGAGAGTGTATTGCGAATGACTGGTCGTATGGCCTAAGGAAGGAGGAGTGTGGTGGGGCAAATGTGAGTGTTTGTAGGGCCATTATCCCACCCCTTTTCCAATACCCTCTCCCTCCCTCTGTTCAAGTGTGTGTGTGTGAATAACTGGCATTTAATTTTTTTTTTTTTACAATTTTTTATTGGTTTGTTTTCTCTTTTCAGAGAAAAGAGTTAAAGATAATAATAGATTGAAAGCCTAATATTTTTGTAGAATTTTTTAATTTTGAGCATTGGTTGTCCAGAAGATTTACTGAGTTCGAAAATAGAGTTGAGACTGTATGGAATCAACTGTGGAACAATGAACTTCTAGCGGAAGTTGGAAAGAGCCTGAGACTGCTTCTACCCCTGCCCTGATAGGAGGGTTTACACAACCGCACCTGGTTTTCCCACCCCTCATCTTAAACAGACAACTATATGGCCTTGGCTAGCCTTGCCCTAACTCACGAGCCATATCCCTGTACCCCACTTTGTTTTAAAAGCATCGCACTGTGTTGATTGGAGTAGCTTGTACCGTTTAGTTTTTCTTTTCATTTTTTGGCGCGCACATCGTTTGACCCAGTACCGATTGGTGTTATTGTATTGTTTTTTGTATCTTGTTTTTTTGATTGGGGAATTTTGGCCTTGTTTTCTTGTGTGCACACATTTTTTAATTGAATTCTTATATGAAAATTTAATTACCTCTTGTAAATATTATTGTAATTTATTTGTGAATACAGGTCTGTACATACAATCCGTTTCATTTCTCCCTCAATTTCTCATGTCTGAATTAGTGTAGGAAGCAGGTTAGATCGATTGGGGTTAGAGCGTAGATTCCTGGCCCGCTACAGCATGATGTCTCCATTCTTCTCTTTACTTTAAATATGTCCTTTCTGGCAGTATCAGTGCAGCTGACCTTCAACATGGGTGACTTCCAATGTGTCATTGCATGGTTTCCAAGGCTCTTCCTCTTGCCCAGGGTATTTGAATGGTAGACACCTCCTTTTGGGGAGAGTACTCGATCAATTCCTGGGGTCAAGTCCTTACTGACTTGATAGATGAGCTGGAGATAGGTATGCTAAATGTGAATGACTTTATGCATCACTGCCTGAGAGAATCTTCATTTTCCTATCTGGATCTATCCTTGTGCTCTCCAGATGCGCAGCCTGATTTTGGGTTGGGGGTAGTCAATGACCCCCATGGTAGTGATCACTTTCCCATTCAAATATTTTCTGCACCGCTACTGCCTGAGAGACCCCCTTCCTTCCCTGGTGTTTGGTGTGGGCCTGGTTGGCCACATTTCAGGAAATGACTGATTTCACTCTCCTAAGTTGGTGGGAGAGGCCATTGAGTTCTATGGTAGTCTTATCACCATGGGTCTAATTACTATTCCTAGAACTTCTGCCCATTTTGCACACCCACCGCTTCTGTGGTGGTCAGCCAAGTCTGAGATGGCCCTCAAACAGAAGCATTATTCCTACTGCACTATAAGCACCATCCTAATGATTTCACTGTGTGGGTATTTCATCAAGCTAGGGCTAGGTTCCGCTATGTTTCAAAGCATGCCCACCACTTTTCCTGGTGGGCATACCTGTCCTCACCTAATGGGAAGACCTCCAGCAGAGGTGTGGAAACGAGTCAAAATAATTCTGGATCCTCTTCTCATTCTCCAGGAGAATGGGATTGCAATCTAGGACTCTTTGTATGGGGCAGAGTCTGTCATAACCGCATTCTCTAGCCAGGATGCCCATCTGCTACCATTCAATGCACCTTGTGCTATCGCTGAAGGCCACTGACTATACTTTAACTCCAGAGGTGGACAACCCTTCAACAACATGTTTACATTGAGTGAGTTGCTTTGTGCTCTGGTTTCATGTCTGGATACTGCCCTTGGTCCAGACATTGCCATGTATGCCATGCTTCAACACCTAGGCAAGCGAGGCATGGCCGTTCTGTTAGATTTCTTCTATAAGATTTGGACAGGGTATCCTCCCCAAGTCCTGGCGAATGGATATTGTGCTCGCTTTTCGCAAACCAAGGAGAGATCATTCTACCCTGACTGCTTTCTAACATCCTGCCTGTGAAAGTTGATAAGAGAAATTGGTAAATGTTAGACACTTTTTCGCGGACAATGGAGGCCATTTTTCTTCGGCACAGTGTGGTCTCTGTATGTTCCACTCGCATGTCGGATACTCTCTTATGACTAGAAAATACCATCTGTGAGGCCTTCATTCATAAAGAGCACTATGCCACAGTGTTTTTCAATCTGGAGAAGGACCATGATACCATATAGTGATACAATATCATAGGGACTCTCCACATGATGGGGGCGGGGGTTTGCCTCCCATCTTTATATCTGAATTTTTTGAGATTGCTGATTCCACATACGAGTGGGGGAGCCCTCTCCCCCGATTGGAGCAGGAAAGGGTCTTCAGTGCCACACTGCCCTGAGCATCAATGGTATCAACTCGGTGCTGCGGAAGATGTTCTCACTATGCTCTACATGACTAACCTTTCAATTCTTTTGCTGTGGCCCAGATGCAAACTCTGGAGCTTTGACTAATGGCATTGAGCCGCATCTCTCTATTACCCAAAGCCCACAGGTTTCAGTTTTCCTTGGCCAAGACTAAGTTGGTGCGCCTCTGCCACCATTCATAATTTTACCCCGACTCCAACTTGTTCCTAAACATGGTTCTCCTGGAAGTGGTGGATTCGCATCTTTTCCTTGGTCTTGTTTTTCAACCAACACCACTTGGGAGGCTCATATTCGCAGTCTTAGGGTCTCTTGTACCTGCTCCATAGACATTGTTCGTTATGTGACGTTCAGCTCCTGGGGGTGCTGATAGGGCTACTGCCTTCCTTTTCTATTGATGCTTTGTTTGTTTGAAGCTTGACTATGGCTGAGAGTTTTATGCATCCACAGTTAAATGTGTATTTTGGAAGGTGGACTCAGTCCACCATATCAGTCTCCACCTGGCGATTGTGCCTTCTGAATGTCCCCCATTGAGAGCCAATTGTCAATGCGGGGGAGATGCCACTCGCTCTGCTGTGTACAGTGCATTATGCGCAAGCCCGCCACCTCCCTCAGTTGCTGATGGCTCTCACTGCATTCACTGCTGATCTTGATGGTACCTATGCTGCTGAGAGACGCCAGTCATACCCTAACCCTTTTGGGTTTTAGGGCTAGAAACTCTTTTGAGAGCTCGATGTAGTTCTCAGGCCGATGTGCCTCCAGTTCTGCCCAGGACACCACCCTAGATGGTACCACCTTTGACTATTTGTCGCACACCTCTGTTCCCAAAGCTTCCACAGCGCACAGAGTATTGCATCTGCCTTTTTTGGAGCACACTTTGTGTCATGTTGGATCTGTGTAGTGTATATGGATGGCTCCACGTCCCAGGTGGGAGTTGGTTTCCACTCCATGTCCCCTCTGTTTGAAGGTAGCGGGGCTCTGCCAGGCACTGCATCTCTCTTCACAGCCAAGCTGGTTGCAATACCGCTTGGTACAGGAAATATCACATCATACCCAGTTCTGAGATTGGATTGTGATCTTTAGAGACTCACAAATTATGCCCAGTGAATATCTTATATAAAACAATTTAATATTGTAAACTCATTATTCTAAATTATTTGCATAATTGGTCGAAAATTTCAGGTCTTGCCACCACCTGTGAATTTTTAATGTAGTACTCCTCAAAAATGCAGTTGTTCTTTTGGTTCTTTGGGGTGGGTCTGAATTATTCGTCCTGGGTGAGGGAAATTGGTTTGCCATAAATTTAAGAGGAAAGACCCCATTTATTGATTAGTTTTATTTTTGTTTCTCAGGGCAATAAACAATGGATTTCACAATGAATATGATGGATAGTAGCAGGGGGATCCCTGCCTCTCAAGCTGCAGCCTTAGCAGCTATGGGCGGCTCTGTTGCTGCTTATCAGGCTCACCAGGCAGCTCATCAGGCTCACCAGACTGCAACAGCCACCTCCCATCACCACCCAACCACCCACCTCATTTCCGTCGCCCAAAACCATCAGCAGCAGAGTCAGCATCAGGCAGCAGTGGCAGCTGCGGCTGCTGCAGCGGCTGCAGCAGCAGCTGCCAATCAGCATCAGGAACATCACCAGCAGCAACAGCAGCAGCACGCTCACCAACAACAACAGCAACAACAACAACAGCAGCAGCAGCAACAGCAGCAACAACAGCTTCAGCAGCATGGAATGCACGATGAAGATGCTGCGAATGGCGCGCTCACAGACACCAAGCCACAGGATATCACGAAAGACGAGTCTGAGGGGACTTTTACTCCACCACCCCGTGTCAATTCGGTGGGTTCTGTGGCGTCCCACCCCGACACGAGGGCGGAGAAGGGCACAGATACAAATGATTTTGAACCCTACATTAAAATAGAAATTCGGGGTCACCTTCCTGGCATAACGAACGGCGACAAGGATAAAAATAGTGTCATGCAACTTCATTTTAATTCTGTGAATGAAGTTTTGCACTTCTTTTCGCAACGACCAGTACCACAGCTCGATGCTTTTAATCTCCTCGCCAATCCAGATCTTGTGCGTAATATAAACCCTGAATTAGTGCGAAATCATTTTTTATATGTTCCCAGTTCTCAGGAAGGTGTTCGCGTCTCCTCTAATGGGTTCACGAGTACCGGGCCTAATGTGACCCAAGCAACTGGGCTTCAAGGTGCCACACCCTCTCCTATCATCGTTGCAAGTAGTTCAGTTCCCTCCGTCGCTGGAAATGTTAAGCCAAGACCCATCAAACAGGAGCGTCGACGAGGGGAAGTACCCCCAGGAACCATAATTAATAAAACCCCTCCGATAGAGAACAATCCAAATCAGTTCGTATGTTGGCTATGTGGTTTGAATCTTCAAAAGTCCCTTCCGTTCGAGGAGCATATGGTCGAGCAGCACAGTATTGAGAAACCATACAGGTGTGAAGACTGCGGCGTGATGTTCAAGCAGAAAGCCCATATAGACCGTCACCGGCGAATTCACCTCCCCACCCGTCCGTATCAGTGTGGAGTGTGTGGTAAAGGATTCACCCGTAATGAACATGTGAGGCGTCATTCGTTTACGCACTCTGGGGAGAAACCGTATCATTGCCCAACCTGCAATAAAACATTCTCACGCCAACAACAGCTAACGAAACACCTCCTCAGTCACACCAAGCCCCCAAGACCGGACAGTCCACAACCTGGCCATCCGCATGGAGGTGAGTCTGGGAAGGTTCTTTTCTTAGTACATCTTTAATAAATCACTATCCTGAAATCCATTAGAAGCATCTTAGATACCCAAAGGCTCCTCACTTCTAATTCTCCTTTTTGCAGTTGTCACTTCATTCACAGTTTAGAGAACTCTTTGTACCCACTTTTCCTGAAAGTTTATATTACATCCACTTCCATGGGGCCCCCTTCCCCCTCTTCAACTTTTGTCTTCCAGACATCCTTTTATACTGTACTGCTAATCAGTCTTCAAAATACGTCACCAACCTCAGACTGAAACGGCAAAAAACTTTAACTGTTTTCCCTTGAACTCTTCTTGGTCTCATTATATTAATGAGTTCAACCAGTACACCAATGCCATTTTGCGGGGGCACTGGTTGAAGTCTAAAAACACAACTGTTCTCCCCACAATATATAAAACTCACCATCTTGAGTCAAAGTTGAATTTTCGTTTGCTTAGTGGATACCCCATTGAACTTCTGATATTGAGTTGTCAAGCTCAACCTCAGCGAGGGCGGATACACAAAAAATTCAGTGTGTTTAGGGAGCTTGACATTGGCGGATGTGCCAAGGTTTGTTGCAGGCAGCTCCATCCACGCAAGTCATTACACATAACTAATGATCCCCGATCTCTTTGTCCTGCTTCTTCGCACACATATACATATACATACTACTCCTGCATCCCAGAAACTAGGCCCCCTCACATATGAAACAATCCACACACCCACAATACAGCAAGCCATCCAATCCATCTCTACAATCATATTACACAAACCGCTCCACCGGTCACCCTCCAAGATTATGCACTTAAAGTATTGCATCAGCGTGAACAACTTATATCATCTGCACTTTCTACTGGAAACCATTTTCTTATCCTAATAAAAACATTCCATAATTCCCTTCTATGTATGTAGTTTTTTTATAGTCTGGTAGCACCAATTATGGAACAACACTGCAAGTATACACTAGCAGCCAAAATGATTCGGACATTTAAGCTTCCATCACAACACTTAGAGTAGCTTCAAACCAAATAATGATAAGTAATGCATGATAAATTATAGATATAAAATAATCATGGCGATAAGTTGTAATGTACATTGTACATGTTAGCATAGATGAAACTGCAAGTGCAAAAGAGCATTTTTATTCCAAAATATGGTCAGACATGGATATTAGGACTTGGTATGTAGCTTGTTTGACTTGTGGGCTGACAGGTCACCAGGCGGGAGGGGTTGCCTTGAATGGTGGCACCTGGCTCTGCCAGCCCCATATGCACCACTTGCAGAGCGGGCTACTACTGCGAGGGGTGATGAGCGTCTGCATCCTGTGAGAAAATTAGGGTCACCATGCCCAATGATGCATTTTTTTTTTTAAATTCTCCTTTCCCCCTCACAATCAACGGAGCCACCTTTGGGCAGCTCCACAGAAAAAAAGGAGCCCCTTCCCCCGTGCTCTCACAGGAGACCCTCCAAATCTCTGTAACTGGAGAGGAGGCTTACTCCTCTCCTTTGCCTATGGGTGTAGGGGACTCCCCCTTACCCCCTTGTCTGGAGGTGCTATTGGGCACCTCCCTCTTTCCAGCAGCAGTCCCTCCTTTACTTTCCAAGGGGATTGCCAAGAAAGCCAGCAGGCAGCCCATAGCCGACCGCTCCCCATTGAAGCGGCTCCGTAGGGCAAACCCCCTTAGGGGGGGAGAGGTAAGCCATGCCCCTTCGGTCGCTTCCCTCAAAAGACCTGCTGGCTAGAATATTAAATCTAGTGGGGTAAAGGCTTGTGCCTCCTAAGACAAGACTAATGACACTGCTGCCAATAGGACCTGTGATGTCCTGGGGGAGGTGGATGGCCAACTGGAGGCCCCACCCGAGATAGACATTGTCCTTGAGGCAACCCAGCCTCAGACGGTAGGACCTTCCATGGGAGCGAATCTGCGCTCGGCGCCAAGCACTGAACTCAAGTCCGCTCCTATGCAAGGTCCTCCTCAAACGGCTAGGGTTTCCAAGGCAGTACAAGGAGGGGAGGGATCTCCTCCTCCGACTGGTGCCCCTACAAATGTACAAATGCCAGGACCTTCTCCATCTCGGCGAATGACCTTGCTGAGGCCGGTCCATCCGGCCTGGGGGCTCCTACCGGCGGAGGGGTGAAAGTTGGTTCATTCCCTGCCATCCCCTTGTAAAAATAAAAAAATAAAAAAAAGACTATAAAATGACTCTGGGCTCATCTCCATCGGCAGGCGCTGCGTAGGCTGCCATTTTGGTAATTGACCAAGCCAAGATCGGCACATCCTCCCTCCCCCCCCCTTGGTGTAGAGCCCCTGACTATGACTAAAAGTGCTAGAGCACAGAGCGCAGTCTTGATTACATCGGAGCTCCTCATTCAGAGATTAACCGGCATTTTTGAGCCCACTGGCTCCAAACACTTCTCACTATTTGCTCCACTGCTGGCACCATGTTGGCTAAGAGCAACATGATCCTCAGAGGAGAGCTTTAGCTAGTGTGATTGGTAGAGAGCTGAAGGTGACCTGTTTCTCGAATGGGAGCCTTCTGGCGAATGCGGCGGATCCCTCCGAGGCGGCCAAGATAAGTGCTCTTTGGACACGATGGCACCCCGGTGAATGACGCCGCACTCTACTATGAACTTTGTGAAAGGAGTAGTTTATGCGAGGGAACCCGTGGACTACTCAATAGAAGATATCACTCTAGAGCTGGCCGACCATGGGGCGGTCAAGGTCGAGCGTGTGATGAGAAAACAGGGAGGGGCCTCGACTGTAACAAGCTCCCTGAGTCTGTGCGTGCCGGTTGGTACCGCTACCGCGTGAAGGCATTCGTGACACTGCCGCGGAGGTGTTATTACTGTCACCGCTTCGGCCATACGAATCGCTCATGTAGCCGTGCAAAATCGGGGTCACCCCAAGTCTGTGTAAATTGCTCCAAGGCCACACACGATAAGTCCAAATTGTGTGTGGCCAAGTGTGTCTATTGCGTAGAGCCGCACCCCGCTTTTTCGAAGCAATGTGGTGCAATATCTCCTTGAGAAAGAAATCCTTGCTGTTCAGGCCCAGGATCGTCTCTCATTTTACGAGGCTAAAGATTTGGTCCTGGCGTGCCCGGCTCAATGCTTAGAAAGACACCCTCTGCTCCTGGCCGATCCAGGCCAACGAGCACGGTTGTTTCTGCGGGTTCTACTCAACCCGGGCGCTTCCCTGGGCGATCTCCGTGCACGCTACCTGTCTCGGTACCGGGAGGGGCGGGATCTTTACCGCCTGTCCCTTGTACTCGGGACGAGTTCGTGCACATTGACTGGTGTACTAATAGACTTTTGGGGGGAGGCCGGCCTTCTCCCCTTTATTTAACTAGGGGTTTTTTTTTTGGGGGGGGTTAGATGGCACGCTCCTGCGCCGGGGGGAGGCGGACCTCCCCCCGACGCCGGAGCTTGCTTCCTAATTATTGCCATTTTCTCTTTTTATTGTTGTATTTTCATATTCTTATTTTAAAGTAGCCTAGTGCTAGGCTGTCGTGATTGTGGCGACTTATGCCCAAGTGGGTAGTCGCCAGATAAGCTCCTAAAATTAAAAAAAAAAGAGAAAAAGCCCATTCCTTTCTATTCCTAAAACCCTCCTTTCGAATAGCGTTGTGCAGTTGCTTGTATCTATAGAAAGAAGAGTTGTCCATCGTAGGCATTCGTGACTTCTTCTTTTTTCCTCAGGTCTCACGACTACACTCCTGCTACAAACTACCGATCAAAACGGTCGTTTAGTGACCATTAATCAAACTGGAGCTTCGGTTGCTGTTCCCTCCTCGATAGTGACGACTGCACAAGGGGGGATGGTCTCTCAGACGAGTCACGGCGGTGGTAGGGGGAGGCAGCCGAACGGGGAGCCGGTGGCGCGACCTTATCAATGCGGGGTTTGCGGCAAGGCTTTCATCCGCAATGAGCATCTAAGAAGGCACTTGCTGATTCACTCCGGGGAGAAGCCGCACGTTTGCGCCACTTGCGGAAAAGCTTTTCCCCGCCGCGAGCATTTATCTAAACACATGCGTTCCCACAACAAGGACGCCACCATGTCCCAGCAGTCTTCTCCCACAACTCCAGCTCCATCCCACTCTGGCTTGCAGACTTCGGGAACGGCGAGTGCGCCTAATGTTAGTCCGCACGTTTCGCTCCCGGCTTCCGCACACTCGGTCACCAACAGTGGAATCCCGACAGGCGTCTCTGTGGTTACGTCTAGCCATCAGCCCGTAGCGGCCCACAGTGGCCCCCACACTCATACGATACCCACCTCTCACGCTCCTCCTGTTACACACGGTGCGCATCTCCCTCCCGGTACCCATTATTTGCCTATGTTTGGTCTTTTAGCTGAGGTTGTGTAAAACTCGCTTCTTAATATTTGATTAAATGTCATTTAGAAAAGATAAAAAAAAGATGATCCTCTTCTAAAGATCAGCGCCTGGGCTGAAATATGCGAATTTTGTCCTGCCCATCCTGTGAATAAGTTTTGGCGAATTGTGAAAACTTTGCGTCAGTGTAAAGTTTATTTATATTTTTATCCCCTCTGTTTACATTCCACTTCAGCGCTTTGTCATGCTGTAGGAGAGTTGCCTTTTTAGCTGTATTGTAAATATATTTTCGTAATAATGATGTAGGCTAAAAAAATAATAATAGATAAATGAAGATTGTCTTATGCAAAAATGCCAATTGGCAGCTTTGGACTAGGTACAGTACAGTAAGTTCAAAATATTTGAATGTATATTTTCAATTAAGATTAGGTCTTACCCCCAAATCTCTCTTTTAGGGTAATAAAGGCACACAAAAGTAGTTTTGAGGTATTGAAATACTTAGATTTTGTAAGAATTTCAAACGGTGGAATTGATGGTTCTTTGATCCCTTATATGAACATAGTTAGTATCATGGAATGGAGGTGATTTTAAGGAGTGTTGACTCATTTTGTAAATATTAAAGAGACCTCCTTTGGACTGTTACAAACTTTTAAAAGTAACCATTTCTTTTCAGTATTTTTCTGATCTTATAGGGATTAGAACTTTAATGGGTTTTTGTGGTTTAGTCTTGAATCGGTTTTAAATGCGAGTCGCAGGAGTCGTCGGATTTTCTTCTGCGAGTCACTTTTAATGACTCAGTTGTGAATAAAGGGCAAAAATAATTTGTATTTCTGAAATACAAATTAGTTAAGATTTTATGTGTTTATACCAGGAACTATTATGTCAATAAAATAATATATTTTCGTATGTATAAAGTATACAACTTAATAACATTTTTAAAAGGTTACTGCCCTTGTACATTAAAAATGGCAAAAAGTTTATGAATTTTATTTGCTACTCTGTACAAATTGTATTATTTTGTACTTAGTACATTCGGAATTAGTGTAAAAGAAGTTGCAACATATGTGAAAGTTGTGAAATGCGCAAAGGTTGTTTGTGATAGACTGGTGACATTTTACCCACCTTTTTGTTTGAAATAATGAACCTAAAAAAAGTGTCACTCTAAGTCATGTTAACCTCGGAGACGATATACATAGATTTACAATGAAAAGATCCCGCCATATTGGTAATAGTAGTATCAGTAGCCTCATCTTTGTCACAATCGGCAGTGTCTGTACTAAACTGTATGCTAAGGACAATTTGTTCGTTGCTTGTTACTTTCATCATTTAATTACAGAGGTTTTCTTGCTAATGAGTAAGAACGCTATTATGTTATGGGATATCTTTTACCTAATTTATAGTCTTGTAATGAATAATGTACATTTAAGCTGCTTTATTTAGTTAAAGATAAAAAAACTTTCCTTGTAGTGATGTGTGCATTTAATTTTTCCGTGTGTTGGATTCCTTCCCTATAAATAAGACCCATTACTTGCCTTGTAGTTTAATTGACCAACCATACAGAGCTAAACTACCCCGAATCTCGAATCAAACTAATTACGCCACGAATAAGGGGGTTTCTTATTTATTTTTCTTAACGGGTGTCAAGGGCAGATTCTGGAATTTTTTTTTATTTGCATGTGTGTGGTATGGTAGTTTTTTTTTTAATTTAGGAAATGGACACTTTATAAGTGATTCTCCTTAATCCCGCTCGGTAAATTAATATTTTTACACTTTCAGTTTGGTAGCTTCAAGAAGAGTTAAAAAAAACAAAACAAAAAAAACGGCAGGATTCGTTTGTATGTACTTAAACTCTTTAACACCTCGGTGTGTAAAATGAATTCCTGTACATTTGTTGACAGTCTTGATAAGAAGAGTCAAAATGCGCTGACAGATTATTCCTTTATTGGATTTTCATTCTTTTCAAGCATAATAAAGGTTTGAAAGTAAGGAAGTAATGATCTGGTTACTGTTTCAAACTTGGTTTAAAAGAGCACGTCTTTACACCTCTCAAGTTTTTTCGTATACTGATTATGGACATTTTGAAATCTTAATAAATGTATATTAGATCTTTGTATTACTCCCTATTGGTTAGCAATGCATGGTAGGTCAATTTCGGTATCCTTATGTATATAGTTAAAAGGGGCAGTTCTTCACCCTTACTGGTCTTTAGGTGGACTTTTATCAACTCTGCAACTTCACCTCATTCTCCCTTCGTTTATTGCGTTTTTAGGTATGTTCAAGAGTGGGAGTGATTAACCGTTGATTACTCGGTTAAAGAAGTTGAATAGTTTCAACGACACTGCGACAAGTTTACTGGATGAAATAGAGTGGAATTGGATTTAAAGTGGCTTGGGTCGAATAAGGCAGAAATCGCCCTGAAGCATCCTGAGCAATTAGTGAAGGAAGAATCGATAGTTAGTCCCTTCACGATCACCTGTGGGCGGAACGAAAGCGATGGGTAAAGATGGCTGTGCTTTGAGAGAACGAAACTGGCCGAACAACATTAATAGACTTGATGGAGTTTGCAAGAGTTAGTATCCATCGAGAAATATGGGAATGGGCAATGGATATCTGCGGGAATGGGGGAGATTCTGGCGTCCGCCGGAAGCAGAGTTTTCTCGGACAGGAAGGCAAAACGTGACAATTCGATAGACGCTTGAGAATTTGTAGATCCTGCAACCAAAGTCCAGTAAAGATTGAACTTGGGCACTACAGGTGTGGCAGTCAGCGCCCCATCTATTTTTGGACATTGGAAATGTGTTGTTGAGAAGAACGTGTCCTGGCAATCAAGGTACGTGAGGCTTCCATGAAGGCATAGCTTCAAGCATGAGGCCTTGATATAAATAAGGGTGCAATTACGGTAGCGCCGGGTTGGGTGTGGGAGAAAATTCCTGACATGACTGTTGCCTTTTTTTTATTGGGCGGTCTCTTGGCGACTGCCTACCAGGTCATTAGCCGCCGTAATACCCTTAGCCTAAATTAGGCTACGTGAAAAACTAAAATATAAGATGGCATAATCCATCATTCGGTGGAAAGTACGCACCCAATACTAAAAAGAGGTCAAATAAAATGGAAAAGGGCAGGCTCCTCCAGGAGGTCACAGATCTGCACGGAAGCCGCCCAGAGCATTAAGGTCATGTGGTAGCGCCGCTGACTCGGAACACGGAAAGAAACGTGCATGAACTGTCATGTAGTCAGTGTGAGGAAGCGCGAAACGCTGGTCTTGTCGCGAGTCTTTACCGCATTAAAATATCCCTACATTCCAGGAACCCGCCAGATGATGAGATCAATATTCGCCCTGCTCGCAGCGACCGTGGGCTTACAGATACCGCAAAACGATGTGCAGGGACTCCAAGTGCCCCGAGAGCACAGGGATCATTGTGATCACTAGAAATTACGATCCGGTTTCCGAACCAGACAACGCGTTATCTCCACTACCAAGGGATCTATTCGGGCTAGATAGGCACAACGCAAGGTAGAGATGCGATGACTTCAAACAGGCAGGATACAACGTGGAAGTCGATCCCCTCTTCGGAACTTGGAGATATCGTAAACCACTGGCAGGGCTTCAGCGTGACAGGCCCCAGCTTAGCCTCTCTTCCTTCCTTCAGATAGCCTGTATTTCTCCCCTACTTCTTCACTTCCCCTATAACCTCTCCCACAACTTTCTCTGGTCAGCCTCTAATTTCACAGGGTAGATGCTGACCTTCCCAGCCAACCGCCCCGGATCAGGGCTGAGAGGGGAGGGGACAATGTTCCCTAACCCCTTGAGCTCCGGTCTGAGGTGGTTGATTTTTAACAACCTGCTTTATCCCCACCCATTACCTTCCTCACATCCCCTTTCCTTCTCACTTCACAATCTATATTTTTACGCCGTGTCCATAGTGGAGCCTCCATGCCTAGGAAGTGCCAGGCCACCAGGTGGGAGGGGTGGTCCTGAATGGCGGCACTTGGCTCTGCCAGGCCTGTAAGCACCCCTTGCAGGGCAGGCTACTGCGAGGGGTGATGAGCTATTGCATCTCGTTGTAAAATTAGGGTCACCATGCCCAATGATGAGAAAAATAAAAATCTCTCCTTAATTTCCCCTTGTTCATCGACGGAGCCGCCCTCAAGCAGCTCCACAGAAAAAATGGAGGTATCCCCCTATGCTTGCGCAGGGGGCCCTCCAAACTTCTCTAACCGGGGAGGAGCCTACGCCTACGGGTGTAGGGGACTCCCCCTACCTCCCTTCTCTGGAGGTGCTTTCGGGCACCTCCTTGTTTCCAGCGGTAGTTTCCCCTTTTCTTTCCAAGGGGACTGCCAAGAAAGCCAGCAGGCAGCCTATAGCCTACCGCTCCCCATTGAAGCGGCTCGGTAGGGAAAACTTCCTTAGGGGGAAGAGGGAATCCAGGCCCCTTCGGTCGTTTCCCTCAAAAGACCTGCTGGCAAGAATATTGAACCTTGCCGGGGTCAAGCCCTTTGCCTCCCCACACCTGACTAGTGACAATGATGCCACGTGGACCTGCGATGTCATCCGACCGGTGCCCCTACGACTGCCAGGACCTTCTCCATTTCGGAGAAGGAGCTTGCTGAGGTCGGTCCATCTGGCCTGGGGGCTCCGGCCGGCAGAGGGGATAGGTGGGTTCATTCCCCGCCCTCCTCTCTTAAAAATAAAAAAGACTAAGAAGAATCGGGGCTCCTCTCCATCCACGGGGGCTGCGGGGACGGATGGGTCAGCTGCCACTTTGATAAGCGACCAAGCCAAGATCGGCACATCCGGCCCCTCTGCCCCACTGGGTGCGGAGCCCCTGAGTATGAATAAAACAGCGCCTTCACGAATTTGTCCGGCCAACAGCGCCCGGGGTTCTGTCTACGGGAAGCGTATGGCCATTCCCGTGAGGTTCTTCTGTATGAATAGGGCCCCCGCATCTCCCCCGAGCTAGGCCTCGAGGGCATATTCCTTCAATGGAATTGCCGTAGACTCCAGGCCAACTGGCAGGAGTTGCGGAGGCTCGTCCCGTTCCCCGTTAGCTATTTTTCTGCATGAGACTATGCTAGGCGCGTGCCCCCTGCCCACCCTCCCGGGGTATAAGGGTCTTGCGACCCCACCACCACGAGATGGCCGGGATGGGTGATGCGCGGTTTACACCCGGCATGATGTCTCCGTTCTTCCTTTCACTTTAGATACCTCCTTTCAGGCAGTGGCTGTGCATCTTCACTTGGATAGGAGGTATACTATCATTTCTGCGTACATTCCTTCGACGCGGGGAACTTCCGCCGCGTCGTGGCACGGTTGCTGAGGCCCTTTCTCTTCCCTGGAGATCTGAACGGCAGGCATTCTCTCTGCGGAGATTACTCAATAAATCCCAGGGGAAAAGTCCTTGCCGATCTGATGGAAGAGCTTGAGATAGGTGTCCTAAATGTGGATGAGTTTACGCATAACTGCCCCAAAACCGCTTCATTTTCTTGCCTTGATCTATCTTTGTGCTCTTCAAATGCACAGCCTGTTCTGATTTTGATTGGGGAGTGGTCGATGACCTCTATGGTAGTGATCACTTTCCCATTTTCAGGGAAACTGCCGCCTGAGAGCCCACCTCGGTGGTGCTTGGCGCGGGAGCGGTTGCCTGCATTTCAAGAAATGACTGAATTCTCTATCTCATTCGAGGAGTTTAGGTCGGTAGATGAGGCCGTTGAGTTCTTCTCAGATAACCTCATCGCTACGGGCCTGACTACTATTCCCAGAACGTCTTGCCGTTTTACACGACCACCACGGGACACCGACCACTCCCGTGGTGGTCACCCGAGTGTCGGACGGTCCTCAAAAAAAAGCGAAATGCCTCCCAAACCTTGTACAGCGCACACCTCGTGTTACTTTGGAACCGTGCCAATGTATACAGATGGCTCCTTGTCCGAAGAAGGGGTCGGCTTCCACGCTGAATCCCCTCTGTTTGAAGTCAGCGGGGCTCTGCCAGGTGCTGTGCCCGTCTTTACGGCCGAGTTGGGGACAATTTCCTACTCGGTACGGGAGATTACACGACGTGCCCGGTTTGGAGACCGGATTGTGATCTATAGCGACTCACAAAGCGCCCTGAGTGCTCCCGGGGCATTGGAATCTCCGCATCCCCTGGTTCGCGATATCCGTGACACCACGTTTTTGGCGAGCCGGGCGGATGTCGAGATTAACTTCTGCTGGGTTCCTGGACATGTCGGAATTGCGGGGAATGAAGGCGCTAAAGAGTCCGCGAGGACTTTGCGACCGGACCAGCGATTCGCTCTTCTTCACACCGACTACATGGCTGGAATACATGAAGCTCTTCGGACTGCTTGGTAAAGAAGATGGGAGATCGTCGAAGGGAACTTAAAGTTGCGTGCCATTGCGCCGCGACTGTTCCCATGGACCTATGCCCCAATCTCGCGACGGCTTCAGGCCGCTTTCTGTCGTCTCCGAATCGGACACACTCGTGTGAGGCATCGCTATTTGATTGAGCGCTCGCTTGCGCCCTATTGTGACGATTGCGTCGTCCCCCAGACTGTTCGGGACATTCTTGTCGAATGTCCCAGTGTGTGTGATCTTTGCGCACGATACTTCTCCCGGTACCGGGATGGGTGGGGTCGTTACCGCCTGTCCCTTGTACTCGGGACAAGTGTGTGCACTTTGACTGGTGGACTTGTTGACTTTTGGGGGGAGGCCGGCCTTCTCCCTATTATTTAACCGTTTTTTTGTTTTGTTTTGTTTTTTTCCCTTATATGTCGCACGCTCCTACGCTGAGGAGACCTCCCCCTGACGCAGGAGCTGACTTACTGCTCGCTTCCTTTTCCCATTTTTTGGGGGGGTTGTTTTTGATCTTTTTGAATTTTATTTTAAAGTAGCCTAGTACTAGGCCAGATTTCAATACGGCGACTAAGTAGGCAGTCGCCAGATGAGCTCTTTAAAATAAAACAAAAAAACCCATTTGTTTATGATAAGACAAGTAATCCAAATTTTCTTTCTAATTCAAATACGCCCTTTACCGATCCCCTCAAAATTAGTAATCAAAATAATGCGAATGATACAAATATTTACAACTTTCTTTGGTAAATATGTAGACGAGCGGCCCGCCCGATAAGATGTACTATTTCGTCAGTGTTCCAAAATGTTTCACGTTTTTGGAGTACATTTATAGGGGACGGCTCGTGGGGGGTTAAACACGATGCGTGGACCACACTACGATGATCCCCAGTTTCATTAAATTGGCGGGGGAGGACACGAGTACATATATGATAACACTTTTGCAGCAGGTCTACTATATAAATGTAGAACAAATACATTAGAGCTAACAGGATTGGCACAGGAAGAAAATCAAGAGTGTCCAATCTGTGGTAAAAAAGAGAGGATGTAGGACACTTTTTACTAATATGTGAAGGATATTCAAATACCAGAGAGAAGTATGCTGAACTACAGCAACCATACATAGAGAACAAAGCACATCTGATAGGCATGCTTTTATTTAACAATAAATTCAAAAGTAAAATAAAGGAAATTTTAGTAAAATTATGGAATCAAAAGAACAGGAAGATTAGAGAGACAGAACTCTCTCTCTATATATAATAAACAAATAAAAACTAACCTAATTATATTTCACAGGAGTGCCGTAACAAAGGCAATACGCCCACTACATCATCTGATCTGATCTGATTGCTTTGCTTAAAAGACTCTTGGGACAGAAGGAATTTGAAGAAGCATTAGTTGAAGCAAAACAAATGCAATAACAAGCTATATATACACTCTCAACTTGCTATACAACACTTAATAATGAAACTCAACTAATATTAGGTGAAAATGGAAATAAAAATCAGGAAATGCTTATTGAAGCTGATAATCAGGGCAAAACTGTCAGGCAAGACACAAGTAACATAACATAACATAATTTCACGGATGACAAAAGCCACAAGGGCCTAACATAACATAACATAACATAATTTAACGGATGACAAAAGCCACAAGGGCCTATCAAAGGTCATCCGTATCCATCAAATCCCACCCATATAATGCATCCATAGGATTTTGTCAGATCATGCAGCTACAATATACAATTTAACAATCCATAGGAATGTCCAACCATGCATCTACAATATATAATTTAAAGCCTCCATAGGAGTCTGTCAAAAACAAAATCAAAATCCCCCAAAATATACAAATAAAAAGAAACTGCATCCACAGGAATGAGTCAAGAAACATATCCACATACTAAAAAGTAAGAAATTAACCCTCCATCCCCATATAATCATCCAATCTGCGCTTGAAAACATTCAAGTTTGGGCTGTCTACAGTCTCAGGTGGCAAACTATTCCAATAATCCACCACTCTGTTAGTGAAAAAATATTTTCTAACATCCAGTCTGCACCTCTGTTTTTTAATCTTTAAGTGGTGGCCTCTAGTTCTATTACTACCTTCTAACTCAAATAACTTGCTGAAATCTAATTTATCCATCCCAGAAAAGATTTTAAAAAGCTCAAAGGTCATCCGCCTCCGTCAAAACCCACCCACAAAAAGCACCATCGCCAGGGAAAGACAAAATCAAAGTCCCCCACAATATAATATAACAGGTGACAAAAGCCACAAGGGCCCATCATAGGTCATCCAAGTCAAATGGCCTCTTTTTTTTAAGGCACCCAAACTCCCAAGAAAACTTCATCCAGAGGATTGCATCCAGAAACAAAGGTATCACCAATCAAGGCTTGTCAAGAATTAAAACATGCAACTATAGATATATACAAACAATATTAATATATACAAAACTTAGGAACCATCACAACCTTCCCTTCCCATAAACTCATCCAACCTACTCTTAAATACATTTAAATTTGGACTACCTACTACCCTCCGCGGCAATTTGTTCCAGAAGTCTACCACTCCTGGTGAAATTTTTTTTTTTAAATCCAACCTACACCCTTGCTTTTTAAATTTCAAGTGGTGACCTCTAGTCTGATTTCTATCATCTAACTCAAAAAACTTGCTAACATCCAATTTATCTATCCCAGAAAATTTTTTAAACAGCTCAATCATACCCCCTCTCACACACCTCCTTTCGAACGAGAACATATTTAATATCCTCAGTGTATCTATATATTCAAGGTGCCTCAGGGAAGGAATAATCTTTGTTGCCCTCTGTTGCACTGACTTAAGGTTAATATCGTGTCTAAAATGTGGGGACCATGCCTGTATACAGTACTCTAAATGTGGCCTGACATAAGAGTTGTATAGTTTAAGTATGACCTCCTTACTCTTGTAGCTAACATTTCTTTTAATGTAACCTAGCACCCTATTTGCTCTATTTTTTGCCTCAATACACTGCTTTGAAAATTTCAGTGACCTATCTACTACCACTCCTAAGTCCTTCTCATCTTCAACTGAATTAAGCCAATATCCATCCATCTCATAGCTAAATTCCCTATTATCTCTCCTATTATCTAACATAATGTAGCGGGCCGAAAATATATCTCTAATCCCAATCCATAATCGATCCAACCCGCTTCCTAAACTGTCTGGACGTGAGAAATCAAGGGAGAATGAAACGGATTGTATGTACAGTCCTTTACTAACAAAAAATACAATATTTACAAAAAATATGGATAAATATGCACAAAATATCTACAATAGAGAGGGGCGATTATATTGGAGATCTTACTTTTCACCAAAAAATACAAAAAGAAAATCCTATATATATGAATACTATTTAATCTATCCTAATAAACATAAAAAATCGAACAACCAAAAAAATCCTGACTACAACAGTCAATATATAAACAACAAACAAGGCCTCACTTTATACAAAGAGGATGGGGAGATGTCCAGCCACCTGCCACTCGAGCGAGCAAAATGCCTAGGACTTACAACAAGTGTGGCGCCTCTGCGCTTGATGGAAGATAATGACCTTAAAAAGCTTGCGTGGCTATTATAAGCCCTCCTTCATTAGGCTATACTATTGGCCTTTATTTATTAACAATAATAATATATAGCTTTCCAGGATATAACGCTTTGTTTGTAATATAAGGATATACAAAACTAAGTCCTATCTTTCCAGAATATGGCGCTTTGTTTGTAATATAAGGATATATGAAACTAAGTCCTATCTTTCCAGAATATGGTGCCTGGAAAGAAAGAAAAAAAACATGGTAATCATTTTTATACATAAAATAAACAAAAAACAACAAACCCATTCCCATTCAGACACACACACATTTTTACAGAGGAAGGTATAGGGTACTGAGAAAAGGGGTGGGAGAATGGCCCTTTTACACACACTCACATTCGCTCCACCACAATAAGAGTTATAGAGTTTAAGAATAACCTCCTAACTTTTGTAACTGACATTTCTCTTAATGAAATCCAGCACTCTATTTGCCCTATTTTTTGCATCAATACACTGCTTAGAAAACCTTAAATACTTATCTATTACTACTCCTAGATCTTTCTCATCCTCTACTGAGCTCAGCCAATGCCCATCCATTTCATAGTTAAATTCTCTATTATCTTTTCCCATGTTAAAGAAAAAGATCGCTGACCTAAAGACGAATAAGTCCCCTGAACCGGACAGGTTTCTATCCAAGGTGTTGAAGGAAGTGTGCGATGAAGTATCACAACATCTGTGCGCTATCTTTAACATGTCAATCCGGACCAGATGCGTTCCTAGAGACTGGCGTGAGGCGGAGGTGACTCCGATCTTCAAGAAAGGAAACCCCAGCCATCCATCAAACTACCAACCCATCAGTTTGACTTCGGTAGTCGGTAAACTCATGGAAAGCATGATAGTGGACAAGATAATGTCTTATTTAGAGTCAAACCTGCTACTCAAGAGTTCCCAGCACAGCTTCGGAAGGCAACAGTCATGCGTGATGAACCTTGTGGAATTCTTCCACTTCATGTTCAGTGAGCATGATTGAGATAAAGCGGTGGATGTTGTGTACCTTGACTTCCAAAAGGCCTTTGATAAGGTACCACACCACCGCCTTCTCCGGAAAGTGCGTGAACAGGGCATAGACGGCAAGGTAGCAGGTTGGATAGAGAGCTGGCTAAGTGATAGACGGCAACGAGTAGTGGTGAATGGACGGGCCTCTGAATGAGAGCCCGTATCTAGCGGTGTCCCTCAAGGTTCCGTCCTGGGACCACTACTGTTTATTATCTATATCAACGACATGGACGGAGACATGGTTGCCAAAATCTCCAAATTTGCTGATGACACCAAGCTTGGTATCAATGTGGCAAAGGAGGGGAACACTGCCCGCCTCCAAGAGGACCTTCAAAGGATTGGGGAGTGGTCGGACACGTGGCAAATGCCTTTTAACGTGGAGAAATGCAAAGTAATGCATATCGGCTACTGAAACCCCAAATCTCAGTACATCCTTAAGGGCACTGCTCTTGAATCGAGTGACACTGAGAAGGACTTGGGTGTTACTATCATTAGCGACCTCAAGTTCTTGAAACAGTGTATCGAGGCAGAGAAGAAAGCCCAAAGGATGTTAGGCTACATAAAGCGCCAGTTTGGATACCGTAACAAGGGGATAGTACTTTGTCTGTTCAACTCCCTTGTTCGGCCGCACCTGGAGTATGCCGTACAATTTTGGAGTCCTTTGTTTCAAAAGGACATCGCAAGGTTGGAACGCGTACAAGCTAGGGCAACCAAAATGATTCCCTCTATCCGACATAAAAGTTATGAGGATAGACTAAGGGAATTAGATCTGTTCTCACTGGAAACCCTTAGACTGCATGGTCAGCTCATCGAAGTTTTCAAAATACTTTGAGGGTTCGACAATGTTGACTACCTGGATATTTTCACACTGAGTGACAACAGAACGCGCAATCACGGAAGTTGTCAACAGTGAATCTGTTGACCAGTTCAAGTCAAGACTAGACAAAGTCTTGAAAAATGGCCGTTTAGGGACGCAAACCCCGTAAGGGGCGCGGCGATTTGCCATCCTGGCCGCCGTGCTGACGGGATCCAGCGCTCCGTCCGGCCCCAGCTTAGCCTCTCTTCCTTCCTTCAGATAGCCCGATTTCTCCCCTACCTCGTCGCTTTTCATACAACCTCTCCCACAACTTTCTCTGGTCAGCCTCTAATTTCACAGGGTAGAATGCTGACCTTCTTCTCAAGCCAACCACCCCGGATCGGGGCTGAGGGGGGGAGGGGACATTGTTCCCTAACCCCTCAGCTCCGGTTCGGGATGGGTTTTTTTTAACAACCTGCTTCATCCCCACCCACATCTTCCTCACATCCCTTTTCCTCTCCTCTTCACAACCTATATTTTTTACGCCGTGTCCAAGGTGGAGCCGCCATGCCGAAGGACTGCCAGGCCACCAGGCGGGAGGGGTGGTCCCGAATGGCGGCGCCTGGCTCTGCCGGGCTTGTAAGCACCTCTCGCAGTGCGGGCAACTGCGAGAGGTGATGAGCTATTGCGTCCCGTAATCAAAAGAGGGTCACCATGCCCATGTATGAAAAAAAACAAAAACCCCAACCCCCAACTTCCCCAAAAACATCTACGGAGCCGCCCTCGGGCAGCTCCACCGAGAAAATGGAGGTCCCCCCCCTTGTGCTTGCGCAAGGGACCCTCCATAATTCTTTAACCGGAGAGGAGGCTTACTCCTCTCCTACGCCTACGGGTGTAGGGGACTCCCCCTCACCCCCTTCTCTGGAGGTGCTTTCGGGCACCTCCCTATCTCCAGCGGCAGTCCCTCCTTTGCTTTCTAAGGGGACTGCCAAGAAAGCCAGCAGGCAGCCCATTGCCGACCGCCCCTCGTGCAAGCGGCTCGGTAGGGCAAACCCCCTTAGGGGGGAGAGGGAAGCCAGGCCCCTTCGGTCGCTTCCCTCAAAAGACCTGCTGGCAAGAATTTTGAACCTTGCTGGGGTCAAGGCCTGTGCCTCCCCACACCACCTGACTAGTGACAATACTGCCAAGGGGACCTGCGATGTCCTGGGAGGGGATGGCCAACTGGAGGCCCCTCCTGTGATAGACATGGTCCTTGAGGAGACCCAGCCCCAGACGGTAGGGCCTTCCATGGGGGGGAATTCGGGCTCGGCGCCAAGCACCGAACCCGAATCCGCCCCTATGCAAGGTCCTCCTCAAATGGCTGAGGGCTCCGAGGCAGTAGAAGGAGGGGAGGGATCTCCTCCGACAGGTGCCCCTACGACAACCAGGACCTTCTCCATTTCGGAGAGGGACCTGGCTGAGGCTGGTCCATCTGGCCTGGGGACTTCTGCCGGCGGAGGTGAAAAGCGGGTTCATTCCCCGCCCTCCTCTCCTAAAAAGAAAAAGACTAAAAAGACTCAAAAGACGAAGAAGACTCGGGGCTCCTCTCCATCCGCGGGGGCTGCGGGGACGGATGGGTCTGCTGCCACTTTGGTAGGCGACCAAGCCAAGATCGGCACATCCGGCCCCTCTACCCCCTCGTGTGCGGAGCCCATGACTACGACTAAGACCAAGAATGCACAGGGCGGAGCCTCGATGACATCGAGGCCCCTGATTCAGAGGTTACCTGGCGTTTTCGAGCCCGCTGGCTTCAAACGCTTCCTCGTTATTCGCTCCACTGATGGCACCATGTTGTCCAAGGGCAACATGATCCATCAGAGGAGAGGATTAGCTAGTGCAATTGGTAGAGAGCCGAAGGTAACCCGTTTCTCGGACGGGAGCCTTCTGGCGAATGCGGCGAATCCCGCCGAGGCGGCCAAGATAAGTGCTCTTCGGACACTTCATGGCACCCCGGTGAGTGTGACGCCGCACTCTACCATGAACTTTGTGAAAGGAGTAGTTTATGCGAGGGAACTCGTTGACTACTCCATTGAGGACATCACCCTAGAGCTGGCCGACCATGGGGCGGTCAAGGTCGAACGTGTGATGAGAAAACAGGGAGGGGCCTCGAGACCCACCCCTACACTCTTCGTCACGTTCGACTGTGACAAGCTCCCTGAGTCGGTGCGTGCCGGTTGGTACCGCTACCGCGTGAAGGCATTCGTGCCACTGCCGCGGCGGTGCTATTACTGCCACCGCTTCGGCCATACGAATCGATCATGTAGACGTGCAAAATCGGGGTCACCCGAAGTCTGTGTAAATTGCTCCAAGGTCGCACACGATAAGTCCAAATCGTGTGTGGCCAAGTGTGTCAATTGCGGAGAGCCGCACCCTGCTTCTTCGAAGCAATGTGGTGCATATCTCCTTGAGAAAGAAATCCTGGCCGTTCAGGCCCAGGATCGACTCTCATTCCGCGAGGCAAAGGACTTGGTCCTGGCGCGCCCGGCTCTGCCTGGGACGTCATATGCCTCAATAGTTAGAAAGGCACCCTCTGCTCCTGGCCCATCCAGGCCAACGAGCACGGTTGTTTCCGCGCCCATTCGGAGCCCTTCTGTGGGCTCTACCCAACCTGGGCGCTCCCCTGGTAAAGCTGGCGGCAAAAAGGGTTCATACCCTGCCCCGGCTAAAACCAGGGCTCCCCCCTCTTCCCCCAGCGTGACCGTTTCGCGTAAAGCGAAACGGCCACGCGCCTCCACCGAGTCGTTAGACTCACAGGAGGCAACACCCCTGAAGATGGTCGCTAGGCCATCTTCCGGGGTTCCTAAAGCTGTTCCCCGAAAGGAGGACAGCAACAAAGGAGCTTCGGCCCCTTTGCCCACGCCCCGAGGTGGAGC
Source organism: Ceratothoa steindachneri (assembly GCA_963969495.1). Lineage (NCBI taxonomy): Eukaryota > Metazoa > Arthropoda > Malacostraca > Isopoda > Cymothoidae > Ceratothoa > Ceratothoa steindachneri. The sequence goes on along the minus strand of OZ018322.1, from coordinate 101,396,329 downwards.
GAGTGGCTCGGAGACGGTGGTTCCTCGAAAAGAGGGCCCCCCGCCTCCGAAGCCGCAACGCCCGCCTAAAGTTTCGAGGCGGAGGGAGGAAAAGACTCGCATGGCGAGCCCAACCTCCCCCAATAAGTCCTCGAAGGCGACAGCGCCTTCAGCGCTTTGTCCGGCCAACAGCGCCCGGGGTTCTGCCCCCGGGAAGCGTACGGCCATTCCCGTGAGGGTCTTCAATTCGAGGAGGGCCCCCGCGTCTCCTCCGAGCTAGGCCTGGAGGGCATATTCCTTCAATGGAATTGCCGTGGACTCCGGGCCAACTGGGAGGAGCTGCGGAGGCTCGCCTCATCCCGTTCCCCGTTAGCTATTTTTTTGCAGGAGACCATGCTAGGCGCGTGCCCCCTGCCTGCCCTCCCGGGGTATAAGGGTCTTGCGACCCAACCACCGCGGGACGGCCGGGCTGGGGGATGCGCGGTTTACACCCGGCATGATGTCTCCGTTCTTCCTTTCTCTTTAGATACCTCCTTTCAGGCAGTGGCTGTGCAGCTGCACCTGGATAGGAGGTATACTATCATTTCTGCGTACATTCCACCGTCAGCTGACTTCGACGCGGGGGACTTTCGCCGCGTCGTGGCACGGTTGCCGAGGCCCTATCTCTTGCTTGGAGATCTGAACGGCAGGCATCCTCTCTGGGGAGATTACACCATAAATCCCAGGGGACAAGTCCTTGCCGATCTGATCGAAGAGCTTGAGATGGGTGTCCTAAACGTGGATGAGTTTACGCATCACTGTCCGAGAACCGCTTCATTTTCTTGCCTTGACCTATCTTTGTGCTCTTCGGATGCACAGCCTGATTTTGATTGGAGGGTGGTCGATGACCTCCATGGTAGTGATCACTTTCCCATTCAAATATCATTTTCAGGGCAACTGCCGCCTGAGAGACCACCTCGGTGGTGCTTGGCGCGGGCGCGGTGGCCTGCATTTCAGGAAATGACTGAATTCTCTATCTCAGTCAAGGAGTTTAGGTCGGTAGATGAGGCCGTCGAGTTCTTCTCCGGCAACCTCATCGCCGTGGGCCTGACTACTATTCCTAGGACGTCTGGCCGTTTTGCACGCCGACCACTCCCATGGTGGTCGGCCGAGTGTGAGACGGCCCTCAAACAGAAGCGTTATGCCTACATGCGCTATAAGCGCCGCCCGAACGATTTCACCGTCGCTGAATTTCGTCGGGCTAGGGCTAGGTTCCGGTATATTTCGAAGCACGCCCGCCGCTCTTCTTGGCGGGCATACGTGTCTTCACTTAACGGGAAGACCCCTTTAGCTGAGGTGTGGAAGCGAGTCAAAAGGATTCGGGGCAAGTTCTCGCAGGACCCCCCTCCCGTTCTCCAGGAGAATGGGACCGCAATCTCGGACCCCGCGTCCGTGGCGGAATCCTTAGCGACCGCTTTTTCCGCATTCTCTAGCCGTGATGCTGCTCCGCCAGCATTCAATGCACGTCGTGATGTCGCGGAAGGCCGCCGGCTGGACTTTACCTCCAGAGGCGGAGAACCCTTCAACGACAAGTTTACTGTGAGTGAGTTGCGTTCCGCTCTCGCTTCGTGCGCGGACACCGCCCATGGTCCGGACGATGTCCCGTACGCCATGCTTCGACACCTGGGTGAGCGAGGCATGGCCTTTCTATTAGATTTGTTCAACAGGATCTGGGTGGAAGGTCTCCTCCCAGACTCCTGGCGAATCGCTACTGTGCTCGCCTTTCGCAAGCCGGGGAGAGATCACTCTACTCCGACCGGTTTCCGCCCAATCTCTCTAACCTCTTGCGTGTGCAAGTTGATGGAGAAATTGGTAAATGTTAGATTAGCCTATTTCCTGGACAGCGGATGCCATCTGTCTTCTGCACAGTGCGGCTTCCGTAAGTTCCACTCCACGTCGGATGCTCTGCTCCGACTGGAAAATGCCGTCTGCGAGGCTTTCCTTCGTAGACAGCACTACGCCACGGTGTTTTTTGATCTGGAGAAAGCCTATGATACCGCATGGCGATACGGTATCATGGAGACTCTCCACACGATGGGGGCGAGGGGACGCCTCCCAATGTTTATATCTGAATTTTTGCGAGATCGTCGATTCCGCTAACGGGTGGGGGGAGCCCTCTCCGGCCCAAAGGAGCAGGAAGAGGGTGTCCCGCAGGGAAGTGTCCTCAGTGTCACACTCTTTGCCCTGAGCATCAACGGCATCACCTCGGTGCTGCCGGAAGATGTTCTCGCTACGCTCTACGTGGACGACCTTTCGATCTCTTTTGGCGCGGCCCAGATGCCAACTCTGGAGCGCCGACTCCAACAGGCATTGAACCGCGTCTCTTGCTATGCCAAAGCGCACAGGTTTCGGTTTTCTTTGGCCAAGACTAAGGTGGTGCACTTCTGCCGCCATCCACGGCTTCACCCCGACCCAGATTTGTTTCTTAATGGGGTGCGCCTGGATGTGGTTGAGTCGCACCGTTTCCTTGGTCTTGTATTCGACCGACGCCTCACCTGGGAGGCTCACATTCGCAGCCTTAGGGTCTCTTGTACCCGCGCCATGGACATTCTCCGTTCCGTGACGTTCAGCGCTTGGGGCGCTGATAGGGCTACCGCCTTACTTTTTTATCGATCCTTTGTTCGCTCGAAGCTCGACTACGGATGCGAGTTTTATGCATCCGCAGCCGAGCGTTTATTGCGGAAGGTGGATTCGATCCAGCACACCGGCCTTCGCCTTGCGACCGGTGCCTTCCGCACTTCCCCCATTGAGAGCCTGTTGGTCGATGCTGGGGAGATGCCACTCGCTCTGCGCCGCGTGCAGTGCATCACTCGCCTGTACGCGCGAGCCCGGCGCCTCCCCCAGTCGCCAACAGCTCTGACTGCATCCGCAGCTGATCTCGATGGTGCCTATGCCGCCGAGAGACGCCAGTCATACCCTAAGCCCTTTGGGTTTAGGGCCAGGAAACTCCTTCGAGAGGTAGATATAGCTCTCGGGCCGGTGGCGCCCCTGGTTCTGCCCAGGACGCCACCCTGGAGGGTACCACATTTGGCTATTTGTCGCCACGCCTCTGCTCCCAAACCTTGTACTGCGCCGGGAGTATTGCGTTCGATCTTTTTGGAGCACACATCGTGTCACGCTGGTACCGTGCCAGTGTATACGGATGGCTCCAAGTCCCAAGAGGGGGTCGGCTTCCACGCCGTATCCCCTCTGTTTGAAGTCAGCGGGGCTCTACCAGGCGCTGCGTCTGTCTTCACGGCCGAGCTGGTGGCAATACACCACTCGGTACGGGAGATTACGCGACGTGCCCGGTTCGGAGACCGGATTGTGATTTATAGCGACTCACAAAGCGCCCTGAGTGCTCTCGGGGCATTGGAATCTCCGCATCCCCTGGTTCGCGAAATCCGTGACGCCACGGTTTTGGCGAGCCGGGCAGATGTCGAGATTATCTTCTGCTGGGTTCCTGGACATGTAGGAATTGCGGGGAATGAGCGCGCCGATGAGGGCGCCAAAGAGTCCGCGAGGACTCTGCGACCGGACCAGCGTTTCGCTCTTCCTCACACCGACTACATGGCAGGAATACGGGCAGCTCTTCGGACTGCTTGGCAAAGAAGATGGGAGACGGTCGAGGGGAACTTAAAGTTGCGTGCCATTGCGCCGCGACTATTCCCATGGACCTATCCCCCAATGCCGCGGCGGCTTCAGGTTGCTTTCTGTCGTCTTCGAATCGGACACACTCGTGTGACGCATCGTTACTTGGTGGAGCGCTCGCATGTGCCCTATTGCAACGACTGCGTCGTCCCCCAGACTGTTCGGCATATTCTTGTCGAATGTCCCAGTCTGGGTGATCTTCGCGCACGATACCTGTCTCGGTACCGGGATGGGCGGGGTCGCTACCGCCTGTCCCTTGTACTCGGGACGAGTGCGTGCACCATGACTGGTGGACTTATTGACTTTTTGGGGGAGGCCGGCCTTCTCCCCTTTATTTAAGGTTCCTTTTTTTGTTATTGTTTTGTTTTAGATTGCACTCTCCTGCACCGGGGTGAGGGGGACCTCCCCCCGCTGCCGGAGATTGCTTCGATTGTTAAGTTTTTCCAATTTATATTGATTGTTAAGTTTTCATATTTTAACTTTAAAGTAGCCTAATTCTAGGCTGTCGTGTTTTTCGGCGACTTATGCCCAAGTGGGTAGTTGCCAGATGGGCTCTATAAAAAAAAAAAAAAAAAAAAAAAAATAGGGACGCAAAACAATTGAGCAGCCATGTGCCCGCTCGATTGCTAGTCCAAAGGTACCCTCTTTGAATGGACCGTAAGGTCTCCTAGGGTACTTTCTTTCCTTGTAACTCCTACATTTCTAATAGCCTTCTTATGTTAGGCCACATCTAGAGTACTGTATACAGGCATGGTCCCCACATTTTAGACACGATATTAACCTTCTTGAGTCAGTGCAACGGAGGGCAACAAAGATTATTCCTTCCCTGAGGCACCTTGAATATGAAGATAGACTGAGGGTATTAAATATGTTCTCGTTCGAAAGGAGGTGTGTGAGAGGGGATATGATTGAGCTGTTTAAAATTTTTTCCGGGATAGATAAATTGGATGTTAGCAAGTTTTTTGAGTTAGATGATGGAAATCGGACTAGAGGTCACCACTTGAAAATTAAAAAGCAAGGGTGTAGGTTGGATTTAAGAAAATATTTTTTCACCAATAGAGTGGTAGACTTCTGGAACAAATTGCCGCAGAGGGTAGTTGGTAGTCCAAATCTAAATGTATTTAAGAGTAGGTTGGATGAGTTTATGGGAAGGGAAGGTTGTGATGGTTCCTAAGTTTTGTATATATTAATATTGTTTGTATATATCTATAGTTGCATGATTTAGTTCTTGACAAGCCTTGATTGGTGATACCCTTGTTTCTGGATGCAATCCTCTGGATGTAGTTTTCCTGGGAGTTTGGGTGCCTTGAAAAAGAGGCCGCTTGACTCGGATGACCTATGATGAGCCCTTGTGGCTTTTGTCATCCGTTATATTATATTGTGGGGGACTTTGATTTTGTCTTCCCCTGGTGATGGTGCTTTTTGTGGGTGGGTTTTGACGGAGGCGGATGACCTTTGATAGGCCCTTGTGGCTTTTGTCATCCGTGTAATTATGTTATGTTATGTTATGTTACTTATCAAGCTTGAAAGTCATTTGCCACTTATGTGCCCAGGATAACAATTTATTTAAATCCCCCTGCATTTTAAAATTATCATCAATATCTTTAACTACAGCTGCTAATTTGGTATCATCCGCAAAAATTGACACTTTATTATTAACTGCCTCCCCAAGATCGTTTATATAGATGACAAATAATAATGGACCGAGAACTGATCCCTGAGGAACCCCACTGATAACATCCCTCCACTCTGACTTTACACCATTTAGCACTACCCTTTGCTTCCTGTCTTTCAGCCACTCAGCTATCCAATTTGAAACACCCCCACATATCCCAATCATTTTTAATTTATGAACTAGTTTCCTATGTGGTACCTTATCAATTGATTGAAACTCAGGATCATCACAGGGTGGTTTCCCTGCATTGATTTCTTCCCCACAAGCAGTCCCCTTGAATTTCCTGGTTTGTTTTTCTCCCCAACAGCTTTTTGCTTGCAGAAAAACCTAACAAACAATTCTTACTTTTATAGGTTTCTTGATTAGTTTATGCGCCTCTATATAATCTAAAAGTTTTTCGCGATCATACAAAGTAAAGCCGAATTTGAATAACAAAGAAGCACAAAAACACAATAACGAAAGAAAAACATTTGCAAAACGGGTCCTATTTATAAGCTACGACGTTGCCAGTCAGAAGCTGTTATAGTTTGCAGCAAACAAAAAATACGAAAACAAAACAAAAAACAATAAAAGACATCAAGAAACCTTACCTAACTTAGGAAAAAACTATAAACGAGCATTGTTATGAAAATTTCTATGATGCTGGCTACGTATAGCTATACCAGTTGGCTTCCCAGTGTTTATCCAACTTGTTCTTGAAGGACTGGAGACTTGTGGCTGTGATCACTTGATCTGGCAGAGAATTCCAGTCATTGACAATCCTCTGGCCAAATACATTTTTCCTCACCATCTTCTGGCAATGGCATTTAAATAGTTTATTGGAATGACCTTGCGTTGCTGAATATTCCTGAGGTATGAAGAAAAGGCCAGGGTCAATTCTCTCCAATCTATTTAGAAGCTTGTAAACTTGAATCATATCACCTCTACGGCGTCTATATTTCATAGAAAAGAGTCCAAGCTGATGCAGTCTTTCGCTATATTCTTGATCACTCAATTCCGGAACCAATTTTGTAGCTCTTCTTTGTACGGATTCCACCTTCATATCATCGGCGATGAATCGTGGGTACCAAATGATGTTGCCATATTCCAGATGGGGATGAACTAATGCATTTATTAACAGTGGCAAGGTATCTCTGGTAAATGTTACAAATGTGCTTTTCACAATTCCCAACATCTGGTTTGCCCTTTTAACTGCAGCGGACACTTGTGCATGGAATTTCAATTCAGAGTCAATGATTACCCCTAGATCTTTCTCTTCTTTAACTTGATCCAGTATTTCACCATTCATGGTATATACATATTCTTGATTGTGGAAACTAAAATGCATCACTTTACATTTTTTTGCATTAAACCTCAACTGCCACAGATTAGACCATTCACCTAGCTTCCTTAATTCTCCCTGCAAGTCCCGATGATCTTGTGATGTGTTTACTTCCTTGTAAATCCTCGTGTCGTAGGCAAATATTTTAACTGTACTTGATACAGCATCAGGTAGATCATTGATAAACAACACAAACAAAATTGGTCCCAGAACACTTCCCTGTGGTATACTGCTTTACACTGCTGTCCAGTCAGATCTGTCTTCATTCATGACTACCCATTGTCTTCGGCCTGTCAAGAAGCTTTCTATCCAATAATAAGTTTTCCTTCTATCCCATAAGCTTTCAGTGTACTTAAAAGTCTTTTATGAGGAACTGAGTCAAAAGCCTTCTGGAAGTCCAAATACACAACATCAAAGCTCTTTCCATGCTCCACAAACAGGAGCTGCCAAGTGTAGGCCATGAATGGTCTTTTGCAGTCTCCTTCTTTTCTTATGTTCTTAAACATAAGAGTAGCTGAGTCGTATATGATCTATCCAGGACAAAACCATGTTGCTGATCAGCAAAAAGACCATTATCAATCATGTGTTTGACAATATCGTCTCTTACTATTGTCTCCATAATCTTACACACAACTGCTGTTAGACTTATTGGCTTATAATTTCGAGGCTGCCGTCGACTTCCTTTTTTATAGATTCGGGTGATATTGGCATCTTTCCAGCCTTGTGGAATTTCACCAGTTTCTTGAGATTTATTGTAAATAATATTTAATGGTAGGCTAATACTAGGTGCTATTTCACTAAGCATTTTTGGGTGAAAACCATAAGAGTAGCTGAGTCGTATATGATCTATCCAGGACAAAACCATGTTGCTGATCAGCAAAAAGACCATTATCAATCATGTGTTTGACAATATCGTCTCTTACTATTGTCTCCATAATCTTACACACAACTGCTGTTAGACTTATTGGTTTATAATTTCGAGGCTGCCGTCGACTTCCTTTTATATAGATTCGGGTGATATTGGCATCTTTCCAGCCTTGTGGAATTTCACCAGTTTCTTGAGATTTATTGTAAATAATATTTAATGGTAGGCTAATACTAGGTGCTATTTCACTAAGCATTTTTGGGTGAAAACCATCTGGTCCAGCTGATTTGTTTTTTCTCAGTTTTATTAGTTTCTTTCTCACTTTTTCTTCACTAATTACTGCATGATCTAATGAGTTACTGCCAACATATTTGTTTTCTAACTGGTATATTTCTTTGATGGAGTGGTTTATGAAGCTGGATTTGGTACGGGGGTATTACCAGATGCCCATTGCTGAGGAGAGCCAGCCGGTAACTGCCTTCTCTTCTACAAAGAGGCATTACCAGTTCCGGAACCTCAGCTTTAGGTTGGCTAATGCTCCCGGAGCCTTCCAGCAGGCAATGAATGTTGTGTTGAGTAAGTTTGCGAGTAAGAATGTGATTGCGTTTATAGATGATATTTTGATTATGACTGAGACTTTTGAGGAGCATATGAGATTGGTGAATGATGTGTTGAGAATGTTGGAGAGTGTTGGTGTGAAGGTGAATAGTAATGAGATCTCCAATATAATCGCCCCTCTCTATTGTAGATATTTTGTACATTTTTTTTGTAAGTAAAGGGACTGTATATACAATCCGTTTCATTCTCCTTCGATTTCTCACTTCCGGATTAGTGTAGGAAGCGGGTTGGATCGATTGGGGGTTAGTCTAGATTTTCGGCCCGCTACATCATCACTATATCTTATAAATATGTAGCCCCAGATAAAAGTAGACCAAAACCTTCTATTGTTGAAGCAAATGATGCAGTTAAACTCAAAGATAAAAATAAAACTCCCCTAAATTCTGAACCTGAAAAAAAATAAAAGAAACAGCTAAACTAATAATCCAAACTTAATCATATCAAATAAAAGACCCATTTGTAGTGAACCTGAACCTATAAATAAAAAAGCTAAGTAAAATGGATAATAAAACAAACAAGATAAAAATTTTGCAATGGAATTGCCAGAGCTTATTTTCTCATCTATCGGAATTCAAAGTTTACTTATATGCTTACAAACCCCACTTGTGTTGTATATGCGAAACACGATTTGATTAACTATACAATTTTTAGAAAAGACAGAGATAGAAGGGGTGGAGGTATAATAGGTAATACTTCAGATTCGGGGCACACGGTAGATGGCGCTGTTAGTAGGCTACAATTTTGGGCTACAATATATCTCTTATGATGTCAGATGGTAGCTTCAGATGTGACCAATCACGGCGTTATATTTTTTTGTTTTGGGGATTTGTAACTTTTAGTCTGTATTATTTACTAAATATCTGGGCCTTTGCTCGTTTATAGTTTTTTTTCTAAGTTAGTTAAGGTTTCTTGATGTCTTTTATTGTTTTTTGTTTGCTGCGAACAATAACAGCTTCTTACTGGCAACTTCGTAACTTATAAATAGGACCCGTTTTGCAAATGTTTTTATTTCACTATGGTGTTTTCGTGCTCTTGATGTGCTTCTTCGTTATTTGAATTCGGCTTTAGTTTGTATAATCGCGAAAAACTTTTAGATTATCTAGAGGTCCATAAACTAATCAAAAAAACCTATAAAAGAATTGTTTGTTATTAGGTTAGGTTTTTCTGCCAGTAAAAAGCTGTTGGGGAGGTAGGGACCCAGTAAATTCAAGGGGAGTGCTTGTGGGGGAGATGTCACTGCGGGAGATCCCTGTGAGGATCCTGAGTTTCAATCAATTGGGGAGTGGTCTGGGGGGCACAGCCCCCCAGTATATACTCCTATAAAAAAAATTTAATGCTGTAATTGTTCACATCTGACGCTACCGTCTGATGTCATAAGATATATATTGTGTTACAGTATAATGCTCTTAATTTGTAAAGACATTAACTATAAAATAATAAATCTAAATGACTATATTAACAAAGCCTTTGAAGCTCAGGCTATCAGAATTTATCTAAAAAATAATAATGCAGTAGATATACTCAATTTATATAATCCCCTTGCAAACAATTTTATTGAACAAGAACCAGAATTCTATACATCTCAACTAGGTAATAAATTAATTATTTGTGGTGATCTAAATCAAAGACATCCGGCATGGGATAATCATCTCAAGCATGAACCTCTGCAACAAGCAACCGCTTTCAATAATTATATTGCCCAATCAGATCTAACTATAGCAATTCCTCTAGGTCTTAAAACAAGATATGACATAAAAATATCTCTTACTCAACTATTGACCTAACTTTAGTATCACAATTCTTTCAGATAAAACTGAAATTAACTTGGGTAGAGATCTCGGCTCAGATCATGTCCCAATCCTTATCCATTTATCTGAACTAATAACTGTATCTAACATAGGAAAAAGACCAGATTGGAAGATAAAAAATAACAAATGGTCAGAATGGATTACTAATTTTACTCCAATTCAAGCTGACATATCTCAAAATCCACTTGAAGAATTAGATGAAATAATAGAAAATATAATAGAAGCCAGTAAATTAACTTTCAAACTTAGTATTAAACCTAAAAGCACTAAATATAACAAACCATGCTGGACAGAAGAATGCAGCAAACAGGTGGCTCTGAGGCGGAAGGCTAAACGTACTAATGAAATAAACTTCACTCTACAGAACATCATAGCCTTTAATAGACAAAAATCTATAGCACAAAGGACAATTAGAAGAGCAAAAAAATATCTTTACAAAAATTTATATATAATATAAACGTTAGAACCCCAATTCAAGATATCTGGTTCTTTTTTAAAATTGTTCAGAGACACTTATAGAGAACAAACATTTCCTCTTATTCAAAATGGTAATCCAGTGCTAGGTGAAAAAGAAAAGGCAAATATTTTTGGACAGAATTTTGAAGATATTCTTAAAGATGGAGTTCCAGTTATTTTAAATGAACAACAAAATAAACTGATCAGTGATGCTACAAAAGACTTGTAATGAGGTCTTCTCCCATTGCCTCTCTTTATGGTGAAACTTGTATGCTACCACTTCAGTATCAGAGAGATTTTGTTAGCATGAAGTACTTTTTAAAAATACTCTCATCACCAAATAACCATATTTTGAAAGAAAACTTCAATATTCACAAAAAAGCTGTCACAGAAGTTATGTGGACTACCTGAAACAAACCGCCTTATTACTATAGAGCTATCAATCTATGTTATAAACTAGGCATAGACCACTTCATACATAGGAAATCCTATATTAGTAATATACCACCTTGGGAAAACATGAAATTACCGATACAATTGAATTTACCAATAACTTACCCAAAATCAATGTCAAATATTAGCAAAACACTAATAGAAGATTACATCAACAACAATTTTACCAGAATCCCAAAAATATTTACCGATGGATCTAAAATACTCCTAAATGATAAATACTCATGTTCAGCTGCTATCTTTATTCAAGACTCTGGTCAATGTTACTCTTGGAAATTGGATGGAGATCATACCGTACTTTTCACTGAACTATTTGCCATTAAAAAGGCACTTAGTCATTGCAAAATCTACTCTGCCACATCTGCTGTTATACTTACTGACTCACAATCTAGCTTCTATATATTAAAAGACCACAGGACAAACCAAACATACTCAAACCTAGTTAATGAAATAATATCATTGTGGTATTCCCTTCAGAGCAACAATCATAAAATATATTTCCAATGGATACCCTCTCACATAAGGATAGTGGGAAATGAAAAAGCAGACCTATTAGCTAAAGCCTCCCACAATTTTAATAACATTGAAACCACTCCATTCTTTAAAAGCGAAATTGTAAACTTATTAAGAGAAAAGATACAAAAAGAATATTCCTCTATTTGGGAAAGATCTGTAATTTCTACTCAATTTGGTGAAATAAAAAACAAATTCAATCATTGGTTATGGTCATTTGATAGACATAGGAGAGTAAAAACTGCACTTGTCAGACTGAGATCAGGACATGTAGGCTTAAATTGCTACCTAAACAAAATTAAGTTAAAAAACTTACCAAATTGTCATCACTGCAATTTACCTGAGACACTAAAACATTTTATATTATCATGTCCTGCTTATAATATAAAAAGACAAAAAAGGATATGCATTCTAAGCTTACTGAATATAAAAAATATAACTCTCAAAACCCTTTTAGGAGGTGGTTTCAGCCCACATACCCAAGAAAAAAAATACTTCTTAAATATCTTGCTTCTACTATAAAATTACCAAAATTATAAAACTTAAAAATAATTAATATATTACTATTATAGGTACCTAGTATACACCAACTTGATTATCACAACTATAAATAACTCAATATCCATAAACTAGGTCTGCTTGATCAGTCACTCTATTTTACCTTAATTACCCGATTAACAAATTTAACTTGTCTATAAATACCTACGTAAATGTTACCTTTGACCAAATCCAGTCAAGAACATATTCTGGTTCAAATATTAAGGATACTAACAAGGTTCCACTTCTTTTCTGAAAACCTATGGAGAGGAGCCCCACAGGTGAAGATTGGTGTGGGTTTCTATTCTATTAACTATAACTATCACTTTCAATTATCTCAGGAACCAGATGTAACTCAAAATTAATAAATATCTTTAAACTTATTTATACAGGTATTCACCTTTAAAAGAGAAATCAATAAGATTTTACATATTAAAATAAATTAATAAGATAAAAAAAAGGAAAGAAAAGAGAGAATCAATAGCTCACCTAATTATAATATAAACTCATAATTATACCAATTATACAGTGCAGCAAACTGTGTAGTGTCTAACTCTCTTAGACTCACTATCATTAACACACCTCCAAAAGACACAAATTAATGAAGAACAAATAAAAAATACTGGTCTGGTGGGAAGACATACTCCATCCAAGAGGAGTGAACCCCTCCACAAATAAAAAAACAAAACAAATATAACGCCGTTATTGGCCCCCTTTGAAGCTACTGTCTGTCATAAGGCCTGGATTGTAGCCCAGAAACAGCGCCCCTAAACTGAATATTACCCAAATCTTCACCCTTGTTTTTTTAATTTTGAAGTGGTGACCCCTTAGTCCTATTACTACCTTCCAACTCAAATAACTTTCTAAAATTCAACTTATCCATCACAGAAAAGATTTTAATAAGCTCAATCATATCTCCCCTCACACATCTCTCAAATGAGAACATATTTAGTACCCTCAGTCTATCTTCATATTCAAGGTGCTTCAGGGAAGGTATTATTTTTGTTGCCCTCCTTTGTACTGACTCTGGCAGGTTGATGTCTAAAATGTGGTGACCATGCTTGTATACTGTATTCTAAATGTGGCCTAACATACGAGTTATAGAGTTTAAGGATAACCTCTTTATTCTTGTAGCTAACATTCCTGTTGAATGTATCCTAGCACCCTATTTGTTCTATTTTTTGCCTGAATATACTACTTTGACAACTTCAGTGACCTATCTACTACTATGCCTAAGTCCTTCTCATCCTCAACTGAATTCAACCAATGCCCATCCATTTCATAGCTAAATTCCCCATTATTCCTTCCTACGAGGGGGGGTCAATAAGTTTTGCAATTCGAATATAAGAAACGAGATATGAGGAAAAGTGTTTTATTATTTTTCAATATAACTACCCTCGACTTCAATGCACTTGCGCCACTTGCCCCTGAGGCTTCAAATTCCTGACAACCAGAAATGTCCCGAGTGCTGTTCAATCCACTCCTGGATGGTGAGCTGGACATCTTCATCATCCCCAAACGGGCGTCCGCGCAGTGGAGCTTTGAGCTGGCAAAATAAAAAGTAGTCGCTAAGGGCCAGATCTGGACTGTGGGGGGGATAGTTGAGCTCCTCGAATCCGCACTCGCGCAGGGCAGCTTGTGCAACTCTGGCTTGTGGACTTTGACGACGTTGAAGTCGATCATGGGGCGTGAGGTTTCTAGGGACCCAACGGGCAGACCTTGGTTATGGCCAAATTGTTGTGGATGATGTTGATAACACTTCCATGTGATATTCCAAGTTCTTGCTCGATTTCTTCGACCTTCACCCGTCGACTTTCAAGGATCATCCTCTCCACACGGGCAACATTGTCCTCGTTACTTATGCACACAAAAATAGATATCTAATTTTCCTGTATACGCATTAAAAAAACTCCTACTTATGAATACTAGCAAAAGGATTTATACAAAAAATGCTCAATTAGACTATACAAAAGGAAAATAGGCAAAGTCAACAACCAGAAAATATCTGCCAGGGCAATAACAACAAACAATAAATAAACAACAAAATAAAGATAAGGCCTCATATGGTACAAAGTGGGGGACATCCTGCCAGACGCCACTCGAGCGGGCAAAGTGCCTAGGACTTACAAACAAAATGGCACCTCCAAGCTCGGTATAAGATAAGCAACCTTGTCACAATTGCGTAGCTATTATAAGCCCTCCTTCTTTAAATGCCAAACTATTTCAAACTTAACAACCCCGTAAGGGGCGCGATGATTTGCCATCCTGGCCGCCGTGCTGACGGGATCCAGCGCTCCGTCCGGCCCTAGCTTAGCCACTCTTCCTTCCTTCAGATAGCCTGTATTTTTCCTCTACCTCGTCGCTCCTTGGGTGAGAGAGCCAACGAGAGGAAACAATATCCTCAACTTGGTTTTCACCTCTGAGGATGACATCGTTGAGGACCTCTCTGTTGGCGAAGAGCTCGGTGGCAGTGACCACTGACTAATTAGATTTGTAGTCAAAGTTCCGAAGGCAGAGCCTGCAACTAGTAAATCGAGGAAACTCAATTTGAGAGGAGCAGACTATGCAGGTCTTCGTGCTGGACTGACTAACGCGAGGCTAGAAGTGTGCGATGTTGTTGAAGACTCGTGGAACAGTTTCAAAACCACATTCATGAGTCTTCAATCGCGTTTCATCCCTCTGAAATGTCCCCGTCGGTCTTCTGTTCAACCAAAGTGGTTTAATCGAGAAATCGGCCAACTGCTTAAAAAGAAGAGAACTGTGTACCGACAATCGAAGATCTCGGGTGACTTTGACGAATACCGGAGGCTAGCCAGGAGAGTGAAGTCCAGCATAAGGGCGGCTAAGCGTTCTGAGGAACTCCGAGTGGCGAGACTCTGTAAAGAGAATCCCAAGGAGTTTTTTGGATATGTGAACAGCCGTAAACCAATCCATCGAACGATTGGCCCTTTGAGAAATGAGGAGGGGGCATTAAAGCACTTAGATGCAGAAAATGCTAACCTCCTCAACGACTACTTCTCTTCAGTGTTTACTGAAGAGTGTGGTCCCATCCCCCAGCTAATGGATTCCTACTCGGGGGAAAGCTGGAGGATATGGACTTCACCGAAGGGGAAATAAAAAAGAAGATCAGTGACCTAATGATGAATAAGTTACCTGGCCCGGATGGGTTTCTACCTAAAGTGTTGAAAGAAGTGCGCGATCAAGTGTCACGACACCTGAGCGCAATCTTTAACATGTCAATCCGGATCGAATGCGTTCCTAGAGACTGGCGTGAAGCGAAGGTGACTCCTATCTTCAAGAAAGGAGACCAAAGCCAACCGTCAAACTACCGACCTATCAGTCTGACTTCGATAGTCGGTAAACTCATGGAAAGCGTGATGGTGGACAAAATGACGTCGTATTTAGAGTCCAACCTGCTACTGAGGAGTTCCCAGCATGGCTTCCGAAGGCAACGGTCATGCCTGACGAACCTTGTGGAATTCTTCCACTTCGTCTGTCTCCACTGAGCACGATCGGGAGAAGGCGGTGGATGTGGTCTACTTAGACTTTCAGAAAGCCTTTGATAAGGTACCACACCGCCGCCTTCTCCGGAAAGTGCGAGCGCTGGGCATAGATGGAAAAGTAGCCGGCTGGTTCGAGAACTGGCTAAGTGGCAGACGGTAACGGATGGTGGTGAATGGACAGGCTTCTGAGTGGGTGCCCATTACTAGCAGGGTGCCTCAAGGTTCTGTCCTGGGACCACTACTATTCATCATCTACGTCAACGACATGGACGGTGACATGGTTGTCAAGATTTCTAAATTTGCCGACGATACCAAGCTTGGTATGAACGTTGCAAAGGATGGGATGGAAATACTCCCTGCCTGCAGGAAGATCTTGGGAAGATTGGGGAGTGGTCGGACACGTGGCAAATGCCTTTTAACGTGAACAAATGCAAAGTGATGTATATCGGCCACAGAAACCCCCAATCTCAGTATATCCTTAAGGGCACTGCGAAGGACTTGGGTGTAACAATCCCTAGTGACCTCAAGTTCTCGAAACAGTGCATTGAGGCGGAGAAAAAGGCCCAAAGGATGCTAGGCTATATAAAGCGCTAGTTTGTATATCGGAACAAGGAGATTGTACTGTGTTTGTACAACTCACTTGTCCGACCGCAGCTGGAGTATGCCGTACAATTTTGTAGTCCTTCATTGCGAAAGGACATCGCAAGATTGGAACGCGTACAAGCCAGGGCAACCAAGCTGATTCCATCTATCCGACATAAAAGTTATGAGGAGATAGACTAAGGGAATTAGATCTGTTCTCGCTGGAAACCCATAGACTGTGTGGTCAGCTCATCGAAGTTTTCAAAATACTTTGAGGGCTCAACAATGTTGACTACCGGGATATTTTCACACTGAGTGAAAACAGAACACGCAATCACGGCTTCAAACTTGAACTGAAGTGTTACAACCGCAATCTGTGTGGAATTTTTTCATGTACAGTATCTGCGGTAAGTGGAACGCACTTGTGGTGGAAGTTGTCAACAGTGAATCTGTTGACCAGTTCAAGTCAAGACTAGACAAAGTCTTTAAAAGTGGCCATTTAGGGACGCAAAACAATTGAGCAACCATGTGCCTGCTCGATTGCTAGTCCAAAGGTACCCTCTTTGAATGGACTGTAAGGTCTCCTAGGGTACCTTCTTTCCTTGTTGTTACTCCTTGTTGTTGCTTTTCATACAACCTCTCCCACAGCTTTCTCTGGTCAGCCTCTAATTTCACAGGGTAGATGCTGACCTTCTCAGCCAACCGTCCCGGATCGGGGCTGAGGGGGAAGGGGACAATGTTTCCTAACCCCTGAGCTCCGGTCTGGGGTGGTTGGTTTTTAAACACTTGCTTCATCCTAACCCATACCTTCCTCACATCTCTTTTCCTCTCATCTTCAAAATCTATCTTTTTTACGCCGTGTTCAAGGTGGAGCCGCCAGGCCATCAGGCGGGAGGGGTGGTCCCAAATGGCGGCGCCTGGCTCTGCCAGGCTTGTAAGCACCTCTTGCAGTGCGGGCAACTGCGAGAGGTGGTGAACTATTGCGTCCCGTATAAAAAAAGAGGGTCACCATGCCTATGTATGAACACCAAAAAACCCTCAACTTCCCCTGTAACAATAGCGGAGCCGCCCTCGGGCAGCTCCACCGAAAAAAATGGAGGTCCTCCCCCCTTGTGCTTGCACAGGGGACCCTCCATACTTCTTTAACCGGAGAGGAGGCTTACTCCTCTCCTATGCCTACGGGTGTAGGGGACTCCCCCTCACCCCCTTCTCTGGAGGTGCTTTCGGACACCTCCCTATTTCCAGCGGCAGTCCCTCCTTTTCTTTCTAAGGGGACTGCCAAGAAAGCCAGCAGGCAGCCCATTGCCGACCGCCCCTCGTGCAAGCGGCTCGGTAGGGCAAACCTCCTTAGGGGGGAGAGGGAAGCCAGGCCCCTTCGGTCGCTTCCCTCAAAAGACCTGCTGGCAAGAATTTTAAACCTTGCTGGGGTCAAGGCCTATGCCTCCCCACGCAAGACTGGCGACACTGCCAAGGGGACCTGCGATGTCCTGGGAGGGGATGGCCAACTGGAGGCCCCTCCTGTGATAGACATGGTCCTTGAGGAAACCCAGCCTCAGACGGTAGGGCCTTCCATGGGGGAAAATCCGGGCTCGGCGCCAAACACCGAACCCAAATCCGGCCCGATGCAAGGTCCTCCTCAAATGGTTAGGGTTTCTGAGGCAGTACAAGGAGGGGAGGTATCTCCTCTGACCAGTGCCCCTGCGACCACCAGGACCTTCACCATTTCGGAGAAGGACCTGGCTGAGGCAGGTCCATCTGGCCTAGGGGCTTCTCCCGGTGGAGGTGAGAAGCGGGTTCATTCCCCGCCCTTCTCTCCAAAAAACAAAAAAAAGACTAAGAAGACTCGGGGCTCCTTTTCATCCACGGGGGCTGCGGGGACGGATGGGTCTGCTGCCACTTTGGCAAGCGACCAAGCCAAGATCGGCACATCTGGTTCCTCTGCCCCCCCGGTTGCGGAGCCCCTGACTATGACCAAAAGTGCACAGGGCGGAGCCTCAATGACATCGGGGCACCTGATTCAGAGGTTACCTGGCATTTTCGAGCCCGCTGGCTTCAAACGCTTCCTCGTTATTCGCTCCACTGATGGCACCATGTTGGCCAAGGGCAACATGATCCATCAGAAGAGAGGATTAGCTAGTGCAATTGGTAGAGAGCAAAAGGTGACTCGTTTCTCGGACGGGAGCCTTCTGGCGAATGCGGTGAATCCCGCCGAGGCGGCCAAGATAAGTGCTCTTTGGACACTCCATGGCACCCCGGTGAGTGTGACGCCGCACTCTACCATGAACTTTGTGAAATGAGTAGTTTATGTGAGGGAACTCGTTGACTACTCCATTGAGGACATCACCATAGAGCTGGCCGACCATGGGGCGGTCAAGGTCGAATGTGTGATGAGAAAACAGGGAGGAGCCTTGAGACCCACCCCTACACTCTTCATTACATTCCACACTCTACCATGACCTTTGTGAAAGGAGTAGTTTATGCGAGGGAACTCGTTGACTACTCCATTGAGGACATCACCTTAGAGCTGGCCGACCATGGGGCGGTTAAGGTCGAACGTGTGATGAGAAAACAGGGAGAGGCCTCGAGACCCACCCCTACACTCTTCATCACATTGACTGTGACAAGCTTCCTGAGTCGGTGTGTGCCGCGGCAGTGCTATTACTGTCACCACTTCGGCCATACGAATCGTTCTTGTAGACGTACAAAGTCAGCGTCACCCAAAGTTTGTGTAAATTGCTCCAAGGCCGCACACAATAAGTCCAAATCGTGTGGGGCCAAGTGTGTCAATTGCGGAGAGCTGCACCCTGCTTCTTCCTGGGCCATTCAGGCCCAGGATCGACTCTCATTCCGCGAGGCTAAGGACTTGGTCCCGGCGCGCCCAGCTCTGCCTGGGACGTCATATGCCTCAATAGTTAGAAAGGCACCCTCTGCTCCTAGCCCATCCAGGCCAACGAGCACGGTTGTTTCTGCGCCCATTCGGAGCCCTTCTGCAGGCTCTACTCAACCCAGGCGCTTCCCTGGTAAAGCTGGCGGCAAAAAGGGTTGACACCCAGCCCCGGCTAAAACCAGGGCTCCCCCCTCTTGCCCCAGCGTGACCGTTTCCCGTAAGGCGAAACGGCCACGCGCCTCCACCGAGTCGTTAGGCTCACAGGAGGCAACACCCCTGAAGATGGTCGCCATCTTCCGGGGTTAATAAAGCTGGCCCCCAAAAGGACAGCAACAAAGGAGCTTCGGCTTCTTCGCCCACGCCCCGAGGTGGAGCGAGTGGCTCGGAGACGGTGTTTCCTCGAAAAGAGGGCCTCCCCCACCTCCGAAGCCGCAACGCCCGCCTAAGGTTTCGAGGTGGAGGGAGGAAAAGACTTGCATGGCGAGCCCAACCTCCCCCAATAAGTCCTCGAAGGCGACAGCGCCCGGGGTTCTGCCCCCGGGAAGCGTACGGCCATTCCCGTGAGGGTCTTCATTTCGAGGAGGGCCCCCGCGTCTCCGAGCTAGGCCTGGAGGGCATCTTCCTTCAATGGAATTGCCGTGGACTCCGGGCCAACTGTGAGGAGCTGCGGAGGCTCGTCTCGTCACGTTCCCCGTTAGCTATCTTTTTGCAGGAGACCATGCTAGGCGCGTGCCCCCTGCCCGCCCTCCAGGGGTATAAGGGTCTTGCAACCCCACCACCGCGGGATGGCCGGGCTGGGGGATGCGCGGTTTACACCCGGCATGATGTCTCTGTTCTTCCTTTCTCTTTAGATACCTCCTTTCAGGCAGTGGCTGTGCAGCTGCACCTGGATAGGAGGTATACTATCATTTCTGCGTACATTCTACCGTCAGCCGACTTCGACGCGGGCGACTTCCGCCGCGTTGTGGCGGAAGATTACTCCATAAATCCCAGGGGACAAGTCCTTGCCGATCTGATCGAAGAGCTTGAGATGGGTGTCCTAAACATGGATGAGTTTACGCATCACTGTCTGAGAACTGCTTCATTTTCTTGCCTTGACCTATCTTTGTGCTCTTCGACTGCACAGCTTACTTTTGATGGGGGGTGGTCGATGACCTCCATGGTAGTGATCACTTTCCCATTCAAATATCATTTTCAGGGCAACTGCCGCCTGAGAGCTCACCTCGGTCGTGCTTGGCGCGGTGGCCTGCATTTCTGGAAATGACTGAATTCTCTATCTCAGTCGAGGAGTTTAGGTCGGTAGATGAGGCCGTTGAGTTCTTCTCCGGCAACCTCATCGCCGTGGGCCTGACTACTATTCCTAGGACGTCTGGCCGTTTTGCACGCCGACCACTCCCATGGTGGTCGGCCGAGTGTGAGACGGCCCTCAAACAGAAGGGTTATGCCTGCATGTGCTATAAGCGCCGCCCGAACGATTTCACTGTCGCTGAATTTCGTCGGGCTAGGGCTAGGTTCCTTTATATTTCGAAGCACGCCCCGCCGCTCTTCTTGGCGGGCATACGTGTCATCACTTAACGGGAAGATAACCTTTAGCAGAGGTGTGGAGGCGAGTCAAAAGGATTCGGGGCAAGCTCTCGCAGGACCCCCCTCCCGTTCTCTAGGAGAATGGGACCGCAATCTCGGAGCCCGCGTCCGTGGCGGAATCCTTCGCGACCGCTTTTTCCGCATTCTCTAGCACGGATGCTGCTCCGCCAGCATTCAATGCACGTCGTGATGTCGCGGAAGGCCGCCGGCTGGACTTTACCTCCAGAGGCGGAGAACCCTTCAACGACAGGTTTACTGGGAGCTCTTTGCACTCAGCTCTCGCAAAGTGCGCGGAGCAGACCCTCGATTATGTTGGGGCCACTCATTCAGAGACTACCTGGCGTTTTTGAGCCTGCTGACTTAAAACACTTTCTGGTCATTCGCTCCACTGATGCAGCATGTTGGCCAAGAGCAACATGATCCATCAGAGGAGAGCACTAGTTAGTGTGGCTGGTAGAGACTAGAGAGCTTATCGTGATCCATTTTTTGGACAGGAGTCTTCTGACGAATGCATTGGATCCCTCTGAGGCAGCCATGATTTGTGCTCTTTGGACACTTGAGGGCATTGTGAGGGAACGGTGTGTATGTGTGTCTGTACGATCATTCTCCCACCCCCTTTTACATACATCTTTCCCTACCCCTGTGTGAGTGTGTGGGTATAATTTTCCTTCCGATTTTTTTTTAGGAATAATGTTAACCAATTGTATTCTCTTTTCAGAGATATTACTTTACCATAATTTAACGATATATATATTTTGTTAAATCAGTTATAAAGCATAACAGTATGTAGGGGAATGGTCACTTCCCCCCCCCCATCCCGTTCACTCGTAATGCAGTCCCAAGGCGGTTACCGCAAGGACATCCGCCCCAGGCACCGGCGACTCAAAAGCGTAACCACAACGTGGCACAACTTGGTGCCATGAAAGACCCTAAAGGTCAAAAAGGTAAGATCTCCCCCAGGAGAGTGAGATCCAGTTTCACGTTGAACAAGAAATTGGAGACGGGTTTCTCCCAATCTCGATGGCTAACGAGAAGCCGATGTTTGACTTCGTGGGAAAGACCGTTGGGAAAAAGAACTCTCCTGGGGCCGTCCTCAAGCCCCTCTTCCCCTTACCACTCCCCCAGGGGGGGTGCGAGGTATAAATGAGGAACTCTGAGGAAAATCAGGGTAGTATACGTCAGGCCAGGTGACGAAGTCCTCGATTAAAACCGAGCTACCTAGACTGGATTGGTAGTATACGTCAGTCTCTAGGTGACGAAGTCCTCGGATCCACAACCGAGCTACCGAGACTGGAGAGGTAGAGTACTTGGCTCGCCAGACCAAGAAGTACCCTGCAAGAGAGGCAGGGCTACCTACCTTAAGGGGCTAAGAAAAAGCTCATCCTTGAGCTAAGTCCCTGGTTATCAAACCAAACGATAAGTGAACTTTGGTAAGTTCGATTTACTCTCGCCAGAGAGACTCCTCATATCCTGGTGCACCTTAAACACCAGGGGTATTCCTCGTCCTTGAGGAATTAAGAAAAGAAGAAGGAAAAGGCTCCCCCTCGAGCCCGTTATTCGGTGGCCACACCAAACGTTAAGTAATTTATTCTCGTCAGAGAAATCCCCCTCCGTTATCCTCGCCCGTGAAGAAGACCCTCCATGAGTTCAGTCCTCGTCCATAAGGAAATAAGTAACGAAGGAGAAAAGCTCCTCCTCGAGCTCGTTACTCGGTGATCACACCGCACTCCAAGTTAACTTGATTTAAGAAACAAGTTCGACTCACTCTCGCCAGAGAGACCACGACTGCCTAGGTGTTGCATAAAGCACCGTCTTGGTTCTCGTCCTTAAAGAACCCTTCCCCCCGGAAGAACGTGTGGACCCCCCAGCTGCTACCCTCGCCAAAACGACCGTGGAATTTCGCCCATCTACAACTGGACACCCGGCACGCGTCGTGAGTCAATAACATTTCTGAGGCCTTTAAACTCCACATGAGTATGTAAGCCTAATTCTTATATTATTGTTTTGTCTAGAGAAAACGTTAACCAATTTTTGTGGGGAAACTAATTTAATTAATGCTTGTTTATAATAATATTTAGAGTATTGCTGTAGTTAATGTATAAAGGTTGTGTATTCAATGGTTAAAGATAAAATATAAGTTTATTTTGTGAATTAGTGGGCGTTTCTTTTATATCCTTACGTGTTTGGTAACGGCTCTGTTCTTTAAGATATTCTTATAGTATCAATATATATTAGACACACTTAGCACTCTTAGAGATAGAAAAAAAAGGAGGGGAATTCTACGACACTAAATAAAGTGGTGTCAGGTAAGTAGGGTTTTTATCAGAAAGAATTCTACGACACAGTAAATATCTAGAATTATAAAAGTTATAAACAGGAATTTGTCATGTGCACGTGGATGTTCACTTAGAGGTAAGAAGTTAACAGAATTTCCTCAGGTCAGGTGCCCACTTGTTGGTTTTCCCTTCCCTTTATGGTAAATAAATTGTAAATGGGGGATATCATCTCTTCTACAGAGTGGAAGCTTTTACGCACTGTAAGAAGAATCCTCAAGGCGAGTGCTCGCCCAGCCCAGCCCTGAAACAGAGGGTGGTACCTGCACTGCCTACCTGCATTGGCTGACGAACCTGTGCCCCTTCTTATTTGACAAAACTGCTACTATCCCCCCCCCCCCTCCAGCGCCAAGAAATAGCCCTGTGCCCCTTCTCGTTCGGGTGCTCTTTTTGTTGTGATTGATTTGTTGTGTCAACCTTGGTTGGGTTGTTGACATTTGTTCTCTCCGCCCGTCATACTTTATTTTGTTTTCGGTTGGGAAAATTACAATTTGTATAAAATATTTATTTGAATGTGCACTGGTGTTTATCTATTTTTGGGGGGAAATATAAGCTGTAAATATAACTGTATTTTTTTGTAAAGTAAAGGACTGTATATCAAATTGTATCAATTCTTCCTCGGGGTTCTCAAGGTCCATAAATCCTAGGATAAGGTTGGAACGTGGGTTAGGCCAGATTGTCGGCCCGCTATATTTGGCACCTGAATAGGGACCTTTAGATCTCGAAACTGGAGGAATTGGATTTGATTGCAGTTCATCTGTATATTGGTAAAGTAGTTTGATTGATTTTTTCCTCCTTCTATCCTTTGTTACTAACTTGGGAACAATGGCTGTAGCGGAAACTTTGAGTGAAGAAGTAGTGCGATTGAGACCAGAGTTGAGGAAGAAAGAAGAGGAGTGCGAAGTGTTGCGGTGAATGAAGAATGAGATGAAGGGGATGAATGAAAAGACTGATAGGATGAAGAAGGAAATGGGAGACCGAAGGATCAGACTGACCGATGGATGCAGGATCTATATAATATGATGACAGGGGCTGGACCAGCCCCAGGACCTATGACCCTGACCCCTGCTCCTACTGAAGGGACTCCGCTAAATGGAATGGATGGCAGTGTGATTGAGTCTAAAGAAGATACTGTGAGTGGTAGGAAAGAGGGTGAATGGAAGAGAGTGGAAAGTAAGAGAGGAAGGAAGCATGGTTCTAAGGTTAAGGATAGAAAGGTGAGAGGGAAGAGTGTGGATTCGCTATACTCAGATGAGGGAGAGAGTGACGATATGATTGGAATGAGTGAGACTGAGAGTAGCTCTTCGGAGATTCAAGTGAATGTGGGGAAAGGAATTTTGATTAGGGAAGTGCCAAGGATTAATAAGTTTAGATTGCATGGGGGAAAGAGTATGGATGAGTTCTTCGGGGATTTTGAGCGGTACTGCAAGCTCAAGTACCCGCAGAACAAGGGTCACTGGGTGAGTGTTCTGGGAGATTGTTTGGATGGGAAAGTGTTGAAGTTCTTTTGAGTGATAACGAGTGTGGGAGAGCCAAAGTACGATGTAGTGAAGAAGCAGATGATTGGACAGGTGAAACGAATGAAAGTGAGTGTGAAATATAAGAGAGTGAATGAATTTGAGAAGGCGCATATGGGTAAGAACGAAGGGGTGAATATGTATGCACATAGGCTTGAGAGTATGGCAAGAACGAAGTATGGTGATGATGATGTAAATGAATGTAAACCACTCATGAGGAAGTTTTTGGACACAATCCCGCGAAAGGTGAGTGAATGGATGAGTGGAAAGAGAAAGGGGAGAATGAGACTGACAGGTGAATGGTTGATGTGGGAGGATGTGTTGGAACTGTTAGAAGATGGATGATTTGATGATGAAAGCGATCTAGAAGAGGATGGATGGTACAGTGTGAATGTTGGGGGTAAGAAGCCCAGGAGCTTTCATCCACCCCTGCAGTTTGTCAGCTACAGGGATGCCCTGAAGGCTGCGCCAGCTGGAGTGATGTCGAACTTCCTGGGCTGGCAGAATGGATGGGCAAATGGAGGGTGGTCGAATGGAAGGGGACAGATGAATTTTAAGCATGGGAACGGATATATGAGAGAGAAACTGAGGTATGTCCCAGCAAATGAGAGACCGAATGGTGGGAGAAAGATTGGGGAATGTCGTCGGTGTGGAAGGAAAGGTCATATGTTGGCAGAATGTAGGCGGATGTCTGGTGCACGTTTTGGGTCTGGTAAGAAGGGGCATATGATAAAGAATTGCCAGGAAAGTGTGAAAGAATGCTTTGAGTGTAAAGAAAGAGGCCATTTGAAGAAAGATTGTCTGAGGTTGAATGGTGGAGCAACTGCTGGGGAAAGTATGAAATATGCATGTGGTATTGTGGAAAGGCTGGTCATTATGCAAGGTTGTGTCGTGACCAGAGGAATGTATGTAGCTATTGTGCGATGGAAGGACATTCAAGTGAAAAGTGTTGGATTAGACTGAGAGCGTAAGGTGTGAATGGAAAGTCTGAAGCGGGAAACTGAATTGTAAGAGGGTACCTGCTGAAGTATCCTCTGGGTGCATGAGTGTGAGTAATGTGTTGGTAAGTCTGTCTAGTGTGAAAGTGCGCTGTCTGGTAGGAAGTATGAGTGTCTGAGTGTGAAGGTGGAATTGAGTGTTTGGCTTTAATAGATTCTGGATGCAAGGCGAGCTTGGTGTATAAAGATATGTATGACAAGTTGAGTGAGAAAGCCCTCCTGTCTGAGTGTAAGGGTAGTTTGGTAGGTATTGGTAGTAGGAGTGTGCCTGTGATTGGAATGATAAGGTCACCTGTTCAAATGCATGGTATGTTGATGAATGAATGTGAATTCACTGTGATTGATAAGATGAGTAGTGAGTATGGTGTGATTTTGTGGTATGATTTTATGAAAATGAATCATATAGTTGTGCATCCTGCAAGTGATCAGATTGAGAGAAAGATTGGTAAAAATGGGGTGTATAAGTTATATGTAGGAAAAGATGGTAGCTTTTTGAAGAGTGTGTTTACTGGTATTGAGGTGACTGCTATGGAGAATGTAAGGCTTGTGAAGGGTGAAAGGGTGTCTGTTAGAGTGAGTTGGAGTAGGGATGTTAGTTTGAATGTTGGTGAGAACACTGTGATATTGGATGGAAAGGATGCATGTTATGAGGTAAGGCGTGTTGCTGGTGTGTTTGATGGCTTGATGAGAATGAATGATCCTTTTGTATGTGTGCAGGTGGACCCCATGGTGAAAGGACAGGTGAGGGGTATCCAAGTCGGAGATGTACTGGGTCACCTCTCCACTGTCAATGAGGTAGGTATGGATGATAGTACGGATGTCAGGGTGAATGTTGCAGGTGAAAAGACGTGTGAATGGACGTATAATGAAGTGAAGAGCATGGTGGAATTGGATAGATGTTTAACTGAGTTTGAAATGGAGGATGTGTATTGAATGATATTTGAACGAAAGGGAGCGCTCAGTAAGGGTGATCTGGATTTCGGGGTTGCAAAACTTCCAGAATTCAAGATTGTCCTGAAAGAGGACTCCCCAATCTATCAGCGACTGAGGCATTTCCCACATCCAGTTACTGATGAGATTGAGGAGCAGTGTGTAGAATTAGAGCAATTGGGGGTGATTGAAGAGAGTGAGAGTGCATGGAATAGTCCAATTGTGCCTGTTCATAAGCCGGATGGAAGATTGCGTCTGTGTGTGGATTATCAAAAGGTGAATGAAAGGACTGTGAAAGAAAGGTTTCCGATGTGTTTAGTATCTGAGTGTGTGTATAGTATGCATGGGATGGAGTGGTTTAAGAAGCTGGATCTGGTACGGGGGTATTACCAGATGCCTATTGCTGAGGAGAGCCGGCCGGTAACTGCCTTCTCTTCCACAAAGAGGCATTACCAGTTCTGGAACCTCAGCTATGGGTTGGCTAATGCTCCCGGAGCCTTCCAGCGGGCAATGAATGTTGTGTTGAGTAAGTTTGCGAGTAAGAATGTGATTGCGTTTATAGATATTTTGATTATGACTGAGACTTTTGAGGAGCATATGAGATTGGTGAATGATGTGTTGAGAACATTGGAGAGTGTTGGTGTGAAAGTGAAAGTGGCGAAGTGTGAATGGTTTGCGAAAGAAGTGGAGTTCCTTGGGCATATGGTGAGTGAGAATGGGTTGCAAAAATCACCGAAGTATGTTGAGAAGGTGCAAATGTTTCCGAAACCGGTGACTGTGAAGCAACTGAAGTCGTTTTTGGGTTTGATTGAGTTCCAGCGAAAGTTCATATGTGGTTGTTCTGGTGTAGGTAAGCCTCTGACTGAGTGGATGGGCAAGAAAGGTAGTACGGTTGTCAGGTGGAATGATAAGATGAATGAGGCGTATGAGAAACTGAAAGAGGCAGCGGCTTAAGATGTTGAATTGGCTTACCCAGATTATAGTGTGAATGCTAAAATGCTTGAATTGTATACAGATGCGAGTGAGTATTGTATGGGAGGTTTTCTGATGCAAGAGCAGCATTTGAATGGAGAGAATGTCAGGCGAATAATTGGGTATGTATCCAAGGCTATGAATGTTGCAGAACGAAAGTATTCGACTGTGGAACGAGAGTTGGCTGCGATAAGATATTGTTTGAAAGTATTGCATCCATTTTTGTATGGTGTGAGGTTTGTGATCAAAACAGATCATCAACCTCTTGTGTATCTGCAGCGTATGAAGTCGGCTGATAGTCGGATTGCAAGGACTTTGGAAGATTTGAGTGACTTTGACTATGTGATTGAGTATGTGCCTGGTGAACGGAATGGAGTGGCTGATTTTATGTCAAGGTATCCAGGTAGGAATGATGAAGATGTGTGTAGAGTGAGTGATCCTGAGTATTTGCTGAAAGGAATTATGAATGGAAAGGATAGTAAGGGTGGTGGTGATTCCTTATTTGAGAGTGTATGGAATGTTTGCAAGATTTGAAGAGTGATGGAGTAGATGAGTGTGCCCGATAGTGTGGATGACTTAAGGAAGGAGGTAATGAGTGAAGTATGTAGGAAGCCTGAAAGCATTGGTATGGCAAAGGTGCGGAACTTCATGAAAGAATTAAGAGGGAGGTGTATGCAAGGGGTCCCGCCATTTCAGGAAGTGTTGATTGTAGTGAGTCGTTTGTATCGAGTGATTGTTTATGTGCACTTTGGTGGTGAGAGGCCGATTGTGTACAAAGATGAGAAGATGAAGGGTTTGAATCCTAATGTGGTACATCTGCAATGTTTGAGCGGTGTGCACTACAATTGGGTGATTGAAAAGTGTTCATATATGAGAGGGAAGAAGGATTGTCTGGATGTAGATGAGTGTGTGGTGAGTGATGTGGGAGTTGATGATGGTACGGATGTCAGTGCTGATGTTGGGGTGCTTGTTCCTTCTGTGTATTGCGAACATGGTGGACCTGATATGATGGAAGCAAGAGTGAAAGTTGGTGACAGGTTGTTCTGTGGTTTGATTGATACTGGAGCGCAAGTGTCTTTAGTGAATGAGAATATTCTGAGTAAGTATGATGAGTTTAGATGTTGCGAGCATAAACCTGTGAAGTTACGGATAAGTGGATTGTGGAATGGCATGATAGGGGCATGGGAACAGGTTAGTCTGAAAGTGAGTTTGGGTAATGGTGTGAATGTGAAGCATGACTTTGTGATTCTGAAAGATAGCAAATGCTGTGTTGTTTCTTGCTTGGTGTAGACTTTATGAGATTGAATGATTTGTATGTGGATGCTGATAAGGATTGTCTTATGAAAGGTGAATGTGAGGTGATGAAGTTGAATGAGTGTGCGAAGAATGTCAAATTTTGTGGTATGATTGAGTTGGTCATGGATGATGAGAATGAGAATTTAAGTGATGATGATATTCTAGAGATGCAAGAGATGTGTCCTTTTGTTAGTGAGTTGAAGAGGTGTGTAATGATGCGTGTTGATTTGAATGAATGGCCAGAGTGTTTAAGTGATTTTAAAAGGTATGCTAAGGATTTTGTTGTTTCTATGGATGTTGTATATTTTGTGAGGCATGTGAAGGGTGGTGATGATATGTATGTGCCTGTGATGTCCTTGGTTGGTATGATTGGTCTGGTGAAGGTTGTGCATGATAATTATGGGCATATGGGTAAGTTTAAGCTGTTCCATCCGTTTCTGAGAACTGTTGTGAATGATGTTGCACTACGTGTGAAAGGTGTCAGAAGCGAAAGGTGCAAGGTGTGCAAGTGAAACCACCGATGTTGAAAGTTGATGCGAAAGAACCGTTTGAATTGTTAGTGATTGATTTTGTGTCTTTGCCGCATACGAGTGCTGGGAAGGTTGGTATGGTTGTGATGGTTGATCATAAGAGTAAGTTTGTGTATGCAGTGCCTGTGAGAGATAAAAAGAGTGTGACTGTTGCGTGTGTGGTTGAGCAGTTGTTTTTTCCTATGTGTGTATGGAAGCCTAGAAGATGTCTGAGTGATAATGGGCCTGAATTTGTAGGAGAAGTGTTTGAGCAAATGTTGAGAGAGAATGGTGTGGAGCATGTGAGAACGACTCTGTATGTACCCCTCTTCAAATGGATTCGCTGAACGTACGATAAGAACCTTGTGTGAGATGTTGAGAATGATGATTATGACAGTGAATGACTGGGATGTATGTCTGGGAAGAGTGTTGTGGGCATATAATTCAACTGTACATAGTGCAACTGGAATGTCCCCATGTCAGTTCGTGATGAATTTTGAAAGGCGAGTGAAAGATAGGTTTTGTTTGAGTGAAAGTGAGCAGAGTGTATGGCGTGAGGCGCATGAAAGGTTCCGTTCATTTGAATTAGGTGCAAAAGTATTGAAGGTGAAAGAAGTGAAGGGTAGGTTACATGTGTCAAAGATGAGTGAGAAGTTTGATGGACCTTATAGAGTTGTGAGAGTTTGGGGAAAATAGAGTGACGTATGTTTTGGAGAGTTTGAATGACGGCATGACTGAGAGAGTGCGGGCTCATCAGAGTCAGTTAAGGAGATGGAGAGAACCTCCTGACTACCTGGTGAGCCATCCAGTGTATGGACTGTGTAGAGAGAGAGGTAAAGTGCATGATGATGAGATTGAATGTGATAGTATGGATCTGTCTGGGAAAGAGCTAGTCTTAGTCTCGAGGAGTAAAAAGCATACAAAGAAGAGTGTAAAGAAGAATGCAAGTACGAATGAAAGTAAGTCTGAGCAGTCTTTCTGGTATGGGGGATCTTGAAAGGGAGATTGAGTTTTTGCGTAAACAGGTGAGTGATTTGGCTGGTATAAGTAGACGAGTGAGTGAGCTGCCTGTGCCTGATTTTTCTGGTTTTGGGAACAGTATGAATGATAGTGTGTTTGGGCAGAATGAACCTAGTGTGGCTGATTTTTCAGGTTTTATGAATGGTAATAGTAGGGGTGAATTTGATGTAGTGAATGATGAAGTGGCTGATTTTTCAGGTTTCTGGTGGGAACCAGTTGAAGGGGTTTCTGGTATGCCTGTTGAGAATACAGGGGATGTGAGTGACCTGTCTGTTTCGCAAGAATGTACCTTGAGAAGGATGAGTGTTGTGAGTGAGGAGCTGATGAATGGGGGTATGAAGAGTGAAGGTTCTGAATGGAAGAGTATGAAAGAATTCTGTCGTGAGATGGGAGAACTGGTAATGAGGGCTAAGAGTATGGTTGACGAGATGATCAATAGTGACGATGAGACTGACAGGACGACTGATGAACAACCCAGACCAATTGCTACGCGTAGCCAGGGACCGGTAGAAGAGTGTGAATGGGTGCAGAAGGGTGCGATTGATTATAAAAGTACCGTGAAGAGTGATTGAAAAGGTATTGCATGTGACTAGGTCGAATGGCTTAAGGAAGGAGGGGTGGGGGGGAGCGGTGTGTGTGTGTGTGTGTCTGTAGGGCCATTCTCCCACCCCCTTTTACATACATCTTTCCCTACCCCTGTGTGAGTGTGTGGGTATAATTTTCCTTCCAACTTTTTTTTTTTAGGAATAATGTTAACCAATTGTATTCTCCTTTCTGAGATATTACTTTGCCATAATTTAACGATAGATATATTTTGTTAAATCAGTTATAAAGCATAACAGTAAATATCTAGAATTATAAAAGTTAT
Organism: Ceratothoa steindachneri; assembly: GCA_963969495.1. Classification (NCBI taxonomy): domain Eukaryota; kingdom Metazoa; phylum Arthropoda; class Malacostraca; order Isopoda; family Cymothoidae; genus Ceratothoa; species Ceratothoa steindachneri. The sequence goes on along the minus strand of OZ018322.1, from coordinate 101,365,436 downwards.
AAACGGGAATTCGTCATGTGCACGTGGATGTTCACTTAGAGGTAAGAAGTTAACAGAATTTCCTCAGGTCAAGTGCCCACTTGTTGGTTTTCCCTTCCCTTTATGGTAAATAAATTGTAAATGGGGGATATCATCTCTTCTACAGAGTGGAAGCTTTTACGCACTGTAAGAAGAATCCTCGAGGCGAGTGCTTGCCCAGCCCAGCCCTGAAACAGAGGGCGGTACCTGCATTGGCTGACGAACCTGTGCCCCTTCTTATTTGACAAAACTGCTACTATCCCCCCGTCCCCTCCAGCGCCAAGAAATAGCCCTGTGCCCCTTCTCGTTTGGGTGCTCTTTTTGTTGTGATTTGATTTGTTGTGTCGACCTTGGTTGGGTTGTTGACATTTGTTCTCTCCGCCCATCATACTTTATTTTGTTTTCAGTTGGGAAAATTACAATTTGTATAAAATATTTATTTGAATGTGCACTGGTGTTTATCTATTTTTTGGGGGAAATATAAGCTGTAAATATAACTGTATTTTTTTGTAAAGTAAAGGACTGTATATCAAATTGTATCAATTCTTCCTCGGGGTTCTCAAGGTCCATAAATCCTAGGATAAGGTTGGAACGCGGGTTAGTCTAGATTTTCGGCCCGCTACAGCATGCCAGTGAGTGCGATGCCACACGCTACTATGAACTTTGTGAAAGGAGTAGTTTATGCCAGGGAATTCTTGGACTACTCTATAGATGATATCCCATTAGAGATGGCTGAGCAAGGGGTTTTCAAGTTTGGACGTGTGATGAGAAAAAAGGGAGGGGCCTTGAGATCCACCCCTACAATCTTCATTTGTTCGACTGAGACTGTCTCCCTGTGTTCGTGTGTGCCTTTTGGTATCCCTCCCTTCCATAAGGGGCATGGCGATATGTTTCTCTGGCCACCACGCTGATGGGACTCAGTGCCTCATGCGGCCCCAGCTTAGCCTCTTCTCCCTCTTCCTGACACCATGTATTCTTACCCTGCTTCCTCACCTTCCCTGCAACCTCTCCCACAACTTTCTCCTATCGGCCTTTAATTTTGCAGGAAAGACACTGACCAACTTCCTCTCATCCAGCCATCCCAGATCAGAGCTGGGGGAAGAGAGGACAATTTCCCCTCACCTCTGAGCTCCGGTTTGGGGTGGTGTTTTTTTTAACAACTTGCCTCAACCCCCACCCCCACCTTCCTTGCATACCCTCTCTCTCTCTTTTCATGGACTATTCCTTTTATGCCCAGCCTAAGGTTAATGGCGTCAGCTGGCTTTGCTGGCCCTTATTCACTATTTGTAGAGCACGCTACCATGCAGGGGGATTAGTGTTTGCATCCTGTGGTAATAATAGGGTCCGCATGATCATTAATGAAAATTCAATCAACACACCATTGTCAGAACTGCTCTTGTGCAGCTCCACTAATGAAAAGGTTCCCCTCCCCTGTGCTTTCTCAGGGGCCCTTCAAAACTTCTTTGACTGGAGAGGAGGCTTACTCCTCTCCTAGGTCTATAGGTGCAGGGGACTCTCCCTCACTCCCTTCTCTGGAGGCGCTCTTGGGCAACCCCCTCTTTTTTCCAGCTGCAGTCCCCTCCTTTACTTTCACAGGAGACTACCAACAGAACAAGCAGTTGGACCAAGAATGGCCACTCCCAGCTTGATAGGGCCAACCCTCTTAGTGGGGGTAAGGGATGACAGGGGGCCAGTGCCCCTCACCCCTCTCCTATTTTTATGCTGGTTTGTGGACCTGATGAGAAAAAAGGTACCTCAAATGGGATCCATAATGTCTGGGGGGGGGGCAGAATAACGACATGAAGGCACCCTTGAGATGGACATGGTCCCAGAGGCGACCCAGCCCCAGATGGCAGGTCTTGTATGGGGCAGAACCAGGGTTGGGTATTAAGCACTGAACCTGCATTCGCCCCCTAGAACTCACAAGGAGAGGAGGGATCTCCTCCTCTGGCTGGTGCCTCTTTGACAGCCAAGACCACCTGTATTTCAGAGAAGGATCTTGCTGCATCTGGTCCATCTGACCTAAGGGCTGCTTCTATTAGAGGAGAGAAGTGGATTCATTCCCCACCCTCCTCTCCTAAAAAGGAAAAAACATATTATGACCAAAAAAACTCAGTTTTCCTATCCCTCCATGGGAGCCACAAGGATGGATGAGTCAGCAACCATTTTGGTAAGTGACCAATCCGAGATCGGCATGTCCGGCTCCAGTGCTCCACCAGCTGGGAAATCAGAGACAAGGACCCTAGTTACACGTGCGCACAGAAGAGCTTTGATTACGTTGAGGCCCCTCATTCAGAGATTACCTAGCATTTTCAAGCCTGCTGGCTTCCAACACTTTCTGGTTATTCGCTCCACTGATTGCAGCATGTTGGCCAAGGGCAACATATTCCATCAGAGGAGAGCACTGGCTAGCCTGATTGGTAGAGAGCTGAAGGTGACCCATTTCTCGGACCGGAAGCTTACAACCATTCCTGTGAGGGTCTTCTCTTCAAAGAGGGCCCCTACATCTCCGAGCTATGCCTGTAGGGCATATTCATTCAATGGATTGCCTGGTTTCCAAGGCCCTTGCTCGGAGATCTGAAGGGTAGACACCCCCTCTGGGGAGACTACTTAATTAATCCCCGGGGTCAAGTCATTGCCGGCCCTATTGATGAGCTGGAGATAGCTATCCTAAATGTGGATGAGTTTATGCATCACTGCCTGAGAACCACTTCATTTTCTTGCCATATTTTATCTTTGTGCTCTCTGGATACACAGCCTGATTTTTGGGGGGGAGTAGTCGATGATCTCCATGGTAGTGATCACTTTCCCATTCAAATATTTTCCTAGATGCTGGCTCCTGAGGGCCCACCCTGGTGGTGGTTGGCGCAGGTGAGGTGGTTCACATTTCAGGAAATGACTGATTTCTCTGTCTAAGTCAAGGAGTTTAGGTCGGTAGATGAGGCTATTGAGTTCTCCTGCAACCTCATCGCTGCAGGCCTAACTACTATTCCTAGAACGTCTGGCCATTCTGCATGCCGACTGCTCTCATGGTTGGTGGTTAGCCAAGTGTGAGGCGGCCCTCAAACAGAAGCGTTATGCCTACATGCATTATAAGCGCTGCCCAAACGATTTAACTGTCACTGAGTTTGTCACTTGCGCTCATAACAGATTTGTGCTTACAGAGCTGTGGATTTTCAGGAGGAGGCTAGTCTCCATTTTATTTGATACTCTAGTGTTGGGTTCATGCTCCGCTGCTGTTTTTTTTGTAGCTTTGTGTTTTTTACATAAGATAATATTGATTGTGACTACTTGTGCCTTTGACACCTTTTGATACCTTAAATACTCCTGTGCATCTAAGCATCCATTGTGGATGGTGGATTTGATCCAGTTTCCAGTTGTTTCTGATGGCAATGCCACTTGCTTTATGTTGTGCACAGTGCATGATGCACTTGTACATGTGAGTTTTGTTCCATCCAGTCACCAATGGATCTCATTTCATCCATGTCTGATCTTGACAGTGTCTTTGACCACCAGAAATGCCAATCAAGCTCTAAATCCTTTGCGTTCAGGGTAAGGAAACTGCTTCTACCATTTAAGGTAGCTCTCATACAGTGGTATCGAGGATTCTGTCCAAGATGATACCACCTTTAAACATTTAAACCAGAGCTGTGTCTCTGTTTTCATGTAACCTCCCCAATGTTTGAAGCTGGCAGGGTTCTTCCAGACACTCTTTCACTGATGAGCTAGTTGCAATATACCAATCAGTATGAGAGATTATGTGCCTTGCCTTGTTCAAATTTGATTTATAATCCCAAAACACTCACAGAGCATTCTAGGGGCCCTTGATGTATTAATCTTCACATCCCCCAGTTTGTGGTACCCCTGTTGCGATGGCTGCTGTAAGTAGGTAGGAGGCTGAGATTGCCTTTTGTTGGGTTTCTTGATATGTAGACTGCTTAGCAGGCTAGGCTATGTTTTTAAAACTTTATCCACCCTGTAAGGCAAGAGAAAAAGAGCTGTAGGGTGATCACGTCATTTCCAAGTGGATATGAAAGCCTGCATGCAATCCTTGACTTGGGCCACCCCCTCAACTTAGCTGTTACCAGCGTGAGGTTAAATTGCAATTGAACTGCCACTTCCTAACTTTTGCATGGGGTGCTAGCACAGCGGGCTGCTATAAAATACCCAGAGCATGCAACAGCCTTCCTACAGTCTAGCCTGGTCCCCTCGGGACAGCTTCACAGAAAGCACTACACCACTCAATTGTGGTAATGGGATCCAACCTTTCTCCGTTACTCTTCCAAGCGGTTGGAGGGAGCAGATTCCATCTGCTCCTGGGCAGCTAAAAACAACAACATTCATTAGGAAAATTGCTAGAAGATTAAACACCTTCTAATAATACTATTTCTGCATTTTCAATGCAATAATAATTTTTTAATGTTACAGGTAGAGATATAGTAAGTTGTATTAAAAAGATTGAAAATTTTCATATTAGATATTTAATATCTGCTAAAGAATGGTGGGAGCAGGAATTATGAAAAATATAGCAAAAGTAAGTCTAATGAAATTATTAGTAATATCTTTGTCTTTTTCATTAGAAACTGGTTTATTGAAGGCTCTTTGTAATTATACACTGATAGAGTGGATTTTTAAAAAATTTAAATAGCCTGAAATCATAGCCCTAATAACATATATAGCTGATAAAAAAAGTATTGGAAGCCTGCACTTTTTCCTGCATTTCCTACCAAAAAAAACATAGTTAAAATAATTCCAAATAGTCTTAACTCCCCTTTACACTATTTAACCATTTATTTTGCACCATAATTTTACTTTATGCCACCCTACCAGGAGACCTACCTTTCATTGTGGAACAGAGCAAGGGCTGGAGACTTGCATGTCCTATGGTCCCTCATACTCTGTGTATTTACCTTTCAGCTATTCTTCTATGTACTTTCCATACATTGTAACCTTTCATCTGAATCTTTAGACCTCTTTATATAACTTCTTGGCAATGATGTGTCTATTGGATTTTGCTCTTCTTTTTTTTTAATAATTTATGATTTGGACTTTCTTTCCTGGACTTGCATTTGAATTATTTGAAATTTATATTGGTATTGTGATTTGTTTTTCCTGTTTTGTTATGAGAAAGGCATCTCTGCTTTATTAATGTACTTTACCTGATATTCACTATTTTGGTATTCATTTGAGTTGCACTAAACTTATTGAAAAATATTGTATGATTACTAATATTTTGTCAATTATTGCATTGCTGTTTATGTCCTTTCAGAATCTTTCGAAACGATTATGCTATCAATTACCTTTCGCACAATCAATTTTTACTGGAAGTTCAAAGATTAGCAGACAAAAGGATGACCTTATGAGAGATTTTGAACATGGGGGGAAAATGATTCCACCTCTTACAATGCTGACTGAGCAGGAGGCCATGATGCAAAAAAGTGGTAAGAAATTAGTGTTTGTAAATACTTGACCACCTCTCCAGATCATATTGATCGAGTATGTATAAGCAACATCTTCCCTAGGATCTATTTAAGATACAAACTCAATAGTTTCCTCTGCAATACTCATTTCCCTTAATGAATTTAAGCCATTTGGTTCATATCAGGTGTCTGAGAAAATATGTCCCGTTTTGGGGACCTATAGATGCATCCATAAGTATAGGCAACATCAGACACTGTCTAATGTAGGGTCCCATTTGTATATTCATGAAGTTTGAGTCCATTTTTAATGCTGATATTGTAGCAGGATCATTCTGTTCCTTGCATGGTATATTTAAATCATTTAGAATAGGTGGAACTTGTAGCCATGATGACAGGCATTCCACGTAAGAGAAGGATAACTCTGATTTCAAAACCCTGCTGGAGCCACAGGCATAATTGCCTCTTCCAGAAGATCCTCTGTGAGTATTATAGTAAATAAATGCTTTTGTATAAAAATCAATATTATTTGAGTGCAAAAATATAGGCAACATGAATAGCTTTTGTTTTAATGATTACATATGCATTTTATTTTCATATAAACCAAAATTCAAAGTTTTTAACCCTTTTCTATCAAGTTGTTGAATTTTTTACCAAAATATTTCAAGTCAATTAGTCTTTATGTATGATGAATAGCATAAGACTTATTTTGGCGTCACATTGTTTACAAGACTCTACTTGAGCTCTCAAGATACTCCATTTTCTTCTGCTTTTACTCAGTAGGTGAATACTATTGGAAGTTAAGGTGGCATCTTGAAGCATTTCTGCAGATGGTGAATTGACCATACTTTATATATTTTTGTTTGTTTCTTTAAATAGGTTTTTAAATTATTAATTACTAAATAATCAATGATAACACAATTAACAATATTCTAAATGCACTGAGTGGTAAGGTCTACTAGGGTACCTTTTTTCCTTGTTACTCCTCTCTCCCCCCCCCCTCTCTATCCCTCCCTCCTTCCCTCACCCTTCCTCCCTCCCTCCCTCACTCTCCCTTCCTCCCTCCCTCTCCCTTCCTCCCTCTCCCTTCCTCCCTCCATTCCTCCCTCTCCCCCTCTCTCTTTTCCCTCCCTCTATCTATATCCCTATATCTCTCTTTCTCCCTCTCTCCCTCTTTCTCCCTCTCTATTTCTCCCTCCCTCTATCTCTATTTCTCCCTCCCTCTATCTCTCTTTCTCTCTCCCTTTATCTCTCCATCCCTATATATATCTTTCTCCCTTCCTCTTTCTCTCTTTCTCCCTTCCTCTTTCTCTC